>JAEOAD010000011.1:35892500-36492500 GCA_036365145.1 Orientallactaga sibirica | reverse complement strand
CTCTCTCTCTGTCTCTCTCTCTCTGTCTCTCCCCCAACAAAAAAAAAAATTAAAGCTACAAGTGAGTGTTGTAAATTTTTGAACTTGACGTGACTTTCCTATGGTGTTTTTCGTAGCCAACAATTTGGGGGTTTTGTCCAAGCTCTTGTTTTCAATGTATGAAGTTAAGAACAATAGTGCCCCATGTTATTGTGTGAATTAATCTCGGCAACCTCAGCTAGAACAGAGTATTAAACTGAAAACTGATTTGAGCTCTATAAAGTGAGTTAATTTTTTAAAAATTCATTTGAGTGACAGAGAGACAGAAAGAGGTGAATGGAGAGAGAGATTGAGAGAGAGAGAGAGAGAGAATGGATGTGTCAAGGCCACTGCAAACCAACTCCAGATGTATGTGCCACTTTGTGCATCTGACTTTATGTGGGTGCTGGGGAATCAAACCAGGGCTGTCAGGTTTTGTAAGCAAGAGCCTTTAACTGCTGAGCCATCTCTCCAGCCTATACTGTGATTTAAAATACATCTTAGCTTTTCATGATAAAGTTTGAGCAATACAATTTATTTTTAGGTGAATTATTTTAATTTTTCTTGCCTTAAAATATTTTTATTTTCCAGGAGAGAGGGGGAGGGAGAGAGACAGAGAGAGGGAGAGGGAGAGGAGAATATACATGTGCCATGGCGTCTTGCCACTTTGTGCATCTGGCTTTACTTAGTAACTGGGGAATTGAACTTGGTCTGTTAGGCTTTGCACTTTAACCACCAGGCAACCCTCCAGCTCTATAATTTGTGTTTTGATTAATGAATGTGATGGTTAATCATCAGTGTCAGCTTGACTGGATTCACAATCATCTATGAGCCACACTTCTGCCTGAGTCTGTAAGGGTATTTCCAGACAGTTTTACTTGAGGAAAGACCCACTCTGTGTGTGGGTGGCCCCATCACATGGATTCATGGGTTCTGGGATGCATAATAAAGAAAAAAGTATAAAGCAAGCTGAGCCCCAGCATTCGTGCTTCTCTGCAGATGCGATGTGACCAGCCATCTCATGCTTGTGCCATTTTGTTTTTCTGGCATGATGCATTGCACCCTCCAAGTTGAGCCACAGTAAACCCTCCTGCCTTAAGTGGCTTTAATCAAGTGTTTTGTCACATCAATGAGAAGAGTAATCAATGTAGTGAATGACTTCCCTAGCCTGTCCCCAAAATAGTGATCTTACTGACAGGGGATGCTATGTCAGAAGAAAGGGAATAAAATGGCCACTCACAGCTGGCTGCGCCACAGGCACTATTGGAACAGAATGGATATTTATCCTGGCCTTATCTGCTAAAAATGGCATGATGGGTGCTAGATAATGGCTCAGTGGTTAAAGGTGCTTGCTTGCAAAGCCTGCCTGTCTGGGTTTAATTCCTCATACAAAGCTGGATGGGCATTAGTTTGTAGTGACAAAATACCCTGGCATGCGTGCACACACACACACACACACACACACACACACAAAAAAATTTACAAAATGACATGATTCCTACAACATCTTTCTGATTCAGACAGTGGGTGACTCCCAAGTCTGGAGACCCCTGAGAGACATGTGAATACCAGTAGGGCAGCATCCTCTGGCACAAAGTGTGGTTAGTGGTCAGTAACTCCTTTACAAATGGCTTGGTCAGTAGTTGGCAATACCCATTCCATGCAGACAGCAAGTGCCTCCCTTGCCCAGACAAGGTCAGAGACTTCCTGAGATGGGAAAATCCTGTTTTATGACCTCAATAGGACAGATAACTGGAAGCCAGTAGGTGTAAAGAACACGATGAACTTGAAGACATGATAAAATGACAGAAAAAACTATCTCATTAATGGAATATGTACCTATAGACCCCAGAAGCTCATTACGCATCTCTGTTTTATGCACCTCCCACTGCAAAAAGAAGCTTCTCTGATAAAGGTTGAGAGCAGCTTTAATCTATGAGCGCAAACATAAATGAGTGTTTTGAAGGCATTTTGACTCCATTTCGAATCAGCAAAACAGCAATAGTAGTTCCCCACAAGACCTATGACCTGTCCAGCTATGGGATTTTGACTAGGTTTACAGGAACAAGCATGAGCTCCCTCCAGTGGGACAGGCCTCAAATCCAATCAGAAATCCAGTCAATCAGGTTGGTTATATCCATACCAGTGGGCACATCTTGTCTAGCAGGTTGGTGTTGTGGCATGCAGAATACACAGCTGTAGAGGACTGTTGGTGGCTTTTCTCCCTCAGCAGCCTGCATAGCACCTTTCAACACAGTGAAAGCTAGCCAGCAGGGAGGAAGCTTCTGGTTCAGTTCTAGCTTGACTTCTTTATGTCTATCTTCAGCAATAGAGTCTTACATTCTAGTTCTGATAAGCAGCCAAGAACAATGGGGGGCCTCATAAGAAACTATCCCACACTGGGCGCTGGGATTTTCATTTAAAAAATGATCATTTCTGGGTTGAAGAGATGGCTTGAAGAGCTGGTTTAGTAGTTAAGTCATTTGCTTGTGAAACCTAAGGACCCAGGTTCGATTCCTCATAAGCCAGATGCACAAGGTGGCGCATATGTCTGGAGTTAGTTTGCAGTTGCTGGAGGCCCTGGCATGCCCATTCTCTCTCTCTCTTAAACAAATAAATAAAATTTTAAAAAAGTGGTTTTGGGAAGCAGCATTGTTCACTCATGCATGGTACCTCCCTTCAAGTTCTTTTAAATATATTTTAAATTAGCTTATAAGGTAGTAGGCTTTCGTATGGCTTTTTCAGATATTCGTGGTTTGTGTTGACTCTCTCTCCCCATACTCTTCCCCCATTCTGCTCGGCATGCGCCCTAAACCCTTCCCACACCCGCCATTTCAGGCTGTGGATTCATATCACATATGTTCTACTGTTCCCTCTCCTTTAAGGCCTCTTTTCTTGCTTCACCCCCATGGCTTCTTTCTAGTTTCCTGGCCTCTACAGATAGACACTCCAACTTTAACACACAACCTTAAACATTCAAAGTTGGGATCTGCCTATGAGAGAACTCATGTTTGTCTGAGTATAATATTTTCCTGTTCCATCCATTTACCTGCATTTTTCATAATTTCCTTTTTCTCCATTGTGCATATATATCAAATTTTCAGTACTCATTCATTAGTTGAAGGATCTCTTGGCTGACATGATTTCCTAGGTATTGTGAATGAATATGGATAAGCAATGAACATGGATGGGCAAGTATCTCTGAGGTAAGTACAGAGCCCTTTTGGTATATACTCAGGATTGGTATAGCTGGGTCATATGGTAGGTCTATTTTTAGCTCTGTGAGAAACCTTCACACTGCTTTCCACAGTGGCTGTACCAGTTTGCACTCAGGTCATTGGTGAATAAGGGTTCTACTGCTGCCACATATTCACCAGCATTTATTGACATTTGTTTTCCTGAGAGCTTGTTTGAAGGTTCTAGCACAGCTACTCGAACACCCTTGACTGGAGAGAGCCACAACCAGTAGGAGCCATTGACATAGGCACAGCCATGTTGACCTCCAGATGACTGGCAGAGATTGAAGCAGGACACAGGTCCTCCTTAATTCCTCCTCTTGGACTATTTGTGTGGGCCTGACCTTGTGCAGAAGACAGTACATGCAGAAAAACAGTCTGCACTGTCTCGTTCCTGCATCATCTGACCTTGTCCCCTGTTCCTATGCTTTTTCTATATTGATAAAAGACAGTAGTTGCCAATACTTTTCTGCTTGTGTATAAATTAAACCAACGTTGGTTAGGCAGTGCTGCAGTATCTCCTCCAGAGTCTGAAGATCACCCAGTCCTAGTTTTTACTCTATTACTTCTCTTTCTTTTCTTTCTTCCTAATCCTCGGGTCACTCCTAACAGGTCATAGCTGCGCTGGCCATGGCACAACAAAGATTGTCCTTCTCTATTGAGGAAAGGTCATCCTCTTTGGCAGAGGCTGCAGCTTTGGGAGGGATGCCTAAGAGGGAAAGGGGATACCTGCCTAGCCAGCAGATCAGCAAAATCAACCCTCACAATCAGTGGGGTGGCAGATGCCACAGCCATATTGCCTTCACATCCATTTCTCATTTGTTTGCTAGATGACAGCCATTCTGACTGGGTGACGTGGAATCTCATAAATTTAATTTGCATTTCCCTGGTGGATAAGGATGATGGACAAATGGCAAATTTCCCATTATCTGTTTTGGGCAGAAAATGGAGTATTTGGATTAATTAAACAGTTGCTAAGAAAGTATTATTACACATGTACATATTAGCTTTCAAAGCACATCAAAATATATTTTGCTATTACCACATAATTTCTTTGGCAAATCAAAAGATTCTACAAGGTATTGCCTGCCTTGGAATCTTTTTTATAAATGCTAATTATAACTATCATAGGTATGCAAAAGTGTTCATTCATTTTTATTGTGCTCAGAATGGAGACTGGAAAAGACTGGCAGGTGCAACAAAAGACTTATAAACTATTAACACCAAAATCAAGGAGCTTTTTATGAGAGTTTGACTTTTATTGAATACAATAGGCTTCTAGAGGGCTTTTACAGTTCCAGTTTCAATGTCTTCAATAATTATCTTGAAAATGAGTCACTTTATAGATTTATAGGAAACTAAGAAGTGGTGCATAAATAAATTCAATTTTGGGTGATCAAAGAAAGAAATTTTCAAATTGGAAGAAACACTGAATTTATTAATACATAGAAACAATACCAGGCATACTTATTCTTCCAAAATATAACATGAATAAATGGCCCATTAGCAATTTAGTGGCTGTAAATCAGTAAGACTCTTATTACATTAAGTACATGTTATTATTACCACAGATAGGTGCTTGGATCATTCAATTAGCTGGGTGGGTATCTGGGATTAAGGAGATCATTTGCCACAAAAGCAATGTTGTAAGTGGAGGTTAGACTGTCACTAAGACATATGACACAAGACACTGAGTGTACTGTACCCTGAGGCCAAAACAGCCGCTACACACATCTTCACCTTTTTGAAGCTCCAGCTGACTGTCTTTGTGTAATGAGGAATCATCATTAACTTACCTGGGTTTAGAAATCACCCCTGGGATTAATGCCTCAGCACCATGAATTAGACACTATTCTGAGCTGTGTTATTGCAGATACTCCCTGGTGCTCCTGAGAAGTATTGACTCTTAGCCAGCACCTGAGTCTCCTGAGAGTAAAGGAAATCAAAAAAGAAATAATTATTAAGAATTTGCTGCCATGTAGACATATTAAATTAAAGCCAATTAGCAATTATGAATAATTCTCCTATTGTTAGAGGCTTAATGGAAGAATTCCACAGAATAAAATAAATTCTTGTGAGTGCTTATTATTTCTCACAAATACCAGGCTGAGAGTTCTACATGGAAAAAGGTGTAGAATGAAAATAATAAAAGTTCAATTAGTAATTTATTTTCATGTAATAACTGACATTTACCAATATGTCAGCATTTTTCTTTATCAATCTTCACTTATACTGTGATGGATAATTTTCGATTTTCATTTTTACAAATGTGGAAATTGAGCATAGTGTGTTTATTTTTTTTTAAAAAAACATATGAATTGGAGAGTTGCTCAGGAGTTAAAGCCACTTACTTGCTTACAAAATCTGGTGGCCTAGGTTCGATTCTCCAGTAGCCACATAAAGTCATATGTACAAAGTGGCACATATATCTGGAGTTTGTTTGCACTGGCAAGAGGCCCTGTCTCACCCATTGTCATTCTCTTTCTCTCCCCAATCTTCTCTCTTTGCAAATTAATAATAAAAATTAAAAAAAACTTGCCAAAGGGAGTAAGAAGCAGAACCAAGCTTTTAGTGTTCTTTGTTATAACCCTGAGAAGCTGCCCTTAGGTTCGATCTTTTGTGCAAGATAAAAACATGGACTGTTTGCATGGTGTGATGGTACATGCCTGCACTCAGGATACTGAGGCAGGAAGATTTCAAATTCAAGGCTAGACTGGGCTATATAGCAGGTTCCAGAGCAGGCTGGGCTACACAGTCAAACTTTATATCATAAAAAAATAAAAATGGGGCCTGGAGAGATGGCTCAGCAGTAAAACGCACATCCTGTGCAAGCATGAGGGCCTATGGAAGCCTGACAGACCACTCAAGTTTGATCCTCAGGACCCACATAACAGCTAAGTGTGGCCATGCACATCTGTAACCCAGTGCTATTGGGAGCAGAGACTGAAGAATTTCTGGGGCTTGTGAAAAAATGTTAAGCTCTGATATCAGTAAGAGACTCAGGCTCAAGTAAGAACAGCATGGAAGAACCATGAAGTTGGACACTCAAGGTTCCCCTCTGAATAGCACAAGTGAATGCACACCACTGCAGGCAAGCACACGGGGAGCTACATGGGTACACCCACTTGCATATACCACACACACCACACCACATTCCACCCTCCCCACACACAGTGGCTCAGTGGGTGAAGTGCTTGCTGTCCAAGCACAAGGACCTGAGTTCAGAACCCCATCACTCACATAAAAACTGAGCAACGTGGTATGCACCTGTTATCCCAGTGCTGGAGAGGCAAAGACAAGAGAATCTCTAGGACTTGCTGGTTAGCTAGTGTCACCTGATCAGTAAGCTCTACCTTCAGTGGGAGGTCCTGTTTTAAAAAATGAGATGGAGACCATTTGAGGAAAGCACCTAATGTTGACCTCTGTCAGGCCTCTGAGGGCATGCACACACACATGAACACACACACAAGTGCACTCACACACATGTAATCATGCATACACATATGAAGTGACTTTGGGATTTTATAATCCAGCTTCACTTGTCAGTGCTAGCTAGCTCACTCTTGCTATTTCTTCCCTGCTGATATGACAAGGTGTGACGTCTGGCTGCCTGGTCCTGCTATGCTTTCCCTGCCATGATGAAACTTCCTATGAAAATAACCCTTTCCTTCAATAAGCTGCTTCTGGTTTGGTGGTTTGTCTAAGCAACAAAAAGGTAACTGCTACAAGAAGGCACTGAAATCTGGATTCTCACTGTGGCATCCAAAATAAGAAATATGTCCACACTTGGTGGGAACCAGGAAGACTTCAAATAGGGAAACTTAAAAAAATTATTGTTTTTTTATTGATGATTCTCATATACATACAGAATATATTTTTATCATAACTCCCTCCCACTACCTTCATTCATTCCCTTCTTCTGAGCCCTTTCTTTTTTCCCATGAGAAGCTCTTTAAAGGGAAGAAAAGTGAGGCACATGCATCTGTCTGCCTGGAATTTGTTAGAAGTCTTGTGCTTCCTTCTTTATCGTTACCTGTGCTTCCCAGTGGTCCATGCTCTGGGAAAGCCACCTGAGATACTGGGCACCCTTGAGTGTCATGAACCCATATCCCCAGAGTGGCATTTGTTCAACCCCAAGGCTTCCCAAGGTGAGTGCCTTCCCCTCACCATAGAGACAAAACTTTCTTCTACATGCTTTGAGCCTTATTAGGTCGTTAAAACTTGCAGAAGAAAGATGGAGAAGAGATCACCGGACACACTGATGGTACATTGTGGCCCCTGCCACTGTGGGTTTGGAGATGTATGTGAACTGGGGCTGTGCTTATGCCTTGGCTCACTGGTTGGTAAGTACATGATATTTGGCAAATTACTTTAGTTCTGGAAGCTGGGAAATGAGGTGGAGAATGAGCCACGGAGAGCTGTGTGTCTGAGGTTACTCATCTGCTCTTTGGGGAGTGTTACCTGGAACCCATCATGCTGTAGAGATTCACCAGATGATGGGGAATCACTAAAGAGGCCTGGGAAGAGATGCACTGTGGGACCCGTTACAGTTTGAAGAGGCCATGTTCCCCACAGCTTTAACACTTGGTCCCTCACTGGTAACACTATGGTATGTGTGTCTTTGGGAGCTAACCTTTTTTGGTCTGGCTCTGGCTCCAACCCAAGCTCTCTGCTTTGTAATCCAAGATGTGAACAAGCCACACAGCAAATTCCCCCACCACAGATGGAGCTACTGCAGTCACTGTGGACTTACACTCTGCAGATGTCAGCCAAAAACCTCTGAAAGAGGCAGGAGCCTGCTGCCCTCAGAACCTCTCCTCTACTCTATGGGGTAGTAAATGGACTGAGGCCTGCATGCTGGGCTCATGTGTCTAAAGACACATGTAAGGGCCACAGCTGAGTCCTGGAGGAAACTCTTGGGAGAGTAGGCAGGTCCCTTGAGAGGTCCCTCAGAGCATACCTTTTAGGAGGAACATGGTCCTACATGGCTTCCAGACATGACACCTGTATGGAGCCTTCCTTAACTACTGAGAGCCTGCCCTGCTTATCCTGAGCTTCCCTGGCCCACCCTGGCCCAGGGATGCTCTGTCATGGGGAGCAGTGGGTCTTTAGCAGGTGGCTCTGTCTCATCTGGGGAGAAACAAGCAAAGACAGGCTAGGGTGATGAGATGGTAAGATGTTCTGGTTGGTACAATTCTCTGGGAGTTTAAGGAAAATAAATTATGTTGTCATTATTTTGACATACTGTGTAGAAACTTCTATATATTCCAAATGCAGGTTCACTGAATTGAACTGTAATTATCAGTAAAAACCATAAATGCAATATACAATATGTCCATAATACTAAATTTTTCCTATTTAAAAATTAAGGTTGCTTTATATGCAGCAAAATTCACCCTTTTCATATATGGTTCATATGAATGCAACCATGACCACAGTCCACACAGAAAATGACTCCATAACATCTCAAGATTTCTCAGCGCTGCACCTTTGCAGGCAGGGCCAGCTCTATAATTTGTAAAGCCCAATACAAAATGCCAGGGAAAGGGCCATTGAGGGTACTTGAATACAAACCTTTTTACTTCTTCCACAATCTTTCCTTACTAGTAGTTATTTTTATTTTTAATGATCTCAGTAAAAAAATTTTAAATTTACATTAGAATAATTTTATCACTCTATCTTTATATTGTATAATTCCAGTTGTTTTTGTTTTGTTTTGTTTTTCAAGGTAGGGCCTTACTCTAGTTCAGGCTGACCTGGAATTCAATATGTAGTCTCAGGCTGGCCTTGAACTCATGGCAATTGTCCTACCGCTGTCTCCTGAGTGCTGGGATTAAAGGTGTATACCACCACACCTGGCTAATTCCAGTTTTGAATGCAAATATAAGAACATTTAGCTGGTATGTAGAATTATTAAACCAGTTCGTACTTCCTGACTGGTACATACATGTCTATTTCCTTCTTGCTAGAACAATGGAACACTGCACAAAGCTATCTTGATTATTTTTATTTCACTTTCTGTTTTAAAAATATTTTTATATTTATTTAGTTAGTTGTGAGACACACAGAAAGAGAGAGTGTGTGTGTGTAAATGGGCACACCAGGGTTTCTAGCCACTGCAAACTAACTACAGATGCATGTACCACCATGTGTATCTGGTTTACATTCATTTTGGGGAATCGAACCTGGGTCCTTAGGCTTTACAGGAAACTGCCTTAACCACTGACCCATTTCTCTACCCCTTTATTTCACTTTCTGATGCAAGTTCTTTTTACCAAAACTCTACAAAGCCAGCAGGTTTTATAACATGCTTAAAAGGCACATTTGTTTGTGTGTTTGCTTTGAGTTGTCTCTGTCATGGGTCCAGAATTCTGTGCTTGTGAAACATCACAAAACATTGTATGTGACTGGGCAGCAAGGGACGGTGGACAGCAGGAGTTTTACATGAAACTTCTGTGTTCATGTGCACATGTCAGTGATCTAACAGACTTTGCTTACAAGTTGACAAAATTATTTCAGCCCTCAGGACTTTTACTTATGAAGTTGTAGCCAACCTTCCCTTCCTCTGCTTCTAGTCTCCTCTCTTCCCTCCCCTTTCCTCTCCTGCCCTGTCTTATCCTGTCCCTCCTCTTTCTCTCCCTCTTTTGAGATAGTGTCTTATTGTGTGTCTGAAGTTGACCTTGAATTTACTATATAGCCCAGGCTGGTCTTGAACTCAGGATTCCCCTGCCTCCAAAACCAGGTTCTGGGATAACAGGTATGTACCACCTTACCCAGCTTTGTTTTCTACCTTTTTAAAGAATGAAATACAAGTGAAACCATACAGCATCCTTTCATGCATTTGAAATTAATCTGTGGTGCTCAGGACCCCCTTCTTTAGACTTACCACAATTTATTTATCCACCCCAGCTGGGAACAGCCTCAATAGTACCCAAGATGATGGATTGTCTCAGTTCTCAACTGGATTGGAACTAGAATCACATCTCTGGGCATGTCTCTGAGGGAGTTTGCAAATTAGGTTAACTGTGGGCACCACTATTCCACAGGCTGGGTCCTGGCCTGAAAGAGAAGGGAACGAGCTGAGCATCTGCACTGACCTCCCGGCTTCCTGGCATGATGGACTACATTTCCTTGTACTATAACCCAAGAGAAACCCTTCCCTCCTCAAGCTGATTCTTGTCATGTATTTTGTTATAGCAACGAGGAAAGTAATTAGTACAGAAGGGCATTTCTGTTCTTGTTTTTAAAAATTTTTATTGGCTGGGCGTCGTGGCTCACGCCTTTAATCCCAGCACTCAGGAGACAGAGATAGGAGTATTACTGTGAGTTTGAGGACATCCTGAGACTACATAGTGAATTCCAGGTCAGCCTGAGCTAGAATGAGACTCTACCTTGAAAAATAAAAAAATAAAAAATAAAAAAATAAAAAAGTACTTGCAAGGAGAGAGATAGAAAAAGAGTGAGGGATAATGGGCAGGCCAGAGGTGCAGGGCCTGTAGCTACTGCAAACAAGCTCCAGATGCATGCTTTATGTGTCTGGCTTTACATGGGTATTGAGGAATCAAACCCAGGTCCTTAGGCTTTGCAGGTAAGTGCCTTAACTGCAGAGCCATCTATCCAGTCTGATTTCTGTTCTTTAAATCTTTAGGTTAACAGTTTTCTTGTTGTACAGGGGAAGATCTTGGTCACAACCACCCATTATTTATCTCCTTTCAATTTTTTTTTGGATGTGGCCTTCTCTCCTCTTTTAGGTAAGGATGTTCAGATAAGGAGGAAGGCCTGGGAAGGAATTGGGAGGGGCATACTTCATGCCAAAACACCTTGTCAGTGGAAATCATATATCTTATGTAAGAAAGGATTGCCTTAGGTAAGCATGTTTGAAGGAATGCAGACTTCTTACTTCACCAGTTGAATCTATTTTTTATTTCTCTCTTTTTGTGGTGCTGGGAATTGAGCTAGGGCCTCACACATGCCCGGCAAGCATCCTACCCAACCCTCTTCAAAGTGACCCTTCTGCTCCCGTCCTGTGATTCCAAGAATGCTGCAGGCAAGGGCCCCAGACCTCTCACTGCCCTGGTGTCCTGAGGCAGCGTTCAGAGCTTCCCAGTCAGCTCTTGCTAGGCTGGCTCTCAGGGCCTGGAGGGTGATTCCCCCCAGAACAGCAAGCAGATGGGGAATCAATAAGTCACTAAACAAGACTCAGTGGCTGATGTACTAGGCTAAAACCATCTGAAGTGGCCTCATCATAGCCCATCAATATTCATCCGTGCTTCTGTCCATGGGCTTCCTCTTGCAAACTCCCATGATTCTTCACCCAAGACAGCATGCTTGGCTTATCGACAGGGCTGGTTATGCATGGTAAGGACCTGTCCTCCATGAAATAATAGTTAATTCTGGTGTGGTCTGCACAGCCTCCCAGATGTCCAGCAAGCCCGAGCTCTAGATGCCCACATGGTAATTGTCACACACCAGGGTCTGGCTCTCTTCCCTTCTAACTGCCCCACTTCCCTGTCAGTACTTCCTGGCATCACCTCCCAAACTATCTTCTCTTGGGTCTCTCCCTTAGGGGGAGCTCAGGGTAATAGAATGGAAGAAAGTCCCTAACAAGGAGTTCTGAACTTTCTTTGTCTAACAGGCTCTGCCCGGCGGTGGTTTGGATTTGTCTGTACGCACAGGCCTGCAGCTGCGGTGTTCCTGTCCTGCAGCTCTAGCTCCACTGTGTATGGCTAAAGAGGCACTTGTCTTTTCACTGTTCTGGTTGGTTTAAGACGAGTGCAATTCCTGGCACATACTGAAGCCTCAATCATTGTTTCTGGTTTTGTTTTTCTTTTTGTGGGAAAGGCTTATTAGAGGGAGTTTAGTATGTCATGGAAGATCATGGCAGGGTCACCGAAGCCAGAGAGGAACATCAGCTTCTAAGGAAACAAAAGAAACTTCTTGCTTTTTATTACTTTTAGGAGAATGGAGGAAAGTCTATATGTTAGGAGCCATTAGACAGGGCCTAAAGCCATAACTTCAGGTCGCCTAGGGTTTCCCTGGCAACAGGGGTAAGGGTTGAGATGAGCCAGGAAAGCAAGTAATTAGGAGCAAGTTATAATTCAAGGTTGACTCAGCTCGGCAGAAAGTGAGGCTCTTAAAGTGACCTCGTGGGTTCTAACATTCCACCTTTTTGCTTACATGAAAATAAAAATGGAATAGATGGATGACTTTATAAAAAAGAGACATAGAGGGGCAGGCCTATGGAATGAAGGTTGTTGCATTCACGTCTTTGGCTTATTCCAGCTGAACTGGGGAACCACTGGACTAGGGTATGGCCTTCTCATCTCATGGGCAGTCATTTGATGTTGTTCGGGTCAGGGGCAGATGTCTGTCTGGAAGATATTGTGGCCATCTGTATCCATGTGGCTTGTTGGAGATGTTGCTGCTTTTGTATATTTGCTGTGCTCATTGTCTCTTCTGCCCGTCACGCCATAAGAAGGTCTGATAGTGTTGGCCACCTCGTGTGAACAACAGGAATAGCTGCCATTCTGGGTGCTTGGAAGTCCAATGTCAAGGCACTGGCAGATTCAGCGGGGTGGTGAGGGCAGCTTTCTGTTTCTGCTGTGGCTTCTTGCTGCTGCTGCATCCTCACATGGCAGAGGCCAGAAGCAAACGCTCAGTGTTCCTGTTGGTGAGGATGAAGTAGTGACACGAGGGATACGTGACTGTGACTAAAGAGCCAGCTAGACACTGCAGAAAGCTACATGCAACTCAGGGATGGTAAGGCATGCCTCAGATGCTTGCTATTCTTTTCTCTGCATGATCTGGATTTTTTTTTTTTTTCTATTCTAGAAAGGGAAGGGTAGAATTGTAAGTGTGCATATCTACTTAAATACTCTCTAGGTCATTTAATATTCATGGGTTTTAATCTTGTTTTCCTAAAGTCAACTTGGGAAAGGAAGAGAAGGCTCTGGTTAGTAAAGCCTTCCCTGAATATTGTCCTGGGCTTCTCCCTGAGGGCTCCTCATAGAAGAATACATGAAGCCACTCTAAAAGCCCCACTTGATGCCCTAGATGAGGCAGCCTTCAATTAAACTTTACTCTTGGGCTGGGGAGATGGCTCAGTAGTTAAAAGCACTTGTTTACAAAGCCTGACAGCCTGAAGTTCTATTACCCAGTAATAGCAAGTTCTATTCCCCACATAAAGACAAGCATGTGCCTGGAGTTTGTTTGCAGTGGCAGGAGGCCCTGGTGTATCCATATTCTCTCTCAAATAAATAAACAAATAAATAAAACTTTATTCTTATCTATTTGCCTTCCTGCCTCCCCGTAATTTGCACTCCTGGTACACAGCAAAATAGCCCCCGATTGTGAGAGAAAGCATAGGCCACCTGAAGTTATGGCCAGGGTCCTATCTAGTGGCTCCTAGCACATAGGCTGAGTCACATGGAGTAGAGATTTCCTCCCTCCTCAGAAAAATGGTTAACTCACTGCCTGCTTCGTAGTGGGGAGCACATGCTTCTCTTTGCTTCCTCTCCTGCCTGCTGGCTGGCTCTCTGTGCTACCCACCATCCTCACGATGTCTTCTTACTCCTCTGGCCTCCCTGCATTGGCAGTTCCACTTCCATGCCAGGGATAGACTCTTGGATTCCTGGGTTAACCTCAGTTCTTCAGAGTACGGACTGCCAACACTGAGCAGTTGGTGACTGAAGGAGGCCTGCTCTGCCGTAAGGGATTGCTTTTCACTCTTTTTGTGCAGCAGAGAGAAGAGACAGGAATTTATTTCTTCTTTCTCATCCATGACCATAGCCTTTCCCAGAATATCATGCTCAGAGACTAATGTGATGCCTGGGCAAGAACTTGAGTGCAGAATCAGATCACCTCCATTTTCTAGCCATTTGGCCATAAAGAAGCTCCAAATTTCATAGCAACTACTAGAATATTTATTCCTTTTGAAGAATAACACTAAGTTTACTATTAGTGGGAACATTTCTAGAAATGGACCCTACCCTATATCTAGGGCAAGAATCACAACACTACTAAGCTGGGCAATGTTGGCACATACTTAATATCCTATCACTTGGGAGCTGGAAGCAGGAGAATTGAGAGTTTGAAGCTAGCCTGGGCTACATAGCAAGACTCTGTGTCACCCCTTCCACCAAATCAGAATATTCTTAAGCCTCCATACTTGCCCCTCTCCGTGGCATAGGCTTACTTTAAGGATTAGTGAACTAATATTTGTAAAGACCTTACAACAGTGCCTGGCACACAGTAATCACTTTATTTTAATCTGTTTCAAGAAGTAAGTTGACTGGGCGGGAACTACTGGTTTTAGGAAGCGCTGCAGCGGCCAGTGTTAGCAAGGGCATGCAGCGCAGCAGCAGGATGAGTGAAGACTCTTCAGGATCATCAGTGATTGCCTTAGCCCTGAGGACCACGAGCTACATTATGTGGCAAGGGGCTCCTATGGAATGACAACAATCTCATTTAGATGAAAAAATAAATAAGCAACCAGGCTGCTGTCACCACTACACAAAGGGCCAGATGTCATTGGGTCAAGGATCCATCCCAGCCTGGACCTTGTGTAATGGGTCAGGAATCAGGGGTCTGGGGTAAGTGGAACGGGGTCGTGGATATGTCTCTCTGTGTTATCTGCCTGTCCCATTAGAAACACAGGGCCACTGAGCTGAGGAAAGTTCCAAATATCCAAAGTGAACTGGAAGAATGACTAAATTCATGACCAACTTCATTCAATACTGAAAAGCCCGGAACCAGAGTTTTTACCAGACAGTTTACCTGGTAAATGCTTGCCTTGCATGTATGAGAACTTGGATATGATGGTGTGTGCCTGTAATCTTAGCTCTGAAGCTGGCCCGTCTGCCAGTCTGACCTAAATGGTGACCACATGGAAGTCACCACCCATGACAATGGTGCTAATGGCAATCAATTCACTGAAATGCTTTCCATTGAGAGGTGGCTGCTAACCCATGCCCCTTGTCCTGCGCTGGGTCTATTGATTTGCCAGTTATGTTCTGGGACTCCATGACTAAGTGATAGAATGCTTGCATCTTCTAACCAAGCTTCACCTACTCCTGGACCCGGTCACCCTGATGTGCAAGCTCAAGGAGGCCTGCAGATGTGGAAAGGAACTGAAGTTGGCTAAACTCCCAGATGACATGAGCACCAACTTGCCAGCTACAAGATCAATTGCTTTTCATAGTGATTCGCAGCCTGTCAAAGTATTATGTCTGATACCACAGTGGGCAAAGAGTTGGACCTTCCAATCCCTTTTGAATTTCAAGGTCCATAGATAAAATGACTTGTTATTTTAAAATATGAAGTTATCATTTCTGTTTAATTTTTTTTTTTTTGGAGAGAGACAGAGAGAGACACAGAGAGAGGGAGAGGAAGACAGAGATGGGCGCACCAGCAGCCTTTCAAGCTGCTGCGAACGAAATCCAGATGTGTGCGCCCCCTTGTGGTCAAATGTGGCATTGCGCCCTTGCGTCACTTTGCATCTGGCTAAACGTGAGACCTGGAGATTGGGACCTCTGGAGATTGGAACCAGCGTTCTTAGGCTTAGGAGGCAGGCGCCTTAACCGCTAAGCCATCTCTCCAGCCCTCTTTGTTTAATTTTTAAATAAAGGAATAGATAACTGAAACTTTACCCCAAAAGATCTGGTCCATATGTGTGGAATTCGGGTGCCATGGCTAATCTCTGGGACAAGAGAGTTCTTCTGGCCTAGTTGTCATTTACATGGGAGTAGCCAGCTTCTTGGTTGCTCTTATTAAATAGATGTAACAAGTTGGAAGTAAGTGGTTTATATATTTCCTCATCTTTTGGATCAGAGGGTTTCTGTCTGTGGTGGCCAGATCCCTGTGAAGGGCTCTTCCCCTGCATTTGCTAGCTTGTCTTCTGTTTTCTGGACAGGGTGTGCTTCTTATCCAGATCCCCAGGCCTCCTAGGAGCCCTCTAGAATCCGACATGTGTTTTCACATGGAGTTCAGAGGCTGATAGATGTCGTGGCTGCTTTCGTTATTTTCTGGACTCCTGATTAACACTGAATGCACAGTTTAAGATGGTTTATCTTGGGAGCTCTGGAGATCATGGAATTGCACAGGGCAGAAGCTGTCTTCACCTTGGTATTTACACTCATAGAATTGTCTTTCAGAATTTCAGCACCATCGCTAAATTTAATTGTGATTATTCTGTCTGATGGACCTGATTCTCTATACTCTGCAGAGTGGGTCTTTACTGATTTGAAACAAGTGTGCAAGGTAAAGCTGGCTTTGGGGTAGAGTAAGGACAAGGACTTCATTACTGAATCTTCTGACTTGAGTCAGGCACTCATTCCTCACCTGTAAATGGAGCCCCTTCTGGTGAGCATGCTTGTAAACTACAGTGCCATCCCAGGAAGAAGAGGGTGCACTGTGATCACCATTGCCCTAAATCTATTTCTTTCAAATGGCCTTTCAAAAAGAGACAACCCTAAGCTTTCCTTACTATCATTATTATCAGTTGTTTTTTTGAGGCAGGGTCTCATTCTACCCTAGACTGACCTGGAACTCACTATGTAAACCAGGCTTGTTTGAATTCATGGTAATCATCCAACCTCATCCTCCTGAGTTCTGGCATTATAGGTGTGAGCTACTATGCTCAGCTTAATCCTGAGCTCTTTAAAGTAACAAAGGACTGGAAAGAGCAGAGGGATGCTGGCTGAGGGTCTAAGTTTTGATGTGGGAGGCAATAGTACAGGTGTATGTTTTAAGAGAAAACTCATGGAGCTATATGCTTAAGATTTATATAGTCTTTATCATGTTCTTTCTTGAAACTATATCTCAATAAACCAATGAACAGGAGATTCATTTGCATAAATGTTTAAACATCAGGTGAGTCATTAAGGTGGCCTGGAGAGTCACTCAGAAAGGATATGATGTGTTACTTTGAGGTTGCTACCATGTTTATGTCACTGTTGAGTGTATTAGCAAGACTCTCAGTAATCTAAAACCATGTGCTTCATCTTGGAAGGTAGATGTGCCTCCTTTGTTTATGTCCTCTTGCTCTGATAGAAGTGATTCCTTTCAGGTTAAAAGCATGGAAACAAGAGCTTTGGAATAGTTCTGAGATGCTGGGGGGAAACAAAAAACAAAACAAAACAAAAAAAGAAAGGAGAGCTGGGTGTGGTGGCGCAGCCTTTAATCCCAGCACTCGGGAGGCAGAGGTGGGAGGATCACCGTGAGTTCGAGGCCACCCTGAGACTACAGAGTGAATTCCAGGTCAGCCTGAGCTAAAGCGAGACCCTACCTCGAAAAACCAAAAAAAAAAAAAAAAAAAAAAAAAAAAAAAAAAAAAAGAAAGAAAGGAAAAGACAGCTCTGGAAATAACATTTGCTTGAAACAAATACAGAACCATCCCAGCCATATTCTATGAAATCACAGCTAGGATGGGTGGGCACATTAGTGACACAGAACAATTTTGTTGGTTTGGGCTCCAACATTCTGAAGTGGTGTCAGGGCATCCAGAATGCATGACCTGGAAAACTCTAATACCCTCTCAAATGCCCTTCTCATGAGCACCCAGGCCCTCAGTGCGCCTGGACCCATAGCTCACCCAAACTAAACTCATTTCAGGGCGGGCTCAGGGCATGACTTCTTATTTTGAAATCACCGCCACTTTTCTAACACCAGCTTGTTGGCCATTTCAGTTTGGTTACCTACTCATGGTGTTACTCATCCTCTGTTTCCTCAAAATTAGTTTTCTCCCCATGTCATCAGTCTCCAGTAGTTGGGGGGGACACTTTTTTTATTGTAACTTTCACTAAGTAAGATAACCAAAGCAACAGAGTCATGAAAAAGATCTAATAATGAGAAATAGGTCAGATTCTGTGGACACACAAAAAAACCTCAAATAGCCAAAACAATTTTGGGCAACAAAAATCAGGCTGGTGGTATCACCATACCTGATTTTAAGTTATATTAGAAAGTCATAGTAACAAAAACAGCATGGTACTGGCACAAGGACAGACAGGTAGATCAATGGAATAGAATAGAAGACCCAAATATTAATCCAGGTAGCTACAGCCATCTGATTTTTGACAAAAATGCCAAAAATATTCATTGGAGAAAAGATAGCCTCTTCAACAAGTGGTGCTGGGAAAACTGGATATCTATATGTAGAAGGATGAAAATAGATCCTTGTCTCTCTCCATGCATAAGAATCAAGTCCAAATGGGTCAGGAACCTTAATATAAGACCTGAAAATCTGAAACTGCTGGAGGAAAAGGTAGGGGAAACCCTTCAACATATTGGCATAGGAAATGGCTTTCTGAATATAACTCCAATTGCTCAGGAAATAAAACCATTATTCAACCACTGGGATCTCATGAAATTACAAAGCTTTTGTACAGCAAAAGACACTGTGAATAGAGCAAAGAGACAACCTACAAAATGAGAGAAAATATTTTCCAGCTATATATCTAACAGAGGATTAATATCCAAAATATACAAAGAACTAAAAAAAATCTAACAATAAGAAATCAAATAACCCAGTTAAAAAATGGGCTATGGAACTAAATAGAGAATTCTCTGAAGAAGAAATACAGATGGCGTATAAACATCTAAAAAAAGTGTTCTACATCCTTAGCCATCAGGGAAATGCAAATTGTAATTACTTTGAGATTCCATCTCACTCCTGTCAGAATGGCTACCATCAAGAAAACAAATGACAACAAGTGTTGGCAGGGATGTGGAAAAAGAGGAACTCTTCTACACTGTTGGTGGGAATGTAATCTGGTCCAGCTATTGTGGAAATCAGTGTGGAGGTTCTTGAGTCAGCTAAAAACAGATTTACCATATGATCGAGCTATAGCACTCCTAGGTATATATCTGAAGGACTCATCTCACTACCTTAGCGATACTTGCACAACCATGTTTATTGCTGCTCTATTCACAATAGCTAGGAAATGGAACCAGCCTAGATGTGCCCCCATAGATGAATGGATAATAAAGATGTGGTATGTTTACACAATGGAGTTCTATTCATCGGTAAAGAAAAATGAAATTATGGATGGATCTGGAAAGGATTATACTAAGTAAGATAACCCAGACCCAGAAAGCCAAACACCACATGTTCTCTCTCATATGTGGATCCTAGCTACAAATGTATAGACTTGCGTGTGAGCTGGAACCAAAAATCGGTAACAGAGGCCAGTAAGCTGGAAAAAGGTTATAAGGGAGGCAGTAGAGGGAAGGACTTAAGGGGATGATATTGTATATATGTAAGTAGAAGAACAGATTACAGGGAGGGGAAAGGCCTAAGTGAGGCCAGGGAAAGAAAATATGTAAAAGAAGGGTGGAGGGAGGGTCAATCAAAATTCAAGATATTCTGAATAAGACTTATGTAAACCTACTTTTTAAAATAATGGCACATCCAGAGCCTATAGATTGTTACTAGAAAATTTTCAGTGCCTGGGATGGGATACCTTCCAGTGTGTTGTTGGCCAGGAAGGTCCTTGTAGCCTTCAAAACATTAAAGACTATTACCAAGGCCCTTGGTTTCCCTTGATAAACAGACGGTAAGACCCTATTGCTAAAGACCTCTCTTGCCTGAGTGGCAAGATCACTGAGAAAGCAAGCTGGTGCTGAGCAGAAAACCTTTTCCCTATAGACCAGCCAACTGAAAGCTGGAAAAAGCTGCACTGCATGCAGCCATATGGGAGACAGAAATCATCAGTGGTGACATTGGAAACCTCGAGTTTGGCCAGACAGGCCCAATGACCGAACAGGTGCAATAGTGGCATGTCTGCTCTTGGGGAAACCAACTGCTCCCTAATTGGACTGAAGGCCTGCTCTATGGGAAGGAATACATGCCTGGTACTGAAACAAACTTATCAAAAGTCTATGGCAGGGGAGGTCATGAGTCTTAGGGGTATAAAGCCTGCTCTTGTCTGGCTAAATGTATATATTATTCCCACCAAATGGTCCTGAAAGCAGTAAACTTAATGTCCGTATTCACATATTAATGCTATTCTCATGTCTGGTTAGAGAAGCTTCTCTTTTCAGATGGCAATGACCACTGGAATGACCCAAAAGGCAACATAGTGCTGAGAAGAAGGGACGGAGGAGTGTCCAGCACTGAAACATCTCTATCATCCCCTCTGAGGCTCAGGGTCCATTGCAGAAGAGGGGGCAGAAAGAATGTAAGAGCCAAAGGAAGGGTACGACTCCTTACAATGCAACTGTCCAGACAGAAATTGGCCTTGAGATCCATGACCTCGCAGTGCCTAGCAATACCTTCACAAGACCCTCATAACAGGAGAAAAAGATGATGATGTCAAATTAAAAGAGAGACTAATGGAGAGAGGGAGGGGATATGATGGAGAGTGGAATTCTGAATAGGAATGGGGAGGGGAGGGAAATATCATGGTTTATTGTCTGTAAGTATAGAAGTTGTCAATAAAAAAATTTTTTTAAAAAAAGGTGCTTGCCTATAGACCTTTGATGGCCCAGGTTGGATTTCTCAGTACCCACATAAAGTCAGATGTACAAAGTTGCACATTCATCTGGAGTTTGTAGTGGCAGGAGGCCCTTGGCGTGCCTATTTCTCTCTCTCTCTCCTCTCTTTATTTTCTCTCTCTCTCTGTTAAATAGACAAATAAATATTCTTAAAAGAATGTAGGAGACCCATGAAACATAATAGTTACATAGATCCTACAAACCTTATGAATATCTAGCCAAGTATCAGTAATGGAGAACACTCCCTGTCCATTTTACATGAACAATCATAAAGATTCACCTTAAAGAGAACCGCAACAAATTCTAATGATTGAATTCTACCAAAAGATTATAAAATTATTATAAAATTAGAAGACACAGAGGACTTCCTATTTAGAAATAGAAAGAGCAACGTTTGAATAAACTCATGGGTCAAAGAAGAAATGTTATCTTAAATTGTAGAATTTATTGAAAATTATAAGTAGTAAACAGAAAAGGGCATATTTATATAGCTAAATTAAAATAAATTTAAAATAAATGAATTAAATAACCAAGTTTGAAAGCCAGGAAAAGAAAGCCCAGTGAAGAAGCTAATACTGAAGAAAGTATAACTGAATAAGAACTGGTTCTTTTCTGTTATTGTTAGTTTTGGTTGGGTTTTGTCAAGGCTGGCCTGGAGCTCACTAAGTAACCCAAGCTGTTCTTAAATTTTTATAATCCTTCTGTCCTGGCCTCTTGAGGGCTGGGATTAAAAATATGCACCACCATGCCTGGTCTGAAAAACTGGTTCTTTGAGGAAAAAAAACATGAATAAAATAGACCAATTGCTATCTAACCTAATGAATGAAGAAAAGAAAAAAAAGGAGCAAACATACAAAATTAGAAATGTCAAGGGGAAGAAACATCAAAACAGGAAAAATTTGAAACTCATTAATATACATAACTAAGTAAACACATTTGACAATTTTGATGAAATGGATACAATTCTAGAAAAATACAACTCACAAAATGACTCCAATGGAGAGATACAAAAGGCTTAACATACAAGCATTTATGATAACTCATTGCACACAGAGAGAAAATTATTTAAATAAATTTCAGTAATGTCTCTGGATACCTGAGAAAAATCTTCCCCTAAAGCATTTTCCATAGGAACTGAGAAAATGCTGTCAGAGCCAATTAAGCAAGAGAGCTGATGCTAGTGCGTTTATAATCTAAGAAGCAGTTTTGATGGACAAACCCTGCCTGGAATGAACATGAGCAGAATACCCAGAATTAGTCCATGTTCTGATAAACACAATGTCCACAATGACCTCAGCAAATGAAAAGCCATCCCTGTGGTTGCCAGGTGGGGGCAAGTCTATGATGAGCAATACTTAGAGAATATCAGCAATGATCAGAGTTGCTACTTGTGGCCAAAATAAATAAATGAATAAATAATAAAACACCTGACAGCTCCTCAAATTGTCAAGTTCCAAAATTTTTAAATACTCCATATAAGGCCTCCTAGCATGTGCTCAAATACTGTGTCCTTCTGATTCCCCTGATGGAGATGCCTGTGATCCGTCTGGTGTGTGTCTAGTTGCTGCAGAAGCCTAGCTTATCTGCATCTACAGAAGGGTGTCTGGTAGCATTAGCAGAATTAAAGTCCAGTAAAATAAACAAGAAGCCGGGTGTGGTGGCGCACGCCTTTAATCCCAGCACTCAGGAGGCAGAAGTAGGAGGATCACTGTGAGTTCGAGGCCACCCTGAGACTACATAGTGAATTCCAGATCAGCCTGGGCTAGAGTGAGACCCTACCTCACAAAAGAAAAAGAAAAACGAAGGCCTGGCATTGTGGTGCATACCTTTAATTCCAGCACTTGGGAAGCAGAGGTAGGAGGATCACCATGAGTTTGAGGCCATCCTGAGACTACATAGTGAATTCCAGGTCAGCCTGGGCTACAGCCAAACCCTACCTCAAAAAACCAATAAATAAACAATAAAACAATAAAAAACAATAAAAAATAAACAATAAAATAAGTTTAAAAGGCACATACACAATCTGTGTGAAGATGTAAATGTACCATAGCTCCCCAAGACTTTATTCTCCTGATAGCTTTCTTTACATCTCCATTGTCTTGCAGGGTGTCCAAACTTCTTTAGGCCTTATTGAACAAAGGATTGTCTTGGGTTCCCTAATAGATCATCTCTTCATTATCCACATGAATGTCTTTTAATTTGTGTCTTCTAACTCTTTCTAGCCTCATTTTGTCAGAAAGGCTTCTCCAGAAGGAACAAAGAGGGGTCAGGTGCTGATGTCTGGGTGGTTTTGATGGGCGAGGAGGCATGCACAACTTTTAATCTGTCATATTGGTAGCTTTTTTTCTATCACCAGTGCATGAGTAGTTCCTCATCATTGACTCATCTTAGCCCCCCCCAAAGACCAGAATAAGGTGTTTGCAATAGTGATTCTCCTCCACTATGATGTTACAGAGGTGGGGGGGCAGCCTAGAAAGGACAAGTCCATCCATCCAACCAGCAAGTTAGCAGGCTTCAGTTCAAAGCCTTTTGTTCCAAGCAGGCCTCCATTAGTGCATAGCCTGCATTACCATCAGCAATGGTTACCATACAAAGACATAAAAGACCATCTTCCTTATGTGCTCCTACTATGTGCCAGATTAATACTAGGTGCTTATTTATATCAGTACTTCTTAAAATGTAACATGCAAACCAATCACCAAGTTGCCTTGTTAAAATTCACATTGTGATTGAAGGTACTTGGATGAGGCATAAAGGTCTACACTTCAAACACACAAGTTCTTGGTCAATGCCAATGCTGCAGGTCCAAGGAACTACTTGGAGTTTCTTGGCTTTACATGCACAACCTTGCAGTTAACTCATGACAGTGCTTATCATCCTGAACCTACACTGCACTTGGGGGGTGTAGATTATAAGCCATCAAAGCCCTAGATGCAACCCATCCAGCCATGCCAGTGTCCTTGGTAGTGAGACCCAGGAGCTGACACATTACAAATTACAAAATACTGCTGTGTAGAGAACCCAAGTAGGTGAGCTTATTTTACAGTCAAAAACCCAAAGAGAGAGAAATAATTACCTTGCCCAAACCCCTCCAGTGTTGGAGGTGGATTTTTTAAAATTTTTATTATTATTATTTTATTTATTTTTGGAGAGAGACACAGAGAGAAACAGATAGAGAGGGAGAGGAAGACAGAGATGGGGACGCCAGCAGTCTCTCAGCTGCTGCGAATGAAATCCAGATGTGTGCGCCCCCTTGTGGGCAAGTGCGGCATTGCGCCCTTGCGTCACTTTGCATCTGGCTAAACGTGGGACCTGGAGATTGGAACCACTGGAGATTGGAACCAGCGTTCTTAGGCTTAGCAGGCAGGCGCCTTAACCGCTAAGCCATCTCTCCAGCCCTGGAGGTGGATTTTAAACCCAAGGTTACCTGGCCCCAGACTCCTAGCCACTCTTCCCCACAGCTTCCCGTGTAAAGGACAGGTGCTTGTACTCTGACATTGGTGTTAACTGATGAAAGCAGACCCGCACCCACTAAGCCATCAGAACACAGCGTGAGCTCACAGATGTGCCAGGATGAAGATCCTCAGCATGGTTTCTGGCCCTATGGCAATAGGAGGGCAGAGGGCTCTCCCTGAGGCTGAAGGTGACTCTTACAACCTGATGCCAACCTTATGCCCCAGAACCGATGCCAGGTTGCTTCCCTGGCTTCCCTATAAATGCTGACTGGTCAAAGTGTTTTCTCTGACATTGAGGTTTTAAGTGTAAGTGAGAGCCAGGTGCATTAAATCAGTGTAATTAGCTCTGAAATGCTGGTGATTGAGGAAGTGGATTCCGAAAGAGACTCTCCAAGGCTTTATCAAACTGGAATTGTGAAGCCCTAGGTTGGACAGCAGCCAAACGTCTGCCCCTTTCTGATGGGAAGCAAGGATTCCCAGGGGAAGGACTTGCTGGCAATGGCGGGGCTTATTCTCCCATCAGGGAATTCATTAATTAGGACTTAGCTTTGAAGGCAGATAACAAGCTAATCAAAAAGGGAAGTGAAGCCCCACAAATCATGCAGCCTAATGAGCACCACTGGGGCGAGCAGGTGAGAAGGCATTGGCAGAAGAGGTGGTGTGTTGAGCTGGGAGGGCACTGCACTTAAGCTCTGTGTTGGCACATCACCAGTTTTGGACAATCCCAAGATAAAAATACATTCAAAATCAGTAAGACCACAACCTTTCTACACAAGCCACCTTCCCAAGAGGCTGAGATGAAGGCTGGAGAGATGGCTTAGTGGTTAAGGCATTTGCCTGCAAAACCAAAGGATTCTGGTTCAAGTCTCCAGGACCCACATAAGCCAGATGCACAAGGGGATGCATGTGTCTGGAGTTTGTTTGCAGTAGCTGGAAGCTCTGGCACGCCCATTCTCTCTCTCTCTCTCTGCCTCTCTCTGTCTCAAATAAATAAATAAATATAATATATAAAAAAGAGGCTGAGATGATAAAGTCCTTGCCACCAGGAATGCCAGTTGAGACCAAGGCCAAACCAGCTGGCTAAGCAGGGCAAGAAGAGCCTGCACTCCAGGCCTCCTGCTGGCACATGTGCTCCTTCAGAGAACACAGTAAAAGTGCACTGTTTATTTGTGGTTTATGTCAGGCATTTGGGATATTGTAAAACTAAATCTTGTTACATTTGGCTCATTTAACATGTAGGATGAGGAAGGAAAACAAGGAAGGCAGTTGGATTTATTAGGCCTCTTTCCCATCTACAAAATCCTGAAGCTTTCTCAGATTAAGTGTGGCTTAAACATGTTCCAGATCTGGACACATCTCTAGAATTTTGTTTCTGTTAAGCGGTGAAGAGGATCAAAGCCATGCCTCAAATGTCACCTCTGTGCATCTCCTCTCATGAGGGCTCTTGTGAATAAGTTAGTTAGGAATCAATGTGAATAATGACATACTACCACACTGAGCAATTATCCACATGGCCTCTCTGTCTTTACAGGTGTGCAACAGGGATGGATGGTGTTTCTCAGGCCAATTCCTCTCCCACTCTTCCTTTAAAAATAAAACCACGGATCCGGGTGTGGTGGCGCATGCCTTTAATCCCAGCACTCGGGAGGCAGAGGTAGGAGGATCGCCAAGAGTTCGAGGCCACCCTGAGACTACATAATTAATTCCAGGTCAGCCTGGACCAGAGTGAGACCCTACCTAGCAAAACCAAAAAAAAAAAAAAAAGAAAAATGGGGGTGGAGAGATGGCCTAATTAGCGATTAAGGCACATGCCTGCAAAGCCTAAGGATCCAGGTTTGATTCTCCAGGTCCCACGTAAACCAGATGCACATGGTGGCACATGCATCTGGAGTTCATTTGCATTGGTTAGAGACCCTGGCGTGCTCATTCTCTCTTTCTCTCTCTCTCTCTCCCTCTCTCTATCTCTATAAATAAATAAATAAATAAATAAATAAATAAATAAAATCATTAAAAATAAAAACATTTCCCCAAGATTCAAAGTCTTCTCTCTCATCCTGCATGAAGCGCAATTAAGTTCTCATCCCTTCTTTAGGTCTTCCTAGTTCTACAGCTTCGGGTGGCCTCTGATGTGAACCAGAGCCATCTGATCACTGCCGGGTGTATGAAAAGAAAGTGATAGGTGAGAAGGAAAGACTGAAGGGCAGATGGCATCCCTTTTCCAGGCAAAAGCCTTTTCCTCTTTCCCAAGAATCTAAAACTGCAAGGCAGCTCACACCGCTGCGGTGGTTTCTTGTTGGGAGCCCTCAGAAGATTTACGCGACAGGCACCTGCACCCCCATCCTCAGTTGCATTCCATCCTCGCCCTTTGCTAAACCAGTGGCTACCAACCTTGCCACATCAGTAGGATTTCCTGGTGAACTTATAGGAATCCTGGTGCCTTTTGCAACTGCACGTTTGTAAGTGCACTCAGACATCAGAAATTATTTAATGACAGTTGAAAATTGGGTACACGATTTAGAATTTATGTAGAGGCTTTAAAAACACTGATGCCTGTTTTTATCACTTCCCAAATTATGATTAATGAAGAGTACTGGGTGCATATTAGCCACTGGGGACTTAAAAAAACCCCCCAAATAAAGTTAATATATAGCCAAAGTTGCAAATCTGTGCTTTAACCCTGCTTTTGCTATCAGACTTCCCTAATAGTCACATAAAAGAAAGAAATTGCTATTAAGGAAAATTGGCAGTGATTTTCTGGCTGATCAGGTGGCTTGCCTCAAAATGATTCGTGCATTGTCTGTGACCATGTCTGCTTTTAAAGGCATCAAACCTACAAGATAGTACTTGATTTTACTCCTACTCTTTCTTTAACTGCCCCTGCTCAGGGCCATGCTAAAGCAGTAAACCGTAAATAACATCGTGGGATCATTTAAAAGACTGGACTTTTGCTTTACAGAATCCATTGGCAGGAACAATGCTGGGGATCTAACCCAGGGCCTTCTGAATGCCAAGCAAGCAATATCCTCAGTAGCCATGAACTTTGATCTTGAAGTTCAGAGGAACCCAGATAATGCAATCCTCTACAAAACTCTGCAAAACAAAACCAATGGGAAAAACTCCATCTTGAACATGGGATGTCTTGGACTAGTGATGGAATAACAGCTCAATAGTAAGCTACCTTTATTGTCTCCACATCCAGGCAATGAAACAAAATCCATAAATAACAGGGTCCAGTAAAAAATTACATAATTGAGCTGGAGAGATGGTTTAGCAGTTAAAGTCACTTGCCCGTGAAGCCTAAGGACCCATGTTCAACTCTTTAGGTCCCACACAAGCCAGATGCACAAAGTGATACAAGCGCTCAACATCATACATCAGTACAAGGTGGCACACGTATCTGGAGTTCGATTGCAGTGGCTGAAGGCCCTGGTGCACCAATTCTCTCTCTCATAAAAATTACAGTAATATGTAAATTAGCAAAGTAGAGAGTGAGACTAGAGACTTCTTCTAATTTCAATCTGTTTCTACATGACAGCTAGTGATAATCATATTCATGATGAAATAAAATTTATTTAAGGAAAACAGAGCTAGGAAGGTGAGGTTACAAATTCAATCTAGTGATACATTTGTGTTTATAGTACAATATATTTAGCAATGCATGTGTAGAAAAACATACTGAAGAATGAACATAAGTCTTTATCTCAACTCTGTGTGCTATAGAGTCATTAAAAGGATCTTTTAAAATTGAAGTTATGGATTTAGAGCTCAGATTTCTGACTCTTAAATTTGATAGTTTGTTCAAACAATTCTTTGTGACCTCATTGCCCTTTCATCATTATTAATAATATATAATTACTGTTGGAACAAGATTATCAGTTATATAATGAACAAGAAATACACAGTACAATGTCTGCCTTAATACTTCCTCGACTAAGTCATTTTGAGGTGTTACATAGTTAATGGTCTATGATTAGGCTTTGATAGGACAGCTGTCAAAACTAGACATAGGTAAGACTAGACTAGACTAGACTAGACTAGACTAGACTAGACTAGGTAATATGGTTTCCTTTCCTTTACTCTCTTTGAGTACTCATGAGTGAGTGTGCTAATTAAGTGGCTAAAAAGCAGGTAGGAGAAAATAGGACTGGTTGACAAAGACATAGAGAATCCTAAGGGATCAATTATATCCGCTGTGTAATTGCCAACTCACTATAAACCTAAAAGGAGGTAATCTCATGTCATGGTCTAGTGTTCAGTTTGGGAACAAGTTTACTTAGATATCTACATGGTGGAATGAGGGTTTCTTTGGGTTAGTCTCTCCAAGTTGGCTTATTGAAAAGAACAAGACAGGAAAGAGAGGGCTTGTGTGACTGCTCACATCTTAGTACCCCAACAACACAGGGCACATAATGCTGTGTAGAGAAGGCCTCTTAGAGATAAGTGAAATCTAAACTGAACTCTAGAAGTCAGGATCATGAATCCTAACACTTAACACAACAAAATACAATTCGTTGGTGTTCACTAGAGACTAGTTAATACTCTTTTGGTTACCTTCTAGACATACTCTGGGTTACTTGTGAAGTTTAGGCCACTCAGATGATGGTATTGACATTGTCCCTAAACAACCACATGGCCCTAATCAAGCCATCTGAACTTTCTGTGCTCCAGGACACTTGCCCATCTTGAACACTTGTCCACAATATTCTCTCTTTTGCTCACCTTATTTTGATTTTAACAATCAAAGGTGTTAAAGAAGGACGGATGTGCTAAAGAGTACCTGTTACCCTAACCTTCCACAGGAACGGACTTCCAGGGACGACAGTGATGCTGCCACCTTCAAGCCAACTCTCCCTGACCTGTCCCCGGATGAGCCTTCAGAAGCACTTGGCTTCCCAACACAGGAGGAGGAAGCCCATGGCCCCTCAAGTCCCACCCAGCCCCCTGCCGAGGCCAACTCTGAGCCAGCCTCAGCCCCAGGGGCTGAAGAGGCAGCCTCCCCTGTCACTGAGGAAGCGTCTGCTGTGGACCCTAGCAGTGATGGGTCTCCAGGCAAGTCTCCTTCCAAGAAGAAGAAGTTCCACACCCCTTCCTTCCTGAAAAGAGCAAGAAGAAGAGTGACTGCTGAAGGCCTATCTTGCACTGTCATGTCTCATGGCCCGACTGTGCCAGAACTTCCATTGTCTTGTAATGAACGGAATGCCGAAAGCCAAGCCCTCCATGTAGCAGAACCCCTTCCCATGTGTGACCAGCCCCTTCTTTGTGCCAGTGCTGATTGTGTTCAACCCCCTCACCCAGGCCTTGGGTTCTGGGGTAGATGGGCTTAGCCTGCTCCTGTGAGGTATGCTCCCTGCAGGAGGGGGACACTGAATCCTGGTCCTGGCTGGAAGGTACTGGAGGTTTCTGCCAGCTCTGGTTACAGTGTCACCCTCCTGAGCCTTGACCTCTCTCACTGTCCTTCCTGTTGTGAAATACACATTATCTCTGCTCGGCTTCCCCTCCACCCTAAGGTGTCTCAGGTGACTGAATCAGATGTGGCTTTTGCTGGCATCCTCTGCTCAGTGATGTCAATTCTTCCCGTACACAGGGACCTCTGTATGGTCACAGACAATACACATCCAGGGGCCTGTGAAAAAACTTGCATGCCCACCATTGGCCCAGGGCACTGTGGCCACCCTGCAGAGGTGAGTTTGGGTCTGATGCTGGGCCAGAAACCCCAGCAAGTAGCCCTATGTACACCCAGTACAACGCTATGCATGGTCTAACTGGTGACCTCACGACCAAAACCAGATTCAGGAGCTCATAGTTTATCATACCTGCTGGGGTCTTAGATTCCTATTACAGGGAAGGGATACCAGGAGTGGGAAGAGTCCTTTTAAGAACTTTCTTTCAGCAGGTTTGCAGTTTAGTCCTCATTGGACTGTGAACATGAACAGCTACTTTTTGCTTTAGTTTTCATTTTAGTCTGTGGCAGACTGCAGCAGAGCACTCAGTTATTGGGGAAGTTTTTGGAGCTGAGCAGGGATCTATGAGCAAGCACCTTTCACCGCTGAGGCATCTTCCCAGGCTCTTAAATAGGGATCTGGTCTCACCTTAACTCAGTCTGAAAGGTGCCCTGGTTTTGATGAAACTCAAGGTAGAATTCAGCCCTGGAGGTCTCACCTAATGCCTAGCATCATTCATGGAGTCCATGACTTCCTTGATCCATTGCATTGTGAATTTTTACTTAACTCACATCCTTGGAACTAGAGGGTAGCCAGATGGAATCTTCAAGGGGGCTGGTCCAGGAGTGCCTGTGCCAGCTGTACTAGGATCCGAGGAAGTCTGCTTGGGTGGGCCCTGTAGAGCCCTGGGCTGGGCTACCTCTGATTCCACCAACTGGACACCAAAGTAGGACCCTCCTGCACAACCTGTGTCTCGCTTTTCTGTCAAGTCAACTTCATCCTGGACTTACTCACATGGACTCTTCCTCATCCCTTCTCCTCCTTTCTTTACCCCACATATCCAATGACTTTTAGTTTTTACTTTTGTAGTCTTAATTCTTTGTATTACAACATGAAATATAGTTGCATTTATGGACAGACTTGGAGGACAGGTCTTATATGTCCTTTCCTCAATGCAACATGTTTTACTCACAAATAAAAGTCTCCAAGCAGTTAAAAAAAATGTGAACTACCCAAGGACATCCATCTTTGTATCGTGGAGTCTTATTCCTAAAAGGTCCTCACTCTGTTTTCCAACAATGAATAAAGGGTTCACCTGTGTATAAGTAGGCTTGTTTTTAATATTTCTTTTGGAATCAGATGTAAGGTTAGAAGAAAATCCTCCATTGTGAATCCTATCATTTCCATACCTTTTCTATGAACTGATTATACCTACTCACTGACATGCCTCACCATCCTTTACCTATAACACATAGAATCTCCCTATTTCTGTATCTTTGTCTAGGCCTTTCCCTCATTTGAAGAGATTTTTTTCATCTCTTTCCAGTACAACTCAATTTAACATCTCCTACACATCTCTTCTTTCAAGTCTTCCAGAAAAAATGTAAGGACTGCAGATTTCTGGGTTATTTTACTTAAATGATTATCATTTAGTATGTGGGTACATTGTCTATTCTGTTAGATTATAAACTCTACAATGGTGATAAACATGTCTTTACTCTTCTTTGGAACCTGCTCAGGGAGAATTATATACCAATACATGTGGAAAATGCAAAACCCCCAGATAGCAACCTCCTCTAAATTGAAACATTCCGTCCTGAAGCAAGGCTCCTCAAGACCCAAGAAGTGAAAGTTCCTTCCCCCATGAGGTTTTTATTTTTCTAGGATTTCACATCAGCTTTAGATATCCATTTCAATTACTGTCAGTTTTAAAACACCATGCACGTTAATACCATTCATAAAAGAGATCCTCCAACATGTAAGATACTGCAGGCTTACAAAGCTGAATCAGGCAGACTTGAATTTCTCAAGGCATTCTGTCTAGAAGGAAGTATATTATCATATAAACACAAAAAGATTTATTCATGAGTATGCTTGTTGGTAGAATTAGAGTTGAAACATCTCCGGTGTGAAAGAAATTTGTCCCCCTCTCATTCATTTAGGTAGAAATGACTTCCAGATAGACAAAGTATTAAGTATTCTTGTCCATGTGATGATACCAGGAGAATTTTCTAGAGAAAAAAAAGATCGGACTTATACCATGGCAATGCCTTACAGCCAAAGATCAGAAGCCCACTGGTAGTTATACCCTCCACAGCAAGGGAGGAACACATTCCCTGGATAAGAATGTTAGGGTGTCTTATTAGGGGAGTGTTAGAACTGGTTATGGGATTTGGGCATTGGTGCTTGGTGGGGCGGGAGGGGGTGGTCTGGTAAAGAAGTGGGAGTTTACTACAGCTTAGATGCTGTCAACACACAGGCAGTTCTGGGTTGACTAACTAAACTGTGGGGAGGAGAGCCTAGTAAGAATGAAACTAATTGGCAGAGAAGTAGCAATCAATTTGGCAAGAGAGGGAGGATATTTGATACTTCTTGGGTGGCTTAGTGACCTGGTGTTTATGCTTACACAAAATTATGAATCAGGTTTTCTCTCATTTCATTAAGACAGCATAATCAAGCTGGAGAGATGGCTCAGCTGTTAAGGAACTTGTTTGCAAAGCCTAATAGCCCAGGTTTGATTCCCTAGTACCTACATAGGACTAGATACACAAAGTGGCGCATGCAGTTGCAGTGTGTTTGCAGTTGCTCCTGAAACTTGCTGCTCCCCAAGATGATACGAACAGTGACAATTGCTCAGGAAGACTCTCCATTGCCAAGCTGTGTGCAAGTCAAGGGAGGAGCTCCAGGGACGTGTCTTTCAGGAGTAGTGGGCTTTTAGTGGTGCAGCTGCCTTTGAGCCTTCCGTGTGCCTAACATGGCCCTCACTCATACTCCTATAAGCAACCCCAATGAACTTACTAGTTTTCCAAGCTGGGCTTTGGGGGAGTCATTCCTTTGGCCTATGGCTGATACCCTATGCGTGACAAATAGATGTTTGTTCATGTCTCCCCAGGAAAGTTAGCACCACAGCAATGGAGAGTGGTTTGCATGATAATTGAAAGATATCCTGGCTGGAGAGATGGTTCAGAGGTTAAAGGCACTTTCTTGCAAAGTCTAAGGGCCTGAATTTGACTCTCCAGTACCAGCATAAAGCCAGATGCCCAAAGTGGCACATGCATCTGGAGTCTATTTGCAGTGGTAGGAAGCCCTGGCATACCCATATACTCTCTCTTTCTCTCAAATAAATAAATAAAAAAGTTTTAAAAAGATATCCAAGATTAATGTTCATAAATTTAAAAAGGTAAAAATGAGTGCTGAACTGGGAAAGGAAATCCAAAGGCAGGGGGACATTATGTGATTCTTAATGTGTTGTACCAGACAAAAGAAGTTGAGGAAATCATGCTGCCTTTTTTTTTTTTTTTTTTTCGAGGTAGGGTCTCACTCTAGCCTAGGCTGACCTGGAATTCACTATGTAGTCTCAGGCTGGCCTTGAACTCACGGTGATCCTCCTACCTCTGCCTCCCAAGTGCTGGGATTAAAGGCGTGCGCCACCACACCCGGAATTCATGCTTCTTAATAAACCATGAGCCCATGGACATGGTTGTCCAGAGTTTTACAGCACCTTGAAGGTCATTTGAAGAGAATCCTGGCTGATGCTGTCCTTAGATGAGGTGCTGGAAACTCAACTTTGAAACTGAGCTATCCGGACGTTCTGGAAATGCTAGATATCCTGCTGCAAAACCTTCCAGGGCTTCCTTCTTGGCTTGTGCTTCAACAATTCAAACCTTACAATCCCAAACAAAGTTCATTTTCTTCAGATATCCTGTTTTCTGTTGTCCCCATGATGAGTTTCAATCATCACTGTAATAATTTCTAAAATATCAAACTCCACAATAACTACTCAGTTACTTTTCTCATTGCTGTGACCAAATACTTAATAGAAGGGTTGGGAAGATAGCTCAGCTGTTGAAGGCACTTGAGTGCAAAGCTGTCTGACTGGGTTTGATTCCCCAGTACCCATATAAAGGCAGATGTACAATGTGACTCATGAGTCTGGAGTTTCCAGTGTCAACAGGCCCTGGTGCAACCTCTCTCTCTCTCTCTCTCTCTCTCTCTCTCCTCTCTCACATATAAATAAAAATATTTTTAAATACTCAAAAAAATACTCAACAAGGGCTGCAGAAATGGCTTAGCAGTTAAGGCATTTGCCTGTGAAGCCCAAGGACCCATGTTTGACTCTCCAGATCCCAGACACACAAAGTGATGCAAGTGCATAAGGTTGCACATGTGCACAAGATGGTGCATGTGTCTGGAGTTTGATTTCAGTGGCGGAGGCCCTGGAGTGCCAATTATCTCTCTCTCTCTCCCTCTCAGTAAAAAAAAAAATACTTGCCAGATGTGGTGGCTCACAACTTTAATCCCAGCACTCAGGTGGCAGAGGTAGGAGGATCGCTGTGAGTTCTAAACCACCCTGAGACTACAGAGTGAAATCCAGGTCAGTCTGGACTAGAGGGAGACTCTACCTAAAAAAAACCAAAAAAATGCCCAGTAAGGGAATAGCTGGATCTGTTGGCAGCTCTATGGTCATCCTCTTCAGGAGTTTCCATAAAGCTTTCCATAATGGTTGAACCATTTTACATTCCCACCAACAGTGAAGGTTTGTTCCTACTTCTCCACAGCCTTGCCAGCATTTGTTTTCATTGCTTTTTTTTTTTTTTTTTTAATGTTAGCCATCCTTACTGGGGTAAGGTGGAATCTCATAGTTGTTTTAATTTGCATTTCCCTGATTATTATGGATGTTGAGCATTTTCTTAAGTGTGTGATTGCCATTTGTATTTCTTCCTCTGAGAACTCCATGTGTAGTTCTCTGCCCCATTTTGTGAGTGGGTTGTTTGGTGATTTATTGTTTAGGTTTTGGAGTTCTTTGTAGATTCTAGAAGTTAGGCCTCTGTCAGTTGTATAGCTGGTGAAAATTTTCTCCCATTCTGTGGGTAATCTGTTGGCTTTGGTTATAGAATGTTTGCCAGTGAAAAAGCTTTTCAGCTTCATGAGATCCCAATGGTTGAGTGATTGTTTAATTTCTGAGCTGCTAGGGTTTTGTTCAGGAAGTCTTTTCCCTCTCCTATGTCATGGAAGGTTCGTCTTATTTTTTCTTCCAGTAGTAGCAGAGTTTCTGGTTTATATTAAGGTCTTTGATCCATCTGGACTTGATTTTTGTGCATGGTGAGATGTGTGGATCGAGTTTCATTTTCCTACATATGGTTGTCCAGTTTGTCCAGCACCATTTGTTGAAGATGCTGTCTTGTTTCCATTCTGCATTGGGAGGGCCTTTGTCAAATATCAAGTAGCTGTTGTTACTTGACCCAAAGTCCAGGTCTTCTATTCTGTTCCATTGGTCTAGATCAGAGACATTTGCTCAACCATGTTTATAGCTGCTCAATTCATAATAGTAAAGAGCTGGAATCAACCCAGATGTCCATCATTAGATGAATGGATAACAAAGATGTGGTATATCTATACTATGGAATTCTACGTAGCAGTAAGGAAAGATGAAATAATGAAATTCAAAAAAAAAAAAAAGGTCAAATACAGAACAAATCATCCTCAGTGAGCTCACCCAATCACAAAAAGATGATCGTCGCATGGTTTCATTTATCTGTTGCTCCTAACCTGAATCCACCTGAGATGCTGCCAAACCTAATAAGCACTATGAGGATCAGACAATAGGGAGGGTGGGATGGGGGGAGGGTAAGGGTGGGAATGAATGAGAGGATGGGAGGGACAACAAGGGTGGGGGGATACAAATAGGGATCCAAAAGGAAATGATACTATAAAACCTTTTATACCAAACAACAGGCTAAAACATTGATCACTCAGCAGGCCTGCAGAGGGAACACCTGAACCACAGGAAAGTGGAGAGAACATCATGAAGACCAACCTTAATCTTTTTGTGCCTCTCTTCTCTCTTTCTCTCTCTCTCTCTCTCCCTCTCCTCTCTATACTCACTTTCTCTTTCATATTATCTTTCTTTTTCTTCCCTCACCTCCCTTGGCGCTGACTTACAACTCCCAGTAACAGCACGGGGTTAACTTTCACAATGAGCTGTTAATCCGAGACACCTACAAGGTCTCCCCCGACCAAAAAAAAAGACAGATTTCTGTCAGAGTTCTTGATGACCCACCAAAGGTTAATGGTAAGACCCTACTGTTGAAGACAGCACACGCGTGTGAGACAAAACATAGAGACCTGGCCAGAATCTGGAAGAGTGTCAGTCCCCAGACAGTGAGCTAGTCTAGTGCCAGAGGGTGCTACATGAGCAACTGGGGGAAAATGGCCAACATCTGTCCAAACAACTCACAGTCTAAGCTACCCAGCAGGAAACAACCTGACGTGATGCTCAAACAAGTGCAGTCGTGGCACACAGCCATGGTGGGTTACCAACTGCTCTTGATTTGGCTAATAGATCCACTCAGTGCAATGGAACTCATTGCTGGAACTGGGAAATAAGTCAAAACCATGTACAAAAAATGAGCTCAGTCTCCAAGATCAAGACACTACCAAATGTGTGCAAGAAGAGGGCCTATGCATATAAAATTCCCTCTAAAATATCTATGGCCATCCCATATATCTAGAACTAACTTCTCTCTCCATTGGAGAATTTGCTTATCTTTTTCAGATGGACAATGAACCCGAAGGGAAAATCGGCCAATCACACCTCACCAGGGCCCCAGCTGAAACCATAGAGTAATGGGGGGGGGGGCGGGGAGGGCAAGAGTACAGCGTTCTTGATGATCACAACACCAGAAAAAGGCTGAAGGAGATAAACATAGAAAACATCCAACTCCTACTAAGTCAGATATCCAGAGACACAGAGGCTCCCAAAACCTCATCACTGAAGTAGAACTAAAATGACCCCAATGTGGCTCAGGGAAATTCGCGGAAGAGGGGTCAGAAAGAGTGTTAGAGCCACAAGTTGGGGCATTATGCACAGAGACTTGGCCTATCCCCCATAACTCTTGACTACCCCCACAATGCATGACCCACATTTCCCCATTGATGAGGGTCCCTTTGGGAGAGGGAGGACAGGGAGGTGGATAAGGGAGTCACCATTATGAATGTAAAATTAGAATAATATATTTTAAAAAAAAGCCTAAAGGGGGATCCTCAACAAGAAAACAAGAACCAACTTAAGGAAGGGTTTACTAGTCCATGGAATGGTGCTATCCACAATTAGGCTGGATCATCCCACATCATTTAATCTAATTTAGAAAATACCTCACAGACATACCCAGAAATTTGTCTTCTAGATGATTCTAACCTTACTTTAAAAAAAAAAAAATCGCCAGGCATGGTGGCGCACGCCTTTAATCCCAGCACTCGGGAGGCAGAGGTAGGAGGATCACCGTGAGTTCGAGGCCACCCTGAGACTACATAGTTAATTCCAGGTCAGCCTGGACCAGAGTGAGACCCTACCTCGAAAAACCAAAAAAAAAAAAAAAAAAAAAAAAAAATCACCTCATTCTGGCTCAGGCTGACCTGGAACTCAATCTACTATAGCTCAGGCTGGCCTCAAACTCAAGGTGATCCTCCTACCTCACCTGAGTGCTGGGATTAAAGGTTTGTGTCACAGCACCTGGCTCCTAGATGGTTCTAGATCCTGATCCTGTCAAGTTGACAGTATTAACCATCACAGCTCCCATCCCTGAGGTGCATAGAAATTAAGTCAAGGTCATTAAAGGGAACAAAAGGCACACTTTAACTCTCAATGAGAATGTTATGCCTGGGATGTTCTTAAAAGTAAAATCCTTCTAGAGTCAAAAGTGGCAAGTGTGCTTGGTGGCGCACGCCTTTAGTCCCAGCGCTCCGGAGGCAGAGGTAGGAGGAACGCCATGAGTTCAAGGCCACCCTGTGACTACATAGTGAATTCCAGGTCAGCCTGAGCTAGAGTGAGACCCTACCTGGAAAAACAAAACAAAACAAAACAAAAAAGGAAGGCAAGTGTCATCAAAGCTCATCTATGTGATCCCTAGCAAGCCAAGGCAGAGAAAAGAGATAATCTCTATGCTTACGTTCAAAGTTCTATGAAGAAAATATGTGTTCACAAAGGTCAAAGCCACCAGTAGATGAAGGAGGATTTTCCCTATTGGCTTCTTGTCACAGGGGAGGCTGTTCAATACATAGGAGGTGCTGATTTCCCTCAGCTGGCTCCTCCGCCCTGCTCTGACCTTAGCCAATGACCTGAGTAGACTGTCTATGGGCTTTCTTGCCCTCTGGTTTCACATTGTGTTTAGTTCATGGAAAACACAGATAGGAGATCAAAAGGAGTAAAGAGAGAGAGGTTGGCTTATAGATTCTCTCAGCTCCATGCCATGCTGACAATCAGATCTAGATGTTGTCTTCTGTCCCATGCCATCTCATACACTATTCCCTACTGACACCGCTTGCCAATCCTCTCATTAGTCCTGGCCTGGAAATAATATTTGGAAATAGTACTGGCTGTCCAGTGTGGGTATGCCATCTGTTTCTACTGAGCTCTGGATGGAGGCATGATATCATTAAACATTCAAATCCAGTTCTCTTGCTCCAATCTCACCCAGCGCTATTCTGTTTGGAAACTAGCTTCCCACATGAACCCATCTCCAGGGAGAGAATGTACTGGTCATGATGACACAAGCTTCCTCCTGTGTCTGAAATTTCGATTTCTCATTGTTAATTAAGAACCTTGCATCCTGATTTTATGCATTTTTATTAAGTCAACTTTGTTAGATGTTGGACATTGCTAAAATCGGGCTGGGGCTGTGAGGAGGCTGGTCTGAATTGTTGGACATGTTCGGGGACCTTGGGCTGTGGGGTTGCAGCTGGCCCTATCGTCGGGAGCCCTCCCTGGAGACGGTGACTGGCCTTCCCTACCCTCGGGCAAGGTTGCAGTGTGCCCTGTCATCGCCCAGAGTGGGCAGAACTGGTGAGGCCCTCCCCCTGGATCACAAAAGCTCTGACCATCCCATAAGTCAGGCTGTGCCTCGCCCCCCCAACAGTTCCTGACCTTGTGGCTAGCTGCCCAAGACACCCTTATGTGGCTGAGGTCACGTAGCCTTTCCGCCATCTCTCTCACAGCTCCTCCCTCACATCTTTGAAGCCATAGCAACCCATAAACTATGTATCCAATCGCCATATAGTCTGTATGTGCCATCTCAACCTTCCTCAAGTATTGATAAACCCACTCCCCTTTTGAATAAACGAGTGCTGTCCATCAGACGGTCTCCCAGGTGTTCATTGCCTGTCCTCGCGCTCACCTGCTGCTCCAGGACCCTGCTTCTTTCCCCCAACTCCTCCTGTGCCCAGGATGTCAGTGGCCAATGACCCCAGGGAATGGGAACTGTGAGAATCCACAGTTAGAGAGTAATATATGGTCTGAGCCACTGTTTATCTCAGTTCTGAATAAATAGCTACTGAATAAATTTTATTTATAGGAAAGAATGACTATAGAAGACCTGTTGCCCGAACAGTACCTTGAAATGGACTGAATTTTCCCAGTTGACACTTCTCTTGGAGGCCTCTCTATCTCCCCCACCCAGGCTACTTGATGCTTACAGTCAAGGACTAATAGCCCCTCACCCACACCATGATCCAACATGTCAGATTTTGTCTAAGCCGTTCTCTCTCTCCCTCGTCTCTCTCTCATACAGACACACACAGACACATTCACACACATACACACTTTCAAGGTACTGTTCAGGCAACAGGTCTTCTGTAGTCATTCTTTCCTATAAATCAAATTTATTCAGTAGTTATTTATTCAGAGCTGAGACATACAGTGGCTCAGACCATATATAGTCTTACTTTCATATGTGAGATGTAGTCATGGGGCAGAAATCCTATCTAAAATGAAAGTCACAGATACACACACATAGGATTCCATGAAGACACAAGGATGGGGAGGAGGGAGGAAAGATGTCAGGGGACAGGAGAGCTGTGGAGGTGGAGTGTGACTTCAGTGTTGGGGGACAGGGACGTTGTGGAGGTGGAGTGTGACTTCGGTGTGAGTGAGTGGACAGGCAGAGGTGGTGAAGAATGAAAGGTTTCCTGGCTGTTCTGAGCACAATGTCTATCTTTGGTCCTCCCAGCTTGTAAATACCTTGAGTGGCTGATTATGAATAGATGGTCTTATACAAAACATTCACCAGGTGGCTGTAGCTCAGCTGATTGGAGCAAGTCTCCTATCAGATCACATGACAGCTACTATGCAGCTGGTCACTTGAACGAAGGCAGCCCTGTGATAGCAGTGAGCCAAATGTTGGGGCCTCTCAGTTGATTGTTCCTTCAAGTTAGGCTGAGACTTCTTAACTTGAAAGCCAACAGGCACTACATTTAAATGTTTTCACATCTAAGTGCTGCTATAGGACTGGGTAGATAGTTTAGTACTCAAATCTTGTCATGCTAGCACAAGAACCTGAGTTCTCATTCCCAGAATCCACTTAAAAAGCCAGGCACAGTGGCACATACCTTTGTTCATAGTTCTGAAGAGGCACAGGCAGGTGGATCCCTGGGTTGTTCCTTGGCCAGACAGTCTAACCTACTTGGCAAGCTCTAAGCTAATAAGAAACCCTGTTTCAAGAAAAGGCAGACACGAGGGTGGTGACAGGGGATTATGGCTTGAGTATATTGTCTTTACTTATGAAAGATGTCAATAAATCTTTTTTTTTTTTTTTGAGAGAGACAGAGACAGAGGGAGAGGAAGACAGATAGAGATGGGCGCACCAGCAGTCTCTCAACTGCTGTGAACGAAATCCAGATGTGTGCGCCCCCTTGTGGTCAAGTGTGGCATTGCACCCTTGCCTTGCGTCACTTTGCATCTGGCTAAACGTGGGACCTGGAGATTGGAACCACCAGAGATTGGAACCAGCGTTCTTAGGCTTAGGAGGCAGGCGCCTTAACCGCTAAGCCATCTCTCCAGCCCAATAAATAATTCTTTTAAAAAGGCAGGCAGAGCCTGAGAAATGACACCTGAGGTTGTCCTTTGGCCTCCACATGTTTGCACATGCTCCTGCGTGCACACAGACAGACAGGTGCGTGCGTGCATGCACACACACCCTAAAAGTACACTGTTGACCACTTAATGCCCACTAGTTTTGCAAACCCCATGGCACTATGCCCAGCATCTGCATGCCCTTGACCAGACAAGGCTCTGTGGTTATAAGAACCCAAAACTTGGGGCTGGAGAGATGCCTTGACACTTAAAGGTGCTTCCTTGCAAAGAGTACTAGCCCATGTTTCATTTCCTGGCACCCACATAAGGACAGATGTGAAGTGGTGCATGTATCTGTGATCCCAATGTGCCTGTGATAATGAGAGGGGGATCCAGGAGAATATGATGCCCATGGGCCACCTAGTTGTTTACTTGCACTTGGTTTGCAGTGACACAAGACCCTGTCTCAGAGTTGCCCTCTCACCTCCACCCTACATGTGCACTGTGATACACGCACCCATAAACACACACACACAAAGTTTTTTTTTAAAAAAAAGGAACCCAAGGCTTTCCTGTCCCTGGGCCTCTCTAACCCAGTGATTCCCTTGTGCTGCTGAACAACAGCAGTAATTCTCCCTATAGTCTCTTGCCCTCCTTTCTTTCTGGACGCTTCAGACAGAGTCATATTATGAGGAACATCCTGTCTTACCTAACTTTGTCTAAGCACTGGCCAATAAATCTAGTGTGTTAATGCCTCTTTTTCTTGATCTACCTCCATATCCTTCAGACCCCTAAGATTAGCACTGGAAGGTGACTCTTTGCATGAACTTTATTTATTTATGAGAAAGAGAGACAGAAAGAGAGACAGAGAGGGAGAGAAGAGGAGAGTATGGGTGCTCCAGGTCCTCAGTGCTGCAAATTCCAGGCACAAATGTTGCTTTGTGTGCACAATGGGGAACTGAACCCAGGCTGGCATGCTTTGCAAACAAGCACCTGTAACTGCTGAGCTATCCTCCTAGCCCCTTTGAGTGAATTTTAATCCAAAAAGAAGGAATCATGAACAGATTCTTCTGCAGGGAGTAGAAGAAAGGCATGCAGAGAAAGGAGAACAACAGAAGACAGAAAACAGTGAGGAGAGGCAGAGAGCGTTAATCCAGTGGCAGCAAAAGACGAGGGACAAGTTGGGCTAATGTCACCGCAATAATAAACACCACTGGTAACATAGGGTAGCTAGCAGGGAGGACGGAAGGCAGGAGCAGACAGTACCTGAGGGGCTTTTCAGCTCTTGAATACCATGCTGAGCTCCACAAGGCCAAGCTGGTTCCCATCTTGCAACAAGGGCTAGTTTTAGATTTACACTCAGTGTAAAATCCATCCTAATAGAAAATAGCTCTTTTCCTAAGACAACCTAGCATGCCTCTGTTCTTTACCGTAGGAATAACATAGGCAAAGTCTGTAGTGGGGAGGGAAGTGCTTGGGAGAAGCACAGGCAATCTGGTGGCTTTGCTTATGACCCTGCAAGTTGGAGAACTAGTAGAAATGAGACTGGAGGGGTGTGTGGGTCAAGTGATAGAGTCCTTGTGTGTGCCTTGCCGAGCCTTTATCCTGCAGGGAGCCAGCAAGATTTTAAAGACAGCTATAATGGGTCAAATGCATCTTCTTATTAGATCACAGTGAAAGAGAAGTTTGAATTGGAAAATAACAGTTTGAACAAAAAATAGTAAGAAAATACTCAGCAGGAGCCAAGAAGGGGAGACATAAATATTTGAGGGGTTAAAAATAAGAAGAGTGGGTGGCATTGTTTTGGGGGTTGAGAGAAAATAGATAAATCTGCAAAGATGATTCCATTTTTCAGATTTGAGTATTGAATGAATGGGAGGCTGAGACACAAACTGGCATGGAAGAAGGAGACGGAGGAGGAAGAAGACGCTGGAGGCATCTATGGGACATCCAGGTGGAGAAACTCAGTAGCAGCTGGCTCATAGCTCTGGCTTCAGATCCAGGATATAGGATTCTATGGTACCAGTTCAATTTGGGTTCAGTGAAACTGCCTTTTCACCTTGCTGAAATCTTTTACCTTTTGGCTTCTGCATTTCATGACTATCTTCAACTGCTACACACTAAGATCACAGGATTCTTGATCAGGATGCCAAGTTAATTTGTGGAGAAAGATACCAAAATGCAGATACACCATTTTATGAAGAAGAAAAAAAAAAGAATCCTTGCAGGTATGGTGGTGTATACCTGTCATCCCAATGTTTGGCAAGCTGAGGCAGGAGGAACATTTTAAGTCTGAGGACAGACTGGTCTTTCTAGAGTTCATCTAAGGGCCTAGGAAAGAGAAATGTGGGCAATGAAGGGACATGAGCATCACCAGTGGGTGGTTCCACCATGGCTGTGAAAAAAGGCAGAAGTACTAGAGTTTTCCTTCATACAACTCCCTTATCTTTTGGCTCAAACATGTAGCACTTAATTACACACTCTTTAGCTTTTCATATCTTTCTGTCTGGAGCCTGGAAGTAGTCATGAAAAGCCCCCTGGGTCTATTTTCAAATAAATGAATTTCAGATACAACTTGCTTCCTGCAAAACCTTAAGAAGGTCATTTAAGTTCACCTTAAAATGTAAATAACAGTCCTGACTTCGTTAAGTTGTTGTAACTATGAATGAGATAACAGATTTGAAAAACCTTTGTAAGCTTTTTAAAAAAATTTTTGTTTGTTTATTTTATTTATTTTTCAGAGTGACGAAAGACAGAGAGAGAAAGAGGCAGAGAGAGAGAGAATGGGCACACCAGGGCCTCCAGCCACTGCAAACGAACTCTAGATGCATGCGCCACCTTGTGCATCTGGCTTATGTGGGTACTGGGGAATTGAGCCTCGAACTGGGATCCTTATGCTTCACAGGCAAGCATTTAACCACTAAGCCATCTCTCCAGCCCCAGCTTTTTAAAATTTTTTATTTTTTATTGATAACTTCTATACTTACATACAAAAATGCATATTTCCCTCCCCTCCCCCCATTCCCCTTTAGAACTCCAATCTCCATCATATCCCCTCCCTCTCTCCATTAGTCTCTCTTTTAATTTGATGTCATCATCTTTTTCTTCTGTTATGAGGGTCTTGCGAAGGTATTGCTAGGCATTACAAGGTCATGGATATCAAGGCCAATTTCTGTCTGGACAATTGCATTGTAAGGAGTTGTACCCTTCCTTTTGCTCTTTCATTCTATCCGCCCCCTCTTCCGCAATGGGCCCTGAGCCTTGGAGGGTGTGACAGAGGTGTTTCAGTGCTGGGCACTCCTCCATCCCTTCTTCTCAGCACTATGTTGCCTTTTGGGTCATCCCAGTGGTCATCGCCATCTGAAAAGAGAAGCTTCTCTAACCAGAAGTGAGAATAGCGTTAATATGTGAATATGGACATTAAGTGTAGTGCTTTCAGGGCAGCTTGGTGGGAATAATATATACATTTAGTCAGACAAGAGCACAGCCCCAGCTTGTTTTAAAAAATATTTTTGGGGGGCTTTTTGAGGCAGGGTTTCACTCTGGCCCAGGCTGTCCTGGAACTCACTTCTTAGTCCCAGGTTGGCCTTGAACTCAGAGCTATCCTTCTACCTCTGCCTCCCCAGCACTGGGATTAAAGGCATGTGCTGTCATGCCGGGTAACCTTTAACATATTTTAAGGATAAGTGATATTATCTTCCAATTATATTTGGGAATAGGACTTAGGTACTCTTTGTGATTCATCAAATATGGTAAAGCAATGAATGAAGGAGTGGGTGAGTGAAAGGATAAATGAGTGAATGAAGTACCTAATTGCAAGCTTAACCTCCAGCATTTTAATCCCAAATGTGCATGGAGAACCTACTGTCTGATCAGGTTAACACTTGTTAATATTCATCCATTGGTTCACTCCAAACATATTCCCTTTTTTACCATGTGTCTGGTAAAATGTTACTGTAGTTCTCGTTGTTGGAACAAAACACCCAACCAAAAGCAGCTGATTAGAGGAAAGGTTTTATCTTGATGTTCAGTCCTGAGGGAAAGATTCTTGGTGGCAGAGGAAAGCATGACATGAGTAGAGGCTGGACATCACTTTTGCCACAGTGGGTGGAAAACAGAAGCAGGAGAGCGAGTCAATCTCAGGCAAGGGGGGTCTGGCTATAACACCCCTGAGCCTGTCCCCAGAAAACACCTCCTCCAGCAAGGCTCAGCTTCCCAAATTGCTGCCAGCTGGGGACTAGGCATTCAGAACACATGAGTTTATGAGAGACATCTGATTCCAATCACCACAAATGTGTTCCATGTTTGCTATCTCAGACAAAACTCAGTGTGTTAGTGCTGAGAAGAAGGGATAGAGGAGTGCCCAGCTCTTAAACATCTCTGTCACACCCTCCAAGGCTCAGGGTCCATTGCAGAAGAGGGGGGCAGATAGAATGGAAGAGCCAAAGGAAGGGTACAACTCCTTACAATGCGACTGTCCAGATAGAAATTGGCCTTGATATCCATGACCTTCCAGTGCCTAGCAGTACCTTGGCAAGACCCTCATAATAGAAGTAAAAGATGATGACATCAAATTAAAAAAGAGACTAATGGAGAGAGGGAGGGGATATGATGGAGATTGGAGTTCTAAAAGGGAATGGGCGGAGGGGAAGGAAATATCATGCATTTTTTGTATGTAAGTATAGAAGTTGTCAAGTATATATATATATATGACACAGTGTGTTTGCAGATGTTATGTTTCTATTCATGAGAGACCTTAAAAATTCCACCAGAAGACATCTAGGACTGATAGACACTTTAAGCAAAGTGATAGATCATAAAATTAGCAGACAAGCTGGGCATAGTGGTACACATCTTTAATTCCAATACTTGGGTGGCAGAGGTAGGAGGATTGCTGTGAGTTTGAGGCCAGCTTGGAGCTACAGGTCAGCCTGGTCTGAAGAAAGATCCTACCTCACTTTAAAAAAAATAAACAGGCCTGGAGAGATTGCTTAGTGGTTAAGGCACTTGCCTGCAAAGCCAAAGGACCCAGGTTTGATTCCCCAGTACCCACATAAGCCACATGCACAAGGGGGCTCATGTGTCTGGAATTCATTTGCAGGAGCTAGAGGCCCTGGTGTGCCCATTCTTTCTTTCTTTCCCCCTGGCTCTTTCCCTGTCTCTCTTAAATAAATAAATAAATAAATAATAATAATAATAATAATAGTAGTAGTAATAAAACAGCTGGGCTTGGTGGCACATGCCTTTAATTCTAGCACAAGGGAGGCAGAAGTAGGATCTCCATGAGATTGCCATCCTGAGCCTATATTGTGAATTCTAGGCCAGGCTGCAGAGTGGGCTAAAGTGAGACCCTACCTCAAAAAAATAAAGAAAAAACCCCCAACAAAATAGAATATAAAAATCAGTACCTTCCTACATACCAACAACAAACAATCTGACAAAGAAATTAGGGGAGCAACTCTATTCACAATTGCCACACACATGCACACACACACACCCACCTAGGAGTAAATCTAACCAAGGAAGTGAACATCTTCTACAATGAAAACTTTAAAATACTCAAGACATAGAAATTGAATAAGAAGTTAGAAGATATGGCTGGAGAGATGGCTTACAGTTAAGGCACTTGCCTGCGGAGCCTAGGGGCCTAGGTTCCACTGGGACCTACCTAAGCCAGATGCACATGGTGGCACATGTGTTTGGAATTTGTTTGCAGTGGCTAGAAGTCCTGGCGCACCCCTTTTCACTCACTCTCTCTATCTTTCTCTCTCTCTCCAATGAATAAATAAATAAATTTTTTTTAAAAAGGGAGGGGCTGGAGAGATGGCTTAGCAGTTAAAGTGTTTGCCTGCAAAGCTAAAGGATCCTGGTTTAATTCTCCAGGACCCACGTAAGCCAGATGCACAAGGAGGCACATGCATCTGGAGTTTGTTTGCAGTGGCTACAGGCCCTGGCGTGCCCATTCTCTCTCTCTCTGTCTCCCTTTTTCTCTCTCTGCCTCTTTCTTTCTCCCAAATAAATAAATAAGTAAAATATATTTTTAAAAGGAAATTGGCAGAACTGAAAATGTTATATTAAATTATATAGATAATTGATAGAACTGGAGCATATTATATTAAATGAGATAGCCCAAGTACGGAAGGACAAACTGCATGTTCTCTCTCATATATGGATCTTGATGTCATTGTGGGAGTGAGAGTAGATGCCAGGAAACTAGAAAGGGTCCTATGAGAGGGGGGTGGAGAAAGAGGCTTTAAAAGAGAAAGGTAGGGAAAGCAGCAGATCTCAAGTGATATGAATATCAAAAGGGGGAAAGCTGGGGGTGAGATGGTAAAAGTAGGATAAATGGGCAGGGAGATGAAGAAGAGGGTAGTTAACCAAAACTAAATATGTGTGTTAATAAATAATGATTTTAAAAATCATAACATGAAGAAGTTGTTTGGAAGCTATCCTACAGATCAGGGCTCTGAAACACAGAAAAATTAAGAAACTTTTTCAACTTCACACAGGCAGGAAGTTATATAATTTAGAATACAGAGTTTTTTTTTTTTTTTTCAAGGTATGGTCTCACTCTAACCCAGGCTAACCTGCAACTCACTCTGTAGTCCCAGTCATCCTTCTTCTTCTCCCCAGTGCTGGTATTAAAGGTGTGCACCACCACGCCTGGCAGATGCAGCTCACAGGTATACACAGGACCAACCAACACTAAGAGGAGTCCCATGACAGTATGAAAAGGACAAAGTAACCATTCCCAACTGACAAGTTAGCTATAAAGCCCACCTGGCTGAGTCAGGTTGAAGTCTACCTGGCTTGCAATCAGACTGGTAGTGGTCTTGGGTTATATTTTCCAGGAAATAGGCCCTAAGACAGCAATTTGTTGCTGGAGTATCAACACATGGAAGGGAGCAAAGAGGGCAGGATAGAGAAGTTGGGTGGCATATTTGTGACAAAGGTGTCAGCCAACCTCACAGGAAGCTGTGTACTTAGTACAACCTCCTTCATGTGCTAGGTTGAAGGGGGAGTTTTGTGTCTCTGCATACACCGGTCAGGGGAAGCCAGGTGTCTGTCGGGGGCGGAGTATAACCTTGGCTGAGGCACCTTTCCCAGGACGGCTTCAGTGGCTGGGCAGTTGCTTACTTTCATTCTGAAATTGGAGCTGGGTTTTACATCACAGCATCCATCTATCACAGTGTTATTTTATTTACTTTTTTATTTGAGAAAGAGAGAGAGAGAGCGATGCAGATAGAGAGAATGGGCATTCTGGGGCCTGTAGCCACTGCAAATGAACTTCAGATGTATGTGCCATCCTGTGCATCTGACTTATGTGGGTCCTGGGGAATTGACCCTGGGTCCTTTGGCTTTGAAGGCAAGCACCGTAACCACTGAGTCATCTCTCCAGCCCCATCACAGTGTTATTAATGCTTCTAAGACAGCATGTATTAATCAACCTGAGACAGACAGATTTAGATGAAGATGAACACATGGAGAGAAGCAAAACCACAGACAGGGCCAGTATTTGTGGTAGTTTGAATGTGAGTGTATGTATGTCCCTCATAGACTTGGGTGTTTTATTAAAGCTTGGGTCTCCAGCTGCCTGGCTAGAGAAGGTGTCGCTGGGGGGTGAATTCTGGATTCTTAGGTGCAGCCCAAAGTTGTGTTTGGGGGTGGATCTGAATTCAAGCTCAAAGGTATGTAGAGAGGTCTGAGCTCTGGTGGATTTTTGTGTTTGTTGCTGCTTTTTTGGTATTTTCTGGCTGCTGGTGGTTTCTCTCTGCTGAGATTTATGAATGGGAGCCGGCTTCTTCTGCTGTTGATGGAACTTCCACTGAATCTGTAAGCCTGAAATTAAACCCATTCCTTCCCTAAACGGTGTCTAGTTTGGATGCTCATCCCAGCAACATGAAGCTGTCTACAACAGAATCCATGGGCAACCACGCAGCCCATCACCAGGACCCTCTTCCAGGAGGGCTGCAGGGAACATCCCAGCTTAGGCCTAGAAACCCTGTTATTCATACCAACTCCTGGTTCCTGGCCAAAGCTCTGCATTTCCCATACCAACTGGCAACAAGCACCTAATGAATATGGCAGCCTTCCACCTGGAGAGGTCTGCCTGTCTGGTCTTTCTGGACATGAAACCTGTTGCTTCAACCTATCACCTCTGGAACAATGGCAAGATGAAATGACTGAACTTGCAGAGTTACAGCCAGCCCTGGCAAACAGCTGTTTGCGGAGAGCAGAAGGAGAAGCCAACAGGCTTTTTTACACAGACACCTTAGATGTGGCCATTCTTATTTCTGGGTCCTACAATGGAGCCAACCAGGCAGGTAACAGAGATAATATAAGGAATTACTGGGGCCAAAGGGGGCCAAAGAAAGGCATATCCAGTCAGTGGCCATGGAAACCCATGTGATCCGGGTGTCCCTGAGTGGACACGTGTTCTAACTGTTGAAGTCACGTGGAAGCCATTGCGTGTCAGTATGGAACTGAGCAGGAAAAGGATGAAGGGGTTTGAGTTTTTCATGAGGAAGGGTGGGAAGGTTTATATTGAATGGATTAACTAATCTCACCCTGTGTCTTAAGGACAGTCTGGAGCAAAACTAAAGAAGACCCAACCAATATAATTCACAGCAAGAGAGTGGAGTCATTGTAAGGTGTTTGAGACCTTTCACAACATTGAAGCAACAGGACCACATCCCACAAGAGCAGACAGAGGGAACATGGGCTGCCACTGGAGGAAGAAGAATACTTTCTCCATAAATATCCCAAACCCTTTGTTTGTAAGTGATTTGCATTTGGGACATTTTGTCAATTCTTGTGGGAACAGGATAAAGCAAAATCAAAATGAATTCATAGATATTCAATGACTTTACGAAAGTTCAATTTCATATACTTTTTTGTTTTTTTGTTTTTTTGAGGTAGGGTCTCACTCTAGCCCAGGCTGACCAGGAATTAATTGTGTATTCTCAGGGTGGCCTCAAACTCATGGCGATCCTCCTACCTCTGCCTCCTGAGTGCTGGGATTAAAGGCGTGAGCCACCATGCCTGGCTCAATTTCATATACTTATGAACGAGTCCTAAACATTTTTTTTTTTTTTTTTTTTTCGAGGTAGGGTCTCACTCTGGCTCAGGCTGACCTGGAATTCACTATGTAGTCTCAGGGTGGCCTCGAACTCAGGGTAGGCGATCCTCCTACCTCTGCCTCCCGAGTGCTGGGATTAAAAGCGTGCACCACCAGGCCCGGCTCTAAACATCTTTTTTGTTTGTTTGTTTGTTTGTTTTTGCTGGCCTCTGGAGAGCAGATTAGGGTATCAAAGTGTAACAGAAAGCAGAAAAAAAAAGGTTTAACTGACAGATGAAAACTTTACATGCATTAGTGCTATGGCAACCAGCCAGATCACTCCAATTATGTCCCTAATTGGGTTCATAAATATTTTATAACCCACCATTTGTGTCTGGGGCAAAGAATTTCTAACAGCAAATGCTTAAGTAGCTGTTACGGGGACCTAATGATTTCTAATTCTGAATTCATCAGAACTCCTGGAGGCTGTGATCCCGCCGCCCTTGAAGTAATTTGGTATGGATTACTCAAGTGTGGAGAAGAGCTGCCTTCAGTGTCTATTGAAACAGACTGCAGGATAAGCAATGAGCTCACCTCTCACTGCTGTTGACCTTGACACTAGTTTTCAATTAAGGTCAAAAGCCAAAGCCATGAACACCAGAAATACAAGTGGAAGCAAAGCTGTGATTAGCACCGGGATTTCTTTCACTTCTGCATCAGAGACACAAGGTCATTTCCTCTCCCTGATAATCGTTCCTAATCAGTTCAGGTGTCTGAATATACCTGCTGGCTCTCCCAGCTCCTCTACATCTTCATATTTTTATTTATGCTTTTAGTTAAAGTGCAGTAATATATGTATACAATAGTGAATGATGTGCGCGCATCTTTAGCATAGAGCTTTTGAAGTTTTTCACATGGGTTCTGTGGTAGTCTGAATATATGTCCACCATCGACTCAGGTGTTTTATTAAAGCTTGTAATGGGTCTCCAGCCACCTGGCTGGGAGAGGTGTCACTGTGGGCATATGCTGGGGTCCAGCCCTAATGTGTGTCTGGGGGCAGGTCTGATTTCCAGCCCAAGGGTATACAGAGCAGTCTGAGCTCTGGTGAGGTCCCTGCCCCTGGCTGCTGGTTTTTTTTTTTTTTTTTTTTTTTTTCCAGTTCTAGAATTTATTCACTGTGGACCAGAAATCCTACATGACTGGGACCCAGTTTTCTTCCTTCCTTCACAAAACAAGCATTGTAGGGATGGTTGTAGGTAATGTGAGTCATTCATTTACTTTCTGGCTGCTGGTTTTATGCTCATCACTTTTGGTGTTTGCTGGCTGGTGATGGTTTCTCTGAGCTTGGATGTATGGAAGTAACCTCTTCCACCACTGATGGAACTTCCCCTGGGTCTGTAAGCTTGAAATAAAACCCCTTCCTCAGATAAACTGTGTCTGGTTTGGATGCTCAGCTCAGGAACTGAAGCTGCCTACAACAGGTTCACCCATCCAAGGTTTAGATGGAGATCATTCCAGCTCCCTTGCTCCTTCTCAGGGTGCTTTGCCTCTCTGTGGAGACTGCTGGAGAATGCAGCAAAACTCCTGAAGCTAGCCACCAGAGGATTTCTGAGATACTCTGCAGATAGACAAACAAATGAAAAGCCACTCAAGTGTTCCAGAGCGTGATTGACGTGGAATTTATACGAGCCCAGCTGTACATTTGCTTCTTCTCCGAACCATGGCCCCATCCAGGGAGCTATAGCAGCTCTGTTCAGGAGCTTACCCCAATGTGATCCCTGGAGGCACTTGTATAGTCACACAGGGCAAGTGACTTCCTGATTGTTTGGCTTATCTAAGGGACATCTGGAAGTCATCTGTCAGTCACTGTTTTGTCTGGAAAGGATGAGGTTCAGGCTATATAAGAGAACTTCTCTGTCAAAATGAATGTGTCTCTCAAGATTTCAGTGCTGGGCTGGGCATGGCAGGCGGCATGTCTCTGCTCTCTTTTCCAGATTTTAACTAGGGGGAGGGATAGATAACCAATAACATACACTGACTGAGTTTGTATTAAATGCTAGGCACCATCATGAACATTTTACATCAACAAACGTATTAATCTGAAATTTTCATTGGCCAATTTCTCCTTTTAGACATAGCTACTGAAGATGACATCAGATCTTTAGCCTGGCAATCCCACTGCAGGGCCTCAGAGCTCCTCTGGACCCTTGGCACCCACACGACAAAGGACTGACCATCAAACTAGGAGATGGAACACAATTTAGCCCAGTTATGATTTTAAATTCCAGAACCATGTCTGCTAACTAACATTTCATGAATCAGACCCTCAATTCCTAAAGACACCAGGTTATAGATTTGAGCTATTTTGGAAAACCTATTTTATTTCACAGAAGTATGAGAACGAAAATGAAGAATGGCCAGGCCTGGTGGCACACACCTTCAATCCCAGTACTTGGGAGGCAGAAGTAGGAGGATCACGGTGAGTTCAAAGCTACCCTGAGAATACATTTGAATTCCAGGTCAGCCTGAGCTAGAGTGAGACCCTCCCTCAAAAAAAAACCAAAAAGAAAAAGAAAAGGCTGGAGGGATGGTTTGGCACTTAAGGCATTTGCCTGCAAAACCAAAGGATCCAGGTTTGACTCTCCAGGACCCACATAAGCCAGATGCATGTGTCTGGAGTTCGTTTGCAGTGGCTGGTGCCCCTGGCATGCTCATCCACCCCCTGCCGCTCTCTCTGCCTCTTTCTCTCTCAAATAAATAAATAAATAAATAAATAAATAAATAAATAAATAAAAAAATATTTTTAAAAATGAAGAATGAAAAAGCATGAGCATAAAAATAAAGCAAGTCACATGTTTACAAACATGATGAAATGGAAAAAGGCAAATAATGTAAAAACTGAATGTTACAAATATTATAATGAAAGGACTTTGTGCAAGACAAGAACTGATGGGTCTTCTTTAAACATGAATTAAATGAGATTTAGTTTGAAATGCTTTCCACATATTTAAGTAGAATTTTCCTGGAGCACAAATAGGCATTCTTCATTATTCCAAGGACTTTTGTGCTGTGCTAAAAATCAGTGGCATCTTTTCCAGAACTTTTCATAATATGAAGTTACCTTACTCTTAGTGTTGCTGCTAAGCTGATATTTTCATCTGTTCAGCTAGACATTGCTGCAGGTTATAACTGAGTTTCATTGTGATATGGCAATTTTTTTTTTAGAGCATCAGAACCTTTCTCAGCCCTTGGGTGGGCAGTAACTCGGGAGCTTAGGTCCTGAAAGATCACAAAGCTTACACTGTGCCAATGAACTTTTGGAGTTTTTGTCTTATGAATTTGACAAATGAAATCCACAGACCAAAGGGTAAGATTTAAAAAGACTTGGGCCGGAGAGATAGCTTAGTGGTTAAGGTGTTTGCCTGCAAAGCTAAAGGATCCAGGTTTAATTCTCTAGGACCCATGTAAGCCAGATGCACAAGGTGGCGTATGCATCTGGAGTTGCAGTGGCTGGAGGCCCTGGCGTGCCCACTCTCAGTATCTGTCTCTTTGTCTCGCTCAAATAAATAAATATAAATATAAATGAATTTTAAAAATGTTAAAGATTTTATTATAGGAATTACAAATTCCTTTATATATAGAGGAAGGAAATAGGAGGAAATACAAAGAGCAGGGACTGTCCAAGAGAAGGCAATAGAGGAGTCCTTGGAAATGGGAAAACCCACTGAAGATCCAGACTGGGGTCTTTTATGTGAGCCCCGGATGCGCAGCTGGACTAGTCAGTTCACTCCTGATGCCAGGTGTCTGGGGTCAGGTTTTCTGGGAAAGGGCAATTTCCCCAGAAATCTTAGTCCTCCAGGAAGGGCCTTCTCAGAAGGGGGTGATTATCTCACGAAGTAGGAAAGACTCCTCCAGGGGTACAAATAAACATGGCCCAGACTCTGCTGTCATTTCTGACCTATAGCAAAATGGAATGACCTAGATTTTCTCCCTACCGGATCAAAGCCATTTCTCATTTCTACTTTCGGGGAGGTCTTGTTAACCCTAAATTGCCTCAGCAGAGCAGCTTGGTCTATATAATGATTCCACGATACCCAGAACTATGGAGTGAGAGCTTGTTTCAAAAAAAACTAGACAAGACAAACAAAACTCCTTGGTCTCCAGCCTGCCACCTCACAGACTGGGACCAGGACTATACTGTCGGCTCTCCCGAGCCTTCAGCTTGCTGGCTGCAAGATTTTAGAATTTGTTACCCTCAATAATTGCACATGCCAACTCCCCTGAATAGATCGTTTTCTACATATGTGCACATTTCAACATGTACTCTGTTCCATGGGAGAACTCTGAGTAGTACACTGATAGAAGCAATTAAAACTGAAACACAAGTCTCATACAAGATTGACATATACCCTTCTCAGAGAAATCACCAGGAATTGAGGGCAGATCCCGAGTCAGCTGGTCTGAGGTGAGGCCTGAGAATCTGCATTAACCAGCTCTCAGATAATGCCATGAGTGCTGAACCTCAGATGACACCTTGAGCAGTAGGAGTTGATGGATCAATGGTCCTAGAGCAGCTTACTCTGCACAGTCTTTGCCCCGCATAATCTTTCCCTTGGATTCCTCTGCAGAAACACTTAATCTCAGGTCCTTAGTACTTTTAGCATTGGGGATTTTACATTTGGGCATATTAATTAGTCAGTTTAATATTTTAAGCCTTCTGTGAGCCAAAATAATTCTATTATTCTAATAATTCTATGGGGCTTTTAGAAAGAGCTGTACAGAAACTCTCGGTTGCAATATGCTCTTCCCCCAACTTTCTTTCAGAAATTTCACACTCATCATTTTTGTTCTTTGTCTATAAGGTTTTTCATTATTCACAAGTTTTTGAGTAAATTTTCCTCTTCTCCCATTGTTAATTTGATAACAAAAGTGATCTGCGCTATGATTTGTGTCATTTTGAATGTACAGGAAATTAGAAATGAATGAACAATATAGTTACACAATATAGTTTGGATAAAAATCTGCAGTTGGGAAAATAAGCTTATAAGAAATAGATTAGGAGGGGCTGGAGATATGGCTTAGTGGTTAAGGCACTTACCTACAAAGCCTAATGACCTAGAGGTTCAGTTCTCCAGTAACCACATAAAGCCAGATGCACAAAGTGGCACATGCAGCTGGAGTTCATTTGAAGCGGCTGGAGGCCCTGGTGTGCCCATTCTCTCTGTCTTCCTTCATCTATTTCTCTCTCTCTCTGCTTGCAAATAGGTCAATAAAAAGGCAATAAAAAAGGAAATAGTATAAGACATCAGAAGAGGAATCAGAAGCTAGCAACTGGCTGAAATGAAATCCAAGACCTGAAATACCCAGTGCTTTGTGATTTCTCATAACAGAAATTGGAGGGGACAGCCTCAGGCACTCAAGGAACTGCAGACTGTCCCTAACATTTGTGGGGTTCAATGAAAGGATTCATACAAATGGAGATCCCCAACCATTTGCTTAAGTCCTTAAAATATTTAGGTAAGAAAACACAAGTAAATAAAATGTTCATTGTCACGCCATGACACATACACCTCATTTCCTGGGGAATCACCAAATTTAGTAGGAAAGTTCTTGCATTTCTTGATTTTAGAAGTCAGTATTACCAAGATCATCAACCCGTTGCTAATGCTTTTTCTCCTTCTTGTCCATTCCTCTGTATGTCTGTCACCAAGAGAGACCTTGCTGCTGAGGGTCTGGAGACCTCAGTCTATGGTCCCAGCTCCCTCCACACACCTCCAAGCTGCAGCCCTTGGCTGCCCTCCAGCTTGGGGGATTGCATATGTTGTTATGATCTGCCTGCTCAGGACTCACTCTACTCTCCGGGGGATCAGGTGGTCCTGGGAGGATGAAAGAGGGAGGAAATAACTGCGTTTTCAGAATGAACCACTATGAAGTGAGACATCTGCAAAGATTCAGAGCCCTGACTTTGACTGCCCTTGAATATCCCACAGACATTGAGCTGCAGGGTGGGGTCTGCTCTGTGAGCTGTACCTGGTGTGCTAGGCAAAATCCATACATGGATTCTTGAGTTTACTCTGCTAACATTGGCAATTGGATCTTTAAAGAAATTACTGCTGTGTTTCTATGTCACAAATCATAGTGCAAGGGGGGGGGGGTCAGGAGCCTTCCCTATAATTTTATTCATTTTCTGTTGGAGAGAAACACCAAGTGCAGGCTTCTGCCATGGCTGATAGCATAATTGCCATATGCATCTTGCAGGGAGCACTTCCTTGGCACCCTTATGTTCCACTCCCTGGCACTGGGAAGCAGCTGACACCTGGAGGGAGGGAGGGGAGGGAGTTGGTGGCTGATAGCCAAGAGTGAAGGAATTGGAATCATCATTTTGTTATTCCCATTTAAAGCACCTGTTTACTTTTAAGGACCGTGTGATCTGGTGACATTTCAGCCACCAGCAACTATACGTTTGGTGTTTATATATTGTATTTCAATGCCTTCTGTAGGGCCTAGCACATGCCAGGGACTCAGCAATGTCTAGTTAAGGACATCTTGGCTCTGAGCTGGCTTTTTGTGAATGGCTGCATGACATTTCTAATTCACACAGTCTGTGCATTCCTCTCACCCTTCTCTCTTGGTAAATGGCATCACTGGTCAGCAATTATTCCCTTTGTCCTCCTTTGGTAGAGGGCAATCCCCATGTTAGACTTATTTTTATAACACATGAACAGATACGTACATACACAGAATTTAAATGTGGTTTTGTTTGACCACTTCCATCATGTCCTTGGATATGAGAAGAACATGTCTCAGGTTGATGCTGGCCTAAGAATGACAAGCCTCTTAGAGAAGACTTGAGTCCAGCCCACAGCCTAGAAGTAGATCTAGCTGCACCCAGCCCAGCTCAGTCAAATCTAACAATCATGAACAATCTTATGATCTGCAAGAAAGAAGTGTGTATTGTAGTAGGCTGCTGAGATTTTCAGGCTGTTTATTACACAGCATTCTTAAAGCAACCAACTGATTTCAATACCTTCCCATGCTGGACACAGACACCTAGTTCAGAGCAGTAGCAAAATTGCCTGTGGTAATCATGAAGTTCAGAATGAGAGAAGAACTGAGCACACCACATTATAATCTCATGCATTTCCCAGTATCATTGTACTAGTTACTTCCAACACATAATGGCACAGAATAAAAGTTTCCATTCCACCAGATAGAAATGGGGCATAGCAAGGAAAGAATGGACCTAAGCAAACACCGTATCCTGTAGCTCTGTGTTCAGTATTTAGGATTCATGATGAAATTGTTTGGGGTTCAAAAGGCCTGGATAACCCTACCCCTCCAGCTCTGCTGCTTATAGTGTCTCTCTCGTGGTCAGCTTCATTCTGAGAGCACAGCTTTCCTTGCTGGACACTCCTTGGTCCTGGTATCTCCAACACTCTGGCTTCTTTCTTACAAGTTAGGGTTCACCTTCCCAGCTTCATGTAGTTGCTACTCAGGACCTCCTTACAAAGATTCCAACCCTGCCATACATTGCTTGGCCTCATGGGGCTCTCTGGAACCATGGTTCAATACTCCATGACCCCCTCATTCTTACATTCTTTGTGCCTGTAAAACCAGTACCACATTCTCACAAGCAATTAATGGGCTCTTGCCCTCAAGACATCTTTCCTTTTATCTCACTGCAGAACAGTAGGCTTCTCTTTATTGATGCTAATCTCCTTAACAATTACAGGTGTTTTGTCAGCTGTAGTCTTCTTGTCTCAATTCAAAATTGATAACTTTTCTTTCCTTGCCAAATGGAATTTTTCACTTTTTGCTCTGCAGTTGCTCTTTCCCTATAGATCTGAATAAGAGCTGTGAACAGAGCCACTCCACAGTGGGAATGCTTGAAAGTTCCTCCGCCAAACAAATTAGTACATTGCCTTTAAATTCAACCTCACTCAAGTTCTCGGGACACAGGCAGGACGCAGCCAGATTCTTTGCCAGAGTGTTCCATGAACAACTGCTAGCCAAGTTCCTCAGAGAGTGCCCCTGCCTCTGACAACTCATGAGACGAGTCTCCACTGCCCTTATTTCTCTGATCATTCTGGTCTTCCAAACTCCCTCCAGAATGGTTCCTCAAGCTCCACTTACAGCATTCAATGGCTTCTGTAGTTCAAAGTTCCAAACTCTTCCATGTTTTCTCACAAACAAGTTCCAAAGGCCTAGGAACCATAAGGTCAGACTGATCATAGCAATGCCTAATTTCTGGTAGCAATTTTCTATACTACTTACTTTCTCATTGTTGTGAACAAATACTTATATGACCTGGCTACACCACTTCTGGGCATATGCCCAAAGGACTCCATATCTTACTACAGAGATACTTTCACATCCATGTTTATTGCTGCTCTAGTCACAAGAGCTAGAAAATGGAGCTGGGCATGGTAGCACATGCCTCTAATCCCAGAACTTGGGAGGCTGAGGTAGGAGGATCATTGTGAATTCAAGGCCATCCTGGGTTATAGAGTGATTTCCAGGTCAGCCTGGGTTAGAGTGAGGCCCTGCCTCAAAAGAAAGAAAGAAAGAAAGAAAGAAAGAAAGAAAGAAAGAAAGAAAGAAAGAAAGAAAGAAAGAAAGAAAGAAAGAAAGAGAAAGAAAGAAAGAGAAAGAAAGAAAGAAAGAAAGAAAGAAAGAAAGAAAGAAAGAAGGAAGGAAGGAAGGAAGGAAGGAAGGAAGGAAGGAAGGACCTGGGCATGGTGGCACACGCCTTTAATCCCAGCACTCAGGAGGCAGAGGTAGGAGGATTGCTGTGAGTTTGAGGCCACCCTGAGATTACATAGTGAATTCCAGGTTAGCCTGGGCTATAGCAAGACCCTACCTCAAAAAACTAAAAAGAAGCCGGGCGTGGTGGTGCACGCCTTTAATCCCAGCACTCGGGAGGCAGAGGTAGGAGGATCGCCGAGAGTTCGAGGCCACCCCGAGACTACATAGTTAATTCCAGGTCAGCCTGGACCTCGCAAACCAAAAAAAAAAAAAAAAAAAAAAAAGAAGAAGAAGAAAAAGATAGAGAAAGAAAAAGAATAGAAAATAAAATGAGCCTATAAGACTCAAAAAAAAAAAAGCAGATCAATATCTTGATATTTTAGTGAAAGTCCAGGAAACTCTATTTGAAAACATGGGCATTATCTTAAATATATTATTTATTTACATGTGTTGGAGAGTGTTGAATGCCAGACACTTGCAAACTTTGTATGTCTGCCTTTATGCAGGTGGCTGGGAAATTGAACGCAGGCTGGCAAGCTTTGTAAGCAAGCACCTTTAACTGATGAGCCATCTTCCAAACCCCTTGAGGCACATTTTTTAACATAGTTATTTGAAAGAGAAAGAGAGACAGCATATGCCAGGCCCTTTAGCTGCTGTAAATGAACTCTAGATGCTTGTACCCCTTTGCGTGCATGTGCAACATTGTGTGCTTGTATCACTGTGCATCTGGGTTAGGTGGGACCTGGAGATTTGAACATGTGTTCGTAGGCTTCACAGGCAAGCACCATAACTGTTAAGCCATCTCTCCAGCCCAAGGCACAATTTTTTATTTTTATTTTTTGGGGTTTTTTTTTGAGGTTTTTTTTGAACCCACAGGTGGGAGTCTCGTCATGAGTTCAAAGCCACCCTGAGACTACATAGTGAATTCCAGGTCAGCCTTGGCTAGAGTGAGAGATCCTACCTCAAAAAAAATTATATATATATAAACATTAAGAGAAGTGTTTACCAGGCAGTTTGGTGAGTATAGTATATACATTTAGCCAGACACCAGCAGGTGTTACACCCCTAGGGCTCATGACTTTCTCCATTATAGGTTTTCAATATCAGGCATGTATTCCCTCCCATGGAGCAGACCTTCCATCCAATTAGACAGTGGTTGGTTTCCCCCATAACAGACCTGCCACCATTGCACCCCTTGGCTCATTTGGCCTGCTTGGCCAAATTTAAGGCTTGCAGTGTCCACTGTTGTTTATCTCCACTGATGACTTCTCTCTCTCCCATGGAGCTGCATGCCGCATGACTTTCTCCAGCTTTCTGTCAGCTGGTCCACATGGAGGAGGGTTTTAGCTCAGCTCCAGCAGGATTTTTTTAATTGGCACCTTCTATACTTACATACAAAAAAACATATGATATTCCCCTTCCCTCCCCCCATTCCACTTTAGAACTGCAGTCTCCATCACATCCCCTCCCTCTCTCCATTAGTCTCTCTTTTAATTTGATTTCATTATCTTTTTCTTCTATATTGAGGGTCTTGCGATGGTATTGCTAGGCCCTGCAAGGTCATGGATATCGAGGCCAATTTCTGTCTGGGCAGTTGCATTGTAAGAGGTCATACCCTTCCTTTGGCTCTTCCATTCTATCCGCCCCTCTTCCGCAATGGTCCCTGAGCCTTGGAGGGTGTGAGAGAGATATTTCAGTGCTGGGCACTCCTCCATCCCTTCTTCTCAGCACTATGGTGCCTCTTGGGTCATCCCAGTGGTCATCGCCATCTGAAAAGAGAAGGTTCTCTAACCAGAAGTGAGAGTAGCATTAATATGTGAATAGGAACATTGAGTGTAGTGCTCCCAGGGCAGCTTGGTGGGAATAATATATACATTTAGTCAGACAAGAGCAGGCTTTATAGCCCTAAGGCTCATGACCAGGTTTTCCAGCAGGATTTTTCAGTGAACTTGCAGCCCAAGTATGTGGAGTCTGCAGCAATAGGGTTTTACCATCTATTCCTGGTGGGAAACCAAGAGCCTTGGCAATAGCCTGTAATGTTTTGGGGGCATCAGGGACCTTCCTGGCCAACAATTCAAGGGAAGATATCCCATCCCTGGCACTGAAAATTTTCTAGTAACAATCTATGGCTTCTGGGTATGCCATTGTCCAAAAAAGTAGGTTTCCATGTGACTTATTCATACCATCTTAGATTTTGATTAGCTCTCCTCCCAACTTTTCTTTGCTCAATCTCTTCTCCTAACCTTGCTTAGGCCTTTCCACCCCCAGTAATCTGTTCTCCTACTTACATGTATACTATACCATCCTCTTAAGTACCTCCTCTCTTTCTTTTCCCTTTATATCCCCTTTATAGCTTGCTGGCCTCTGCTACTGAGTTTTATTCCTACTCACATACAAGTCCAGACATTTGTAGCTAGGATCCACAAATGAGAGACCATGCGGTGCTTGTTCTGGGCCTGGGTTACCTCACTACGTATAAACTTTTCCAGGTCCATCCATTTCCCTGCAAATTTCATACTTGCATTTTTCTTTTACCGCTGAATAGAACTCCATTGTATAAATGTACCACATCTTCATTATCTACTCATCAGTAGAGGGACATCTAGGCTGGTTCCATTTCCTACCTATTGTGAATGGAGCAGCAATAAACATGGATGTACAAGTTAGTGTGATGCCAAGATACAATTTTTATTTTTATTTTTAATTTTTATTGATTTATTTTTATTTTTAGAGAGAGTAAGAGAGAGAATTGGGGAACCAGGGCCTCAACCACTACAATTGAACTCCAGATGCCTGTACTACCTAATGGGCATGTGTGACCTTGCACTTTCCTCACCTTTATGCATCTGGATAACGTGGGATCTGGAGAGTCGAACATGGGTCCTTAGGCTTCACAAGCAAGTGCCTTAATCGCTAAGCCATCTCTCCAGCTAAGGCAGAGTTTTTAAAAGGACCACCTCTCCTTTCAAAAGGCCTTCCTAGTCTGGGTCTAACAGTTGAAGGGCAAGAACACTGGGCCAGGTTTAGAAAGGGAAAGACTCACCATTCTGATGTCACAGTAAAATCCTTAGGTGAACAACATGACTGTAGTTGGTCTCAGAAGAGTGGGCCAAAAGAGAAGGTGAAAATGTATCTTCAGGAGCATACACAGATCTACAGAGTGCCTGTGCTGGTTGTGTGCTCTGGGGAGTGGAACAGAGCAGAGAGAAAGAAAACGGTCTTTTCTCTTTTATAGACTAAAAGGTAGACACCCCTGTCCTAGGCCTGCATATCCCACTGAAGAGCTTCCTTGGCCAGAGATCTTGTATTGCCAGGGTAGCTGGGCCGTCCTACTGAAAGTCTGTTAAAGAGGCTGAGTCCCTTGTTCTCAGAGCCATAGCAGTTGTGGGTGAGAACTGGGAAGATAACTGGGAGGTCTTTGGATTTTATCAGGGCATTGATCCCACCAGAAAATCACAGTTCCCAAACCTCAACAGAGACTTCTGAGGGTCTCAAGACAGAGAGAGCTCCCAGAGGAGTTGCTGCATCCCTGTCACCCTCATGCAAGTAGAACAGGGAGCCCTTTGCCTCATAACACGGAGGGCTGCACTGGCAGAAACTTGTAGGCAACTCTGAGCCAACACAAGTGAGGAAAGAGAGAAAGGGAAAGGTGAAATTCCCTCTCTGCACATAGGCCACCAACATGGCAGGGGCTTTGGTGGGTCAGTGAAAGAATTCATCTATTAGACCCTTCTGCCATGATTTTTCTGCCTTGTAACAGTCCTAAGAGTGATGGATCTAGTTGAACATGGACTGGATCCTCTAAAACAGTGAGCCAAAATAAACCTTTTCTCTTTCATGTTGTTTTTTTTTTCCTCAGGTATTTTGTCTTAACAATGGAAACACTGACATAGAACGGAATGCTATGAATAGCAGCATCAAAACAATAGGTGGAAACTGTTGTGCTGGGAAAGCTGGCCTGTGTGATCATCCTATTTATAAGTTTGGACTCACAGGACAGTGTTGTGGTTGTATTGTGTACCTTTAAATTCTGTATGTTGAAGCCTTAATTACAGTGCCTCAGAATATATTTGGAGATGGGGCCTTAAAAGAGGTAATTATGGTAAAAGAAGATCATTAAGGTAGGGTCTAATCCAATCTGACTTGTGCTCTTACAAGAAAAATAAATTTAGATGCACAGAAAGATATCAGAAATACACATGGACAGAGGACTGTTCATGACAAGACACAGTGAGAAAGAGGTCGCCTACAGGATCTGAAGAAAACAGCAGAGAAGAGATCAGAGGTGAGAGAAAGAACTGAATGAGAAAGAAAGAATATAATATCAAAAATAAGGGAAAGGATACAGCAGGAAGAGGAGGAAATAGAGGGAAGTAGGTAGCAACAGAAAATCATTTCTGTCAGAGGGAGAAGGGAAAGGTGAAGAATGGCTGGTCATGTGGGTAGACAGCAAGACAATGCCTCAAGGAAACCCTTCAAAACCCTGATGAGGGCTGGAGAGATGGTTTAGTGGTTAAGGCACTTGCTGGCAAAGCCAAAGGCCCCAGGTTTGATTCCCCAGTACCCACAAAAAGCCAGATGCACAAGGTGGCACATGCGTCTGGAGTTCGTTTGCAGTGACTAGAAGCCCTGGCATGCCCATTCTCTCTCTCTCTCAAATAAATAAATAAATAAATAAATAAATAAATAAATAAATTAGAAACCCTAATCAGGACTTACAGGTTCATTGAAAGTGGCTGCACTCACGGAAATCTAGCTTCCATTAAACAGAAGACAATACCCCTCACTGTAAAGAACTGGCTTCGTCATCTAATTCTGCAAAGAGAGTAGTTGGCAATAGTTGGTTTTGTCTGCCCTTCCCGTCCCTTGCCCTCCTCTACCCCGCTTCTTCTGACTGCTCCTTCACCACAGGTGTGTATATTCTTTATCTTCCTGCTTGTTTCCCTCAGCTTTCTATGATCACATACAAATCTTTATTTCTCTTTCTCTCTAGGAAGCCAGAATGGTCTAGCACCTTGATTTTCCATGAAGCTTATCCCACAATCTCAGCCACACCGGGGTCTAAAGTGGCTACATGGCCCGGGCCTGGCCTACGGGAGCAGTCTGGTGTCCTAGCCACTGCAAAGGATCAGGGCAGGACAGTTCCTTGTCACCAACTGTTCCCTGGGATTTCTTTGCTCTACCCAGATAGACCTTGAGTGTAGGCAAGGTGAAGCTCTACTAGTACTGGCAGTCCTGGGCCCTTGAGTGCCCACACCCTAGGAGCTGGACTGACAGACCCAATGACTTACAGTCCCAAACCCTATTATCTAGGGGTCTGCTAGTCTACGTACTAGTGTCACCAGAACTTTTAGGGTCAAAAATTGGGTCTGAGAAGTAGGAGGATCACCATGAGTTCTAGGCCAGCCTGGGATGATAGAGTGAGTTTCAGGTCAGCCTGGTCTCTAGAGTGAGGCTCTACCTCAAAACAAACAAACAAACAAACAAACAACGTGGGTCTGGCAGTCCCAACAAGCTAGGCTTAGCTACTTACTCTCAATACACCATTTAAAAAGATAAATAATGAAGGGCTGGAGAGATGGCTTAGTGGTTAAGGCGCATGTCTGTGAAACCTAAGGACCCCAGTTCGATTCTCCAGGTCCCACATAAGCCAGATGCACATGTTGGCGCATGTGTCTGGAGTTCATTTGCAGTGGCTAGAGGACCTGGAGAATCCGTTCTCTCTCTTTCTCCCCCTCTCTCTGTCTCAAATAAATAAATAAATAAATAATTAAAAATTTTAAAAAAGATAAATAATGAAAAAGCAGATAAAAGAGGTTTATTCAATAAGTCCACATTGGGTGAAGAACAAAGGAACCCAGGGACCCTTAAATCCATCTTTGGGGTATGTCAGTCTCAGCTCCCTCTCTCTCCAAATAGAAGTCTTCCTTCAAAGAGCTCTCCTCTCTCCTGCTCCATGAGGAGCCCAGACAACCTGGCTCCTCTTTGAGTTTGCTCCCCCACAATTCCCCTCTCACTTCCCACTGGCCAGTCCCCCCCAAAGGGCATGAGTATAGGAGCCCTGCAGCAGTGAGCCTTGTTCTCTCTACCCTGCTTCTGCTGACCCCTCCCTCACCACAAGTATGTACATTTCTTTATCTTCTTGCTTGCCCACCTCTCATTTCTCTCTCTCTCCCATTCTCTCTCCCTCTCACTCCCTTCTCTACTTCTCCCTTGGCCAGAAGCCACCTGTAATGATGCCTTTAACTAACATGTCACCAGAGGCAGGGAGCAGATATTCCACACCTGCATGCTCCCTCTCCCAGTTTTCCTGAAGTCCCCCTCCCTCCCTCTGTACCACTTTGCTCAGAGCCAAATAATAAAGTACTCTTGATTTAACCCACACTGGTCTCAGAGCCTCTATCATGGATCCAAACACCTACAGGGTACTGATGTGAGGTTTAAAAAAGAGGGCAAGAGGTATGCATCAGTAAGCAGTCCTAGTCAAGGGGTGGTCCTGCCCTGCCCTGCCCTGCCCATCGTTGATCCATTTATTGTCTTGGCTCTGGTTTGTCCTGTGAGGATGTCTGATAAGCTGTCAGAATTGTGAAATCTCTTTCTATGAGGCAAGTTCCCTCTGGCTGGTACCAGGACTTCCAGCCTTTTCTTTCTCCCAGCATGAGATTCCTAGAGAAATTTTAGTTCTCTGAGATCCCTGTTTCAATTGTCTCAGGGCCAAAAGGAGGGGTACACGTGTCTTTCTGTGGAGTATCTTCTCTCCTGCCTGGACAATTATACTAGAGTTGGAGGCTTATTGTTCTGGGGTTTAACAGCCACAAGGCCTGGCGCCTATTTTAATCCCCAGTTCCTAGCAACAGTGAGCAGCCGTTGAGGGCAACAGCAGGTGGTGCTTCCTGGTGTTACAGCTGTGAGCACCCTCAGGTTACAACCTCAGGTGTTGGGACCCTCAGCTCCTATAGCTACAACTCTCAGGCTTAGGGCTCCAGGGATCATGACAGCTCCCTGGAACTTCCAGGGACAGAGCCTGCAATTTTTGTCTTTAGTACTTCCTGGACTTCATTGTCTCCGCTGCTTCTACTCTCTGGAATTCTCTGGAACTTGTCAGCCACCATTAGCTGGTGCCACTTCCTTGTTGCCACTTCCATCATCTCTTCAGTGTTACCAACTTAGCTCGCTACACTAACAATAAAGATCAAAAGATCAAAAGCAGGCAAATGTTGCAATGGCAGCTGGAGCACAGGAGGGTGGCTTCCACTGAGCTGAAGAGTCTGGTTATGTAGCCAGAAAGGAATGCGTAGAAAGGATGTTTGCACAATCATAGCACAGCCCTTCATGCAAATGAAAGATTGTGTTTGCTCCAATAGCCGACTTTCTTCTGGGCCACCAGGTGAAAAGTACATCTTCTAGCCTGGATGAAAACAGCAGCAGGGTTACCTAGAGCCTTATCTTTTTTTTTTCCTGACCTGGAATTCAGGCTGGCCTTGAACTAATGGCGATCTTTCTACCTGAGCCTATCCCAGCTATCCCTCTGCTAGCCAAGTGCTGGGATTAAAGGCGTGCACCACATCCAGCAAAAAAGAACCTTATCTTATTAGTGGTGGGGCTTTCCCAGGTCAGAGCCAATTGTCTAGAGGGGGCAGATCAGACTGGAACCTGTCTTCAGCCATGGTTGTAGTGGTACTTAGATTGATTGCAATGTCCAAGGCAGCCAGGCTGCATGAGTGCAGTCTAGCCAGTTGTCAGGAAAAAGGCTGCTTGGTTTTCTGCACAAGGCTGCCAGGTATACAATAAGGGCCTGACCAGTGGTCTGCTCTTGACAGTTTTAATCATTCACAAAAAGCGTTGAGATGATGTTTGTTATAAAGAATTAATGAAAGCTCAAAGCAGAACTATTAATTTTAATAGCATTTAACAGAGCTTGATACTATCTGTGGCAGACAGCTTCAGGTTCACTGAGATGAACTTCCAAACCAGGCACAGTTCTGGAAGGAAGGGATTTATGGAAGCTTATAGATCCAGGGGAAGTTCCGTAACGGCAGAAGAAGCTGGCCTGCTTTCACAGGACCAAACAGAGAGAAAGAGAAGCCATAAGTCAAGCCAAAGCCACACAGCACATTTCAGGAACTCCAAGTGGAACTAGGCACTTTGTATATCTTTAGATTGAAATTTCAAACCCACCACCATACCTTAAGATCTGCCCAGTGACACCTGCTCCAGCCAGGTGTCTGCAGATCCAAACTACAAACTAATATAACACTGAATATATTGGGGGCCACCTATTCAAACTACCACACTATCTAACAATGCTTAACAGTGCATTGTTCAGGGCATGAAGTGACCATCATCATCATAAGCAGAGCTGCTGTGCTGACCTGTAGAACGATTTGGCCCACAGTCATGGCAATGACGTATGCCGAATGATACAGTGATATCCAGGTCTATGGTAATAGTAATGAGACCAGGGTCATTCCCTTGTAGAAAGAAGTGGGGAGACCCACCTAACCCTCGCCTAAGATTCCAGTTACTTCCTGCCTCCCCCCCCCGCCGCCCCCCGCTCCGCAGTCTCCCTCAGTATACATAACCCTGTCCCAGCTGCGCATGGTCCAGATGAGGTAGCAGAGTGTGTAGGTGGTGGAAGGTGTGAACAGGGGTTGGGACTCTGCAGTGGTGCAGCTTTTGTGAGTGGGCCATTGAGGCTAAGGGGTTGGGGTTTTAGTTATGCAGCTGCTTGGCAATCAGCCATGCTCCTGTAAGTAACCCCAGTGGACTCATTGGTTTGCCACGCTGGACTCAGATGGTGAAGGGACCAAACTGACACCATGACAGGCCTCAGTAAGGTGCTGCCCTGTCTAGGCAAAGTTTCAATTTCCAGGAGGGGCAAGCTCTGGAGGCTGAATATGTACAAACGTAACTGCTGCTTGCTTAGCTAATCACGTTAGGAAGTTATCTTCTCTGCCTGAAATTCCCCTAGACCTGGCCACCAAAACCTTAAGACCAATCAAAAAAACACAAGTACAGTTACTGTTCAAATTAGCCAATCATGTTAAAAGACTAAAAGCCTGCCAAAATTCCTTTAGCTGTGCTTAAAAGGGAGCCTGTGAGCTCCTCGGGTCATCGCCATTTTGTACGAGTGGTTGACCACAGCATGCTGGCTAATTCTGCAGAATAAACACTCTATGCTTTTACATACTGTTTGACTCTGGGGTCTTTCTTCAGCAATTTTCGGACCATCACAATGGAATTCTATATTTGGCCTATTGGCGCCCTTTCTGTCTCTATCTAGTGTGAATACATGTTTCTTTACATCTCATCGCCTCACTTCTTGTCTCTTCCCTCCCCTCTTCCTGGCTTCCTTCTTTCTTCCCTCCCTCCTTTCCTTCCTTCCTTCCTCACTCACTCCCTCCCTTCCTTCCGTGATGATCTCTGGCTCTGTTTAATCTCCTTAACAGCCATTTATTGCCTGCCTCTGTGTCTGACTTAGCATCCTGTGACTCTCATGTGAAGCCCTTTGGGATATTAACAGACCACTAGTCTCTACCAGCCCAAAGGCATCAGCTAACATGGAACATGTAACAGAGATTTTCCGCACTTTGCTGTAACCCACGTACCTCATATTTCCACCAATTTCTTTGAAAAAAATGCCTTGATTTATGAACTTCTTTTGTTCTGTACTGTAAAACCTCCATGAAGTGGTTACCACATTGGAACATGGTATTTGGGGCAACCACAATCTGTGTTCTTGGACCATAGTCACTCATATTTGACTCCAGAACCAACTTCTTTTGAGGTGAAAGCTGTTTTATCCTTTCTTTCTTCTTTCCTTCCTCCCTTCCTTCATCTCAGGGCCTGCTGTGTATCTCTGACAGACTCTCTATCCCTCAGGTGTATATCAGCACCTACAAGACAGGAAAATTGCAAGGCATTATCAACAAAGGAACACCTCTAGTGAGGCTGGGAAAGAGACCTCCCCCAGTGAATGTAGAGACTGGGCAGATATGGGGGATAATTCCATGTTCTCCAAACTGTGAAACGTTCCCTCATGTTTTCCTGAGAGGAGGAACTATGACCTTCCCATTCACTGCTTCTCGTTTTGCCCCCTGAGGACATAGAGGCCTGACTGAGCTCCTCAGGCTTTCTGCTTGTTCCTGAGATGGGCAGGCTCTGACTCCTTGTTCTTCCTCATTTCAGCTCCTCCTTCAGCCAGGCTGGCCTGTGATGGTGCACAGGTACCTGTGGTGGAATGTCAGACTGCTTGCAGCTTACATTGGAACATGTTTGGAGGCACTACTCTCATTAGCTTTCTCCTTTACACCACCTGCAGCAGTCTAAGGACAGATGCTCTCACTGAGTATGGGGTAGTTGTATCTGTGGAGGGGACAAGAGGGGGAAGCAGGACACAGAACGTCTTTCCCAGGGCAATAGTGATGGACCTGGGACTGCTCTGAGAGACCACTGCAAGCTCAAGGACCACTATCCTTAAGGATTATGGGAGACCCAGGACCTAGAAGAACAAACTTTGAGCTGAAAATTCCTGGCGAGATCCAGCAACCCAGCCTCTCCTCTGATCAGGGCAGTTACCATGTAGAGCCCACAAGCCGCAGAGCTGAGGCTTCCATCTTGAAACACATTTTCTCTCTAAATCATCTGGGTTTCTCATTCTTATCACTACAATTCTCCATACGCTAGCTGACTTCCTCCCATCCCTCCTTGCTGGTGTTTCATTTGCTAGTTCATTGGAGAGGCTTTGCCAGTCTAAAAGCAAGTTCATCATCTCTTTCTCCCAACACAGAGCTAATCCATGGTTGATCTGGAAGATGCTATCTTGGCTGAGCTAGAACTAGGTTTCCCAGAATCCTCTTCCCACACAGGTCCACACAAGTACCGGCTGCCTATGACAGCCTGGGTCAGAGCTGGAAGAGTTACTCTCGATCACTATGGAGGTTGTCAGTAAAAAAAAAATTAACTGGGTCTTTTTTGTTTAAATTCATTTTATTTATTTGAGAGAGAGAGGGGGACAGAAATAGGCAGGGAGAGAGAGAGAGAGAGAGAAAGAGAGAGAGAATGGGCATACCAGGGCCTCCAGCAACTGCAAATAAACTCCAGATGCATGTGCCCCCTTGTGCATCTGGCTTACGTGGGTCCTGGGCAATCAAACCTGGGTCCTTTGGTTTTGCAGGCAAGCTCCTTAATGGCTAAGCCATCTCTCCAGCTCCCTCACCCCAAAAAAATAATTTTAAAAAGATCTGGAAGAGGGAGTTGACAGGGCAGCTACATTCACTCACTGTACTCTTGGCAAGTCAGAGGGTGTGCTTATATAGGTGTCACCTGCCGGCAGGAGCTCCTGTATACAGGTGTAGCGGCAGCTCCTGCTGGGTCCCTCCTTCAGTTGTCCTGACTCCTAGGTCAGCTTTGTAACAGGTACCCATTTCTTACACAGGCTTATGTGGCAGCCCACTTTCTGTTGCTAAATATAATATCACTGTATTGTTCATATAGGAAGCAGGCTTATTTTGAAGCATAGTTCAAGGTTAAGGGGCTGAACCTGATGTTGGCTTTCTGCTGACAGAGTTCTGATGCAAGGTAGTGCACTATACGATAAGGAATGAGGAGTGTGAGAGAAACCTAGTGTAATGGCTGACCTCCTCTCAAACCACTAACTCTTCAACCCATCCATAGATTAATCTATTCACAGAGCAAAGCCTTAGTCATGTATTAAAAGTCCCATGGCTTGGGCTGGGGTGATGGCTTACCAGTTAAAAATATTTACTTGCAGAATCTTGTGGCCTGGGTTCAATTCCCCAGTGCCTACTCAAAGCCAGATGCCCAAAGTAGTGCATGCATCTGGAATTTGTTTGAAATGGCAAGAGGGCCTAATGTGTTTATTCTCTCTCCCCTCTCTCCTCACAAATAAAATAAATATTAAAAAAAAACATGAAGTCTCATTTATTAATATATTATATAATAGGCATTAAATTTCATCATGAGGTTTGGAGTGGAGAGACTATATTCAAACCATATTAACATTTCCATTGAAGGTAGAACATGAGGCAGTGAGAGAGCAAGGTGATGTTGGCTAGACTGTCCTCTTTCTATAGGCTCAAGAAGAAAATATACTTACTTGGGACTGGAGAGATTGCTCAGTGCTTAAAGGCACTTGCTTGCAAAGCCTTATGGCCCTGGTTCAATTCCCCAGTACCCATGTAAAGCCAAATTACCAAGTGGCGCATGTATTTGGCATTTATTTGCACTGGCAGGAGGCCCTAGTGCACATATACTCACTTTCTTGCTCTGTCTGCCACTTTCTCTCTTCCTTTCTCAAATAAATGAATAATAAATAAATAGATTTTTTTTTTTTTTTTTTTTGAGGAAGGGTCAGCTCAGGCTGACCTGGAATTCACTATGTAGTCTCAGGGTGGCCTTGAACTCACAGTGTGCCCCACCACGCCTGGCTTCAATAGATATTTTTTGAAAAAAGAAAATATACTTTCTTGTTCTTTCTGTCCTCTAAATGCTGGCTGCTTTCCTTGGTTTGTGGCTCCATTATCAAAGTATGTTGCTTCAATCCCTAATTCAATCTGAGTTACATCTCCTCTGACTCTCTTGCCTCCCACTTTCCTTATAAGGACCACTGCGATTACACTGGGCATACCCGCAAGATCCAGGATAACCTCTCCATCTTCAGATCCTTATCACATCTGCAAAGTCCTCTTTACTGATTAAGGTGACATATTCACTGGTTCTGGATGTAGATCACAGACATCCTGCCATGCTTATGTAAAAACATGCCCCCTGCTCTTAGAACAACAACTGGAGTGTGGGCCACACATACACAGAAAGTATTCCTCTCCATGTCAGGTAAGATACCATTTTTTGAGCTATGCACGCACACTGGTGATCTTAGCTATAGCAATAAAGTCAACCCGTATTACAGAGGCCCTGAGCCCTCCATGTTCCCATAAGGGTTGAGGGGTTTTGAGGCAGGCATAGTGGTACAGTCCTGTAATCCCACCTACTCGGGAGGCTGAGGCCAAGGATCACAAACGCAAGGCCAGCTTAGGCTACAAAGTGGGTTTAAGGCCAACCTAAGAAACTTAGTGAGATATTGTTGCAAAATAAAGGCTGAAAAGAAGACTGGGGATGTAGCTGAGTGGTAAAGTGCCTATCTAACATGCATGAGGCCCAAGGCTTAATCCTCATTACACAGAGAGATAGGAGAGAGAGATAAGTGAGAATTCCTCCCTTTGGAGAAGGTTTGCATATCAAGTGCAGTACTGACATCACTCAAAAAGTGATAGAGGGGCTGGAGAGATGACTTAGTGGTTAAGGCACTTGCCTGTAAAGCCAAAGGACCCAGGTTCAATTCCGCAGGACCCACAGCTGCACAAAGTGGTATATGTGTCTGGAGTTTGTTTGCAGCATCTGGAGACCTTGGTGTACCTATTCTCTCTCTCTCTCTGTCTTTCTCTCTCTTCCTCTCTCTCCCTCAAATAAATAAAAACAAAATATTTAAAAAGTGATAGAACCACTTTACTAAAACAAAATGTAGAAAAAGAAATATTTTCACACTACACTAAAGACTTTGCCAGTGATGTCATGGTGGCATACACCTGTAATCCCTGCACTCAGGAGGCAGAGACGTGCAGGTCCAAGGTCAGCCTAGGCTAAATAGACTCTGTCTTAATACCCTTCCTCTCCCCAAATCATAATAATATAAATGAGGACTAGTAAATTGAAATAAAATATTACTATATCCATCTTGGGAAGAAGGGGTTGGGAGGTTTATAAGGCTAACTTCTCATCTAGCATAACAGGAAGCTGATAGTACTTAAAACAGATAAATCATAAAAATATGGCTTAGGTGTATTATTTTTAAATAATACAAGAGGCATTTTTCTGATTACAAGAAAAGATAAAAACTTTAAAGTAGGCTGGGTGTGGTGATGCACTCCTTTAATCCCAGCACTGGGGAGGCAGAGGTAGGAGGATTGCTGTGAGTTTGAGGCCAGCCTGAGAGTACATAGTGAATTCCAGGTCAACCTGGTCTATAGAGCAAGACCCTACCTTGAAAAGAAAAATAAAAATAAAAAACTTTAAAGTAGGTTTTTCTGAGGAGTGCAATTTGGAGACAAGAGACAATGGTATTTTCTTGTTATAAACATTTCAGTGTATTTTTATTTAAGGCCAGACCATTAAAAAGCATAATATCCAGACCTGTGCTTAGTATAGAATTGTGGAAATATGATGACTGGATGTTGGACAGATCGTTTAAGAGCTTCCCTGGTATAATTTCAATTTGTTTGCAAAAAGAGCAGCAGAAAAAAAAAAAACACAACCTTTTATTGTAATATATAGAGACTTGAAATTATATGTGGATGAATATACAAGTCTATTTCCCTTGAAATCTAAACTCAGCACAATTAAGTCCAACTTTAAGAGCAGACAAAAGTCATACCAGTGTTTGAATCTTCTACCAGCATTTGAACCACCTTCATACAGACATAATAAGAAAAAATTGAGTTAAATTTTCTGTCATATATATGTATATATTTCCAAAGACTCTGCAAATTACACTCACCTCCTGATATGGAGAACTAAACAACAACCAACTCTGTTGAATGTCTAGGTCCTATCTTCTGGAAGGTCTGAGACTAGACTCATGCTAAAGGCTATGGGGTTATTGCCTGAAGAAAGGGGGCAGCCCCTCTATAAGTATGTGATATGAGAGTCGATGGAAGCCTCAAATACTCTTCCAAGCCTCTGGCTGTGAGTTCCTAACTCCACTTATTTCTCTTGGTTAAAATCCAGTCTCCAGGAAAACCCAAGTAAAATACCAGTGGGTTAATGTAGAAGGACAGACTTCTCGTAAGTCAGAAACCTACTGTCATACTTCACTCATCTCTTACAGACTTCTGGGTCCTATAGAATGGGACAGCAGGAGGAGACCTTTTTCAAAACGGGCTTAGAATTTAAGGAACTCACATGAATGGTAGTCCTGGAGTTGTGCAGCATGTGTCTGTGCTTGCAGATGATGTCAATTCCGTGTTACTGAGGAAATAGGAGAATTGGATGAACAAAAGCCTTGAAAACTACTTTGATGGGTACACGGCCAGTGAAAGGGAAGTCAATGACCTGTTATAGTTTCCTGAACTGTTTGCTTTTGTTCAAATGCTTTGACATGGAGTCAGCCACAAACTTGAAAAGTCTTAACAGTGTACATTAAACTGGACAGAAAAACAGGGTTGGGCTATCTCCCAGTGAGATATTGGTCAGGGAGGTCCCCAAAACAATACAGGCTATTGCCAAGGCTCTTGGTTGCCCATCAGAACTAAACAGTAAATCCCTATTGCTGGAGACACCACATGCTTTGGTTGTAGAATACTAAGAAGTCAAACTAAGGCTGGAGAGATGGCTTAGCAGTTAAGGCGCTTGCCTGCAAAGCCAAAGGACCCAGGTTCAATTCCCCAGGACCTATGTAAGCCAGATGCACAAAGTGTACATGCATCTGGAGTTTGCTTGCAGTGGCTGGAGATCCTGCTGTGCCCATTCTCTCTCTTCCTTCTGTCAAATAAAGAAATAAAGAAATAAAAATATAAATACAAAAAAAAAGAAAGAAAAAAAAAAAAAAGAAAGAAAGAAAGAAAGAAATAAATAAATCAAGGTAGAACTGAGCTGGAAGCTTTCCTGCTAAATAGCAGTCATAGTGCTAGAAAGTTCTGTGCAGCCTGCTGGGGGAGAAAAGTTATCAGCAGTCTTGACCAGTAGTGGACACTGCAAACTACACAACTGGCCGCATGGGCAAGATGTATCTACTAATGCAATAGTGTCATGTCTATTATGCTCTCTAATTGGATTTGCTATTCACCCCAAGAGAGGAAATTCATGCCTGATACTGAAATTTAATCAAAAGCCTATGGCTGAGAAGATCATATGTCCTAGTGGGGAACCTCTTCTGTTGTCTGGCTACATGGATATATTATAGCTAACAAATTGCCCTCTAAATGCCTATAGATTAGTGCCGTTCTCTCTCTCTTTTAAAGGTTCCTCTTTTTCCTCACCAGCATTTACTGTTTTATGGGTTGTTTTGTTTGTTTTGTTTTGTTTTGTTTTTGAGGTAGGATCTCGCTTTAGCCCAGACAGACCTGGAATTCAATTCACTATGTAGTCTCAGGGTGGCCTTGAACTCACAGCGATCCTCCTACCACTGCCTCCCAAGTGCTGGGATTAAAGGCGTGTGCCACTACACCTGGCTGTTCTCACTTTTGATTAGAGGAGTTTCTCTTTTCAGATGGCGATGACTGCTAGAGAAACCCAAATCTTGTCACAGTGCTGAGAAGTGACAGTTGAATGCTCAGCACTTAATACTCATTTCTATCACCCTCGCTCAATGGCTCAGCAGAAGAAAGGGCAGAACAAATGTAAGCACCAAAGGATGGGGAGGAGTGTTTGGGACACTTTCTTCCAGACACAAAGTGGTCAATGCATTCATGACCTCCCAGTGGCTGTTGTTACCTACACAACATCTGCACAATATTGGGCCCAGCAACAGGTTTGTTGTGGATGATGAGGAGGGCAAAAATAATATTAAAAAAAGACGTCGACATAGAAGACAGAATAGTAGAAACAAGAGTGACTTCAGTGGAGGGGGCAAAGGAGGGTAGTTAGAGTTACATATATAAAATTTTTGATAAAGTTTTTTATTTTAATAAACAAACAGACAATAGATAAATATGTATGGAAAAATATATGGGAAACTGGTCATCATGAGTTGTAAATAACTAAGACATGGGCTTTGAGTTAAGGGAGAGAGCTTTCTCGTACAGCTTTCAGTGAGGTAGACCTATGGGAAAAAGGCTGGAATATACCTATATCACTATCTTTTTAGAAGATGTCAGAAGCTCTCACAGCAAAGGGAAAGCCATAAAGACTTCTCTTGCTTTTTCAGATGCTACTAAAATATCCTCCCATTGTCTCCATCATATTGCAGAGCAGCATTTTGTTGTTGTTGTTGTTGTTGTTGTTTTGGTTTTTTGAGGTAGAATCTCACTCTAGCCCAGCCTGACCTGGAAGTCACTATGTAGTCTTAGGGTGGCCTCAAAATCACAGTGATCCTCCTACCTCTGCTTCCTGAGTGCTGGGATTAAAGGTGTGCACCACCGCACCTGGCTCACAGCAGCATTGTATCACTTGGTCTTGTGATGATGTGTTTGTATGCTTGATTAATTCTATCCAACTATGGATCAAACTATCAAACTTCCTCCCCTTGGATTGAGGGATTTGCATCCATCATGTGAATCCTGGAGGGCATCTGCCAATTCCTATGGTGTAAATACTTCCAGCATGGCCAACTTCAAGCTACCAGCTTAACAATTCTGAGCATGAAGTCAGAAAGTTCATTTTTTTCAATGATTTCAAAAGTGTTCAGTGAGGAAATTCGCAGCATTGGCTCTTCTCCATGTAGAGGCCAGCTCCAGCATACCACAGAGCACAAGAAACCAATGAAGTCAACTTTTACAGAATATGAGAACTAAGTCTCCTCTTATGAATCCAAACTGGAACATTGGTCTTACATTCAAAAATGATCTGTTCTACATCATGTACATCTATTTCATTCAGTGTGTATCTTCAGAGAGCTTAAGGCTAATTCTACAAAAGCTTGACGAGGAAATATAAAAGTCATAAGGAACATGGTGTGTGCCTGTGATGGCTCATCTTGATTGTCGACTTGATTGGATTAAGAAGCACCTAGGAGATTAGTAAAACACACCTGTAGATGTGGCTGTGAGAGAGTTTCCAGAAAGTATTGAGTAAAAGGGGAAGACCTGCTCTGAATGCTACAGGCGTGTGAGTCACCCTCTCTCACATTTCTTTTTCTCTCTCTTATGCATGTACCTCTTTTTTTTCTCTCCCTTATTTTCTTTCTCTCTGGCCCTATTTCCTGAAGTAAGGTGCATGCTCTCTAATCTCTGTCTCTGTATTCCTTTTACAATCATATCTTCTCTGTCTCTCTCTCCTCCCCTCTTTCCTTCTATCCCTGCTTCCAGGCTCACTCCTGGCTCACCTTCCTCTGCTAATCCACCAGTGTTGCTTCTAGGCTGATAGTTCTGCAATCCACCCCAATCTCCCAGCAAGTTGCTCCTATCCTGTTTCCTAAAACTCCCACTCTGAGCCACAAAAAGGTGTGACCTCAGTCCTCTGATTTTGAATCCTAACACACATGACATGTTTATATTCAGTTAACAGTAGTAGAGACTATGAAGCTAGAAAGGGTCTATAAGGTAGACTTAAGGGGAGATATAGCAGATATGTAAGTAGAAGGTGAGAATACTGGGATAGAATATGGTCTAAGGGGAAGAGGCAGAGGAAAAGAGGGTGTAGGAGGAGGGTTAATCAAAAATTAAGATCTATGAATGAGTCATATGGAAACCTACTTCTTCCCTAGCTAATAATGTGTGTGTGTGTGTGTGTGAGAGAGAGGAGGGAGAGAGAGAGAGGGAGGGAGGGAGGGAGGGAGGGAGGGAGGGAGGGAGAGAGTTGGGACAGAAGTATCTTGCAGAGGTGGATAATGTGCCCAGAAGCCATAGAAAAGTTTCAGTACCAGAAGTGGGGATGCTTTCCATCAAGTTATTGGCCACAGAGGCCCCTGATGCCTCCCAAACATTATAAGGTATTACCAAGGCTCTTGCTTGCCAGCCAGAACTAGAAAGACATACTAGTGCTGAAAACTCCACATGCTTGGGCTTCAGATCATGAGAAAACAAACTGGAGCTCAGCTGGAAACCTCCCTGTTGACTAGCTGTCAGGATGCTGGAAAGAGCTATGAAGCCTGTTGGGGGAGAAAAGTCCTCAACAATCTGAAACAGCAGTGGACTTTCAAGCTTTATAGCTGGCCAAATGGACCAATTGGTGTAATAATGGCATGTCTGTTATGAGGGAAACCGTCTGCTCTCTGACTGGACTTGAGGCCTGTTCCACAGAAGGAAGCTCCTGCTTGGTACTGAAAACCTAATCAAAAGCCTATGGCTTGGGAGGTCATAAGCCCTAGAGTGGGGAGACTGCTACTGTTGTCTGGCTAAATGGATAGCTTATGCCCACCGAACTGCCCACCGCCACATATTAATGTTACTCTCACTTTTGGTTAGAGAATCTTCTCTCTCTCTCTCTCTCTCTCTCTCTCTCTCTCTCTCTCTCGGAGGGGGTGAGATAGGGTCTTGCTCTAGCCCAGGATGACTGGAATTCACTATGTAGTCTCAGAGTGGCCTCAAACTCATGGTGATCCTCCTCCCTCTGCCTCCCGAGTGCTGGGATTAAAGGGGTGCGCCACCACGGCTGGTGAGAAGCTTTTTTTCAGATGGCGGTGACCATGGATGTGTCTGACTCAAAACTCACTGAAGTGTTGAAAAGTGACAGTGGAGTGTTCAGCAGTAAATGAGACATCTCTATCACACCCTCCAAGGTGCAGGGACCATTGCAGAAGAGGAGGAGGAAAGAGGGTAAGAGCCAAAACAAGAGGAGGAGTGCTTACAATACTGTCTTCCAGACACAACATGTTCTTGACATTTATGACCTCACAGTGGCTGATACTACCTACACAAGACTTACATAATAGGAGGAAAAAATGATGACATCAAAATTGAAGAGAGACAAGTTAGAAAGAAGAAGAGATTCAGTCGAGGGAATTAGGGAAGGGGAAAGGGAAGGTGGTGGGAAGGGATTGTGTCATGGTATATTTATATTTATGGAACTTGTCAATAAAAAATTTTTAAATAAAATAAATTTTAGTTAAATAACTCTCAAGCAACCAGCGGGGACTTATGAAAAATACTTGAATTTCTATTAAGTTTCATAGAGTCAAAAGAAAGTTATACACCTCATTGCACCTTTAAAATAGGAACTGCAGGGGCTGGAGAGATGGCTTAGCCGTTAAGGTGCTTGCCTGCAAAGCCAAATGGCCTTGGTTCGATTCCCCAGGACCCACATAAGCCAGATGCACAAGGGGACACATGCATCTGGAGTTTGTTTGCAGTGGCTGGAAGCCCTGGTGCACCCATTCTTTCACTCTCTTTCTCTCTCACTCACTCTGCCTCTTTCCCTCTCTCAAATAAATAAAAAAAAAAAAGTAAAAATTTTGAAATAGGAACTGCATCTGCGATGGTGTTGTACATCTACAGTCACATACTCAGGCAGGAGGATCATGAGTTTAATTCCAAATTGGGCCACATATATAGTAAGATCTTGTCTCAAAAACAGACAAAGAAAAAAAGAGAAAAAAGCAGAGAAAAGGGAACTGCCAATATTAGCAAATAGTTTCACATTTAATAATCTATTTTTTTCATACTCACATAAGGTACTTGTGAAAGTAGCAGATTGCTGGAGCAAACTTTAATTAAGGAAATACAAATGCTGAATTATAATTGACTAGTCTTATCTACCTGTTTTTGATTTCCTCTAATTATTCTGGCTTTTTCTGAGTTCTCAGAAGAATAGGACATTTAAATTTATCCTAAACTCTTAAACCATTTGAGGTCAAAATCCAATCAATACAAATGCTTTAGAACTACAGAATATCAAAAGTTATTCCAGTTGAATTCTGCTTACTAATCTCCATAGTCTTTTTTTTTTGTCTAAATGCCTATCTTCAATACAACATGATCAGAGAGAAGTGTATTCTGTTGTTTTGCAACAATTTTTAAAATGTCCCTTCTGACTCGATTCTTTTTTAAAAAAAAAATGTATTTATTTGAAAGCAGAAAAAGAAAGACAGAGAGAGAGAGAGAGAGAGAGAGAGAGAGAGAATGGGTGCACCAGGGCTTCTAGCTACTGCAAACTCCAGATGCATGTGCCACTCTGTGCATCTGCTTCCACGTGGGTACTGAGGAATTGAACCAGGGTTGTTAGGCTTTTCAGGCAAGCGCCTTAAATGCTGAGCCACCTCTCCAGCCCTGACTTGATTCTTTATCTTTTTTAAATTTTTATTTGAGACAGAGAGAGCGGGTGGGGGGGGGAATATGCATGCTATGGCCTCTAGCCACTATAAATGAACTCCAGATGCTTGTACCATCTTGTGCATCTGGCTTACGAGGCAGCTGGAGAATTGAACCTGGGTCCTTAGGCTTTGCAGGCAAGCACCTTAACTGCTGAACCATCTCTCCAGCCCTTGGTTCATTATTTTATTTATTTATTTATTTAAAATTTTTTTTATTATTTTTTTGGAGAGAGACACAGAGAGAGACACAGAGAGAGAGGGAGAGGAAGACAGAGATGGGTGCGCCAGCAGTGTCTCAGCTCCTGCGAACGAAATCCAGATGTGTGCGCCCCCTTGTGGTCAAGTGCGGCATTGCGCCCCTGCGTCACTTTGCATTTGGCTAAACGTGGGATCTGGAGATGGAACCGCTGGAGATTGGAACCAGTGTTCTTAGGCTTGGGAGGCAGGCGCCTTAACCCCTAAGCCATCTCTCCAGCCCTATTTATGTTTTTTTTTTTTGAGGTAGGGTCTTACTCTAGCCCAGGTGGCTCAAACTCATGGCGATCCTCCTACCTCTCCTGAGTGCTGGAATTAAAGGCGGGTGACCACGCCCGGCTTTTTTTTTTTTTTTTTTTTTTGAGGGAGGATCTCACTCTAGTTCAGAATGGCCTTGAACTCTTGGCAATCTCCCTACCTTGCCTTCCAAGTGCTGGGATTCTAGGCACAAGCCATCATGCCTGGCTTGATTTTGTCTTTGTATGACAGAGAAAAAGGCATCGCATTGTAGCAGACCTCTCCAATGTAAGTCAAAACCCCTTAGTTATTGCTACAAAGGTGTGGCTTCCTTAGTGCCCTCCTTTGGGAAGTTCCTTGAGTGGCTCTTTAGAAAGCAGCTCCCAGTGAGCTGGACAGTCATCCATGTTTATGTATTTACAGCTTGACCTTTTTGTTATATAGACTTCCTTCCTTCCTTCCTTCCTTCCTTCCTTCCTTCCTTCCTTCCTTCCTTCCTTCCTTCCTTCCTTCCTTCCTTCCTTCCCTCCCTCCCTCCCTCCCTCCCTCCCTCCCTTCTTCCTTCCTTCCTTTGTTCCTCTTTCTTTTTAATTTCTTTTTTGAAATAGGAGCTTACTAGGTAACCCAGGCTGGTCTTGAACTCAGCTTGTGATCCTCCTGCTTCAACCTCCCAAGCTCTAGGATTACAGGCTGTGTCACCACATCCAACTACAAAGACTTCACTTACTGAGACCAGGGAAGTCAGCACTATCATTCTATTTAAGTCCCAAGGTGTGACTGTCACAGGGCTGGTGGTATAAGTCCCAGAGAGTGGAGGCTCAGGAGTTCACAGGCACAAAAGCAGAAGAAGGTGGCTGACTCAGCTCAAGCAGAGAGAGGAACTTTGCCCTTCTTCCACATTTTTGTTCTTCGTGGGTCCTCAACGGATTGGATGTTGCCCACCACAGTGGTAAAGAAAAATGGTCTTTATTTATTCCACCAGTATAAATGTTAATCTTTTCTAAAAAGCATCTTCTCAAGCACACCTGGAAACAATGTTGGACCAGCTACCTGGACATCTCATAGTCCAGTCAATATGACCTAAAAATCATGCATTGCCAGCCCACTGGGCTGGGCCACTGGTCTACTCCCTAGGCACTTTCTGATAGTAACTGCAGGACATAGGACCAAGATCTTGGCTAAATAGGACGCATATTTTGTCCCTATGTTCTGAGCTACACAAGAACACTACCTAACTCCTCCTGCCTAGGTCCCTTGATCTTCACCACCCACCACCCATACCACTCAGCTCAGGCAGCCACAGATTTGAGTGGATAGTAGAGAAAGCTTTGTATTCAAACCAGAGAGAGAATGCCATAAATTTGTATGTGGTGGAACTGTACCAAGGATTCATGCCATCTCATACTTATTTTATACCCACAATTCTAACTTAAGACAAACAGAAGTGTCTGTCTGCCACATTGGCCCTTGGCTGGTATACTTAAGAGCGGAACCATCTGTTGGGCAGTTTGCCCAAGCCTTGTCTCACTGTTGGAAGCCTGTATTTATCTACAATGGGTAGGACTTGCTGGAGGCTCGAGTAATAGAACAGGAATTAGGCTTAGCCTCCTTTCTTGATATTGCAAGACATTTGAGAGAATCCTCAACTTTCAGACACTTGCAGACTACAAAAGCACTTACCTTTCTCACAGTTGTGTTTAGAAACATCACATAAAGGTGGGGAATTTGGGAAGGAGTCCCAGGTAGCAAGGTAGGGAAGAGCAGAGCTCACCATGCATGGCCTGTGGTGGTGCATACTCACCACAGCTTCCCATTTATGATCTGTGGTGGTGCATACTCAGCACAGCTTCACATGTATGATCTGTGGTGGTGCATACTCACCACAGCTTCCCATTTATGATCTGTGGTGGTGCATACTCAGCACAGCTTCACATGTATGATCTGTGGTGGTACATACTCACCACAGCTTCACATGTATGAGCTCTGGTGGTGCATACTCACCACAGCTTCACATGCATGGCCTGTGGTGGTGCATACTCACCACAGTTTCCCATGTATGATCTGTGGTGGTGCATACTCAGCACAGGCTCCCACGTATGATCTGTGGTGGTGCATACTCACCACAGTTTCACATGTATGAGCTGTGGTGGTGCATACTCACCACAGCTTCACATGTATGATCTGTGGTGGTGCATACTCACCACAGTTTCACATGTATGAGCTGTGGTGGTGCATACTCACCACAGCTTCACATGTATGATCTGTGGTGGTGCATACTCACCACAGCTTCACATGTATGACCTGTGGTGGTGCATACTCACCATAGTTTCCCATGTATGATCTGTGGTGGTGCATACTCACCACAGCTTCACATGTATGATCTGTGGTGGTGCATACTCACCACAGTCTCCCACGTATGATCTGTGGTGGTGCATACTCACCACAGTCTCCCACGTATGATCTGTGGTGGTGCATACTCACCACAGTCTCACACGTATGACCTGTGGTGGTGCATACTCACCACAGCTTCACATGTATGATCTGTGGTGGTGCATACTCACCACAGTTTCACATGTATGACCTGTGGTGGTGCATACTCACCACAGCTTCACATGTGTGACCTGTGGTGGTGCATACTCACCACAGTTTCACATGTATGAGCTGTGGTGGTGCATACTCACCACAGTTTCACATGTATGAGCTGTGGTGGTGCATACTCACCACAGCTTCACATGTATGACCTGTGGTGGTGCATACTCAGCACAGGCTCCCACCACATGTATGATCTGTGGTGGTGCATACTCACCACAGTTTCACATGTATGAGCTGTGGTGGTGCATACTCACCACAGTTTCACATGTATGAGCTGTGGTGGTGCATACTCACCACAGCTTCAGATGTATGACCTGTGGTGGTGCATACTCACCATAGTTTCCCATGTATGATCTGTGGTGGTGCATACTCAGCACAGCTTCACATGTATGATCTGTGGTGGTGCATACTCACCACAGCTTCACATGTATGAGCTCTGGTGGTGCATACTCACCACAGCTTCACATGCATGGCCTGTGGTGGTGCATACTCACCACAGTTTCCCATGTATGATCTGTGGTGGTGCATACTCAGCACAGGCTCCACCACAGCTTCACATGATCTGTGGTGGTGCATACTCACCACAGTTTCACATGTATGAGCTGTGGTGGTGCATACTCACCACAGCTTCACATGTATGATCTGTGGTGGTGCATACTCACCACAGTTTCATGTATGATCTGTGGTGGTGCATGAGCTGTGGTGGTGCATACTCACCACAGCTTCACATGTATGATCTGTGGTGGTGCATACTCACCACAGCTTCACATGCTATGACCTGTGGTGGTGCATACTCACCATAGTTTCCCATGTATGATCTGTGGTGGTGCATACTCACCACAGCTTCACATGTATGATCTGTGGTGGTGCATACTCACCACAGTCTCCCACAGTATGATCTGTGGTGGTGCATACTCACCACAGTCTCCCACGTATGATCTGTGGTGGTGCATACTCACCACAGTCTCACATGTATGATCTGTGGTGGTGCATACTCATGACCTGTGGTGGTGCATATTCACCACAGCTTCACATGTATGATCTGTGGTGGTGCATACTCACCACAGTTTCACATGTGACCTGTGATCTGTGGTGTGCATACTCACCACAGCTTCACATGTGTGACCTGTGGTGGTGCATACTCACCACAGTTTCACATGTATGAGCTGTGGTGGTGCATACTCACCACAGTTTCACATGTGGTGGTGCATGAGCTGTGGTGGTGCATACTCACCACAGCTTCACATGTATGACCTGTGGTGGTGCATACTCAGCACAGGCTCCCACAGTTTCACATGATCTGTGGTGGTGCATACTCACCACAGTTTCACATGTATGAGCTGTGGTGGTGCATACTCACCACAGCTTCACATGTATGACCTGTGGTGGTGCATACTCTGTGGTGGTGCATACCACCATAGTTTCCCATGTATGATCTGTGGTGGTGCATACTCACCACAGCTTCACATGTATGATCTGTGGTGGTGCATACTCACCACAGCTTCACATGTATGATCTGTGGTGGTGCATACTCACCATAGTCTCCCATGTATGATCTGTGGTGGTGCATACTCACCACAGTTTCACATGTATGATCTGTGGTGGTGCATACTCAGCACAGGCTCCCTCACCACAGCTTCACATGATCTGTGGTGGTGCATACTCACCACAGTCTCCCATTATGATCTGTGGTGGTGCATACTCACCACAGCTTCACATGTATGACCTGTGGTGGTGCATACTCACCACAGCTTCACATGTATGATCTGTGGTGGTGCATACTCACCACAGCTTCACATGTATGACCTGTGGTGGTGCATACTCACCAGCAGCTTCCTGTGGTGGTGCATACTCACCACAGCTTCACATGTATGACCTGTGGTGGTGCATACTCAGCACAGCTTCACATGTATGATCTGTGGTGGTGCATACTCACCACAGCTTCACATGTATGATCTGTGGTGGTGCATACTCACCATAGTCTCCCATGTATGATCTGTGGTGGTGCATACTCACCACAGTTTCACATGTATGAGCTCTGGTGGTGCATACTCACCACAGTCAGCTGTGGTGGTGCATATGTATGACCTGTGGTGGTGCATACTCACCACAGCTTCCCATGTATGATCTGTGGTGGTGCATACTCACCACAGCTTCACATGTATGATCTGTGGTGGTGCATACTCACCACAGCTTCACATCTATGACCTGTGGTGGTGCATACTCACCACAGCTTCACATGTATGACCTGTGGTGGTGCATACTCACCACAGCTTCACATGTATGATCTGTGGTGGTGCATACTCACCACAGCTTCACATGTATGACCTGTGGTGGTGCATACTCACCACAGTTTCACATGTATGAGCTGTGGTGGTGCATACTCACCACAGCTTCACATGTATGACCTGTGGTGGTGCATACTCACCATAGTTTCCCATGTATGAGCTGTGGTGGTGCATACTCACCACAGCTTCACATGATCTGTGGTGGTGCATACTCACCATGATCTGTGGTGGTGCATACTCACCACAGCTTCACATGTATGATCTTGGTGGTGCATACTCACCACAGCATACTCACCATAGTCTCCCATGTATGATCTGTGGTGGTGCATACTCACCACAGTTTCACATGTATGAGCTCTGGTGGTGCATACTCACCACAGCTTCACATGTATGATCTGTGGTGGTGCATACTCACCACAGTCTCCCACGTATGATCTGTGGTGGTGCATACTCACCACAGCTTCACATGTATGACCTGTGGTGGTGCATACTCACCACAGCTTCCCATGTATGATCTGTGGTGGTGCATACTCACCACAGTCTCCCATGTATGATCTGTGGTGGTGCATACTCACCACAGCTTCACATGTATGACCTGTGGTGGTGCATACTCACCACAGCTTCCCATGTATGATCTGTGGTGGTGCATACTCACCACAGCTTCACATGTATGACCTGTGGTGGTGCATACTCACCACAGCTTCACATGTATGACCTGTGGTGGTGCATACTCACCACAGCTTCACATGTATGACCTGTGGTGGTGCATACTCACCACAGCTTCACATGTATGATCTGTGGTGGTGCATACTCACCACAGCTTCACATGTATGAGCTGTGGTGGTGCATACTCACCACAGCTTCACATGTATGAGCTGTGGTGGTGCACACTCAGCACAGCTTCACATGTATGACCTGTGGTGGTGCATACTCACCACAGTTTCACATGTATGACCTGTGGTGGTACATACTCACCACAGCTTCACATGTATGACCTGTGGTGGTGCATACTCACCACAGCTTCACATGTATGAGCTGTGGTGGTGCATACTCACCACAGCTTCACATGTATGAGCTGTGGTGGTGCATACTCACTATAGTTTCCCACATATGATCTGTGGTGGTGCATACTTACCACAATCTCATGGACAAAAGAAGACTATGTGATTAGCCTCTCTTCCTGATTCACCTTGGTAAAGGTAAAAAGAACCAAGGCTTAGAAGTAACTTCCATGAAACAACCTTCCCCCTCACACACAGTGGCATTCACTATGCTGAGATGCAATGATATACTGCACAACATGCTGGCCTAGAACAATGCATACCAGGCTTAAAGAGGATTTCTGCCCTCACTTGGATGTCATGGAGGTGTTGGGGACAGGGATCTCCAGCTTAGCCCTCTTCATTGCCAGGCATTCCTCGACACTGACAGTTCCATCTAAACAATTTTCTACACCATGGCTGCAGAAAGTTAAAGGTATGGTTTATCAATTTACTCTCCCCCATGTCCTCTTGTGACCTTGTTCTCATCTTTGCCACAGCTGCAAACTGTCTACCAAAACAAAATAAAAAAATTTATATCCTATGTGTCCAGAATTCCTCCTCTGAAAAAAATGGAAGATTAATATCCAAAGGGAAGGCTACGAGGAGATCTGACTCCAGGCAATCCAGCTTTACACACATAAATCTCACCCTCTGCTCAATGCTGAGGGATAAAAACATGGAGCCTGGATGCAAGCCTGGACATTCTTTCTCAAATCATACTACCATAACCATGGGTAGTTCCTACAGTGGGGCTTATGTTCTTTGTACAGTTGTATTTAGGTATAATTTATCTTGTCCTTATCTCTCCCCCAGCCTTACTAGGGGAAATTTGGAAATTGCTAATAGCTTCCCTTCACAAGGGGTGTATTTTTTTCCAGCTCTCCAGCTTTGCCTTCAACATAAAGTTGATGGTGCTATCTTGATCTGAAAGTCACATTTATATTATGGGAAAACATTTTTCCAATAATTTATTTTATGTTTTTGATGATCTCTCTTTCTCTCTTTTTCTCTCACTCACCACACACACACACACTCACATACACACATATTGATCATATGCACCCCATTACTCTATCTTATCCCTTATTATTCCTTGAATCCCTTTTTCTTTTCAACTAGTTTCTGTCCTACTTTTATTTCTTTTTTGTGACCTGTTACATTTAATTGCAGTTGTTGGCATGAGCATAGGTGTGAAGCTACTTACTGGAGCATGGCCAGTGTACCAATGGCTACACCACTGAAGAAAATAATTTACCCTTCTCCAGCAACTATTAACTGCTAATAGCTCCTCAGGGAGGGGTGGCGCCTCATGAGTCTCTCCCCATCCATGATGGAATGTGTGGTGGTTTAAATCAATTGTCCCCCATAAGCTCATGTGTTCTAAAGGTTTGATCCCCAACTGATGGCAATTTAGGAGGTGGAGCCTTGCTGGAGGAGGTGTGTTGTTGTGGGTGGGCTTTGGAGTGTTATAGCTGGCTCCTCATTGCCAGAGTTTGGCTCACTCTTCTGCTGTCTTCCACCTGCTGGGGCAGGAGTGTCCAGCCTCTGGTCATGCCAAACTGTCTCCTTCCCCTCAAGACTGTAAGACAAAATAGAAACTTTTCTCCTATCAGCTATTTTCTGTTGGGTGCTTCAGCCCAGCAATAACAAATGTTATGGGCCTAGTCTTGTACCAGTTTTGTGCAGAAAACACAACTGTGTGAGTTTGTGGGTCCAATGGTCCAGAAGACATTTCACAGCACTCCTTTCCATCCTCTGGCTCTTAGATTCTTCTGCAATGTTCTCTGAGCCTTGGAGGGAGTAGTATACATGCCTTGTTCAGGGCAGAGCACTCAACAACCTTTCATTCTCAACCCTCGGACCAGTGATGAGTCTCTGCATTAACCACCATCCACTGCTAAAAGAAGCTTCTCCGACCAAGGCTGACAGCAGTATAAACATAGAAGGCATTTTGACAGCATGTCCATTTAGCAAAATCACAGTAGTAGGTTCTCCTGCAGGACCTAGGACCTCTCCATCCATGGGATCTTGACCAGGCTTCCCACATGGATCATCTCCTGAAGAGTGGGCCTCAAATCCAATTAAAAAATGGTTAGGGGCTGGAGGGATGGCTTAGCGGTTAAGGCATTTGCCAGCAAAACCAAAGACCCAGGTTCTATTCCCCAGGACCCTTGTAAGCAAGATGCCCAAGGGATGCATGCATCTGGAGTTTGTTTGCAGTAGCTGGAGGCCCTGGCATTCCCATAGTCTCTTTCTCTCTCCTTCTCCCTCTCTCCCTCTTTCTCTGTCAAATGAATAAACATTTAAAAAATGGTTAGAAGCTGAGTATGGTGGCTCACGTCTTTAATCCTAGCATTTGGAAGGCAGAGGTAGGATTACCGTGAGTTTGAGGCTGTCCTAAGACTACATAGTGAATTACAGGTCAGCCTGGGCTAGAGTGAGGCCCTACCTTGAAAAATCAATCAATCAATCAATAAAATCAATAAAATAAAAAGACAAGAAATTAAGGGGCCATGAGAAGGAAAAAGAACTCCCAACTATGTTCATATTCCTTGATGGCTACCAGTCAGAAAACTTCAATACAACTGATAAAACGAAAATTTCCTACATAGGTAGTGCTTAGTTTACCTAAAAACACATCAAACAAGAGTGTTAAAAACAACCAGTTAACCATGCCTACTTAAAGCAAGAATGCTTGTGACCTTTCATTTGTGTTGGCTCCCCTGCCACCTTTAAACTTCATAAATTTCACAATTTCATTCACAGAAGGAAATTCTTTAATATAAGAAAAATAAATTAATGACTCATATTTCACATATATTACTTAATTTTAAAATTTTATTTAATGTTTAAACTTTGTTTAATTCTTTTTGAAACAGGGTCTCATTCTAGCTGACCTGAAACTCACTCTGTAGCTCAGGCTGGCCTTGAACTCATAGCAGTCCTTCTACCTCAGCCTCCCTTGTGCTTAGATTAAAGACATGCACCACCATGCCTGGAAATTTTGCTTACTTTTTAAACCTTTTAAATTATATCCTTTAAGCAATTCAATTTAGAAAATCACATAATCATATATTTAGCCATTGTGAAAACACCTGAAGGTCTATCCCTTTCTCTCTTTCCCCACACCTCTGCTCGGCTTAAATCTGAAGCATTATCACTATTTAAATAACTCAATAATTGCTTCATTCTGACTTGCCCTGAAATTCTTTTCAGACTTTACCCAAATGGAGGTCCCTAAGGAGGGAACTCTTCAGGCGTCTGGCTTCTGGCTTCAGTCTCCTGCCACCACTGAAAGCAAAATGTCAATGTCCTTATAGGAAAAGAAACAAAATATTTTCCTCCTGTTCTGATTTTTAAAAAGTTTTTTTCAATTTATTTGCAGGAAGAGAGAGAATGGGCATGCTAGGGCCTTGCCACTGCAAACGAACTTCAGATATATGTGCCATCTTTGTGTATCTGGGTCTGGGGAATTGAACCCAGACTGTCAGACTTTGCAGGCAAATGTCTTTAACTACTGAGTCAGATCTCTAGCCCGCCGTTCTGTTTTTTGTATGAGAGGCCAGCTCTTGACATAACATTTGCTTCTATCAAAGAATATCTCTTCATCAGTAAAAATAATTTTCCAGGCAAGAACCTGATGCTCAAAGTTCAATAATTTGTTTTAATTCTATGTCAAATTCTAGAAGAGAGAGAATTTTTATTAACAATAACATAATAAATTTTTTGCAAGTTTAATGATTTTTTTTTTTTTTGAAAACAAAAAGCTCCCAGGATATCCAATAGTCAACAATTTCTGATTTAAATTCCTGCCGGGAAAATAGTCTACAAAACTGTGTGACTAAAGTAAGTGGTTATTTGTGATAGCTGCCACCAATTTCTAAGTATTGTCTTGCAAGTAACAGCATTAGTAAGTCAATCAACTCAGTTATTGGACATATTTTCAGCTGTTAATATTGGTGTGAACCGTGCATGGTTAATGTTGTAAATACATGATTCACACTTTCCAAGTTCAAGACATTATTCACGTGTTACTAATGGTATAGGCTTGGCAATTCACCTGAGCACAATTTCTTCATCATTAAAATGGGATATAAGCCTGGCATGGTGGTGCACACCTTTAATCCCAGCACTCAGGAGGCAGAGGTAGGAGGATCACTGTGAGTTTGAGGCCAGCCTGAGACTACATAGTGAATTCCAGGTCAGCCTGGGCTAGAGCAAGACCCTACTTCAAAACCCAAAATAAAGGGGGGTATTAATAGCATATTTTTGTAGACTTGTGTGGTATCAAAGGGTTTCTAGAGCTAAACTTGTAACTACAATGCTGAACATTGGTACCCATTAATCTTATCACACTTCTTTTTTGGTTTTTCAAGGTAGGGTCTCACTCTGGCTCAGGATGACCTGGAATTCACTCTGTAGTTCCAGGCTGGCCTCAAACTCACAGTGATCCTCCTACCTTAAAGGCATGAACCACCACCATGCCTGGCTTTCTTATCACACTTTTTTTTCTTTTTTGGTTTTTTTTTTTTTTCAGGTAGGGTCTCACTCTGGCCCAGGCTGACCTGGAATTACCTATGTAGTCTCAGGGTGGTCTTGAACTCATGGCGATCCTCCTACCTCTGCCTCCTGAGTGCTGGGATTAAAGGCGTGCGCCACCACTCCCGGCTACACTTTTTTTTTTTTTGAATGATAAGATTTTACTTGGCATATCAATGCAATTTTCCTATAATAAATTAATAAGTTCTAAAACAATCTTAGTTGTCATCCAAGGAAAATGTGCCTGAACACATATGTGAACATATATGCAGAATCCTTTGAACTGACAATACTTTTCAAACTCAGAAGCATGACACTGTTATTGAAGAAAAATGTAGCTTCCATTTGTTGTGGTTCATGATTTAGTTCTAGGTTTATAAGGATTTCAGCCCCCATTTCAGTTCTGGTAAGCAAGCAGGCCTGAAATGAGAGGTCACTTGACCCTGTCTCCTAATGTACAGATGAGAGAGCCACTGGCCTTGCTACAAAGCTAAGCACAGACAGAGTCTGGGTTACTAGTCAGTTATCAGAGGCATTCTGGGAAGGTCTGGACTATGTAAGGCACACATATACACAACTCCAGTCACATGTGAAGCATTGGAATTTCTTTCTGCTTAACACAGAACAAATTCTTGGTCTGTTCTTTGTTTAATATTTTTATTTGCAAGCAGAGAGGAGACAGAGAATGAATAAGAATGGGCAGGGCCTCTTGCCACTGCAAATGAACTCCAGATGCATGCTCTACTTTGTGTATCTAGCTATACATTATCACACTTCTTTTGGGCAAGGAGGGTTTCGAGTAGGGTCTCACTCTAGCCCAGGCTGACCTGGAATTCACTATGTAGTCTCAGGGTGGCCTTGAACTCACAGTGATCCTCCTCTCTACCTCCCAAGTGCTGAGATTAAAGGCGTGCACCACCGTGCCTGGCTGTTATCATACTTCTTAAATGGTATAGTTCATGCATGAAGAATGAAAAGCCTTCAAGCCAGACAATTGAAAAACTTTACAGAAAATTAAGGAGGTGATACATAGCCTCTGCTTACCATCTTTTCTTGTAATCATGAAGCTTCCCCTTGAGACTGGAAGCCAAAATAAAACATTCTTCTAATTAGCTGCTTTTGGTCAGGTGCTTTTCCCTAGCAATGAGAAGATAATTACAACAGGAAATTGGTAGCAGGAGTGGGGTCATTGGTCATATAAACCTGACTATGGCTTTGAAACTTTTGGAATGCATTTGTTGCAGAAATGTGGAAGGACCTGAAATCTTGGACTGAGAGATGCTTTGCAGTGCTAAAGGCAGAGTTTGATGGACCATTCTGGTCAGAGTTGAAAGACCTGAAGGCAGTAAGAACTGGGGACTGTTGAAGCTTAGTTTATGACGGGAAGAAGGAGTTTTGTCCATGCTGGGCTAAAAGTAGTTTGTGTGAGAGGCTTGATGCATCTTCCCATGTCCTGAGTCGTTGTGCAGGGTTGTGAAAGTAGGAAGCCTGAAGGAAGAATGCTAAAGACATTTTCCTATTTTTCAAAGTCAATTTTATGCCCCCCTGGATTAACAATTTGGTAGCAAAGTCCATTGGTATTATAGGAGTACATTCAACACAGGAAAGAAGGGGCCATTGGATTTGCAACGTGGTTATTTGGAGATGATGCCTAGGCAAAGTGGAGCAGGATCACAGTCCCTGAATAGAAGCTATGGGGGCCATGACATAGATGACACATGGGTTGCAGTAGAGATCCCAGGATTTTATTGAGATGACAACACTGTAGGATGGCTGCCAAGTGGGAGTGCTCTTGGCCTGGGATGGATTGTTCCCCAGGCTGGCAGCCAAGCTGGAGGGGTGAAATTGGAGCTCCAGAGACTTCATCACTGGTTATAGATGTTGGACTTGTAGCTATAGGATTTGATGTTTGCCTTGTTTGTTTTACATCTTGCATTGGTTCAATCTTTTCTTGCAGTGCCATATTTTGTAATATGAATTTTCACCTTGTGCCATTATGTTCTTTTGGTTTTATAGCTTGAATAGCATTGGGATTGATAAAGGCTTCCATGACAAATTATGGGGACTTTTGAAGTTGTACTGAGTGCTTTGCATTTTACATTATGAGTGGTCAATAAGTTTGTGTAGGTCAGGGCGTAATGTGGTGGTTGACATTAGGTGTTCCCCGTAAGCTCATGTGTTTTGAATGCTTGGTTCCAAACTTATGGCAATTTGGAAGGCAGAGCCTTGCTGGAGGAGGTGTGTTGTTGGAGGCAGGCTTTAGAGTATTAGAGCCAGCACCCCCCTTGCCAGAGTTCAGCTTACTCAACTGCTGTTGTCCACCTGATAGAGGCAAGAAGGTATTGCCCAGCCTTTGATCTATCATCTTTTCCTTGACATCATGAAGCTTCCCCTCAAGACTGTATGCCAAAATGAAAACATTCTTCCCATCAAACGTTTTTGATCAGATGCTTTGTCCCAGAAACAAGAAGGTAACTGCAACATCCTCTTTTGTCCCTTCTTCCCTGCTCTCCATTCCACTTAGTGGGGGTATTTGTAATCACTGCAAGGACATGAATGCATCATTTGAGTCAGATCCTGAGAGGAGTACAATACTTCTCACTATGCCTTTCCATCCTGTGGCTCTGACATTCTTTCTGCCCCCTCTTTTGCTATGTTCCTTGGGCCTTAGAGAGCATGTTAGAAGTTTCCTTTATTGTTGAGCTTTCTTTTATTGTTTTCTTTATTGTCTCAGCAGCCTCTTCTCTTTTGCTTTGATGAGTTTTGAGTCCTTCTCAGTATCTACTGCCATTTCTCTCTGGAGATGGGTTGTCTGGCTAGCAGTGAGAGTAGCACTCACATTTAGTCTGCCACTTCCTCTGTAATGTTTTCTAGTCCTTGGTGGGTGTAATAGAGATGATTTATCCCATGATAGGCACTAGTTTTTATTTTTATTTTTGTTTTTTCTAGGTAGGGTCTCACTGTAGTTCAGGCTGACCTGGAATTCACTATGTAGTCTCAGGATGGCCTCAAACTCATGGAAATCCTCCTACTTCTGCCTCCTGAGTGCTGGGATTAAAGGTTTGCACCATCATGGCCAGCTAGTTTTTAAATTTTTAAATGTTTTATTTATTTTATGAGAGAGAGACAGAGAGAGAGAGAGAGAGATAATTGATGCACCAGGGCCTCTAGCCACTGAAATCGAACTGCAGTTGTGGGCACCACCTTGTTCACATGCACCACCTTGTGAATCTGGCTTACATGGGTTTTGAGGAGTAAAACCTGGGTCCTTAGGCTTCACAGACAAGGATCTTAACCACTAAGCCATCTCTCCATGCCTAGTTTTTAAATTTTTAATGAGCTTGTTTAATAATGTTCATGCAATCTTTCAACTGTGATTCACTTTGGGTTTGTCTTGTAGGGAAATTTTAGTTTTCTGACAACTGCTTTTGAATATACATATTATTTTCTTCTGGGAGATAAAACGTTAAATACTTGAATCACTCTGGTCCTTGCCCATGGCTGCAGTAAACTTTATTGATGAGTATTCTGAATATTCTCTGTTTGAATATGTGTACACTTTTAAATTTTCACACATTAAGGGCTGGAGAGGTGGTTCAGTGATTAAGGCACTTGCCTGTAAAGCCCAATAACCATTCCATTCCCCAGTACCCACATAAAGCCAGATGCACAAAGTGGTGCATGCATCTAGAGTTCGTTTGCAGTGGCAACAGGCCCTGGTGTACCCATTCTCTCTCTCACTCTGCCCAGCATGGTGGCACATGCCTTTAATCCCAGCACTTGGGAGGCTGAGATACAAGGATTGCTGTGAGTTTAAGGCCAGCCTGGCACTACATAGTTCTAAGTGAGCCTGGGCTATAGCAAGATCCTATCTCAAAAACCAAAGGTAAAAGATAGAGAGAGAGAGAAAAGAAAGAGAGAGAGAGAAAATCAAAGAAAAAGAAAGAAAGAAAGAAAGAAAGAAAGAAAGAAAGAAAGAAAGAAAGAAAGAAAAGAGAGCTGGGCGTGGTGGTGTACAACTTTAATCCCAGCACTTGGGAGGCAGAGGTAGGAGGATCACCATGAGTTCAAGGCCACTCTGAGACTACATAGTGAATTCCAGGTCAGCCTGGGCTAGAGACCCTACCTTGGAAAACCAAAAAAAAAAAAAAAAAAAAAAAAAAAAAGAAAAGAAAAGAAAGAATCTCAGCATTGAGGAGGCAGACAGGAGATTATGAGTTTGAGACCAGCATGACACTTATTACAGTAATAACATTAAATTTCAGAAAAATTTAATGCCAAGCTAGACATGGTGATTCACACACCTGTTATTGCAGTGCTCTGGAAGCTGAGGCAGAAGGATTTCCTGCTCAAGGCCAGCCATGCTAGAAGGAAGAAAGAAAGGGAGGGAGAGAGGGAAGGAGGGGAGGAAAGAATTTTTAGCTCCTAATGGCTAAACAAAGAGAAACATTAAATGAACTAAATTTTAAAACCCATCCCTCTGATTTCCTGGAATAACGAGTATTTTTTTCCTAAAACAGAAAATTCAAGGTTATATAAAAGTATTCTTGGAACTACGTGTTGCACTTCTAAAAGGTGAATGAGTTGCCTCAGATGCAGTTTAATCCCACCTCATTCTTCATGAGGGAATTTCCGAGGACATTGTAATGAAATGGCAATTTTTCAGACAATTTACGATTGAAAAACACTAAGGAGATGTGAGGCACAAACATGCCAGGCACATTAAACAGCGCATCTGGCAGCTTCCTTTCAGAGGCCTCTTGTGCCAGCGCTTCACTTAGATAAGAAAAAGCCCCCTTCTCAGCAATCGTCTTAAATGCTTTAATTTGACACTATCTGAAAGTGTTACTTACATTGTGGTAAATCACATTTAATTGCAGCAGTCTGCTCTCTATTATTTTGCTATTGCTTCCATTTCTCTCTATGCTCTTGAAGACCCCCAAGGAAATAAAAGACTCCTCAATTCAAGTGTTCTCATTCTCAATGATGTTTTGCCCATCTATGTCAATTATTTGACATATACTAAAGGAGTAGCAGTCATATGGAAAAGTCAAGGGAAACCTAACATTACAACCGAGTTCTAAGAGCTCAGCATTTGGGTATCTGTGTCCCCTTCTCACTTGCTCAGATGTAACTTTCTAGAGAGTACAATTGTCTGAGCCACTCTTTATCCATGGTTCCTGCTCTGTATCTCACCGTGTTCTAGTATGGAATGTCTGTGAGCCATGCAGGTCTCGTTTAGGTGCAGGTGGAAGAGGTTGAAGGAAAGAAGGGCATGTCACCCAGTTACCATAAGATGGATGGCCAGAGGGCTGGAGAAGTGGCTCAGCGGTTAAAAGCACCTGCTTGCAAAGCCTGATGGCTCCAGTACCCAAGTAAAGCCAGATGCACAGAGCGGCACATGCATCTGGAGTTCATTTGCAGTGGCAAGAGACCCTCGTGTGTCCATTCTCTCTCTCTCTCTCTCTCTGAAAATAAATTAAAAAAAAAAAGATAGATGGCCAGAGATGGAAGAGTGGGGACAAAGGCAATGGGAGGGGATTATGATTAAAATACATTATGTACATCTGGCGATTTGAATGTAAAATGTCCCCATGGCCTCATGTGTTTGTGATTAAGCCTCATGCCTGATCCCCATCTGGTAGAACCTTTGGCAAGGTGAAGCCTTGCTGGAGGAGGTGTGTCACTGGGGACAAATCTGACTTTATGGTCTTGTGCCCTTGCCAGTGCTAGCTCACTGCACTACTTCCTTTCCCTGCTGTCTGCCCTGCTGTGCTTTCCCTGCCATGACGAAGCTTCCCCTTGAAACCATAAGCTGCAATAAGCTCTTTCCTCCCATAAACTGCTTTTGATTGGGTGTTTGTCCCAGCAACAAGAGAGTAACTGCTACATACATGTATGAAAACTGTCAGTAAAAAAGGTTTAAAAAAAAAAAAAGATGGCTTAACAGTTAAGGCACATGCCTGCCAAACGTAAGGACCCCAGTTCGATTCTCCAGGTCCCACGTAAGCCAGATGCACATGGTGGCACAAGCATCTGGAGTTCATTTGCAGTGGCTAGAGGCACTGGCGCCCCATTCTCTCTCTCTCTCCCTCTCTCTGTCTCTAATAAATAAATAAAATAAAATTTAAAAAAATAAGGCAGATGGCCAGGATATAGAGGGTCCTGTTTGTTTTGAAATATTGTGCAGGAGCTGGAGGCCATTACCAGGTTTTTTGTTCTTGGTTGTTGTTTTTTCAGGGATGGATAGATACTAGGAATTAAATCCAGGTCCAGCACATGTTAAGTAAGTGCCTTGCCACTGAGCTATATCCCCAGTCCTTTCAAAATATTTCAGGGATGTGGAGATGGCGTAGTGCTTAAGGCACTTGCCTGCGAAGCCTAAGGACCTAGGTTAAATTCCCCGGTACCCATGTAAGCCAGATGTACAAAGTAGTGCATGCATCTGGAGTTCGTTTGCAGTGGCTTGAGGCCCTGGTGTGCCCATTCTCTCTCTATCTGCCTCTCACTTTCTTAAATAAATAAATAAATAATATTTTTTAAATGTCTTATTTCATGACAGGGTCTCACTAAGTTATCTACATTGTCTTTGAACTTGCTGTGCAACCCAAGCAGGCTTTGAAATTGTGATCCTCTGCCTGCTCCAAGTAGCTGGGATTACAAACCTGTGCCACCAAGCCCAACTTTATTACCATTCTTACCACATCTCCACGATGCAACTTCTACAACCTGCATGTCTGTAGATACAATACCATAACATTACAATTTGGGTTAAATCCAAAATAGAACATCCAATGAATATTCTACAAGGGCAAATACTTGATTCCTCTTTAATAAAAAAGACATTTACCCTGAGATGGGTAGACCCCCAATGCAAAAAAAAAAAAAAAAACAACAACAAAAAAAAACATTAAACAATAATCTGAGAGATCTGCACTAAGGCTGCCTGATACAATGGTAGTCTCCAATGAAAACATAGCAAAGACATCAGAAATCAAATCCCAAAATGAAAGCACAATAAGCATATTTACCTTGACCAAGCAAATTGCTGAACTGGAAGCAAATCATTAAAAAACCAGCAATCAAGGGCTGGAGAAATGGCTTAGTGGTTAAGGCACTTGCTTGCAAAGCCAAAGGACCTAGGTTCAATTCCCCAGGACTCACATAAACCAGATGCACAAGGCAGCACATGCATCTGGAGTTTGTTTGAAGCAGCTGGAGGCCCTAACTCCAAACCAACTGGACCAAAGAAGAACCTCTCCAAGGCACATCATCATTAAAACTCTAAACAATGGAAACAAAGAAAGAGTGCTCAAAGCAACAAGAGAGAAAATATATATTATATACAAAGGCAATCCAAACAGAATTACCTCAGATTCTCAGTGGAAACTCTGAAAACCAGAAGGGCCTTATAGCAAATAGTCTCACATCACTGGGATGAACTTCCAAACCAGGCAGATTTTATGGGAGGAATGGCATCTATTTGAAGCTTACAGATCCAGCAGAAGTTCCCTAATGACAGAAGAAGCTGGGCCCCCTTTCACAGGTCCATGCAGAGAGAAAAGTCACCACTAGCACTACAGGCAAGCACACTTCGGGAATCCCAGGCAGAACTCAAGCACTGCTTATCTTTAGATTGGAATTCCAAATCCACTCCTACATACCTTAGGGCTGGATCAGCCCACAGTGACACCTCCTCCAGCCAGGTGCTAGAGATCTAAATTACAAGCTTTAATAAACTCCTGAATCAAATGGGAGCCATCCATTCAAACCACCACAGACATGGAATGGAACACTTCAAAGTCTAAAAAATTATGCCTTCCAACCCAAACTACTGTACCCAGTGAAAGTATCCCTCATAATAGATGGTGAAAGGAAAACTTTACATGATAAAAACCAGCTCTATGATTATATGAACACAAAGCCAAACCTACAGTGAATAGTTCAGGGAATACTCCACACAGAAGAGTCAAACAACCAACCTCAAGAGCCCACAAGAGAAAGATCACAATAACCAAAACTAGAGCAGGCTCAAAAATGTACAAAGCCCAAGAAAGTACCAAATCCCATTAAGATTCCAACATAGCAGGTATAAAATCAAACCTCATAGTTATAACCTTAAATATAAATTTCTTAACTCACCCATCAAAAGACACAAGTTAACAGGATGGATCAAAAAAATGGACACTTCTATCTGCTGCCTTCAAGAAATCCCCTCACCACTAACGACAGACACCTCTTCAGAGTGAAAATATGGAAAATGATTTTTCCAAGCAATTGGAAATAAGGAACGAGTGTGGCTATAATAATATCTGATAAAATAGACTTCAAAGAAAAACTAATCAAAAAGGACCAAAAACAACACTTTGTACTCATCAAGGGAAAAGTCTAATAAAAGGACATCACAACCATACATCTATATGCATGAAACACAGGTGCAACACAGTTTATAAAACAAAACCTATTTGACAACAAAACAGAAATGAACACCAACACCATCATAGTCAGAGATTTCAATATTCCACTATCATCAATAGACACATCATCCAAGCAGAAAGTCAACAAAGAAATAATAGATCTTAACAACACCATTGATCAACTAGACATAACAGACATCTACAGAACATTCTACCCCAATTCCACAGAATACACATTCTTCTCAGCAGCCCATGGAACCTTCTCCAAAATAGATCATATATTACAGCATAAAACATGCCTCCAAAAATTCAAGAAAATTGATATAACTTCCTTCATCATATCAGAGCACAATGAGTTAAAGCTAGAAATTAACTACAAGAGACACAACAGAAATTATGCCAGCTCCTGGAGACTGAACAACATGCTTTTATATAATGAATGGATTGTGGAAGAAATCAAAAAAGAAATTGTAAAGTTTCTAGACCTGAATGATAATGAAAACAACATACCAAAACATGGTACACAATGAAGGCAGTCCTAAGGAGAAAATTCATAGCACTAAATGCCTTCACAACAAAGACAGAGAGATCTCAAATTAATAACCTAACCATCAACCTAAAAACATTGGAAAAATAAGAACAATCCAATCCTAAGAGTTCCAGACAGAAAGAAATAATTAAGATCAGAGCAGAATGTAATGAATTGGAAACAAAGAAAACAATTAAGAAAATTGATGAAACTAAGAGCTGGTTCTTTGAAAAACATAAACAACATTTATCAACCCCTGGGCAATTTGATCAAATGGAAAAAAAAAAAAAGGGGGGGCTGCTGAAATGGCTTAGTGGTTAAGGCATTTGCCTGCAAAGCCTAAGGACCCTGGTTTGATTCCCCAGGACCCACATAAGCCAGATGCACAAGGGGCACATGTGTCTGGAGTTTGATTGCAGTGGCTAGAGGCCCTGGTGTGCCCATTCTCTCTTTCTATCTGCCTCTTCCTCTCTCTCTCTTTCAAATAAATAAATACATAAATAAAATATATTTTTTAAATACATATAATACATATACATTTTAAATACATTTTAAAATACATAAAATAAAATATATTTTTTTTTAAAAACAAGAGGGCCAGGTGTGGTGGCACACACCATTAATCCCAGCACTTGGGAGGTAGAGGTAGGAGGATCTCCAAGAATTCAAGGGCACCCTGAGACTACATATAGTGCATTCCAGCACAGCCTGACCTATCTCCAAAAAAAAAAAAAAAAAAAAAAAAAAAACAAAAGAGAAGTCTCAAATTAACAAAATTAATTAGAAATGAAAAGGGAGAGGTCACAACAGACACCAATGAAATTGGAAGAATCATCAAGACATCCAAAACCTCTACTCCACAAAATTGGATAACATTGAGGAAATGGATGAATTCCTAGACACATACCACCTACCAAAACTAAATCCAGAGCAGATAAATCTCCTAAACAAACTATTATATCTATTGAGATTGAAAATGCAATCAAACACCTTCCCAAAAGGAAAATTCCAGGACATGATGGATTCTCAGCCAAATTCTATCAAACCATCACTGAAGATCTGAAACCATTTTTTAACTTAATTGGAGAAAAGGAAAATCAGCCCCCCCCCAATTCCTTCCTTGAAGTTGCCATTACCCTAATACCAAAACCAGGCAGAGATACAAGAAAACGAGACCTAAATCCCTGAAGAATTTAGATGCAAAGAACCTGAATAAAATCCTTGCAAGCTGAATTCAACATCAAAAGCATTATCCACCTTGATCAAGTAAGCTTCAACCCAGGGATACAGTGATGGTTCAACATGTGGAAATTGGTCAATGTAACACACCACATAAATAATCTTAAACAAAAGAACCACGTGATTATTTAAATTGATGCAGACAAGGCCTTTGACCAAATACAACACCATTTCATGATGAAAACACTGGGGAGAACAGGCATGGAGGGTTTGTATCTCAACACAATAAGGGCTATATATAAAGCACCTAAAGCCCAAATAATACTTAATGGAGAAAGACTCAAGGAGTTCCCACTAAGATTGGGAACAAGACAGGGGTGCCCACTCTCATCACTGCTCTTCAACATAGTATTAGAAGTACTAGCCCAAGCAATAAGACAAGAGAAAGATATAAAAGGGATTGGAAAGTGAGAAGTCAAACCAGCCCTATTTGCAGATGACGTTCTATTCACAAGCGACCAAAAAGACTACCATAAAACTTCTAAAGGTGATAAATTCCTTCATCAAAGTGTCAGGATACAAAAACAAAACACAAAAAAGCCCTCCTATATGCAAATGACAAATATACAGAAAAAGAAATCAGCGAGGCTGTCTCGTTTTCAAAAGCCACACAAAAAAATCAAATACCTTGAGTTGGGCATGGTGGTGTACACCTTTGATTACAGCATTCAGGAGGCTGAGGTAGGAAGATTACTGTGAGTCTGAGGCTAGCCTGAGAGTACATAATGAATTATAGGTCAGCCTGGACTAGATCGAGACCCTACCTTGAAAAACCACACACACACACACACACACACACACACACACACACACACACAAATCAAATACCTTGGAATAACACTAACCAAGGAAGTGAAAGACCTATATAATGAAAACAAACAAACAAACAAACAAACATGCAAGGAAGAAATAGAGGAAAACAGGAGAAGATGGAAGGAACTGCTATGCTCCTGGATAGGTAGGAAGGTCTTGGATGTCCAAAGATATCCTCAGCAAAAAACAAAGAAAAACAAAACAAAACGAAAAAAAAAAAACCCACCTCTGGAAGTATCACTATACGCAATCTAAAGCTATATTACAAAACCATAGTAACAAAAACAGCACTGTACTGGCATAAAAACAGTCATATATACCAATGGAACAGAATTGAAAACCCATCACTTAGTTCAACTAACTACAGCTACTTGATCTTGGACAAAGGAGCCAACAACATACACTGGAGAAAAGACAGCATCTTCAACAAATGGTACTGGACAAATTGGATAACCACATGTAGAAAAATGAAGCTAGACTCACTCCTCTCATCATGTACAAAAATCAACTCCAAGTGAACTAAAGACTTTAATATAAGACCTGAAACTCTCAAACTGCTGGATGAAAAAATAGGGGGAAATCTCCATGGCATAAGAGTGGGAAAAGGCTTCCTGAACAGTACCCCAGTAGGCCAGAAAATTAAACAATCACTCAACCAGTGGGATCTCACAAAGCTACAAAGCTTTTGTACAGATAAACATACCATAAACAGAGTCAACAGACTACCCACAGAATGGAAGAAAATCTTTGCCAGCTACACCTCTGACAGAGACCTAATATGCAGAATCTACAAATAACTCAAAAAACTACACAATAAAAACATCAAACAAAGCCAGACACGGTGGCACATGCCTTTAATCCCAGCACTTGGGAGGCAGAGATAGGGGATCACCATGAGTTCAAGGCTACCCTGAGACTACATCCTGAGCTAGAGGGAGACCGACCCTACCTCGAAAAACCAAAAAAACAAAAATAAAATAAAAGCTGGGTGTGGTGGCACATGCCTTTAATCCCAGCACTTGGGAGGCTGATGTAAGAGAATTGCTATGAGTTCAAGGTCAACCTGAGACTATAGAGTGAATTCCAGGTCAGTGTGGGCTCCAGTGAGACTCTACCTCAAAAAAAAATTTTTTTTAATTTCAAAAATAGAAAGACCCTTTGTGGATGCCCATCTAGAAGAGAGAAGTAGATATTGGAATTTGGATTGAGAAAGAAAAGTACAGGAGATGTAGAAACATGTCCACTTGAGCCCTGAAGTTTGGTTGGACCAATATTAGCTTATTGGAAAGAGCTGCTAGGTGGAGGTGGACTGTGAATCTCAGGACACCAGGGGCCTGGGAATGCATGACAACATCTGTCAGGCAGAGGGATGAGGGCAAGGGCCAGGCGGCTGGCCGTGGGTCAGGAGGTTGTGGCTCACTTTCTGACCTGGTTTGAGTTTCCTCATCTTAACAAGGGCCTTGTCATAGATTTTGCTGATAGTCCATAATGGATTTTAATGTTACTTCACAAAATTTGGTGAACAAAATCACATTTTCCCCCCTTGAATTTGATGCAGTGTTCCAAGCTTCCATAGTCCTGGACTTTTCTTTCTCTTGCATTTTCTGGGATTCTCTGGGTTTTCAGCACCAAAACCTTTCAGGTAAGGGTGGCCTGGTCCTCAGAGCACTTTAACCCCCTCATAGGTCCTTAGTTCTGACCACTTTGAAAAGGCAACTTAAGCCAGGCATGGTGGTACATGTCTTTAGTCCTGGCACTTGAGAGGATGAGATAGGAGGATTGCTGTGAGTCTGGATCTACAGAGTAGGTTCCAAGTCAGCCTGGGCTAGAGTGAGAACCTGTCTCAAAAAAAACAAAACAAAAAAAAGAAAAACAAAGAAAAAAGAAAGAAAGAAAGAAAGAAAAAGATAAAGGTAACTTAGCCATTCTCCAGGTGAACTTGGAAAGAAGGATTTTGAGAAAAATGAATCAGGGTTGTAATGGTCCTGGTTCCTCATTTGCTCTTAGTCCAGCTCCCTCTGGAGAATGGAGAGAGGGGTTTGGTCTTTGCGTTTCCTGAAGCTGAGTCCCAATCTTGAGAAGCAATAGAATCCTCTTTCTGGCTATACCGCTTCCAACTTTTGGTTTCTCCATACAATTAACTCATTGACACCATATGATCAATTTTTCTGTCACATCATTCCCAGGTGCAGGATGTCTTCTGATTAGCTGACAGCTTTGGCTTTGGCCTGTATGTCACTTACCCTTTCCTTGAATGCTGGACACTGAATTTGTAAAATATCTGTTGAAATCATTTGAGGCCAAGGTTTTGTTATCCTCCTTAGAAGAGGGTTTGCTGTGCTTTTGTGAATCACCTTAGAGAATTAGCAATCCAGGATTATATAAATCTAAGAACAAGGCTCTTTAACAAATAGCATAGAAATATTTAATACCTAATATAGCTGTAAGGATGTCTTCAAATAAGCATCAGCCCTGAATACCCCAGATATTTAAAATATGGAGTTCTGGGTTGGAGAGATTGCTTAGTGGTTCAGGCGCTTGCCAGCAAAGTCAAAGGACCCAGGTTTGAGTCCCCAGTACTCACCAAGGGCCAGATGTACAAAGTGGCACATGTGTCTGGAGTTTGTTTGCAGTGGCAAGAGGCCCTGGTGCACCCATTCTCCTTTCTCTCTCTCTCCTATCTCTCTCTTTCCTTGCAGATAAACAAAAATATTTTTAAAAATATATTTATTTTGGGCTGGAGAGATGGCTTAGCGGTTAAGACGCCTGCTTGCTAAGCCTAAGAACCCGGTTCCAATCTCCAGGTCCCACGTTTAGCCAGATGCAAAGTGATGCAAGGGCGCAATGCTGCACTTTCCCACAGGGGGTGCACACATCTGGATTTCGTTCACAGCAGCTGAGAGACTGCTGGCGTGCCCATTCTCTATCTGTTTCCCTCTCCCTCTCTCTCTGTCTGTCTCTCTCTGTGTATCTCTCCATATATATATATTTGACAGAGAGAGAGGGAGAGAGAGAATGGGTGCACCAGGGCCTCCAGCCATTGCAAAAGAACTCCAGATGCATGCACCCCTTTGTGCATCTGGCTAACATAGGTCCTGGGGAATTGAACCTAGGTCCTTTGGCTTTGCAGGCAAATACCTTAACCACTAAGGCAGTCCTCCACCCCAGCAAAAATAGTTTTTAAAATGACAAAATTTAATTCAGCCAGTCGTGGTGATGCGCACCTTTAATCACAGCACTCGGGAAGCAGAGATAGGAGGATTGCCATGAGTTTGAGGCCACCCTGAGACTACAGAGTGAATGCCAGGTCAGCCTGGGCTAGAGCGAGACCCTACCTCAAAAAACCAAAAAAGGGACAAAGCAGTAACAACATTTATGTAAGCTAGCCACACAAGGAATATAACATCACCATATTTTTAGTCACCCAGAGGCAACACTGATTCAGTGTGCAAAGAGATTAACAAGGATATGAATATCAGGAGGCAGGGGCCATTGTGAGCCTTTTTAGAGACTGGCTACCATATTAGGACTCACATCCAGGTTTGTCTGCTGGCAAAAGCTCTGTACCTCCTTCTGCTGTTCTCCTGGAGCCAAGCCACCTTGTGGAATTTGGAGGCGCTTCTGAAATGTTAACAGCAGAGAGTGGCGGGCTGGGCCTTTGGGCCTGGTATAAGGTGAGGATTAAGGGGCTCTGAGCACAGGCAGGCCAAGAAGAGTGGGAGGAGCCACCATACCATGTAGTTAAATTTCACTACCTCTGGTGGTATCAGCCATCTCTGTGGTGAATCTTCTGAGCACTCTTATGTTACTAACAACCTTCCTGCAAAGCTTCCATTTGGGTTTAGATTTTTCTTGGGCAGTGTAAGGTTTTCAGAATAGAAACTGACTTGTTCCTGTCCCAGAAAGCCTGCAACCTACTGAGTTTAACCTGAGCCTCAAGGAATCAGCCAATCCAAGCTGCTTCCCTGGAGCTCATAGAACAGAGTCTCTGTGGGAAGCACTGTGACAAACAGCTTGGTGTTTCTCCTCTCTTCCTTAGAGTTTATTCTCTACTGGCAGTAAATAAATGTTTCTTTGGTCCTGTCTCCATGTCCATTATTTAAACTCTGAAAACTGATGACCTGTGTCTTCCAAAGCAAAGGACTGTTGACTCACCATGGGGGCAATATATATATATATATATATATATGGCTTGACATTCTAGTGACAATGACCATGAGGGGCATTTTTCACAAAGTTCAATTTCCATGACTTTGAAAGAAAGCCCTCAACTTGGATCAACGCAAAGCAGCCATTTTCCTGGCTATGGGCAGCAGTTTCCTTCTGTCTTCATTTTTCCTTCCCTCGTCATTTTGTTGCCTATCTTCCTGTTATTTCTCTTTAAGGTTGCTGTGACTAATATCACTAAAAAAATGAAGCCTCAGGGTTCATAGATTAACAGTGACCACTTTTCAACCTACCTGCATCATTGTAGTACTGCTTTCATCAGTATCACCTCATTTACCATATATTAGAACGCAATGAGGTAGTTAGGACAAACTTTCTCCCCACAGACAGGGGAAGAAAACAAATCCAAAGATTTGAGGAGCTGCAACAGGACTGGCTAAAGCCAGCGCAGGGGCTAGGCCCTCTGCTCACAACAGGTCTCCCTCTTTTAAGAATTGTCTTGCCCCACTTGGACCAAAGAGATCTAAAGATGCTTTGTGAATGCACATGGCTTTATTTATGGAAATCTCTGCTAGTTAAATGAGCTATTGTAAGGCTGGAACTGTGCCTCGGGATACAATGCTTTGATCCCCAGAAACACAAAAATAAGAGAGAAAGAAAAGGGGGGGGAGGGAGGAGGGAGGGAAGAACATAGGGAGGGAGAGAAGCATGGAGAGGAGTGTAACAGACAGCTCCATGATGCTGGGATGAACGTGCAACCCAACAGTCTTACCGGAGGGAGGGATCTGTTTCAAGCTTACAGATCCAGGGGAAGCTCCATCAATGGTGAAAGAAGCTGCTGGCTCCCATTCATAAACCCAAGCAGAAAGAGAAATCACCACCAGCCACCAACACCAAAAAACAACAGACACGAACTGACAGCAAGCCAGATCCTTAGAGCTCAAACCTCTCCCAGGTGGACTTCAGCTCCACCCCAGGGACACGCCCCCTGTAGCCAGAGTAGGACTGCGAGGGGCTGAAGTTGCAAACTCAGATTTTTAAAATTTTTTTATTTATTTGCAAGCGAGGACAGAGAGAGAGGGAGAAAATGGACATGCTGGGGCCTCTAGCTGCTGCAAATGAACTCCAGATGCATGCGCCACTTTGTGCACCTGGCAAGCGTTTAACTGCGTCCTGCAAACTCAGATTTTTAAAAATTTTTATTTATTTGCAAGCGAGGACAGAGAGAGAGGGAGAAAATGGACATGCCAGGGCCTCTAGCTGCTGCAAATGAACTCCAGATGCATGTACCACTTTGTGCACCTGGCTTTACGTGAGTACTGAGGCAAATGCCTTAACCAGCAAGTGCCTTAAGCCATGTCTCCAGTCCTGCAAACTCAATTTTAATAAAACACCTGTGTATGGGGTCATATATTCAAACTACCACAAGAAGGAAGGAGGAAGGAAGGGAGAAAGGAAGGAAGGAAGAGAAAAATCATTGACCAACCTGGAAAGGCTGATAAGCTCCTCTGTTATCTATTAAATTACTTTAATATTTTTGTTTTCATTTAAACTATGACTCAAACAGAGGTTACAGAAAATAATTTAAGAACAAACCAGCCTGAGACATTTGGCTGACATTTTGCCAAATGTACTTAAAGTCTATCCATGTCTGTCCCCTATGAAGTGCTATAGAAACGAGACGTCATCCTTCTCTTCTTTTGTTGCCCCCACAGGACAGTCCCTGCCCTGAATGGTGTTCATTCACTTGCATGTTACTCTACTAGTACTCACAGTGAGTCATGCATCAGCTGCCACAATCCTTGTGCTTTGTAAGAATAAGCAGGAGTAGGGTGCTGCACGAACCCACTCCGGGCGCGCCCTGAAGAATCCCCCTGGTTTGTTTTGCTTTTCTGGACGTCTCACTCGTGCATGGTGACCTGAAGAAGAAGAATGGAAAGCGTCCAGGACATCAGCAGTTCCTACTGCAAATGTGTTGGTTTCCATGACTGCCGTTCCCTAAGAGGGGTGCAGAAGCAGGGACCAAGCTTTCACTGAGGACTAAATTGCATGGTGAAAACTAATGGCGTACTAGGACGGGCTGAAACTTAAATCTGGCCTTCCACTGAAGGAGCCATGCCCGGGGAGAAGCTTGCAGAAGCTGGTGATGCTGAGATCAGAGGAGGACTCCGTAACACTTTTGCCTTGATCCGGTCTCACTCTTCATGCCGAGAACAGACTGCTGTTTGGTTTCCTTGCCTCTGTTCACCCAAGAGAAATGTTATCAAACTGCAAACAGCTATACCCTGAGATGCGGAGCGCTATGTTGCATTCATGCGCTCCCTGTCTCAGAAAGAAGCTTGACTTCAGAGTTTGGGAGGTCGGATCAAAGGGCTCAGGGGCAGCCGGAGGCTCTGTTTGCCTCGTGCGCCCTCTGCAGGCCAACCGCATGCTAACTACTCTAATTCACCTGAGAGGGAAGTTAGTGAGTTCATATGCTCATTGCTTCTCTTGGGGTTCGCTCCTCCCTCATTTATGAAGCCCAGTGCTCACTAGATGCAAGAAACATTTACATCGACGAAATATTGTTCCTGTTATCACAGTTACTGGTGCTGTGGGAACGCAAAATAAGAGTATTGTTCTTCCTCCCAAGAGATTTCAAGTTAACTGGTTCACAGGGCTGGAGAGATGGCTCAGCCGTTAAAGAGGCTTGCTTGCAAAGCCTGATGGCCAGGATTTGACTCCCCAGTACCCATATACAGCCAGATTCACAAGGTGGTACATGCATCTGGAGTTTGTTTGTAATGGTTAGAGGCCCTACCACACCTATACTCTCCTTATCTATTACCTATCTCAAAATATGTTTTAAAATTTTAAATTTTTAAAATTAAAATCATATATTCAAACTACCACAAGAAGGAAGGAGGAAGGAAGGGAGGAAGGAAGGAAGGAAGGAAGAAAGAGAAAAACCATTGACCAACCTGGAAAGGCTTATAAGCTCCTCTGTTATCTATTAAATTACATTAATATTTTTGTTTTCATTTAAACTATGACTCAAACAGAGGTTACAGAAAATAATTTAAGAACAAACCAGCATGAGACATTTGGCTGACATTTTGCCATATGTACTTAAAGTCTATCCATGTCTGTCCCCTATGAAGTGCTATAGAAACGAGACGTCATCCTTCTCTTCCTTTGTTGCCCCCACAGAACAGTCCCTGCCCTGAATGGTGTTCATTCACTTGCATGTTACTCTACTAGTACTCACAGTGAGTCATGCATCATCTGCCACAATCCTTGTGCTTTGTAAGAATAAGCAGGAGTAGGGTGCTGCACGAACCCACTCCGGGCGCGCCCTGAAGAGTCCCCCTGGTTTGTTTTGCTTTTCTGGACGTCTCACTCGTGCATGGTGACCTGAAGAAGAAGAATGGAAAGCGTCCAGGACATCAGCAGTTCCTACTGCAAATGTGTTGGTTTCCATGACTGCCGTTCCCTAAGAGGGGTGCAGAAGCAGGGACCAAGCTTTCACTGAGGACTAAATTGCATGGTGAAAACTAATGGCGTACTAGGACGGGCTGAAACTTAAATCTGGCCTTCCACTGAAGGAGCCATGCCCGGGGAGAAGCTTGAAGCTGGTGATGCTGAGATCAGAGGAGGACTCCGTAACACTCTTGCCTTGATCCGGTCTCACTCTTCACCCCGAGAACAGACTGCTGTTTGGTTTCCTTGCCTCTGTTCACCCAAGAGAAATGTTATCAAACTGCAAACAGCTATACCCTGAGATGCGGAGCGCTATGTTGCATTCATGCGCTCCCTGTCTCAGAAAGAAGCTTGACTTCAGAGTTTGGGAGGTGGGATCAAAGGGCTCAGGGGCAGCCGGAGGCTCTGTTTGCCTCGTGCGCCCTCTGCAGGCCAACCGCATGCTAACTACTCTAATTCACCTGAGAGGGAAGTTAGTGAGTTCATATGCTTCTCTTGGGGTTCGCTCCTCCCTCATTTATGAAGCCCAGTGCTCACTAGATGCAAGAAACATTTACATCGACGAAATATTTTTCCTGTTATCACAGTTACTGGTGTTGTGGGAACGCAAAATAAGAGTATTGTTCTTCCTCCCAAGAGATTTCAAGTTAACTGGTTCACAGGGCTGGAGAGATGGCTCAGCCGTTAAAGAGGCTTGCTTGCAAAGCCTGATGGCCAGGATTTGACTCCCCAGTACCCATATACAGCCAGATTCACAAGGTGGTACATGCATCTGGAGTTTGTTTGTAATGGTTAGAGGCCCTACCACACCTATACTCTCCTTATCTATTACCTATCTCAAAATATGTTTTAAAATTTTAAATTTTTTAAAATTAAAGTGGTACATGCATCTGGAGTTCATTTGCAATGGCAGGAGGCCTTAATGCATCTATAAACATACAGTATCTGTCTTGCCCACCCTCCTTCCTTCCTTCCTTCCTTCCTTCCTTCCTTCCTTCCTTCCTTCCTTCCTTCCTTCCCCCTCCTCCCCTCCCTCCCTTTCTTCTTTCATCATCATCATTATCTCAAATAAATAAATAAAAATATTTTTAAAACTTTTTAAATTTAATTTATTTATTTGAGAGAGAGAAAGAGAGACAGAGAGAGGGATAGAATGGGCACACCAGGGCACACAGCGAACTCCAGCTGTGTGTGCCCCCTTGTGCATCTGGCTTACGTGGGTCCTGGAGAATCAAACTGGGGTCTTTTGGCTTTGCAGGCAAATGCCTTAATCACTAAGCCATCTCTCCAGCCAGAAAATATTTTTTAAAAAATAAAGTCAACTGGTTCAGATGGGTACCTCACAGGTGACTAGACTCAGTCTGAGTGGGCATGGATAGATGGAAGTGAACAAGTGCTATTAGAGGCTGGGCACAGTGGCACACACATGTTCCTTTAGTCCCAGCACTGGGGAGGCTGAGGTAGGAGAATATCCATGAGTTCTAGGTCAGCTTAAAGATACAGAGTGAGTTCTAGTTTAGCCTGGGCAGAGTGAATTTCTGCCTCAAAAGAAAAATACAAAAACCATGAAGCTGAGGATACAGGGAAGAATGATTGTGGAGACTGGTGATCTTGCTGAGAGGCCAGTGTCTGAAATGGAGTTTCTAGGGAGAAGCAGCAACGGTTTAGGTGGAGAGAGAACAGGGCAGGATTAGGTCCTTCTGTGTTTGGCCCCCACTTTATTTCCCTCTCCTTTGCTCATTGAAGTCTCAATAGCTACCCCAAAGCAGGACTGCAAAAAATGTCCACTTCGCAGGCATGGTGGGGCTGGTCACTGCACTTTGAAGTTGAACAATTGGATCTGTTTCTGCAAACAGAAAGGGGAAAATCAGTCCCTCACAGGGAGCTTTTCAGAACTGGAGAAATCTTCAGGTAGCCAGAGAGAAGTGCTCCAAGGAAGGAGAGAAGGGCCTAGAGATCACAGTGGGCCACTGTGGCTGTAGAACTGGAGCTCTGGCAGCAATGACAATAGTATCTGGATAAGCTGGAGAGCTAGGCCAGTTTCTCTCTCAGCAGCTCCATCATTCGTGTAGTAAAGCTACCGGTTTCTTGCGTATGGATTTTTTACCATGTTGAAAGTTTGTACCTAGCCTAAGTCTTCTTGTGGAGTGTTAGGGTCTTGTAAGAGAACCATATGATCTGCTATATCTGATATAATTTAACTTCTTCCTTTCCTATTTGTATCTCCTTTCTTTTGATTTATTTCTCTAAGTGTTCAATCAGTATAGAGGTCGACATCCTTGTTTCCTTCCTAATTTTAGGAGAAACGCTCTCAGTCTTGTCACACTTAATATGTTGGCTGTCTGACTGTCACATATACCATTTATTATATTGAAGTTTGCTTCACCTACCGTCAGTTTGTTCAGCGCTGTCACTGTAAAAGGTGAACTTGTCACAGACCTTTACTGCATGATTGTGATGCTCATATGATTCATGTCCTTATGTCTGTTTCTATGCTATATAACATTGCTTTGCATATGTAGAAACATCTTTGCATCTTTGGAATTAAAGCAACTTGGTCATGGTTTATGATCTTCTTAGTGTGTTCTTGAACTCAAAGTTCAAGTATTCTTTTAAATTTAAAATATTTTATTGTCTACAATTAAATAAGTTGTCAATAAAAAATAAAAATTAGATATTTTTATTTGCAAGAGAGATGCAAGGATGCTTTTCTCCATCTTGAAGTAATGCGGCAGGGGTTGCAGTGGTTAGAGGTACTTGCTTGCAAAGCCTTCCAGCCCAGGTTTGATTCCCTAAGACCCACATAGAGCCAGAGGCAAAAAGTAAGTACAAGCATCTGGTGCTCATTGGTAGTGGAAAAAATGCTGGTGCATGCATACCTGTGCACACACACACACACACACACACACACACACACACACACACACGTGCATGCGCATAAGTAAAGAATGCATGAAAACCAGGTGTGGTGGTGCATGCCTTTACTCCCAACACTTGGTAGGCTGAGGTAAGAGGATCACCATGAGTTCGAAGCCAGTGTAGGACTAAAGAGTGAGTTCCAGGTAGTCCTGGGCTAGAGTGAGACCCTGCCTTGAAAAGACAAAAAAAAAAAAAAAAAGATGAAATTCAGTAGCCAACATGTGAAACAAAGAACAACTAATCAGAGAAGCCATCCCAATGCAGCTCCCACTCGCTCAGCTGCACACAGACCACACGATGATTCCCACCACCCCCAGCCACGTGCTTGGCTACCACAATCCCATGCACAAAAACCCTTGGCTTCAGATGCTAATTCATGAGAACCTGGGCCACAGTGCTTCTTCCAGGTGGACTTCCTACTAAAAACTGATTGGGGGAAACTTCTCACTCCAAGATAAGTTAGCAAGAGAGAATGACGCAGAAAGAAGTGCAAGAAGCTCCGAGGGAGAAAACATACAAAGCAAGGCCTCCCAGGATCCACCAGGGAAGTCTTGCTGGAGAGATGGACAGGCTTCCCAACTGGTTGCAATCAACTACAGTGAGATCCACCCCTTACAGCACAGAAGAGGAGGCAGCAGGTTGTCTTGCCAAACAGCTGGCAGAGCTGGGCAGGGCAGCATGTGAGGGGGTGCACATAATTCAGCTCAATGAGGATAAGCTGGCTTTCTGAGAGGCCAGGCAATGGGGATGGGTCAAGGGAAGGCATTGCTATTTCATAAAATAGAACTTGAAAGCTATTTGGTTCTTCAATCCATGCAACTGCATAAGTATGATAAGAAATAAGCAATACAGGGTGTTGGGGAGATGTCTCAGCAGTTAAAGGTGTTTGCATTCAAAGCTTGCAGAACCAAGTTCAATACCCCAGCACCTACATAAAGAAAGGATATGAAGTGGTGCATGCATCTATGATCCCAATGGGCCTGCTCATGGGCCAGTTAGTCTGGCGTTCACTTGTAGCAGCAAGAGACTCAGGCTTAACAAAGGTGAAAGAGGCCGGGCGTGGTGGCGCATGCCTTTAATCTCAGCACTTGGGAGACAGAGGTGGGAGGATCGCTGTGAGTTGGAGGCCACCCTGAGACTACATCGTGAATTCCAGGTCAGCCTGAGCTAGAGTGAGACCCTACCTTGAAAAAAAAAAAAAAAAAAAAAAAAGAAGAAGCTGGAGAAATGGCTCAGTGGTTAAGGTGTTTACCTGAAAAGCCTAAGGACCTGAATTTGATCCCCCAGTACCCACGTAAGCCAGATGCTCAAGGTGGTGCATGTGTTTGAAGTCCTTTTGCAGTGGCCAGAGGCTCTGGTATGCCCATTCTCCCCCCCTTTCACTCTCTTTCAAATAAATAAATTAATTAAATATTTGTAAAGGTGAAAGAACAGCATAGACACTTCATTGTCCACTGCCCTCCACATGTGCACTGTGGCAACCCATACACACATACACACAGCATAATAATAATTTCAAAGTACTAGAAATGATTATTTTTTAAGTAATATAGCTGTGTGTGGTGGTGCATGCCTTTAATCCCAGCACTTGGGAGGCAGAGGAAAGAGGACGCTATCAGTTCAAGGCAGCCTGGGACTTCAGAGAAAGTTCCAGGTCAGCCTGGGCTACAGCAAGACCCTACCTCAAAGAAAAAAGAAACCAGAGTAATACAAAGAAGATCCTTTCTTGACCACGACCCAGTGGCTGTCCCTGCAAGAAGCCTGACTTTATGCTGCTGGGGCTGCTGTTTGAACACAACCTCACAACATAGTCTTTCAGAGCAGCTTCCTGCATTAATCCTCTTGACTTTCTCCCTCTCTCTCTTTTCCTTTCCCTTCCTTCCTTCCTCCCTTCCTTCCTTCCTCCCTTCCTCCCTCTCTCTCTTTCTTTCTTCTTTCTTCTTTCTTCTTTCTTCTTTCTTCTTTCTTCTTTCTTCTTTCTTCTTTCTTCTTTCTTCTTCCTCTTTCTTCCTTCTTCCTCCCTCCTCCCTCCCTCCCTCCCTCCCTCCCTCCCTTCCTTCCTCCCTTCCTTCCTTCCTTTGTTTTTGAGGTAGGGTCTCACTTAAGCCCACACTGACGTGGAACTCATTCCGTAGTTCCAGACTGGCTTCAAGCCCTCAAACTGGAGGCTGAAATTAACCCTTCCTTCTTAACTTGTCAGGTGTTTTGGTCACAGCAAGGTTAAAGAACTCCTTAACACAGCAGGCGCGTGTTCCTCAAACTACCGCAAGATGGCAGCACATGCTCGAGGCATTTAAAATATCCACAACCAAAGAGGTGGGATGAAATTGCTCTCTGGTAATGTACCTGCAGCACTGGAAAACCCTCATACTTGGATGTGTTTAGCGCAGATGACCTGCCTGGATTGGTGTCCAGCGTCTCATGATTGCTCCATTCATTTGCTGAGAATTTAGCCCACTAAACGATCTGGCATACTGTGGCTACCCCCATCTGACAGACAGGAAAGTGGACAGACTAATAAATTATTTTATTTCTTTGTGGAGATATGGTGTTCTGGGCAGAACCGATAACCAATACCCTCATACTGCAGGAACCACCACTAGAGTCCATCATTCAAAGCCATGCTGCCTCCCTGAGCAAAAACCATCTCAGAGAATGAGAGTTTGCAAGAATAGGGAACTGTCACAGATTTCAGACCAGCTCTGCAGGCAGGCTAAGGTCAGTCAGCAGCCATGCATGTGAGAAAGGGGCAGGTACAGGCTGCTTGCTTGGAGGCTTGAAGGTAAATTGGAACTAGAAGATGCAGTGAACTGAATAGGACAAGGCTTCGGGACACGCACAAGGAAGGCATGGCAACAGCTGATCATCAGATTAAACTGGGACTTGAGAGGCTGGAGTTTGAGAAGAAGGTATAGCTAAAGAAGAGTGCGGACAACTTGCTGGTGGTCTTGTTGAGGGAAGGGTACTCCAGGGATAGAGCAGTGATAGGAGTGGAAGGTGAGTGCGATTCTGTGGTGGGGGAAGTGGGTTGATTCTGGAAAGGATAGTTCTGGGGCATGACCAGAGGAATGAGAACAAGATCATTGACAGATGACTGTGAGGTCAATGTCTCAAAAATATTATTAACACCCCAAAACATTACAGGCCATTGCCAAGGCTCTTGGTTTTCCATCAGGAATAGATAGTAAGGCCCTATTGCTGAAGACTTGACATGCTTGGGCTGCAAACTCACTGAGAAATCTTGCTGGAGCTGAGCTGAAAACCTCTTCCCTGTAGACAAGCTGACTGAAAGCTGAAGAAAAGCTACGCCTGCATGCAACTCTATGGGAGAGAGAGAAGTCATCAGTGGAGATAAACAACAGTGGACACTCCAAGCCTTAAGTTTGGCCAGCCAGACAAAATGAGCCAATGGGTGCAATAGTGGTATGTCTGTTATGGGGAAAACCAACTGCTCTCTAATTGGACTAGAGGTTTACTCCATGGGAGGAAATACATGCCTGATACTGAAAACCAATGACAGGGATAGTCATGAGAATATGGCACAATGCAGGTCTGGCCCTAGCCAGACTGCACGTCAGAAGAAACCAGGAAGTGGCTTCTGTGAACATAGTGTCCTGCGCAGGCCTGGCGTGACAACAGCTACAGTTCCATGCTTGTGAGAAACCTGCTACAAGATGATCTGTCCAGAGAAAGGCTGTCATTGGTCACAAAAAGGGGACCATCCCATACAATGATTGGCCAGCCAAGCCCCTTAAACCCCCTACACTTTTTTGAATAAATGAGTTTGCTTCAGCTCGCCCTCTGCTGCTTTCACCCAACTCCCAGAGTCTGTGTCAGGATGCCACGCTTCTCACCCCCAACTCAGCAGAGATCCTGTCGTCCTTCCTGGGCTGGCCCTAAGGGGGACCCCAACATCAAAAAAGACAAAGAAGACCACTTATTACTTATCAAGGGAACAATCCAACAAGAGGATATCACAATTATCAATCTTTATGCACCAAACACAGGTGCACCACAATTAATAAAACAAAACCTACTTGACAACAAAACAGAAATAACCTCCAATACCATCATAGTTGGGGACTTCAATACTCCACTATCAGCAATAGATAAATCATCCAAACAGAAAATTAATAGGGAAGTAAGAAGCTTAACAAAATCACACCAGGAATCCCACCAGCTCCTAGAAACTGAACAACACACTTTTAAATATAACTGGGTTGTGGATAAAATAAAAAATTAAATTGCAAAATTTCTAGAATTGAATGACAATGAGAACAAAACTTATGGGACACAATGAAGGCAGTCCTTAGGGGGAAAATCATAGCACTAAATGCCCTCATAACAAAAACAGAGAGATCCCAAATCAATAACCTAACCATCCACCTAAAGGCATTGGAAAAACAAGAAGAAGCCAACCCAAAAAGCTCCAGATGGAAAGAAATAATTAAGATCAGAGCAGAAATTAATGCACTGGAAACTAAGAGGACAATTAAGAAAGTTTATGAAATAAAGAGCTGGTTCTTTGAAAAAATAAACAAGATTGATAAACCCCTGGCCAATTTGATCAAGCAAAAAAAACAAAAAAAGAGAGAGAGAGATGCTTAAAATTAACAAAATTAGAAATGAAAAAGGAGAGATCACAACAGACATAAGTGAAATTGGGAGAATCATCAGGACTTATTTCAAAAACCTCTACTCCACAAAACAGGAGACTATGGAGGAAATGGATTAATTCCTGGACACATACCACCTACCAAAGGTAAACCCAGAGCAGATCAATCTCCTCAAAAAAACCTATCACACCCATCAAGATTGAAAATGTAATCAACGCCCCCCCCCCCAAATGAGTCCAGGACCAGATGGCTTCTCAGCTGAATTCTATCAAACCTTCATGGAAGAACTTCAACCAATTTTTCTCAAACTGTGCCACACAATCAGAGAACAGGGAAAGATCCCAAACTCCTTGTATGAAGCTAGCATCACCCTAATATCAAAACCAGGCAGAGATGCCACAAGAAAAGAAAACTACAGGCCTATTTCCCTGATAAACTTAGACACAAAGATCCTGAACAAAATCCTCGCAAACTGAATTCAACAACACATCAAAAGCATTATCCACCTGGATCAAGTAGGCTTCATCCCAGGAACACAGGAGTGGTTCAACATACAGACATCTGTCATGATCATTTTTATAGATGCAGAAAAGGTATTTGACAAAATACAACATCACTTCACAATCAAAACATTGGAGAAAATAGGCATGGACGGTTTATATCTCAACATAATAAAGACTATATATGAAGCTCCAAAAGCCCAAATAATACTTAATGGGGAGAGACTGAAGGAATGCCCATTGAGATCAGGAACAAGACAGGGGTGTCCACTCTGTCCTCTGCTCTTCAACATAGTACTGGAAGTTGTAGCTCAAGCAATAAGACAGGAGAAAGAAGTAAAAGGGATACAAATTGGGAAGGAAGAAGTTAAGTTAGCCCTATTTGCAGACAACATGATTCTATACGTAAGTGACCCGAGAACCACCATCTCAAAACACTTAAAGATGATTAATTCCTTCAGCAAAGCAGCAGGATACAAGATCAATGCACAGAAATCAGTAGCCTTTCTATATGCAAAAGACAAAGATACAGAAAAAGAAATAAGCAACATTGTCCCATTTTCAATAGCAACAAAAAAAGTTCCTTGGAATAACATTAACAAAGGAAGTGAAAGACCTATACAATGAAAAAAATTGTCAGCCTGAGCTAGAGTGAGCCCCTACCTCAAAACACCAAAAATAAACAAACTTCTAAAAAATGTTCTATATCCCTAGCCATCAGGGAAAAGCAGATTTAAACTATGTTGAGATTCTATCTCACTCCTGTCAGAATGGCTACCGTCATAAAAACAAATGACCATAAAATGCTGCTGAGGATGTGGAAAAGGAGGAACCCTTCTACATTGTTGGTGGGAATGCAATCTGGTCCAGCCATCATGGAAATCAGGGTGAATGTTCCTGGGACAGCTAAAAATAGATTTACCATATGGCTATACCACTCCTAGGCATATGTCCTAAGGACTCGTCTCACTACCTTAGAGATATTTGCTCAACCATGTCTATTGCCGCTCTATTCACAATAGCTAGGAAGGTCCCTCGACTGATGAATGAAGATGTGGTGCATTTATACAACGAAGTTCTACTCAGCGGTAAAGAAAAATGAAGTTATGAAATTTGCAGGAAAATGGATGGATCTGGAAAGGATTATACTTAGTAAGGTAAACCAGGCCCAGAAAGCCAAACGTCACATGTTCTCTTTCAATGTGGATCCTAGCTAAAAACAACTGGACTTCCATGTGAGTAGGAATAAAACTCAGTAGCAGAGGCCAGTAAGCTAGAAAAAGGATACATAGGGAATAGAAAGGGAGGGATGGGGAACTTAATAGGATGGTATTATATATATATATATACATACAAATTAATGGGGGAAAAAAGGCCTAAGTGAGGTCAGGGGAAGAGATTGAGTAAAGGAGGGCTAATCAAAATCTAAGAGGATATAAATAAGTCCTATGGTAACCTACTTTTTAGGACAATGGAACACCTAGAAACCATAGATTGTTATTAGAAAATATTCAGTGCCAGGGATGGGATATGTTCTAGTGAAGCCACACCTGTGTTACTAGGATTTCAACAAATGAGTCCAGCAATTGTGGAAAGTTAAACGTTACCATTCCAGAACCAACAATATTTTGGGCTATATCAGTTATTTTATTTATTTATTTATTTATTTATTTATTTATTTATGTATTTATTTATTTTTAATTTATCTTTATTTTTGGAGACACACACACAGAGAGAGAGAGAGAGAGAGAGAGAGAGAGGGAAGACAGAGATGGGTGCGCCAGCAGTCTCTCATCTGCTGTGAATAAAATCCAGATGTGTGTCCCCCCTTGTGGTCAAGTGCAGCATTGCACCCTTGCGTCTCTGCATCTGGCTAAACGTGGGACCTGGAGATTGGAAGCAGGTTCTTAGGCTTAGCAGGCAGGCACCTTAACCGCTAAGCCATCTCTCCAGCCCTATATTAGTCTTTTAAAATAGCCAGCTTTTTCTGTGTACCACTTGGACCTCTGACCAGCTGAGACTCCTGTGGTTCCAGACATGTCCTAGTAAGCTGGAACTGTACCCGGGTCCTTGCTTACGTCACCCTCTAGTATGCCAGGGCTCCCTCACATCTTCACAGCTACTGAGATTTTTCTGCTTTCCAATGACATGAGTCAATCTGCAATTTATTTTGGCAGGTCCAGTTCCAAATGATTTCAGAAATACCTGTTGTTATTTTCTCATTATGCTTTTTTTGTTTGTTTGTTTGTTTGTTTGTTTGTTTTTGGTTTTTTGAAGTAGGGACCTGATATAGCCCAGGCTGACCTGTAATTCACTAAGTAGTTTCAGGCTAGCCTTGAACTCACAGTGATACTCCTACCTCTACCTCCCAAGTACTGGGATCAAAGGTGTGTATCACCCATCTGCCAGAGAGAGAGAGAGAGAGAGAGAGAGAGAATGGCCACACCAGGGCCCACTTGCTACAAACGAACTCCAGAAGCATGTGCCACTTTGTGCATATGGCTTTATGTGGGTACTGGGTAACTAACCTCAGGTTGTTAGGCTTTGCAAGTAAGCGCCTTTATTTATTTATTTATTTATTTATTTATTTATTTATTTATTTATTTATTCTTTTGGTGCTAAGGACTGAACCCACGGGCTAGGCAAGCACTCACCCACTGAGCTAACTCCTTAATGAGGCATACTCACGCTGTTTCTGTCTTTGTCTCTCAAATAAATAAACAAAAACTTTTTTAAAAAATCACAAAGTAAGGGGGCGGAGAGATGGCTTAGTGGTTAAGGTGCTTGCCTGCAAAGCCAAAGGACACAGGTTTGATTCCCCAGGACCCACACAAGCCAGGTGCACAAGGTGGTGCATGCATCTGCAGTTCCTTTGCAATGGCTAGAAACCCCAGGGCACCCATTCTCTATCTACCTATCTGCCTCTTTCTAAATTAAATAAATAAATAATTTTTTAAAATCACAAAGCAAAGCTGGACATGGTGGCACACATCTTTAATCCCAGCCAGGATAGGAGGATCGCAGTGAGTTCGAGGCTAGCCTGAGACTACATAGTGAATTTCAGGTCAGCCTGGGCTAGAGCAAAAAACAAAAAACAAAATAAACGAAAAAACAAAAATCACAAAGCAAGGCTGGAGAAATGGATCAGTGGTTAAGGCGCTTGTCTGAAAAGCCTAACAACCTAGGTCTGATTACCCAGTACCCACATAAAGCAAGATGCACAAAGTGGTGCATGCATCTGGAGTTCCTTTACAGCAGCTGGAGGCCACAGCATACCCATTTTCTCTGCCCCCCAAGGCAAGTAAATAAAATATTTTTTAAAATGTCAGAGAGTTAGAGAGATGTCTCAGAGGTTAAGGGCACTCACCTGCAATGCCTGATGGTCTGAGTTCTGTTCCCCAGTACCCACATAAAGCCTGATGCACAAAGTGGCACATGTATCTAGAGTTCATTTGAAGTGGCAGAAGGCCCTGTCATGCATATTCTCCCCCCTGCCCCAAATAAATAAAAATGTTTTTTAAAAATCACAAAGCAAAGGAAATGTTACAAAATTGCAATTACTGTAGATTTTAGTATGAAAGTCATTTATGTTTAAGTTATGTCTTCAGGCAAACACTATATATAAGAACCCACATAAACCATGTTCCTTAGGTTACAATGCTCAATAGGATACTGAATACTAAAATACGCTGTCTGACAATGATCAAAAAAGAGACAAGGAGGGCTAGAAGGATGACTCTGTGGTTAAAGGTACTTGCTTGCAAAGCCTGCCAACCTGGATTCAGTTCCCCAGGACCCACATAAAGTCAGACACACAAAATGGTACATGTGTCTGGAGTTCATTTGATTCCTGTTTTTCTTTCTTTCTTTTTTTTGGGGGGGTGGTGTTTCAAGGTAGGGTCTCAACTCTGGCCCAGGCTGACCTGGAATTCACTATGTAGTCTCAGAGTGGCCTGGAAATCACAGCAATCCTCCTACCTCTGCCTCCCGAATGTTGGGATTAAAGGTGTGCACCACCACACCTGGCTGGAGTTCATTTGAAACAGCAAGAGACCTTGGTGTTCCCATATTCTCTCTCTCTCCTCTGTCTCTCTAGAAAATAAATATTTTTTTATTTTTTTAATTTATTTATTATTGACAACTTCCTTAATTGTAGACAATATCCCATGGTACTTCCCTCCCTCCCCCACTTTACCCATTGAAACTCTACTCTCTATCATATCCCTTCCCCCTCTCAATCAGTCTCTCTTTTCATTTTGATGTCATCATCTTTTCCTCCTATTATGAGGGTCTTGTGTAGGTAGTGTCAGGCACTGTGAGGTCATGGATATCCAGGCCATTTTGTGTCTGGAGGAGCACATTGTAAGGAGTCCTACCCTTCCTTTGGCTCTTACATTCTTTCTTCCCCCTCTTCCGCAATGGACCCTGAACCTTGGAAGGTAGGTTTGAGATGTTTCAGTGCTAAGCACTCCTCTGTCTCTTCTTCTCAGCACCATGGTGCCTTCTGAGATTGCCACCATCTGAAAAGAGAAGCTTCTCTAACAAAAAGTGAGAGTAGCAATAATATATGGTTGTAGACATTAAAAGAAGTGTTTACTGGGCAGTTTGGTGAGCATAGTATATGCATTTAGCCAGACACCAGCAGACATTACACCCTTAGGGTTCATGACTACCCCGTTGTAGATTTTCAGTATCAGGGATGTATTCCCTCCCATGGAGCGGGCCTCCAGTCCAATTAGAGAACAGTTGTTTTTCCCCATAACAGACACACCACTATTGTACTCATTAGCTCATTTGGCCTGGCTGTCCAAATTTAAAGCTGGCAGTGTTCACTTGTTGAGTACCTTCACTGGTGTTTTCTCTCTCTTCCATTGAACTGCATGCAGTGTAGCTTTTTCCAGGTTTCTGTCAGCTGGTCCACATGGAGGAGGCTTTCAGCTCAGCTCCAGCAGGATTTCTCAGTGACCTTGCAGCCCAAGTATGTGGAGTCTTCAGCAATAGGGTCTTATCATCTATTCCTGGTGGGAAACCAAGGGCCTTGGCAACGGCCTATGATGTTTTGGGGGTATCTGTGACCTCCCTGGCCAACAACTCACTGGAAGGTATCCCATCCCTGGCACTGAAAATTTTCTAGTAACAATCTATTGCTTCTGAGCATTTCATTGTCCAGAAAAGTAGGTTTCCATATGACTTATTTATATCATCTTATTTGTCAGGTATCTTATCATGGAAATGAAAAATTCCAAAAACTGGTACTAAGGAATGGGCCTGTTGCTTGGATAAAACTGATGATATGGTGTGGTGGTTTAAATGTTTTTTTTCTTTTTTTTCAAGGTAGGGTCTCACTCTGATCCAGGCTGACCTGGAATTAACTATGTAGTCTCAGGGTGGCCTCGACCTCAGGGCCATCCTCCTACCTCTGCCTCCCTAGTGCTGGGATTAGAGGTGTGCACCACCACACCTGGCTCCCAGGTTGTTTTTTTTGTTGTTGTTGTTTTTGGAGGTAGGGTCTTATTCTAGCCCACGCTGACATGACTCACTCTGTAGTCCCCAGCTGCCCTTGAACTCACGGCAATCTTCCTACTTCTGCCTCCCAAGCGCTGGCATTAAAGGTGTGTGCTTCTATGGCTGGCTATCTCCAGGTATTTTTGATGAAGCCTCCTACTTACTCCCCAGCTAGTAGAGTCTTTGGGATGTGGAGTTTTGCTGTAGGAAGTGTATTGTTGAAGACAGGCCTTGGAGTCGAGGAGTCCAGCCTACTGTGCGTTCAGAGCCAGCTGTTCTCTGCTGTGGATGTATGATGAAGTGAGCCAGCTTCCTCTGCCATGGTGAGACTTCACCTTGAACTGTATGCCTGAAAATTTAATCCTTTCTTCTCATTAGCTACTTTTGGTTGGGTGTTTTGTTCCAGCAACGAGAAGCTAACTGCAACATGTAGCTTGTAGGCCTGAGGAACTGGTTTACCAGAGGAATGTGGAATAGTTTGGAGCTGTGGACTAGAGAAGCCCAAAAATGCTATTAGCAAAGCTTCTGGGGAATTCTGGTGGGAATACAAAAATGCCAAGAGCAATGTGTACAATGGAGGCCCACCTCATGAAATGTCAGAGGGAAACAAGGAGTCCATTAGGATCTGGGCATGGCATTTTCATTTCATGAAGTGATTTAAAAAAGACACACTTGCAAATGGAATTGGTTAGGAGAAATATGGTTGAACAGTGAACACACTTGAAGCATCTCTGTGCTGGTCAGGAGATGGTGGAGTGGAAGGAGGAAGGGCTGGACAGCAGTTTCCATTATAATGCTCTCCATGTTCCTTCTGGTGTACACACAGGAGAAATAGATTTAAAGGACAGTCATCAGCTGGCTGTGACAATGTGGCAATCCTCAAAGAGGCAAAGATGGCGACTTTTGCCTGCTTTCTGCTTAATGGCAGTGCACTCATCCTGTTACCTCAGAGCTTGTCTCAGTGCCATCCCAAGAAACATAGCAACTCTGGTTCCAACACTGCACTGGATTTTTTAATATATTTATTTATTTACTTATGAGAGGGAAAGAGGCTGAGAGAGAGAGAGAGAGGGAGGGAGAGAGAATGGGCGCACCAGGGCCTCCAGCCACTGCAAACGAACTCCAGATGCATGCGTACACCCCCTTTTACATCTGGCTTATGTGGGTCCTGGGAAATCGAACAGAGGTCCTTTGGCTTTGCAGGCAAGTGCCTTAACTGCTAAGCCATCTCTCCAGCCCATGCACTGGATTTATTCTTGCTGCCCTTTCACATCTCTAGGTGGACCTACCAATTTTCCTCTGTATGAATGAGTCCCACGAATCTGGTCACCATCCAATCAGACCAAGTGCCACATCTCCTCATGCCTCCAGTGTCCTACCTCAGTGCACCTGAGCTTTATAAACTATGTTTCTGTTGTGCTTCAAGAAACAACCTGGTAACATGAGCATCATTTGTTTTCATTTCCTGAGTAAGCTTTGCTACCTGATCTTCATAGACCGGTGAGTAAAGTGAATCAGATAAAGTGCCACTAGTCCTTGAAGGGATTTATCACAGTTAAGATTGATCAGAACACACACCTCTGCTGGAGCACTCGCAAGACCCCATGTTAACAAAGCTTTAGTTGGATGAGGGATTGGAAGCATTTCTGCATGCTTTAAAGGCTGGGCATTTGCTAATCAGTTAAGGTGTATTCGGGAGTGTGGTTCCCTGGGAATAAAAAAGCCCTTTTGTAAATCCTAGTGCCTTGCTGTCTAAAGTGTGACACAACCTGGAAGACACACTGCTGTTGGATAAGCAGGCACTAAATTTTCAGGTTACGAGATCCCATACAATTGGCCATTGTAAACGCTGGGACACAATGGGACGTGGTCATCTGTGGACAAATGGGAAGGATGACACAAAGATTCACTGTGCTTCCCCAGGCCCCAAAGACTCAACACTGTCAACAACTGCATCTCCACTTCCCTGAGTCACATTACTTCCTTATCATAGAGCTCAGAGAAAACACAACCATGGGCAACTGTGAGATTTGACTGTGATGAAGATTCAAGGGAAAGAGAGGGGGGCTCCTTTCTTTTGGGTCACTAATTATGCCAAGTGCTCAATACACAAGGGCTTTCCTAGGTTGGGCTTGCCAGGTGGGCAGGAATGTGCTGTGATTAAATTAAGGCAGTGAGCAACGTAAGGAGAGCTCTGTCTTATTAAATGAGTGCTGGGATTGGGTTGGCAACTGTTATCGAGTTAAGAGAATTCATGGTATGTTATGGCAAAAAAAGAAAAATCCAAGTGCACACTGCCCACATCCTAAAAACTTTAGTGAGCCCGAATTCAAACATAATAGACTAAGTTGTTAGGCAGAAGAAATTGAACGAGAGCATAACATTCAGGTTCTGCCTCACAGCATTTATTGAGATTTATGAGAATTCAAAGTAGTAAGATATGAAAAATGTGCAATTTGGTGAGGCAAGGAACACAAGTGAGTTCAAAGTTGTGGGCAAGGAGGGGCCAGACAAAGCATCTGTAATTATTAAAGAGAAAGCACAATTAAAGAGAATGCTCTCACTTGGCACTAGGACAATAGGAAAGGTATCTTGAGGACCAGACTCGCCCAATGAAGGCTGCAAATTGTAAAGGTGAAAATTTATTTGAAAGGAAACTCAACTGAGAACACCACTGGAGTGGTTTCTTATCCATAAACAACTACCTAGGGATGCACCTCCCAGGTTCAGCCATAAAGGCATGCAGAAGCCACTCCAGTTGTTGTAGAAGGCGACCAGACTACATCTTTTTTAAAAATTTAATTTATTTATTTGCAAGCAGAGATAGAGAGAGAGATAGAAGAGAGACAGAGAGAATGGGCACACCAGGGCTTTTAGCCACTGTAAACGAACTCCAAATGCATGTGCCCCTTGTGCATCTGGCTTATGTGGGTCCTGGGGAATCAAACCTGGGTCCTTTGGCTTCACAGGCAAATGCCTTAACCTCTAAGTCATTTCTCCAGTCCCCGGACTACATCTTTATCTGGCATCAGAGTGGCAGCCATTGCCTATCATTTTGCAGGCATGCAAACTGAAGCAGTTATGGAGTCATAGAGCCTTGAACTAAGATTCCAGGAAGTTGCTGAGACCAAGCAAGTGTGGCAGGGTAGGATTCCCTGCAAGGTGGCCCTGAGATGGTATGTGTGAAGCTGAGAAGGTGAAGCTTAGGTTGCAATGGAGACACCAAGAAGCTGAGAATGAAAGAACTGTCAGATGTCTGCCAGAGAAAGCTATAGACACGGAGTGAAGCCAACTCAAAAAATGCAACCACGCCAGGCGTGGTGGCGCACGCCTTTAATCCCAGCACCCAGAGGTAGGAGAATTGCCATGAGTTCAAGGCCACCCTGAGACTACATAGCGAATTCCAGGTCAGCCTGGGCTAGAGTGAGACCCTCCCTAGAAAAAACAACAACAACAACAACAACAAAAACAACGCAACCACAGGTGGCAGAACTGGATGCATGACTATTGGAGCCCTGATAATGCCACCAAGAATTCCAAAGGCTGAAAACAGAGCTCCAGGATCTGGTGTTTGCTCTGCTGTGTTTTGGTCTTGCTTTGGCCTAATCTTTCCTTGCTATTTCCCCATACCATCCCTCCTTTATAGAATGGGAATGTGTATTCTGTGCCACTACATATTGGAACTAGATAACTTTTTTGATTTTATAGGTGGTCATGGTTAAGCCTTGAGTTTCAGATGAGCCATTGGACTTTAGAACATTGTTAAGAACATTGTTAAAGACTATGAGAAGCCGGGCGTGGTGGCGCACACCTTTAATCCCAGCACTCGGGAGGCAGAGGTAGGAGGATCGCCGAGAGTTTGAGGCCACCCTGAGACTACAGAGTGAATTCCAGGTCAGCCTGGACCAGAGTGAGACCCTACCTCGCAAAAAAAAAAAAAAAAAAAAAAAAAAAAAAAAAAAAAAAAAGACTATGAGAACTTTTAGAGATGGACTAAAGGCACATGAGACTTTGGGGGCTAAAAGTGGAATGTAATGACGTAAAGTGATGTGCTTAGAAGTTAAGTTGACAGGAGGTGGGGCTGTGATGGTTAATCTTTATTATCAACTTGACTGGATTTAGAATCTCCTAGGGAAATGCATGTCTGGGTCTGCATGAAAGGCTGTTTCCAGAGAGATTTAATTCTGTATGTGGATGGCACCATCCCGCAAGCTAGGGTCCCAGAGTGAATAAACAGGAGAGAATGAGCTGAGCACCAGCATCCATTCATCTTCCTCTACTTCCTGACTAGACACAACGTGCCCAGTCCTTTTACGCTTTCCCTCCACCACGCTTTCTTTGCTATTACAGACTGTACCTCCTCAAAACAAAAAACATTCTCCTGCATAACTTGTCTGTGGTCAAGTATTTGGCCACAACAAGAAAAGCAACTAGCCGGGCATGGTGGCGCACGCCTTTAATTCCAGCACTCAGGAGGCAGATGGAGGAGGATTGCCACGATTTTGAGGCCACCCTGCAACTACATAGTAAATCCCAGGTAGGCTGCTAGAGTGAGACCCTACCTTGAAAAACCAAAAAAAAAAAAAAAAAAAAAGTAACTAATACGGAGCATTGTGTGAGATTCTATGCTGATTTTAATTTTTCAAAAATTTTTATTTATTTACATGAGACAGAGAAAGAGGTGGGAGAGAGAGAGAGAGAGAGAGAGAGAGAGAGAGAGAGAGAGAGGGAGGAGAATAGGTGTGTCAGGGCCTCTAGATGCTACAGATGAACTCCAGACACATGTGCCACCTTATGCATCTGGCTTACGTGGGTCCTGGGGTATCAAACTCGGGTCGTTTGGCTTTGAAGGTGCCTTAACCACCAAACCATCTATCCCAAAGCCCTCTATACTGATGTCTCACGGAACTGTCTCTTCAATTCATAGCACTGATGAGAGTGCTCTAAAACACTTGGGGGAATGGGATCCATCTCAGCTCTACATGGAGGATTTCTGAGCCTTTAAAACCTCTAGCACCATCCCTGTATTCTTCACTCCTCAACTCTACATGGACTCCCTGTTTTTTCTCATTTCTTTGTAATGGCTTATAAGCATAATTTGTTTTCACTCAAGGCCACTGGTTCTCTAGGAGCCCTCCAGGCCTTCAGAACCAGATTGGGCTGCTGAGGTCTTCAATCTTGTCGACTGAGAAAGCTACCAGGTTCTCTGACTCCCCACCCTGCAGATAGCTGTTGGACTGCCAGGCCCACATTCTGTAAACTAATCTAATAATCCCCTTTATAAACAAGAGATATTCATTTAATCATTTTTGTTCCTCTAGGAAACGCTGAAGAATACAGCCCTAATCATGACTATTCATGCTAATGACATGCGGAGTATATGAATTCTCATAGGGGTGACTTTGCTGATCTGTGAATCCCAGTCGTGCCTACTTGCCAGGCCAGCAGCTCCAATAGTAGTTGCGGCAGAGTCCTTACTTGTATGTCAAAAAATATGGGACTTCATAAAATGTATTATTACGATTAATTTTACTTATTTTAATGTGGCTACTACAAAATTCATATATACATAGACACAGTTTCATTACATTTCTATTGGGCAGTGCTGGCCTAGAGAAGGAAGACGAAGGAACTCTGGAGAAAGGTTGAGCACAAGGCATTTCACTGACAAGTGACCAAGTGGCACAGAGAAAAGCTTTATGAGTGGCTGAGGCTGGAGAGATGGAACCAAGAGGAAGATGCACAGTCACATGGGGCTCAGGGATCACAGAGTCTGGATTCTTTGAGTCAGGACCCCAGTTAACTCAGTTAAAAGGAGGCAGGGAGACGCATCCAACAGGAGATGAACCAAACTGCTCCAGCTCAAAACTGGTTCTAGGGCTGGGGAAGTAGCCCAGTGGCACAGAGCTCATCTAGCTTGCCTGAAGCCTTTGGCTCTGTGGGAATGAACTCTGGGAATGAAATATGGAAATGAACTATGGGAAGGAACTGTGGGAATATTTTTTATGGACCTTACAAATAACTTTTCTGAGAATATTGCTGTGAGATGCCTTTCTGCTAAATTCCTCACTTATAACTTGCTGTAAAGTTAATCTTCCAACCACATAATTCACCCATTGAAATGTGACTAGGTTGCCTCAGTCTTAGAGTACCTTTGGCCCGAACAGCACAGATGACCAATATTGACAAGCAATGTTTAGAGATGCTGACTGATTTTAAGCTATGCACCTTGCTCAGTTTCCTCAATGGCCTGGTGAGATTACTGACCCCAGACAAGTTGTATGTGCGAGAACTGCTGACCAGAGTGTTGAATTGCCCACAGCACTGCTAGAGATCTGTTGAACACAACAGGCGGTCTTTGTGTGATTGCATTTGTGAATGCAGTGAGTGTGTGTGTGTGTGTTCGGATCAGCAAAATCCAACAGGTCAGACCTATAAATCCCTTCCTTTAACAAACATTTAAAGATTATTCAAAGCCAAAAGTTCTTGGCCCTTTGCCCACACAATGTTCAGCTTGTTCACATATTACTGTTTGGGCTGTTCAATAAAAACACCAGTGAGTGCCTGTGAGTGAAAGCTCCAGCCAAAGAGATTCAGAGCAGTGGCAATAGAAGATGCAATGGGGTCACTTTTTCTCCTTCTCTAGCCCACTCTTGGATCCATGACCCCAAGAATTACTTTCTATAATTCCAAGGCTTTGCACCTGAAAGGGAGTCAGGTAGCTCTTTTAGGCAGTTAGGGTGACTGAGCCCCTAAAAGTAAGAATCAGGAATGCCTTTGCAGTCTGCACTTGCACTGCAAAGGATGATCTGCCTTCTTATCTCTTGCCTAGTTCCCTAGACCTGTTTTTCCACAACTTGGGCCCCTTCCGGAAGGGAGGTCTTTCCTAGGATTTAAATCTAATCCTGACATTGTGGTTGGTCAAGCTTAGGCCCCAGAACTTGGCATCATGACCAGTCTCTTCCTGAAAGCCTGTAGCCTAGACCAATCACCCCTCACTCTGGTTCACCTGAGCCAGAAGGTAGGGCCCAGGCTGGGCGTGGTGGCGCACTCCTTTAATCCCAGCACTTGGCAGGCATAGGTAGAAGGATCATCGTGAGTTCAAGGCCACCCTGAGACCACAGTGAATTCCGGGTCAGCCTGAGCTAGAGTGAGACCCTATCTCAGAAAACAAAAACAAATATAAATATTTAATATATATATATATATATATATATATGTTTGTGAGGGGAGATCAAGCTGTCTGACCACCTGGGAACCCCCAGCTGCTGGCGAGTTTCCCCTATGCTCGGCCCACGCCCAGCCAGGCCGAGCCAAAGGAAGAGCCCCTTGCCCTTACTTTCGTAACCGGCTCTTTCTTCACATGGCAGGAGCTCTTTTCTGTCCTCTCTATGGTCTTTCCAGGCCCATTTAATGATTACCCTTCTCAGTTTTATTTTATTCAATGCGCTACCTAAGGTTTAGCGTTCAAGGACTTTCCTGAACCCTTAGCACCCCATTACACCAAATTGAGCATTTGGTGCCTTTGTGTGAGGACATATCCAGTCCAATACCATAAACAAACAAACAAGTTACTGGCAGAATCAGAACCAGAACCAGGTCTGAAACCCCCTTTCCTTTTTTTTAGTTCTTTTGGCTTTTCAAGGCAGGGTCTCACTGTAGGTCAGGCTGACCTGGAATTCACTATGTAGTCTCAGGGTGGCCTTGAACTTGCAGCGATCCTCCTACCTCTGCCTCCCAAGTGCTGGGATTAAAGGTGTGCGCCACCACGCCGAGCTCCCCTTTCCTTTTTTGTTATGGTAAATTTATTAAAAAAAAAATGAGCCAGGCGTGAGAACCTACCAAAAAACAAAAAAAAAAGTATATATGTGTGTATATATATATATATGACAAAGTATATATTCATCACTGAGCAACAGTTATAATAATTACTGACACATTACCAGTATAGTTTTATTTATCATTACCCTTCAGTAATATTGGATCATTTCAAAGCAAATCCAAGATAAGAATCCTAATATCACATTTTTAAAAAATACTATCACATGATTTTCTAACTAAAAAGAATGTTTTAAAGAAAAAGAAATATAAATGCCCATGAAGAGTTGGGTTACTCAGTTAGAAAAGTCCTTGTTTGGCAAGCATGGGGACCTGTGCTTAACCCCCAGAACCCACATAAACATCAGGTATGGTGGTACATACCTATAATCCCAGTGCAAGAAAAGTGGAGAGAGGAAGAACCCAACTTCTGTCAACACTGATCCCTGATTATCTCAAAAGTATCTCTGTACAGCTGGGAGGTTTGAATCAAGATTAGAGTCAGTCGTGATGGCGCACACCTTTAATCCCAGCACTTGGGAGGCAAAGGCAGGAGGATAGCCATGAGTTTGAGGCCACCCTGAGACTACATAGTGAATACCAGGTCAGCCTGGGCTAGAGCGAGACTCTACCTCAAAAAAACCAAACAAAAAAAATTAGAAACGTGTATGTATTTGGTTATGTCAAAGCCTTTAGGCAAAGTCTATAGTAGTCTTATCTTTTTGTTTTGATGCCATTTATTTATTTTAGTTATTTCTTTGTAAGGAGAGAGACAGAACAAGAATGACAGGGCCTTTAGCCACTACAAACAAACTACAGATGCATGTACCACTTTGTGCAGTTGGCTTTTCATGAGTACTAGGGAACTGAACCTGGGTCATTAGGTTTTGCAGCCAAGTGCCTTAACTGCTGAGCCATTTCTCCAGACCCCATTTGTTATTATTATTTAGAGAGGCTGAGTCAGTTATTTTCTAGATTGTTAGATTCTGGGTTTCTATTCCTTATATTTGCTATACACTAGAAATTGGGTTTAAAAGTCTTGCTCATATGCAGTTAGGCATGGTGGCACATGCCTTTAATTCCAGCACTCAGGAGACAGAGGTAGAGGACTGCTGTGAGTTGGAGACCACCTAGTGAATTCCAGATCAGCCAGGGCTAGAGGGAGACCCTACCTCGAAAAACTGAGGGGAAAAAATGTCTTAGTCACATTGAGCTTCCAATGGTTGGGAGAGAACTGATGAGATACTGTGTATTTGCTATGGCTATCCACCCAGAGCTTGTGAACAGCTCTCTGCTGTTTTTGCTAAAGCCAAAATGTTTAGCAGGGTCAACACATGAATGTCAGATTCATTCCTCTCTATTCAGGCTGCCAGGGGAGAAAACTCAACATTAGTCATACTCTGCTGTGGACACTGCATGTTATATTTCCGCCTGCCAAACAAGATGTGCCCACTAGTGCAATAGTGGCATCACTGTTATGGGGTAACCCAACACTTTCTGATTGGCTTTGAGGTTCACGCTATAGGAAGGAATTCACATCTAGTACTATAAACCTGGTGAAGACCTTCATAATAGGAGAAAAAGATGATGACATCAAAATAAGAGAGAGACTAATTGAGAGTGGAGGAAGATATGATGGAAGGTGGATTTGTGAGGGGGAATGTAGGGGTAGGAAGGGAATTATCATTAAGCTATCATTTAAAAAAAAGTATAAAAAGGGGAAAAAATCCATTGCTTGAGATGTTGTATACTATAGTGGGGAAACTTATTGCTATTATTTTGCTTAAATGGACATGCTTATAGCTCCATTAAATGCCTTCTAAATACTTGTTTATGCCCACAGATTAGCTCTTCTCACAGCTTTGGTTAGAGAAGCTTCACTTTGCAGTGAGCAGTAGTTACTGCAGAGACTTGTAACTGGACAAAGTGCTGAGAACAGCTGACTATTGTGTGCCCAGCCCTAAGTAGAACATCCAGACCATCCCCTCCCAGGCTCGGGAAACACCATGGAAATTGGGATGGAAAGAATGTAAGAGCAGGAGGATGGGGTGGAGTGTGTGAAATGTTCTCTTTGGGGTCTGACACGTTTGTTGCACTGATGCACTCATAAGTGCCTTCAGAAACGGGGCTCTGGTAGAGGATGGCTGGAGACAAGGCTGGGAGGCAACAATCAAGGAGCACTTATCAATGCACGGACCGATCGCCTCTCAACGCATGGCTCCAGGCACCAAGAGTACAGGCCAGCAAAGTTTGCTTGAGATACAGCCTACCAGTTATTCATTTGTCCCATGTCAAGTCAATTAATAAATGCTTATTAATACTAAATATGTATTAGTGTATAGTATATAGCATAAAAGCTGCTGAAATAATTACAAGAATTACAATGAGAGATATCTCAGTGGTTAAGGTTCATGCCTGCAAAGTCTTAACAACTGGGGTTTGATGCCCCAGTAGCCATGTAAAGCCAGATACACAAGGTGGCACATGGATCTGGAGTTTGTTTGCAGTGGCAAGAGGCCCTGGCGTACCCATTCTCTATCTGCATCTTTCTGTCTTATAAATAAATAAATAAATAAATTACATTTGAACATTTGCACACATGTAGATACATGCATACATGCTTAAAGGTCTTAAATTGGGTTGCAAACTGATCCCAGCAAAAAGGACTTTACAGGAGGGAGTGAGAGAATCTTAGAGAACTGGTGGAAAGACCAACCAGCTAGGTCCGAAAGTACAGGAATCAAGATATCTAATGGACTTCACAGTGCCCATCACCTATGGAATGTCCAGCCTTCTGACACTGTGATACAACCTTGTCATCTACAAAGCTCACATTCAAGAATTGTGTAATCGACCAGTTCCGCAGTGATGATGACCATACAGTGATCAATGAAAACCCATCAAAGCAGAAATCCAGAGGCTACAGAGAACTCAACACTAAATCAGATTGCCAACAGGCCTGCCATGGCTCAGGGAACACTGTGGAAGAGGAGATGGAAAGACTAGAAGAGCCACAGGGTGGGAAGACATACCCAGAGGCATGGTTCTCCCCCCACTACCCTAAAGGGACTTACTGAGGCCTTCATGCCCCAGTGAATACCATAACCCACTGGCAAGGGCCCAGCAGGCTAATAGGAACTGGGCCAAGGGGATAATTTATAGAAAAGAAAAATAATTGTAATCAGGATTGGAGGGATGGTCAGCAGTTAAAGTGCTAGCTTGCAGCGTCTGATGTCCTGGGTTCGACTCCCCAGTACCTACGTAAAGTATGCACAAACTAGAGCATGCATCTAGTTTGTTTGTAGTGGCAGGAGGCTCTAGCACTCCCACACCCACTCTATGTCTCTCTCACACAAAGAAAAATTTAGAAAAGGAAGCTCAAGAGAATGCAGAGTTAAAAAAAGCCCCACTTTTATTTCCAGAAAGCATAACAGTTTAACATAAAACTCTGCATGTCTTAATTTGCAGCAACATCTATCTGTCCCAAAGGTCAGTGTGAACCATTTCAAAAGATTGCATTTGTAGTAAATGTATGTGAAGATCTTAATCCAAAAATACAAGATACAAATTATATCATTCCAATAATTTTAACATTTATTTTCTACTGTATTCCATATGCTATGGAAATAAAAATGACTGAGGGCTGGAGATATGGCTTAGCGGTTAAGGCACTTGCCTACAAAGCCAAAGGAATCAGGTTTGATTTCCCAGGACCCACATAAGTCAGATGCACAAGGTGGCGCATGTGTCTGGAGTTCATTTGTGGTGGCTGGAGGCCGTGGTGCACCCATTTTCTCCCTCTCTCTCTGCTTCTTTATCAAATAAAAATTTTTAAAAATTTTTTAAAAATGAGTGAGATCCCCGCCTTGCAGCCCAGCAGGTGAGACCTCTCTGCAATGCCCACTGAGGCCCAGTGGGAATGAGGTGCAAACACAATGCTGAGTCAAGATGGGTCCTTCTGTTTTGAAGTTCTGGCAAGAGCATAGAGGAGAAAGGTGGATGGAGAGCACACAGGCACAGAGCAGGGGGCTGGTCACAGACACAGCAGGTCTGCAGCACAGTGAAAAGGTAATACAGAGCTTATATGAATATATCAACCATCTACTAACACTGGTTTCTAAGTCAGGAAAAGACAGAGTGGCAAGGTTCTTTGTTGTAGGAAGTAGCTATTCTAAACTCTTGTCTGCAAATTAAATTGCTTTGAAGCCCATACCTCCCTAGCACCAACTCCTTTGCTTATTCTCTTATGCATCCTCTTTAAGATCTGCTTCCCTCTGTCCTGAGCTACAAATGGAAAGGCATGAGAAGAGTAATGGAACAGAACTAGAAATGCATACATGACTGATTAAGTCACCATATGGGAGTGGTCCTTCTACTACAAAGGTTTGTAGAGGAAAACCTTTTCTTTTTAAAATTTTCTTCATTCATTCATCTATCCATTTCCTTATTTATTTATTATATTTGCATGTGTGTGCATGCACCAGGACCTCTTACACTGCAAAGAAATGTCAGATGTTAGTGTCATATTTTGAGTCCAGCTTAGGTGGGTGGCTTAGGAATTGAACCCAAGTCAGCAGGCTTTGCAAGCAAGTGCCAGTAACTGCTGAGCCATCTTCCCAGACCCACTTTTTCTGTTTTTAAAAGTATCTAATTCATACCAACATATTAAAAATCCACTCAATGTGGGTAAAGTACATAGTAGTATACTTGCAGAAGATTCTATTTCGTAAATTATGTTCAAGTAAATGTCAGTAGTACAGATATAATATCACAGGATTTCAGACCTATCTTTATGCAACAAAACCTGGACCAAAACTGCATGGCTAAGTTAAAACACAAATAATATAAATGCACCTGCAAGTCTTAGGTCGCTGCTACTACCAAATATGTCAACACAGGAGTAAACTGCCTCAGGAAGAATGCACCCTAAAGGGTGCTAATACACCAGCTGTTAGGATCAACAATAAACCTCTATTTCTGGGAATGACATAAAACCATTCTTCAAAAGTAACACCTCGTTAATCCTAGCACTTGGGTGAAAGAAGTTGGAAGAATGCTAGGAGTCTGAGACTACATAATGAATTTCAGGTCAGTCTGGGCTAGCGTGAGACCCCACCTCAAAAACAAATAACAAACAAACAAGCAAAAAGTAACACTTTTTAAAAATTCCATGTTATAATGAAGAAAATAAATCTGTCATTTTATTTAACATTCATTCTTAAGTTACAGTTATGTCAATACAATCTGCTTCTAATGAATTTTAGCAGAATCTCAAAAGCATGCATATACATATAGTAATATCTACATTCCCAAATAAATTACATACATGATATAAATTAACCAATAAAGAATTCCAATTTGAGAATTCAGGACATTTATTTTTCTGCATGGAGATTTAACTACCATATCATACACACAAACACACACAGAAAAAAGCCCTCAAAGTGATAGTGTGTAATAGGTAGTGAAGGACACTAAATAAGCAAATTAAATTGCCTGCAAACAGACCTTTTCTTTTTAGGCAACAAAATAGTTTCTGTCCTTGGCATCTTCTCACTCACCTAGCACCACAGATGCAAGGACTTAACAGTAAACATGTACAGACCTAAAGCATGCATTGAATCAAATGTATATATTGTGATCTACTCTACTATGTATGCAAATATACTTCTTACTAACATTTTTACATTAAATTACCCTGCAGCATTCTGGAATTTTAACATTTATGCATACCAACTTTTGAAAGATTTATGAAGCAAGTTTCAAGGTTCACCTCCAGGCTGGTTGGTTAAGTGGGAAGATGGCAGCAGTCTGAGGTCATACTGAATGTCAATGGTGCAATTTACATCAGTCCACGTAAAAATACCTATATATACATGGATGGCACAAAGATCTGTGCAGCTGGAGTTACGAGTGCAAATGCATGCATTTGAGGTACTTACTTTTTCCATGGTCAGGTATAATTATACACAGTCATTTTCCCCAAGTACTAAAGATTGCAGTCCTAATCTAATGAAAAGCTGGAATAACTATAAATAAGAGCCTTTTTTATAATTAGTTTCAATGTACTATGCTTTTAGTGAAGATTTACTTAACATCATAAACTTAACATTTTTAGTTGAAAATATTTCCTAACTAATACATTTTCTCACTATGGAGAATGACTGCAAATTATACCTGGCCAAGTGGTAAATAGCATACTTGAAATTCTTGCAAGAGTTGTAGTGAAAGACTGAAATACTTCATTATTGCTTCAATGGACTGAGAAACCCGAAAAGCAGAGCTCAACAAGGCTCAATGCGGGAAACTGAGTATCAGGACAGCGTGAGGACCCCAGCAGTCTCTGCACTAACTAAGCATGCTCCACGTGGTCAATGCCGTTGGCATCCACGTGGATATTGGGCTCCCCACACAAAGAAGGGGAGGTAAAGTGGCTAACAGTGGGACACAAACAACTCTTAAGCTCTGGCAATTCTTGCTTCAGGCGCTCCAACTGCTCCACTTGGAATATATTTGGCTGTTCAGGCATCCAATCATATATCCTATGGTGAAACAAACACAAAAAATATAAAAGTGTAATTTTATGATTAATTTAAAACTGCTTGACTCAATCCTTTCAAGAGACTTCATTTAAAAATGTCTGGAACATATTTTTTAAAATTTTTATTTACTTGAGAGAGAAAGAGGCAGAGAGGGAGGGAGAAGAAAGAGAGAGAATATGGGCACATCAAGGCCTCTAGCAGCTGCAAATGAACTCCAGAAGCATGCTCCATCTTGTGCATCTGGCTTATATAGGTCCTAGGGAAATGAGCTTGTGTCCTTTGGCTTTGCAGGTAAGTGCCTTAACCACTAAGCCATCTCTTCAGCCCCTGGAACATCTTAATTATGGAGCTTTTGCTTTGCTCTATTTTTGAAGACAAAGGCATCCGTTCTATTAAGTTTTTTCTTCTTCCTAGCTTTTCTAAAATTGTGTGGAGCAGCACTGGTTTTTTTTTTGTAACCCTGATTATAAGAACATGAATCAGAAAAGAGATCTAAAGTTTCCTAGTGGTCTTGAAAGTCAATCAATTGGTAATACCGTATTTTACAGATAGAAAGCTATTGAGAGCTGAACTATGCCCACTTCTGACTTCCAAGTCACTAAAGATCAAAAGCCAGAATGGAAAGAGCAGGAAAAGCCTCTGGTGACCCATAGCAGCACTGGCACTGCCAATCAGCACAGCCAGCCTTGCATGCCATGCTGGGAAAGCCAGGCAATTATGCAGGGCACTACAAGAGAAACCTTTATGCCATCACACAGGAAAGAATTTTTTTCCTTCGGTGTTTTGAGGTAGGGTTTCACTCTAGCCCAGGCTGACCTGGAATTCACTATGTAGTCTCAGGGTAGCCTCAAACTCACAGTGATCCTCCTACCTGGGTGCTGGGATTAAAGACGTGTGCCACCACACCTGGCTCAGAAATTCTTAAATAAGATAAAACAGGCAGGGGAGATGGCTCAGTGGATAAAGCCCTTGCCACACATGTGTAAGGACTGAATTTGGATGTGCAGCACTCATATAAATGCATGGGGGCTACCTGTTAGAGGATCCCCAGGGCAAGTTGGCTAGTTAAGACTAGCTGAACTGGTGAGCTCTGGGCTGAAGGAGATATGCCTCAGGAAAATAAAGAGAAAAATGGACGAAGACACACAAACAGTAACCTCTGGTCTTCAGATGTGCACACATGTGTGTGTGAAATGCCCCACATGCACACATACACACATGCAAAAAAAGGGGGGGCAAGAAATAGAAAATTTTCACGGTCATACACAGCTTTATCCAAGTTCTAGGCCAGTCTGTACTATGTCACACCCTATCCCAAAAAAAAAAAAAAAAAAAAAAAAAGAGAGCTAGCTGTGGTGATGCATGCCTTTAATCCCAGCACTTGGGAGGCCAAGGTAGGAGGATCACTGTGGGTTTGAGGCCACCCTGAGACTACATAGTGAATTTCAGGTCAGCCTGAGCTAGAGTGAGACCCTACCTCAAAACACACACAAAAATAAATAAATAAATAAATAAAACAAAACAAAACAAAACAGGTCTGGAGAGATGTTTAATGGTTAACGCCTTTGCCTGTGAAGCCTAAAGGACCCAGGTTTGACTCCCCAAAACCCACGTAATCCAGACACACAAGGTGACATGTGCACAAGGTAGCAAACTTGTCTGGTTTGACTGCAGTGGCTAGGGGCCCTGATGCGCTAATTCTCTCGCCTCCTCCCCTCTCCCATAAGAAAAAAGAAGGGCTGGAGGGATGGCTTAGCAGTTAAGGCACATTCCTATGAAAGACGGTGGAGAAATGCTTATAAAATTCTAATAGAGGCTCTGGGAAGACAGCTCAGTGGCCGGAGGCACTTTATTGCAAAGCCTGTCACCTGGAGTTCAATTCCCAAGTTTGACACACACGTGCACTTGAGGTTTGTTTGCAGTGGCAAGAAGTCCTGGCGTACTCATCCCCTCATCACACGTGTGGCAAATAATAAAGTATTTTTAAAAATTCTAATGGCAAATGATTTCTAATACTGAACCTGTGCCTAGCCATAGCATTTACAGATACGGAAAATCTGAAATCACAATCTTGTAAAGGATATGTTCCGTATGAACAATAGTGAATAGAGGGTTTAGAAGATGACAGGGGCCAAGAAACTGTTCCAACACAGGGAATGCCTACAAGTGGTTGTCTCTCTCACAATGGCTCTTATGACTACACAAGTCACCCAATCTGTAACTGAAGCAGTCCCAGTGACAAAGGCCACTGACACGTCAGCAGCCTTGTGGCTGAGGAGTGCACTCTAGGTGCACTGAACCTCAATCTTGCTTGAATATTGTTTGAAGAATGGGCTTGTGCAGAGTTTGCACCACCTGCCAGGATCTAATGCTTCACCCCACCACTGAGAACTGGTGGTAGACTACAATGAACACATCAGTCTATTCCAGTCACCACAAATGGTTCTGCTAAACTTCCCAATGCCCAACCCAGAGACAGATGCCAAATTTTGCTGAACTAGCAACTTTGTGGGTCACAAAATCAGTTTAGAAAGTCAAGAATTGAAGCTGGGCATGGTGGCACGTGCCTTTAATCACTTGGCGGGGGAGGTAGAGGATCACTGTGAGTTCAAGGGCACCTTTGACTAGAGGAAGACACTACTTCAAAAAAAGTCAAGAATTGGGCTGAAGAGATGGCTTAGTGGTTAAGACGCCTGCCTCCTAAGCCTAAGAATGCTGGTTCTAATCTCCAGCTCCCACGTTTAGCCAGATGCAAAGTGATGCAAGGGCGCATGCATCTGGATTTCATTCGCAGCAGCTGAGAGGCTGCTGGCATGCCCATCTCTGTCTTCCTCTCCCTCTCCCTCTCTCCAAAAAAAAAAAAAAGTCAAGAATTGAATTTCCTAAGTACGTATTGCATTGTAAACTTACAAGGAGCATTTTTTTATTTTGTAGACATAAATATTTCTATGTGTATTGGGGTGCAATATAAAATGTGTTGGTTACAAAAGAAAAAATCAAAAAAGAACAAAATAATGAAAAAAAAGAAAGAGTTAAACTTGCCTAAAGTTTCAATGTTCTTAAATAAATAGAAAAGTATATATAGTAACAAAAATAAAAATGTATAGCTACATGCAGAAGTATGGATTGGTTTAAAAGAACATAACAAATGTAGGTGGGTGTGGAGGCGCATGCCTTTAATCCCAGCACTTGGGAGGCAGAGGTAGGAGGATTGCCGTGAGTTCGAGGCCACCCTGAGACTACATAGTTAATTCCAGGTCAGCCTAGGCCAGAGTGAGACCCTATCTTGACAAAAAAAAAAAAAAAAAAAAAAAAAAAAAAAGAAGAAAGAAAGAAAGAAAAAGAAAACATAACAAATGTATAAAGTTTAAAATTATGGAAAGCCAAACAGCATATTGTTTAAGGATAAAGGTTGAGACTTTTTTTTTGTAAGCAGAAAGAGGGAGAGAAGACATAGACTCCAAATCCATGCTCTACTTTGTGCATCTGCCTTTTACGTGGGTACTGAGAAATCAAACACAGGTGGTTAGGCTGTGCAGGCAAGCGCCTTAACCTCTCAGTTGTCTCTCCAGCCCTAAGATGACACTTTTGAAGAGAGCAGTAACTTACTACATGTTTGAACTGAGGGTAGTGAGGGAATGGGATTATGCAGTAGCCAACAAGGACTTCAACCCCATTTTTTCCCACCCTTCCTTTTTTTCTCCCTCTCTCCTTCCTCCCTTTTGCGAGGTAGGGTCTCACTCTGGTCCAGGCTGACCTGGAATTAACTATGTAGTCTCAGGGTGGCCTCGAACTCTCGGCGATCCTCCTACCTCTGCCTCCTGAGTGCTGGGATTAAAGGCGTGCACCACCATGCCCGGCTTCCTCTCTTTCTTTTTGTTTGGTGATGGTGACATGCTTGGAACTTAACCCAGGGCCATTCACTTATTAGGCAAGTGCTCTGTCACTGACCTACATACTCCCGGCCTCTCTAGAAGTCAATTTTTTTATTTTTTAAAACAGGTAAACAGCGTAAAAGAAGGGCAGAGGGAGTGTCAATCTAAATTCAAGATAGTGTGAATAAGACTTATGTAAACCTACTTTTTTGAATAATGGCACATCTAGAAGCTGTAGACTGTTACTAGAAAATTTTCAGTGCCTGGGATGGGATACCTTCCAGTGAGTTGTTGGCCCAGGAGGTCCTGGTAGCCTCTAAAACATTAAAGGCTTTTGCCAAAGCCCTTGGTGTCCCTTGAGAAACAGATAGTAAGACCCTATTGCTGAAGACATCTCTTGCCCGAGAGGCAAGGTCACTGAGAAAGCAAGCTGGTGCGAAGCAGAAAACCTTCTCCCTGTAGACCAGCCAACTGAAAGCTGGAAAAAGCTGCACTGCATGCAGTCATCAGTCATGCAGTCATCAGCAGTGAAAACAGTGGACACTGAATATTCAAGTTTGGTCATACAGGCCCAATGACTGAACGGGTGCAATAGTGGCATGTCTACTCTTGGGGTAACCAACTGCTCCAGAATTGGACTGAAGGCCCTCTCTATGGGAGGGAACACATGCCTGGTACTGAAAAACCAAAGCAAAAGTCCATGGCAGTTGAGGTCATGAGCCTTAGGGGTATAAAGCCTGCTCTTGTCTGACTAAATGTATATATTATTCCCAGCAAGCTGCCCTGGGGGCACTACACTTAATGTTCATATTCACATATTAACGCTACTCTCACTTCTGGTTAGAGAAGCTTCTCTTTTCAGATGGCGATGACCACTGGGATCACCCAAAAATCAACATAGTGCTGAGAAGAAGGGATAGAGGAGTGCCCAGCACTGAAACACCTCCGTCACACCCTCCAAGGCTCAGGGACCATTGCGGAAGAGGGGGCGGACAGAATTGAAGAGCCAAAGGAAGGGTATGACTTCTTACAAGGCAACTGCCCAGACAGAAATTGGCCTCGATATCCATGACCTCGCAGTGCCTAGCAATACCTTCACAAGACCCTCAAAATAGAAGAAAAAGATGATGACATCAAATTAAAAGGAAGACTAATTAATGGAGAGAGGGACGGGATTGGTGTTCTAAAGTGGAATGGGGGAGGAGAGGGAAATATCATGTTTTTTTGTATGTAAGTATAGAAGGTATCAATAAAAAAAAATCAATAATTAAAAAAAAAAGGTAGACAGCACTTGAGGAACAAAAAAAAAAAAAAAGAAAAAGAAAAAAGAAAAAGACAGCTAACAACTGCCAGGTGTGGTGGTGCATGCCTGTAATCCCAGCACTTGGAAGGCAGAGGTAGAAGGATCGCTGTGAGTTCGAGGCCAGCCTGGGGCTACAGTAAGTAACTTCTAGGTTAGCCTGGGCTACAGTGAGACCCTACTTTGAAAAACTAAAAGAAATAAGGCCAGTGTTAGCTCCTATACCAAAATTTGACAAAGGCTTTACCTTAAGTGCAAAGCTACCAAACAAAATACTAGAAAATCAAATGCAGATTATATGAGATAATATATCACAAAACCAGGACCAAATATATAATCTGTGTTTTAATGCTTCTATATAGAGAGGAAATAATTTTTTTTTTTACAGATACATCAGACAAATGGTACATGGCTTCACAATTTAATCTGCTGAACTATGTAACCGCTATCATAAGAACATAATTTTTCATAAAAGCATATACTAATATCACCTTCTCAAGAACCCCCTTTAAATCCCCAGTCACTCAAAACTTTGTGTAAATCTGACAAGGAAAACATATAGCATATTATTCACAAACACAGGCAGATATAATAGCTCAAAAATAGCAGCAAGAGTGACTGCTAATTTTCAGTCTTAGAACAATTTGAATGTTATAAATGTGTACTTCTTTGATTACATTTTAAAAGGAAATAATAGACTCACTCTCAACTAAATAAGTAAATAAATAAATAAAATTTAAAAGGGGGTGCTGGAGAGATGGTTTAGCGCTTAAGGCATTTGCCTGCAAAGCCAAAGGACCCAGGTTCAATTCCCCCACATAAGCCAGATGCACAAGGGGGCGTATGCCTCTGGAGATCATTCTCAGTGGCTGGAAGCCCTGGTGCACCCATTCTCTCTCTCTCTCTTCCCTTTCCCTCTCTCAACTAAATATGCAAATAAATAAATAAATACCTAAATAAATAAAATTTTAAAAAGGAAATAATAGTGTAATAAAAAAATTTCAGGTAAAAATCCACCATAACATAACCTACCTTGTCTCTCATCATACCCTCGGTGCCCATTGCCAGGCTGCCCTTCAAATCCTCCATACCTTCAACAGTCCTACCCTGTATCAGGCTCTGGCCTGTTCCTCAAACGCAAATCCTGTCAAAGTGAACTGAAACATTCTCAAATTTTCAGCTGTGATCTTCCCCATGAATCCGGACAGGAAGAACTTTCTTTAGCACTTGTTACAGAGAATAGCTTCCTATTCTCTATTAAATGGCAATATTTGGTTTCAACCAACCAAAACCCTTAAGAAGGGTCTAAAATTTGTACTCCTTATAAAGCCACATGATATAGTCTCACACTACAGTTTTCCTGGCCAAAAACATTTGTAATCATTCCTTCCTCCACATACCCATATCTATACATTTAAACATATACATATACAATATAAAATGTTCAAATATGTGCTAAAGCCAGAATTTCCATCAAATTGCAATTTTAAAATTTTAGCTAGGCACAGAAGATTACACCTATAATTCTAGCACTAAGGAGGCTGATGTAGGAGGACTGTCACAAGTTTGATGCCAGCCTGGACTACACAGGGAGTTCCTGGTCACTTTGGGTTATAGTACCTCAAAGAAATCAAAACAAGTCAGGTATGGTGGTGCATGCCTTTAGACCCAGCACTGGGGAGGCAGTGGTAGGAGGACTGCCATGAATTCGAGGCCACTCTGAATTACATAGTGAATTCCAGGTCAGCCTGAGCTAGAGCAAGACCTTGCCTCAAAAAACCAAACCAAACCAAAACAAACAAAAAAGAAAAAACAATAAAGAAACCCAAAACTAAAACTTTAACCTTTACATACTAGTTTAAAACACCTATTAAAAAGACAAAGAGGAGGAACAAAAGAAGGTAATGAGAGGGGATTATGATCAAAATACATTTAACCTTTACATACTAGTTTAAAACACCTATTAAAAAGACAAAGAGGAGGAACAAAAGAAGGTAATGAGAGGGGATTATGATCAAAATACATTATATATGTTTGAAAACTGTCAATAAAATTTTTAGATGGCTCAGTAGTTAAAAGCATTTGCTTGCAAAGCTCAAAGGCCTGGGTTCAATTCCCCAGTATCCATGAAAAACCAGATGCACAAAGTAGCATGAGTCTGGAATTCATTTGCAGTAGCAAGAGACCCTGGCACACCCATGCTCATTCTCTTGTCTGCTCTTCTCTGCCTCTCAAATAAATAAATTTACGTGCATGTGTGTGTGTGTCCATGAAGTAAGGGGGGAAAGTTTTAACAAGAACAATAATAAAAAGACCTACAGGTAATAATGTTTTATGAAAAATTAACTAAGTAAGAAGGGGCAGACAGGCAGGCAGGACATGGCTACAACTGAAATTCCAGGACCAGCCAAGTGTGACAACATAGAGCTGTAATCCCACTATGCTTGAGGCCAAGACATGAGGATTACAAATTCCAGGCTAGCCTATGCTACACAGCAAGTTTAAGACCAGCCTGAGCTACATAGTGAGACTCTCCCGTCTCTAAAAATCAAAACAAACAACAAACAAATCAGACTAATTCAGACAAAATAGTGGAGAAAGTCTTTATTAAAAAAGTGATAATGTTTCAGGACAGAATCATGTGAACTAGATCCATGGAAAGTATTTTTAAAGCAGGTCTGATGACAACTTCATCCCTTCCTCTCTGCATGACACTGCAAGCAATTCTGCCAGCAAGTAAATGACATTCTTTCCAATCCAAAATTTCTTTCTACAAAAACAGCCATTTTTTTGGTCTCTCATATTAGCACCAGTTAAACCTATATCCTAAGTACTCAAGGAACAGATTTAAAAAAAAATCTTTACAACAAATTCTTGAGTTTCCTACTGTGTATTATACATCACCCTAACATCTAGAGACAGTGAAGAAAATAGGCAAAAAGCTTTACCCTGGTGCCATCTAGGTTCTCATTTGTGTACACAAAGAAGAGAGTCTGTGTTAAAGAAAAACACCAGGGAGAAAAGCAGACAAGTCATGTACATGTTGGTGTAAGATGGAAGTGTTCAGGAAGTGTTCTATGAACAGTGGTGACTATTTAAAATAAGCTATTCAATGGAGGCCTCATGGAGGTGACATTTCAGTCTTTAGAAGAGTCTCTCTCTGAAGCAAAGAGAAATAGAATGGGAAAAAGTTGTGGGAGAAAAGGTCAGAAAGGTCAACAGGGTTGGGAGGTGGTATGGGGGGCAGGAGGGATAGGAATCACCTTAGAAAGATTGTGGCTTCTCCTTTAGAGGGCACAGAAAGCCACAGGAAGTTTCGAGTAGCAACATGATCTGGATGCAGTGTGGGTATAGACTGGAGGCAGCTGCCAGGACCAGCCCTCTTCAGTGTGTGTAAGATGAGGTAGCTTAGCCAATAGTAACAACAGACGGGATACATCGTGAAGTCAGAGTCAATAAGATTTTCTAATTGGATGTGAGGTATGAGCTAATAATAAGCAAGAGTTGTAGAAGGCTTAATGGACTTGGCCTGAGAAACTAGCATAACTGCAGGGGTCATTTATGCCGAAATCAAGATAACAGAAGGAACAGCTATAAAAGTGAGCTGGAGACATACAATGGTGGGAATGCATAAAGACAGGAAAAGGACTGGATGAAACCACAGAGAAAATTTGGAAAGACAGAAAATAGGTCAGACATCTACCCTAGTCCCTCAGTGACTTAGTACATCTGGGTTAGGGCCCATTTATCTGGTTTCTTAAGTGACTCTGATACTTCAATATTTGGTAAAACTCAAAGGCAGATACATGTCAAGAAACTTGAGGCTAAACTACAGAATTTTAACTTACCTACATTTAATTTTATTCAATAGTTTATAAGATGAAAGCTACACTTTTTCTAACATTTCATGAATTTTTTTTACAAAAAAAAAATACCTATCATAAATTAGACCATTAACTCCGAATTCCTTCAACTTCCTTCTGTTTTCAGGGTCATTGGTATCATCGCCCCAGCAGAATATGACCAGTCCCTTAGCTTTTGCCTCTTGGATATAGGATGGGTTTCTGAGCAGGTCTTCAGTGTGCGCATTGATCCCCTAAAAGAAGGAATAACAGCTCACACAAAGTCACGTAATGGCTGCAAACGCTAAATGATCATACTCTAGGCCAGTGCTCTCTAGAGTAGACCTTGGAAGAATAACTGAACTTTTCTTTCTTATAAGTTCTCTTATTTTAATGGCTACTTTGTATATACACATATCCACAACATATTACTAATACAGTAGAATAACTCATAAACACAGGTATGTGGAATATATATTCACCCCCATTGCTAAGTAGAGCTACTTGCTTGTTACACATTAATCAAACTATTAACTATCAAGTGTGTAGAAGAATACGAAATCTTATTTAATATTGTTATAAAACAATCATACATTTAAAAAATTGAAGTACAGGACTAGAGAGATGGCTTAGCCATTAAGGTGCTTGCCTGCAAAGCCTAAGGACCCAGGTTTAATTCCCTAGTACCCATGTAAACCTGATGCACAGGGTGGCACATGCGTCTAGAGTTCTTTTTGCAATGGCTGGAGGCCCTGGCACACCCATTCTATTTCTATCTACCTCTTTCTCTTATAAATAAATAAATATATTTTTTAAAAATTGAAATATAACTTACCAAAAGATTTTCAAACTGTGCGAAACTCATTGCAATTGGGGTGGTTCGAGATCTGAGGTCCATGAGTTCAGGGTAAATGTCAGATTTTCCTTGGGTCAGAAATAATATGGGATATTTGTTCTGCTTTTGTCGAACCCTAAAAGACAATTTTAAATTTTGTCTTTGGAGACTAGTTGGAAAGAAGAAGGGATTCATTGGGGGAGGGAGTTGAGAGGGGAAAAAGGGAAGGTCGTGGGAGGGGTTTATGATCACGTATGTTATCTATGTGATGGAAGTTGTCAATAAAAGCGTTTAAAAGGTAGGGCTGGAGAGATGGCTCAGTGGTTAAGGCTTATCCATAAAGCCTAATGACCCAAGTTTGATTCCCTAGTACCCATGTAAAACCAGATGCACAAGGTGGTGCAAGCATCTGAAGTTCGTTTGTAGCACCTGGACCCTGGTGCATTCATTTTCTCTCTTTGCCTAGCGTGGTGGTGCATGCCTTTAATCTCAGCACTCAGGAGGCTGAGATTGGAGGATTGTTGTGAGTTCGAGGCCAGCCTGAGACTACATAGTGAATTCCAGATCAGCCTGGGCTAGAGTGAGACCCTACCTTGAAAAACAAAACAAAAAACAAAAAGTTGTGAAAAAAAAATTTCCTCTTTAGAAAAATAATGTTTTGAAATTTTAGAGAATACTAAAATACAACCCAATAATGATGATGATGATACAGAGCCAGGTATGGTGGATTATGAGTATAATCCCTGCACTAAGAAAAGTGAGGCGAGGGTGGAGAGATGGCTCAGTGGTTAAAGGCACTTGCTTGCAAGCCTGCCAGCCTGGGTTCAATTCCTAGTACCCATTTAAAGCCAGATGCACAAAGTGGCACATGCATCTGGACTTCTTTTGCAGTGGTATTCATATTCTCTTTCCTCCTCTCTCCTTGCAAATAAATAAATAAAAATATTGGGGGGAAAAAGGGTTAGGCAGAAGGGGATTGCTGTGACCTCAAGGCCAACCTAATTTTTACTCACATGGTACAAATATCTGCATCAAATGAAGAAAACACTATTCTCCTGTTCCCAGAATTTTCTAAGACAGTTTTTAAAATTATATCCAAAAACAGATTCATGTCAAAATATGTTGATAAGTTCCCATCCCAAATTCCATCCTGTATGGAAGACAAAGGAAAATGAAAGCCACTACTATAGAGTTAGATAAAATCTTAAGAACTAGTTCAACTCATTTTAAAAACTGTTTGAATACATTCGTGTTTAGTGAAGGTATACCAACAAGATGCTTACGAAAAACCTTCCTAAAGTAAATTAACATATACATCACCACACATCATCGTCCCCTTTTCTGTGGTAGGAGTTGCTAAAATCTACTTGTTTATTGTACATCTCACATACAGTGTATCACCTCCATTCTCCATTGTACATGAGGCTGTTGGACTTGTTCATTCTCTGAATCTATTCTTTGTTCACTTGGACCTCCATTTCTTTCACTCTCTCTCTGCCCCTAGTAACCAGTTTTGTTCTTTACCCATTTTAAGTTTAAAAATTTTTAGAGCCCACATGTAGGTGAAATCATGCAATTATTTTTCTCTGGCTTATTCTCCATAGCACATAATGTCCTCAAAGCTCATCTATGTTGTGGCACAAGGCAGGAACTCATTCTTTCCATTTTTCCACTAATGGACATAGGTTGTTCATCTTGACTACTAGTAGGGAAATGCTGCAAGGAGCATGCAGTTATCTTTACAAGGTAGCATTTCATTTCATTTCCATATATGCTTAGAAAAGAAAATGCTAGGACATATGGTACTTGTTTTTAATTTCTTAGAAACCTCCTTATGCTGTACAACACTATTTATTTCTACCCAACAATGCCTGAGTTTCCTTTTAACCATGCCCTGGCTAAGAGAAGTTATTTTTAAAATTTTTATTACTTTTTTGTTTGTTTTTTCTTTTTTTAATTTATGTTTTTATTGACAGTTTCGACTTACAGACAATAAATCACGATAATTCCCCCCCACACCACTTTCCTCTTCACAAACATATACTCCATCTATTTTTTTTTCATAGTGGCCATTCTAAAGGGGTATGGAGGGATAACTCATGGTGACTTTGACTATCATGTCAAAGAAGCAGAAGCCAAAGGCCAGGAAAAGTTGATTTGCTCAAGACTTCACTGTGATCTAGTAATAGCACAGCAATCATAGTTTAGGTACTGAGACTATATAACGAGTAATTAACTAAATCTCCGCCAGGCTTTGCCTTAAAAGAAGTTAGCAAAATAAAAGCTACGTTTCTAGAAATTTGCCATCTACTATGACTTTACAATATTCTGATATAGCTGGGTGTGGTGGCGCACGCCTTTAATCTCAGCACTCAGGAGGCAGAAGTAGGAGGATCCTCATGAGTTCGAGGCCACCCTGAGAATACAGAGTGAATTCCAGGTCAGCCTGAGCTAGAGTGAGACACTGCCTCAAAAAAAAAAAAAAAAAAAAAAAAAAAAAAAAAAAAAGATATTTTTAATGTAACAATTACCAAGCCGGGTGTGGTGGCGCACACCTTTAATCCCAGCACTTGGGAGGCAGAGGTAGGAGGACTGTGGTGAGTTCGAGGCCACCTTGAGACTACATAGTAAATTCCAGGTCAGCCTGGGCCTGAGTGATACCCTACCTCAAAAAACAAAAACAAAACAAAACAAAATTAACAAAAGAATTTTTAAAATGCGAGTAAAAGGGTAAAGAGGGATATGTGGAAAGAATTACTTACCCTTTGTTGGCAGATCCATTTTATTTCTATGTTAAACCCTACATTTTCTGGTAATGATTCTAAAACCTGCAGGTTTTTTTGTTTGTTTGTTGTTGTTGATGATGATGATGGTAAATTGTATTTTGATAAGATGGAGGGCAAAATAAGAAAAAAAAACAGAATTATTACTATAATCAGTAAGCATACAGTACCAATACAAATATAATGTTTTGTGTCTTCAGTATAAACCATCACTCAAGCTAAAAACTTGGTTGATGAGTATAATGTTAAATATAAAAGTCAAAAAAATTGGGCTGGAGAGATGGCTTAGTGGTTAAACGCTTGCCTATGAAGCCTAAGGACCCCGGTTCAAGGCTCGATTCTCCAGGACCCACGTAAGCCAGACGCAAAAGGGGGTGCATGCATCTGGAGTTCGTTTGCAGTGGCTGGAGGCCCTGGCGCACCCATTCTCTCTCTCTCTCTCCCTGCCTATTTCTGTATCTCTCTCTCAAATAAATAAAGTAAAATAAAAAAATATTTAAAAAAAGTCAAAAAAATTAAATAGCAAAAGCAGCAGTTTCATAAACTATCTGTGATAACTGAAAATTTCCACCACAAAATGGATACTAAATGTAAAATCCTTTCATTGCTCCTTTTAAACATTCAAAGTGAACTATAGGCAACATGAAGATTCAAGACATCAGTCACTGTTTTCTAAACTATATTTAGGCATGTTGATATATATAAGGTCCTAGGTTCAATTCCCAATACAGGGTAGGGGCAAGAAGCTATAAACAACTGCTTTGGTTATGGTTAGGCCAATATATATAACCATATTCTGAACGCACATAATTTAGCATGTATAACACACATGGTTCTTATTACTATAGCAGCAAGTGAAAGCATGGTAACTGGTAACAGTGGCAGGAACACCACCTGGGAGCCTAAGATCTAGCCCTGGGACTATAATAATCAGGTACTTGTGAAGCACAGTGCCTAAAACAATTTGTGCTCAATTTTGTGGGGAACACTTTTCCTCCTACGTGTTATTTATATAATGCACTGTTTTTAAAGCAAAATTAGGAAAACGAGACCAAAGTGTTGAGATTGTGAAACATGAAATTGACCAAGACTGTTCTTGCAATAAGATTGTAATTGGCAACTTTTTGAATTTTAATTTTTTAAGATTAAATAATGGTGATGGTCCAGTGAATGAATTAGTGTATGAATGTATAACACATATGGCTAAATAAAAGTTGCCAAGTACCTAACATATAATTTTTAAAAATGTTTTGTTATAAGAATTCAAATGTTTGAGAACCACGAGAGTTTTGAGAACCCAGTGATTTTAAAGTTTGGAACTGTAATGGCACTGAATGCTAGAAATCACGTTTTAAATGTAGACGGGCAATGTCTACTTCACTCTTCACTGAGATCCTTTCTGCAGAATAGATAGCAATACTTAATTTCATACTTTAACCACTTAACATTTCTTTAATAATTTATACTGTTTATCAACTTCTTGGGCAATACATATCTGAAGGTTTCAACAAAATAACTTCAATAAATACTAATGGTCATATTTCTTTCCTTTCTAAATCATGTGCTCTTATGTCCTACATTCATACATGCCCCTTCTCCCAAAAATACATTTTCACACCATGATAAGCTGAAATCACAACCTCAAAGAACAGCAGTGAGGAAGGCAGACATTTGGAAGAGGAGTAATGGGGAGGTAGACCTAGCATCTCTTTAGCACCTACATAGGCTTTTCTGATGCTGTAACAAATTCCCATATAAACTATATCTTTTTTCTCTCTCTTTCATAAATAAACAAATAGATAGATAGATAGATAGATAGATAGATAGATAGATCTCTCACATGTCTATCCACTGTTTCTCTCTCCCCCTCTCTTCCTCTTTCAAATAAATTTTTAAAAAATTGTGTCTTTTCTAAATGTCCTGCTAGTCTTTGCTTAGCTCTTTCTTGTCTCTTATTTTAAGTAATCAGGATGCTTTTCCAGTTGGAAAATTTTATTTCTCCCCCAAAAGATAAGGAATAGTTTTAAATCTCCTACACATTATCCTATGCTCTCTCCTTTCTGTTTAATCATAAACTACGTGAACTTGCTATTGTACACGGGAGGTGGAAGTAAGGATGAGGAGTCAAGGTTATCCTACAAGGTGAACTCAAGGTCAGCATGAGCTACAAGAGATCTTGCCTCAAAAAATTAAAAAAGTAGCCAGATGTGGTGGTGCATGCCTTGAATCCCAGCACACAGGAGGCTTGAGTTTGAGGCCAGCCTGAGACTACAGATGAGTTCCTGGCCAGCCTGGGCTAGAGTGAGACCCTACCTTGTAAAAACAAAAAACTAAAAAGCATCCATCCTGACAAATCTGCACTAAGGATGACTTTAACACAACCTCTTTAGTACCTAGTTAAAAGAGCAAAATATATCATTCAGGCAATATGAGAATTAATAAGACAGCCGTGCTATAGTTTTCCTCAGGAACTCACCATCTTCAGAGAAGGAAATGGCTGGTTTTCAGACAAAGAATTTTCCTCTTCAATCACAGATTCTGAAATTTCAAATTACAAAAGTTCAGTAAATAAATGCCACTAGATCACAAGATCTTTCCCTAAACCCTAAAGAAGAGATGAATGCTGAAGTAACTATGAGGTCAGGTCTTTTTATGGTTTAGTATTTCAGAAGGCTCTTGGATCTGTTATCTTTAACTATTATGAAACTCATTTTCTAAACAACCGTTCTTCACAAAGACTAGCTTGCAACACTTAATGTAAATGCCACCCTTTACATTATAAATGTTTTTATAAAAACAAAACTACTACTCTCTGAATATCACTCACAAGCAACAATTTATTTTTCCAAGGAGTTTGGAGATGTTCTACTTGAAACACCAAAATCAAAATCAGCCTAGAAGTTAAGATTAAAGATAATCTATAGCTACTTCTGTTAGCATCGTCATTTACTCCAAAATTGATGACATATTACATGAAGAACAGGGTCTGGGGAGATGGCACAATCAATAACATGCTTGCCTCATAAGCATGAAGACATGAGTTTGATTCCAAGAAGCCATGTCAAAAAGCCAGCCATGGTGGTGCACGATGGTAATGTCAGGGCGGTGGGGGGAAAGAGACGAGGTGAAAGCAGGTAGATCCCTGAGGCTTACTGGCTAGCTAGACTAGCCTAATTGGCTAATTCTAGGCAAATAAAAAACCATAGTGGAGGGCTAGGGAGATGGACACTGGTTAAAGGTACCTGCTTGCAAAGCATGCCAGAATGGGTTCAGTTCCCCAATACCCGCATAAAGCCAAATACATAAAGTGTCACAGTGACTAGAATTCATTTGCAACAGCAAGAAGCTCTAGTGTGCCCCCCCCCCACTCTCCATCTCTCTCTGTTTGCAAATAAATAAATATTTCTTAGCCGGGCATGGTGGTGCACGCCTTTAATCCCAGCACCCTGGCAGCAGAGGTTGGAGGATCTGAATTCCAGGTCAGTTTGGATTACAGCAAGACCATGTCTTAAAAAAATAAATAAATAAATAAAAAATTTAAAGGTGGACCATGCCCAAGGATGCCTCTGGTGTCCATATGCACAGAAAATCATTTCTGCAATTGGAGAGATGGCTCAGTGATTAAGACACTTGCCTCAAAGCCTAAGGACTTGGGTTTGATTCTCCAATGCCCACATAAAGCGAGATGCACAAGCGGTGCATATGTCTGGAGTTCGTTACCAGCGGCTAGAGACCCTGGTGCACCCATTCATATTCTCTCTAAAGTAAAAAAATATTTTAAAAATTGTTTCTAAGAGATAAAAATTTTAAATATCAAGTTATTAATTTCTTTTTTGTTTGTTTTTCGAGGTTGGGTCTCGTTCTGGCCCAGGCTGACCTGGAATTCAATGAGTAGTCTCTGGGTGGCATTGAACTCACAGCGATCTTCCTATCTCAGCATCCCGAATGCTGGGATTAAAGGTGTGTGCCACCATGCCCAGCTCATTTTTTCCTTATTTAAGAGAGAGGGGCAGATAAACAGAGAAAGAATGGGCACACCAGGGCCTCTAGCCACTGTAAACAAACTTCATATGCATGTGCAACCTTGTGCATCTGGCTTTATGTGGGTACTAGCGAATCAAATCTAGGCCCTTTGGCTTTGCTGGCAAGTGCCTTCACCACTAAGCCATCTCTCCAGTCCAACCTTTTCATTTCTTAAATCAATTTATATGTATTATAAATGAAAAGACGAAAATTATATAAATTAACAGTAAAATTCATTTGATTGTTTATGGTCATGAAATATTTATAAACTCTATCTTGTCACATTTTGTTTTAGATAATCTTTGGAATCTCAAACACCTCAAAGTTCCTTCACAAAGGGTATTCAAACTTTTGCAAAACAACTAACCTGTTGCAGAGCACAGTGTAAATCTCTACCCCTATATATAAAATCCTTTTTTTGCCCTTGAAAGGCTAACATTCTAGTTGAAGAAAGAGATATAAAAAATAAAAGATTTTGAAGGAGGTACAGTAAACCTCAAATAAATAGTAAAAGCTATTAAGCTCTATGGAGTAAAAACAAAGTAGATTTACAAAGGGATGTAGTAGATTCTTTGAAGAAACTGAGGCACAAAGTGGTCAAACAACCTAAACCGGGCACACGTCTGTAATCCCAGCACGCAGAAGGTAGAGGTAAGAGGATTGCTCTGAGTTCGAGGCTACCCTGAGACTATATAGTGAATTACAGATCAGCCTGACACTACCGTGAAAAACCAAAACAAACAAAAAAACTTGCCCAAGGCCACAGCAAGTACTTGATAGAACTGAGCCTCAAATTCTGGGCACTAGAGCTCGACTCTGTGGGCTCTACTTTGTAATGGAAAGATTAACAGGTGCAAACGTGTAAAGAACTCTGATTATCAAGCTAAGCAAAGTGATAAAAATGTTCTCTGTACATATGGCATACATTCATTTGAAAATTAGTGTAAGGCAGCATTTCCATACTGGCACCTTACCTTTCCGATCTTTAGATTTTAGTGCAGTCACATGAGTAAGCTAGAAAGTGCAAACACATAAAATACAATTAGAAAAAATGCCATATTTATGAAGAAAGTTAATATAGTAAGCTAGAAATGACATAATGTAGACATAAATGTAGAATTATCAGTTTGATAAGAATAAGCATTAACTATTATATATAATTAAATATTAACTAATAAGGTGGGCATGGTGACACAAGCCTTTAATCACAACACTTGGGAGGCAGAGGTAGGAGGATCACTGTGAGTTCAAGGCCATCCTGAGACTACATAGCAAATTCCAGGTCAGCCTGGGCTAGAGTGAGACCCTACCTTGAAAAACAAACAAACAAAAAAAGCTAAAGGAAAATTCACACTTTATGCTTCTGTTAATACCTTTAACAACTGGAGCTGGTCAAATGTCAATTCTTTTACTGGGATTTCAAATAATTCAACTGGATCAGCATCAAATTTCTATTAAAAAAGAGACAGAAATGGACTTCATTTCATTATTTCTGAATGTTTACACTAGGGAGGCCTATATCTCAATTTGCTGAAGGTTGAAAATAACTATTAGGTTGCCATCATGACCATGCATACAAGCCCTTCCAATCTAACACTATCTCATTTAGTCTGGCTTTTTTTTTCTTCCCCTTATAGTACTAAGATGAAGACCGTGACCTTGTGCATGCTAGACAAAGGCTCTATCACTTACATCCCTGGCCCTGCCTTGTGTTTTTACTACAGGCAGGCAGTGCATGTCTGGAAGTGGTAGGGTGGTGACAGAGATGGTGTCAGACATCATCTTCCCTGCCGTCTCCATGCAATATACATTTTATTTTACACATATTCATGCCACATGCCTAGGAAATCAACATGCAAGTTTTAGAGATTAACTGCTGCCTATAAGTTTCTGAATTTTTTGAAGCCTTTTAAAATTTAAGCTTGACTAAAATTAGCAGCCACACAAATAAATTGCCACAAAACTTGCCTTATTAGCTATAAGCAATATTTAAGAACAACCCTGATCTATAGTGCTTCCCCACAAGCAAATCTACTCTTCCAGGTTTTAATGCCATAGCAATTGTCACTGTTGGAAGTACTACTGTCCTGGGACTGGACAGATGCCTCAGCAGTTAAGGCACTTGCTTGCAAAGCCTGCCAGTCCTGGTTCAACCCACGTAAAGCCAGTGGACATTCACTTGCAGCAACAGCAAGAGACCCTGGCGCATCCACACACACCAATGAATAAGTAAGTAATTGTGAAAAGAGAAGTCCTGCTATCTTAAGGCAATCAGTTAAAGCACCACCAATGCATCATTCATTCAACAAGCACATTGAAAGCCATTGCACACATATATTCACTCATGAACACTGGTACAAACCTGTGTATGTAAAAAGTTTTTCTGGAAGGATACACAAGAAACTATTAAGAGTAAGGGAGTGAAACCAAGGAAAAGGGGAAAGGAAGATTTATTGTTCATTTCATAATCCTCTGAACTACTTGCATTTTTCCTAAAAAAATGTTTTTACATGAAAAATTCCAGCTTGCAAACTAAAACTCAATATAAAAATACATAAATGTTGGGCATGGTCGTGCACATCTATATTCCCAGCACTCAGGTGGCAGAAGAAGGGCTGCATGAGTTCGAGTTCAAGTTCAAGGCCTTTCTGGGACTATAAAGTGAATTCCAGGTCAGCCTGGGCTACAGTGAGACTCTACCTTGAAAAAAGCATATTAATTCCTTACTTTAATTTCCCAATGAACTTATTCAGGTTCAACTTCAGAGCAAGACTGTTTGGTCAAAACAAGTGATCAGTAATTCTCTTTAATAACCCCCCTATATTTTTAGAAGTAACATTGTTCCAAAGCAACCTTCCCTTTTAGTTATTTGTTTTGTCATATAAATAGATACATTTCCTTCCTTCCCACTCTTGATTCCATTTCACAAAGGTGGAAGCATCTTTGTCTAGCAATCCTAGTAACCCAAGCTCCTAGGAGCATGCACGGTATCTTGTGATTCTCTATTAGACAATATGCGCACTCATCACAGTGCCCATGTGTACTGGTTTGATTCAGGTGTCCCATAAACTTAGGTGTTCTGAATGCGAGATCCCCAGCTGATGGAGAATGAGAATTAATGCCTCCTGGAGGCAGTGTATCATTGGAGGTGGGCTTATGAGTGTTATAGCCAGTTTCCCCTTGCCAGTGTTTGTCACATTCTCCTGTTCCTATTGTCCACATGATATTGGCCGGGGGTGATGCCCCTCTGCTCATGTCATCATTTTTCCCTGCCATCATGCAGCTTCCTCTTGAGTCTGTAAGCCAAAATAAACACTTTTTCCCCCACAAACTGCTCTTGGTCGGGTGTTTTCTGCCAGTAATGTGAACCTGACTGCAACAGTAATATTAGTACTGAGAGCGGGGTCATTTGCTGCTAGACACCTGACTGTGTGGCTTTGGCCTTTTGGAGCTGATTTTCAAAAGGAATGTGGAAGGATTTGAAACTTTGGCCTAAGAGATGCCTTGCAGTGCTGTAAGTACAGCTTGATGGACTATTCTGGTCAGAGTTGAAAGACCTGAATGCAGTAAGAACTATGTATGGACTGTGAAGTCTGGCTTATAGAAGTTAGAAAGAGCTTTGACTGGACTAGGCTAGAAGCCATTTTTGTTTAAGAGGCTTGCTGTTATATCTGTGTCCCGAGAAGTTGTGCAGGGCTGCATTGCGTAAAAACGGACTGGTAGGAGTAGAGGGATATGGCACAGAAAAAAAAGAAATCTTTTTTTTTGTTTTGTTTTTTTGAGATAGAGTTTTACTCTAGTCCAGGCTGACCTGGAATTCTCTATGTAGTCTCAGGGTGGTCTCGAACTTCTGCTTGTTCAGCTGTAATTGTATGACAGATTATAATCTTTGAGATTGGGCCAGAGGACCTGCACTGGGGCAACAGGGAGAATGTAGACTCTTTTGAAGGGGTCTGAATACTCAAGAAGTGTCCTGTTCTTCAAAGTCGGCTTTATTCTCCCCCTGGATTAACAAATACCAGGCACCCAATCTGGTATTATACAGTATGAGAAATGCAGGAAAGAGAGAGTCATTGAATTTGCAACATGGTCATGTGTTTTGGAAACGGCCATGGGCAGTGTGAAGCAGGTTTGCTGCATGCCTGTATGGATACCCGATGGAGCCGTGAGGATGAACTGTGGGTTGCAGTGGAGACCCAGTGGAGATGCCGGGACAAGATGGCTGCTAAAGGGAGCTGCTGGCCCTGGATGAAGTTTTCCAGGACTATGAGTAACGTAGCTGGAGGAGCAGAATTGGAACACCAGAGTCTTGTTGCTGGTTAGAATTTTAAGACTTGGAGACATGTCAGTGATTAGAGTTGTTGGTCTTGGAGCTACAGAGTTTGATGTTTGCCCTGTTTAAATCTTTTATTGGTTGAATATTTCTTTGCTATGCCCAATGCCATCTTTTTCAGCGTGAGTTACTCTGTGCCATTATGGGTTTTGGGGGGATTTTTTTGTATTATGGCTCAGTTAAAAGATCTTGGACTATGGGTATGTTTGAACATCATTAGGATTGATTAAAAACTATGGGGGCTTTTAATGATGGAATGAATGCATTGCATTTTACATCATGGGTGGGTATCAGTTTATGGGGGCTAGGGCAGAATGTGGTGGTTTGATTCAGGTGTCCTCCATAAACTTAGGTGTTCTGAATGCTAGATCCCCAGCTGATGGAGATTTGGGAATTAATGCCACCTGGAGACAGTGCATTTTGGGGGGGGGGCTTATGGGTGTTATAGCCAGTTTCCCCTTGCAAGTATTTGGCACATTCTCCTGTTCCTATTGTCGACCTGATGTTGGCCAGGGGGTGATGTCTGCCTTCTGCTCATGCTATCGTTTTCCTCTGCCATCATGGGGCTTCCCCTCGAGTCTGTAAGCCAAAATAAACCCTTTTTTCCCCACAAGCTGCTCTTGGTCAGGTGATTTCTGCCAGCAATGCAAACCTGACTGCAACACCATATTAGTACACTGACCTGAACTTCAATCAACTCACTCAAATATGAGATGAACCTTTCTAACTGAAGTCCTTGAGAAATCACTTGGGTAATTTGTACACAAAAATTTAGGGAGTATATAACAGCTTTTTTTTTTTTTTAACAACAATGACAAATTCTAATCTATGTGCATTTTAAAATCTCATTCTGGGGGCTGCCTGCAAAACCTAAGGTTCAGGCACACTCTCCTGTTGCTAGGGTCCATGTTATGTTGGCCAGGGGGTGATGTCCACCCTCTGCTCATGCCATCGTTTTTCCTGCCATCATGGAACTTTCCCCTCGAGCCTATAAGCCAAAGTAAACCTCTTTTTTTCCCACAAGCTGCTCTTGGTTGGGTGATTTCTACCAGCAGTGCGAACCTGACTGCAACAGTGAAATGGTACTAAGGAGTGGAATTGCTGCTAGACACCTGACTGTGTGGTTTTGGCCTTTTGAGTTTATTTTCAAGAGGATTTGAAACCTTGGCCTAAGAGATGCCTTGCAGTGCTGTAAGTACAGCTTGATGGACTATTCTGCTCAGAGTTGAAAGGCCTGAATGCAGTAAGAACTATGGACTGTGAGGTTTGGCTTATGAGGGAGAGAAGGAGCTTTACTTGGACTTGACAAGCAGTTTTGTGTGAGAAGCTTGCTGTTATGCCCATGTCCTCAGAAATTGTGCAGGGTGCATTGCATAAAATGAACTGATGTGAGCAGAGGGATGACACAGAAAAAAAGAAATCTTTTTTTGTTTTGTTTTTTGCCTAAAGTTTTGTCTAGTCCAGGCTGACCTGCAAATTTTTTGTTCAGAGATTATAATTTTTGAGATTGAGCCAGAGGACCTGCACACTGGGGCAACAGGAAGAATGTACTCTCTTTGAAGGGGCCTGAATGCTGAAGGAGTGTCCTGTTCTTCAAAGTCTGCTTTATTCCCCCTGGATTAACAAATTGTCACCCTATCTGGTATTATACAGTATAAGAAATGCAGGAAAGAGAGAGTCATTGAGTTTGCAACATGGTCTTGTGTTTTAGAAATGGCCATGGGCAGTGTGAAGCAGGTTTGCTGGATGCCTGCATGGAGATCCGATGGGGCCATGAGGATGAACCCTGGGTTGCAGTGGAGACCCAGTGGAGATGCCGGGACAAGATGGCTGCTAAAGAGGGCTGCTGGCCCTGGATGAAGTTTTCCAGGACTATGAGTAACGCAGCTGGAGGAGCAGAATTGGAACACCAGAGTCTTGTTGCTGGTTAGAATTTTAAGACTTGGAGACATGTCAGTGATTAGAGTTGTTGGTCTTGGAGCTACAGAGTTTGATGTTTGCCCTGTTTAAATCTTTTATTGGTTGAATATTTCTTTGCTATGCCCAATGCCATCTTTTTCAGCGTGAGTTACTCTGTGCCATTATGGGTTTTGGGGGGATTTTTTTGTATTATGGCTCAGTTAAAAGATCTTGGACTATGGGTATGTTTGAACATCATTAGGATTGATTAAAAACTATGGGGGCTTTTAATGATGGAATGAATGCATTGCATTTTACATCATGGGTGGGTATCAGTTTATGGGGGCTAGGGCAGAATGTGGTGGTTTGATTCAGGTGTCCTCCATAAACTTAGGTGTTCTGAATGCTAGATCCCCAGCTGATGGAGATTTGGGAATTAATGCCACCTGGAGACAGTGCATTTTTGGGGGGGGGGGCTTATGGGTGTTATAGCCAGTTTCCCCTTGCCAGTATTTGGCACATTCTCCTGTTCCTATTGTCGACCTGATGTTGGCCAGGGGGTGATGTCTGCCTTCTGCTCATGCTATCGTTTTCCTCTGCCATCATGGGGCTTCCCCCTCGAGTCTGTAAGCCAAAATAAACCCTTTTTCCCACAAGCTGCTCTTGGTCAGGTGATTTCTGCCAGCAATGCAAACCTGACTGCAACACCATATTAGTACACTGACCTGAACTTCAATCAACTCACTCAAATATGAGATGAACCTTTCTAACTGAAGTCCTTGAGAAATCACTTGGGTAATTTGTACACAAAAATTTAGGGAGTATATAACAGCTTTTTTTTTTTTTAACAACAATGACAAATTCTAATCTATGTGCATTTTAAAATCTCATTCTGGGGGCTGCCTGCAAAACCTAAGGTTCAGGCACACTCTCCTGTTGCTAGGGTCCATGTTATGTTGGCCAGGGGGTGATGTCCACCCTCTGCTCATGCCATCGTTTTTCCTGCCATCATGGAACTTTCCCCTCGAGCCTATAAGCCAAAGTAAACCTCTTTTTTTCCCACAAGCTGCTCTTGGTTGGGTGATTTCTACCAGCAGTGCGAACCTGACTGCAACAGTGAAATGGTACTAAGGAGTGGAATTGCTGCTAGACACCTGACTGTGTGGTTTTGGCCTTTTGGAGTTTATTTTCAAGAGGATTTGAAACCTTGGCCTAAGAGACGCCTTGCAGTGCTGTAAGTACAGCTTGATGGACTATTCTGCTCAGAGTTGAAAGGCCTGAATGCAGTAAGAACTATGGACTGTGAGGTTTGGCTTATGAGGGAGAGAAGGAGCTTTACTTGGACTTGACAAGCAGTTGGTGTGAGAAGCTTGCTGTTATGCCCATGTCCTCAGAAATTGTGCAGGGGTGCTTTGCATAGAAATGAACTGATGTGAGCAGAGGGATGACACAGAAAAAATGAATTCTTTGGGCCTAAACTGCTGTCCGTTCACCTGCAAATTTTTTGAGAGATTATAATTTTTGAGATTGAGCCAGCTGACCTGCACACTGGGGCAACAGGAAGAATGTACTCTTTTGAAGGGGCCTGAATGCTGAAGGAGTGTCCTGTTCTTCAAAGTCTGCTTTATTCCCCCCTGGATTAACAAATTGTCACTCTAGCTGGTATTATGGTGTATAAGAAATGTAGGAAAGAGAGGGTCATTGAGTTTGCAATGCGATCTTGTAATTTAGAAATGGCCATGGGCAGTGTGAAGCAGGTTTGCTGGACGCCTGCATGGAGATCACATGGGGCCATGAGGATGGACCCTGGGTTGTAGTGGAGACCCAGTGGAGATGCCGGGACCATGAGATGGCTGCCAAGGAGGGCTGCCGGCCCCAGATGAAGTTTTCCAGGACTGTGAGTAGCCTAGCTGGAGGGGCGGAATTGGAACTCCAGAGACTTGTTGCTGGTTAGAATTATCGCTCTAGGAGATTTGTCATTGACTAGAGTTGTTGGATTTGGAGCTACAGAGTTTGATGTTTGCCCTGGTTGTTTTAAATCTTGTATTGGTTGAATATTTCTTTGCTTTGCCCAATGCCATCCTTTGCAGTGTGAATGTTTATTCAGTGCCATTATGGGTTTTGGGGAGAATTTTTTTTTGATACTATGGCTCAGTTAAAAGACCTTGGACTATGGGGATGTATGAACATCATTAGGATTTATAAAAACTATGGGGACTTTGAAAGTTGCATGAATGCATTGCATTTTACATCATGTATAGTTATCAGTTTATGGGGGCCGGGGCGAAATGTGGTGGTTTGATTCAGGTGTCCCCCATAAACTTAAGTGTTCTGAATGCTAGTCTCTCCAGCTGATGGCAATTGAAAATTAAAGCCTTCTGGTGGTATTGCTGGGGGCGGGCTTATGGGTATCAGAGCCAGCTTCCCCTTGCCATGTTTGACACACTCTTCTGTTGCTATGGTCCACCGTATGTTGGCCAGAGGTGATGTCCACCCTCTGCTCATGCCATCATGGAGCTTTCCCCTCGAGCATGTAAGCCAAAGTAAACCTCTTTTTTTCCAAAACAAACAAACAAAAAAACCCCAAAAACAACAACAACAACAACAAAAAAAAAAACAAGCAAGCAAACAAACAAACAAAAAAACCCTTAAGGTTCAATTACCCAGAACCTACGTAAGCCAGATGCACATGGTAGCACATGCATCTGGAGTCTGTTTGCAGTGGCTAGAACCCAATGTGCCCATTCTTTCCCTCTCAAATAAATAAACAAATAAATACGTAAGTAAAATAAAGTTGGGCAGCTGGGTATGGTGGTAATCCAGCTACCAGGCAGCCTGAGCTAGAGTAAGAACCTACCTTGGAAAAAAAAGTCAGACAGTGTCACACTTTTTGTCCCTGCTTCTACTCCACTTGTGGCCTCCATTACAGTGTCCCTCACAGCTACTTTGTCTCTCTGAAACTCTTACTACAATAGTTACCAAGAAGAATGTCCTGAAGTTTAGTTCTGAACATTTCCCTTCTCAGTCACAAAGTCATTCCTATCTCCCGAGCTAGTCCAACTTTCTTTCACTGAGGCCTTCCATTTACCGACTGACTCCTTACCCCTTTCTTCCATTTTTCACTGTGATAACCTCCATTTTTCTAAATCATGCTAGCTGAATAGGAAATAGTTTAAAAGCAGAAACAGATAGGGGCCTTGATAAAATAAACACTGATAATTTCTCCTCTTCTGCCTCAACACAGTGACTGTGGCAGACTGATGCATTGAATACCTGGAAAGTTTCTTTGTTAGTAACATAAGAGAGCAAATTCAGGAATACTAGGAAATTAGTATCTCCATTCCCGCTCTCTCTTCAATACTGCAAGGGGTTCAGAGAGAAAGGTAATTCACCAAGAAAAAAATGAACTAACTCTAATTAATTCCTAAAAATATAACAAAATTTATTGTTTTTAACCTTTTTATCTAACATTAAGTTCAAAACGAAGGAATTTCAACATACCTTTTTCATCGTCAAACAACAGGTAAGGTCATGATATACCACAGGCACAAAGTCCTTTGACAGATGAACATCAAACTCTACAAATGCTGCACCCTGACAGAAGTAAGCGAGGCAAATATTTGAGAATCATTTTCAGGAGTAAAACACATTCAAGTTCAGTATAAAATTATAGCTTTGTACACAAAAAATAAACATTTCTTCATGAATACCACATTTCAAACTTTTACTAATATTGTCTTGCAACAATTTTTCTTTTTGCAAAAGTACAACTTTTTCTAGGGGAAAAATGAGTGCCAGGGCATCTGACAGGCAGTGAAACATAGTTTATCATGTTATCTCTGACAATGCTATGAGCAGAAATGGATTCCAGTAGTAGGCAGGATGACTTCCCCTATACACAATACCTAATCAGCATATCACCAGAGAGGAGGTGAGGAAAAGAACTGACTATGGAGGAGTGGAGAGATGGTTCAGTGGATAAAGGCATTTGCTTGCAAAGCCTGACAGCCCAGATTTGATTCCCCAATACTCATGGAAAGCCAGATACACAAAGTGACATATATCTAGAATTCATTTGAGGTGGAAAGAAGTCCTGTCATACCCTCTCCCTCTTTTGTTTCTTCCCCCTCTTTCTGCTTGAAAGTAAATAAATAAAAATAAAGATAGAATTAGCTATGGAAATGGAGTTGTACTCAACTCCAAAGAAAATTGAAATTATGAAATTACATGGAAATGGATGGATCTATAAAAGATTATACTGTATGAGGTAACACAGGCCCAGAAAGTCAAATGCAGCATGCTTTCTCTTTTACATGGATCCTAGTTTCAAATGTTTCGATTTGTATGTAAGCTGAAATGAAAGTCAGTAGTAGAGGCCAGGAAGCCAGAAAGAGCCCATGAGGGAGGGAGGAGAGGGGAAGGCTTTAAGGGGAGGGTATAGTAGATATGTAAGTAGAAGGGCAGGACACTGGGAGTGAAATGGTCTAAGTGAGATCATAGGAGAAGATGGAGGAAAAGAGGGGGTGGAAGAAGGGTTAATCAAAATTAAAGATGGACCAGGCATGGTGGTACACACCTTTAATCCCAGTACTCAGGAGGCAGAGGTGGGAGGATCGCTGTGAGTCTGAGGCCAGCCTAGAACCACAGAGTGAGTTCCAGGTCAGCCTGGGCTAGATAGAGTGAGACCCTACCTCAAAAAAACAAACAAACAAAAATAGCTTAACATTTTATATAAAAAAAGAAGCATTAATTATGGAGTGTATTCATTTTGCTCCCAGGTAACAAGAATGATGTACACGTCAAATTTCTATATGTAGGCCAAAAACAGATGAAAAGGAAGACAAGAATTATAGTTGAGAACATTAATTTTAAAAGCATATCTGTCCTGTAAATTAATCTAAATAAAGATCAAGAACATAAACCATCACACAAGTGTATAAATCATGTCACATGTAGACTGTGGTCCACAGAATTGCTGCCAAAGAACAGATGGACGCATGTCCAGCCCTGCAGTGGTTCTAAGTCATGTGCAGATTGGAACTTAGGAACATACGTCAATCCAGACTACAAGCAAGAAACTCCAGCATCTGGTTATGCAGCCTGCCCTCCTGTGATTTCTAAAGCAGAAAAAGAAACTTCTATGACTTTTTATCTTCTTTTTTTTTTTTGGGGGGGGGGTTGAGGTTTGAGGTAGAGTCTCACTCTAGCCCAGGTTGACCTAGAATTCACCATGTAGTCTCAGGTTGGCCTTGAACTCAAGACGATCCTCCTACCTCTGCCTCCCAGGAGCTGGGTTTAAAGGTGTGTGCCACCACGCCCACTTATTCTTTTTTAAAAAAGTGTTTTGTTTTTTTTTTAAATTTGATTTTATTTGACAGAGGAGGAGGCAGATGGAGACAATGGGCACATCAGGGCCACTAGCCACCGCAAATGAACTCCAGATGCATGGGCCACCTTGTGCATCTGGCTTATGTGGGTACTGGGGAATCAAACCTGGGTCCTTAGGCTTTGCAGGCCAAGTGCCTTAACCACTAAGCCATCTCTCCAACCCAACTTCTATGACTTTCAACTAGAAAATACCACAACCAATTCAGAAAAATTAGACCATTCCGGGCTAGAGATGGCTTAGTGGTTAAGGCGCTTGCCTGCGAAGGTTAAGAACTCATGTTCGAATGTCCAGGCCCCATAAGCCGAATGCACAGTGATGCAAGTGCACAACATTGCACATGCACACAAGGGGACACACGCGTCTGGAGTTTGTTTGAGGTGGCTGGGGGCCCTGGCACACCCATTCTCTCTCTCTCAAATAAATTAAAAAAAAAAAAAGACCATTCCTAAGTAGTTCTATTCATTAAACATTTGAAGTTATAGCTTTCTAGTCTAAATGTTTTATTTTACATTAAGTATTTATTTGGAAAACAATGTCACTAAGAGGTCAATGTTAAGGAAGGAACAATGAACTAAAACTGGTTCCAAATTATGATGGCAAGCCCATAACACTCATAGATTAGTGTCATCCTCAACAAAAGACAAAATATTGCCCAGGCAATATTTAATCCTATCCTTTAATCCTGTCACTTGGGAAGCAGGTGTAGGAGGATCACTATGAGTTCAAGGCCAGTATGGAGCTACAAAATTCCAGGTCAGCCTGAGCTACAGTGAGATCCTATCTCAAAAAAGGTAGGGCTAGAGAGATGGCTTAGTGGTTAAGGCGGTTGTCTGCAAAGCCTAAGGACCCAGGTTCAATTCCCTAGTACCCATATAAGCCAGATGTACAAGGTGGCATATGTGTCTGGAGTTGGTTTGCAGTGATCAGTGACCCTATGCACCAATTCTTTCTATCTGCTTTTCTCCCTCTTTTTCAAATAAATAAATAAATTTCATGTAATTTAATATACAGTTGATTAATAAAACAGGAAGATAACAAGTTCAAAGCCTGTCTGGGCTAAAGAGTAAGTTCAAGGCCAGCCTGGGCAACTTGGTAAGACCCAGTCTCAAAATAAAAAGGGGCCAGGTGTTTGCAGTGCCTAGAGTTCCTGGTGTGCCCATATTCTCTCTGTCTGCTGGGTGTGGTGGAGCACACCTTTAATCCCAGCACTCAGGGGGCAGAAGTAGGAGGAGCTTTATCAGAAACCAGCCTGAGACTAGTGAATTCCAGGTCAGCCTGGGCCAGAGCCAGACCCTTCCTTGAAAAAAACTAAAACTAAAAGTTGCATAAAAAGGGGAGTGCAGATGTGGTTCAATGGCACAGTGGTCGCCTAATATGTGTGAAGCCCAAGATTCACTCTCTATTACTACTGAAGAAAAAACTTTACTTGCTGAATATCCAGTAAAGTACTTGCTGCAGAAATGTGAGGACGGAGTTGGAGTTCCTGGCACCCATGTAAATGCTGGGTGGGCGGGCATGGCAGCAGTGCTCTGGAGGCAGAGCTAAGATCTAGAAGACAAGCTGGCTAGCTAGAATAGCAGAACTGGTGAGCTGTGGGTTTAAATGACAGACCCTACCTCAATAAATAAAGGCAGAGAACAACTAAAGGAAGATACCTGACATTAAGTTCAGGCCAACATGTGCTCACACACACATATGAAAAAAAGAAAAACTTAAAAGACGCTGGGTGTGGTGGCATGTGCCTTTAATTTCAGCACTCAGGAGGCAGAGGTAGGACTGCTGTGAGTTCAAGGCCAGCCTGGGCTAGAGCATCAAGACCCTACCTCAAAAACAAGCAATCAGCCGGGTGTGGTAGCGCACGCCTTTAATCCCAGCACTCGGGAGGCAGAGGTAGGAGGATTGCCATGAGTTCAAGGCCACCCTGAGACTACACAGTGAATTCCAGGTCAGCCTGAGCTAGAGTGAGACCCTACCTAGAAAACCAAAAAAAAAAAAAAAAAAAAAAAAAAAAAAAAAAAAAAAAACAAGCAATCAAAGCCAGGCGTGGTGGTGCACGCCTTTAATCCCAGCCCTGGGGAGGCAGAGGTAGGAGGATTGCCATGAGTTCAAGGCCACCGTGAGAGACTACATAGTGAATTCCAGGTCAGCCTGGGCTAGAGTGAGACCCTTCTTCAAAAAACCAAAAAACAAAAAAAAAAAAAAAAAAAAAAAAAAGGCAATTAAAAAAAAGGGGGGGGGGCTGGAGAGGTGTCTTCGTGCCTGCAAAGGATCCTGGTTCGACTCTCCAGGACCCACATAAGCCAGATGCACAAGGGGGTGGCATGCATCTGGAGTTTGTTTGCAGTGGCTGGAGGCCCTGGCATTCTCCTATTCTCTCTCTGCCTCTTTCTCTCTCTCAAATAAATAAATAAGTTATATATATATATATATATATATATATATATACACACACACACATACATATATGAAATTTTTTTAAAAACAAAAAAACATAAAACATGAAATTTTTTTAAAAAGGAAAAAAATAAAAAACCCTAAAACACAAAGTTTAAGACATGTGGAAGTCACTACTATATATATATATATACTTTTATTTCCTCCCCTTCTCCCTAGTTTAATTTTGGAATCTGAAGTTTTCTGGTCAATACAGGAGAATGGAAAATTTAAAAAACAATCCTAGCCAGGCAGTGGTGATGCATACCTTTAATCCCAGCAACTGGGAGGCAGTGGTAGGAGGATCACTGTGAGTTCAATGTCACCCTGAGACTGCAGAGTGAATTCCAGGTCAGCCTGGGCTAGAGCGAGACCCTATCTTGAAAATCAAAACAAAAAAAAATCCTACGTTCTTAATTTAAAATGTCAAGCCTTAGTTATTAAATACACTAAAAACTAAAACTCTAGCCCAGTGTTGTAGCTAGGTATTATAATCCTAGCACTGGAAGAATAAAGCAAGGAGATGGTGCATTTGAGGCAAGACTGTCTCAACAACAAAACCACCTCTGCAGGCTACTGGAGGAGAAAGTCAGTTGTACTAGTAATGGACTCCAAGAACTACACAATGAACCAGGCAGTCAAGATGTGCCCACTGGTTTAATAGCGGTATGACCGTAATGGGACTTCTGACTGGTTCTGAGGCCTGCTCCATAGAAAGGATTCATGACTTGTACTGAAAACCAAGTCAAAAGCCTGCAAGCTTGGGAAGTCATAGGCCCTGGGTGGGGGTGGGGTAATACAGCTACTATTGTTATTTGGTTAAATGGATATGGTATGCCTATCTAATTACCCTCTAAATATTTGTTTTTTGTCCATAAATCATTGCTGACCTTTGGTCAGAGAAACTTCTTTATGCATTTGTTGTTAACAAATGCAGAGATTCAAAACTCTGAGTGCTGAAAGCAAGTGAGTACTGAGTGTTCAGCACTAAATGAGACATCTGTATTTCTCTCTCCAAGAATCAGGGAACACTATGGAAGAGAAGTTATGGAAGACTAGGCTGAAGGATGGTGAAGGCTGCCATGATCTCTGCAGCCTGGTCATGACAAGTCCAGTGTATCTGTCAACTCACAGCACCTATAGCTATACAAGATAAAGCCAATCAACGTTCTTCCATGGAGAGGAGAGCTCATGAGACCCACCCCATCCCTCCGCAGGAGCTAATGGCACTTCATAGATGCTCGGGGAGGGGAAGTCATTCTCTTCAGTGGCTATAGCCACTGGTAACTGGTGGGAAGAAGGGGTTCAGTTGGAGGTGGATTAAGAGAGTTAACAAGGATACATATGATCAAAATATAGTATATTTATATATGAAATTGTCTTCAAAAACCCTAATGCTCTATGATTAAGAAATTTAACATAATCAAGTTGGTATGCAGAGGGTACTAGTATATTTATTATTTTTAAATACAAGTACAAAATAATGTGCTTCACTATGGTATTTTTATATAAACTGATATACTTAAAGTGTTACAACAGATCACTATCACAACTTTCTATAAGCTTTATTTCCAAAGTGAAATCAGTCATTAGTAGGAACTTTTTTCTTTTCCCAATAACTCAAAAGGATGGTAAGCTGGCTCACAGCCTGTAGTCCTAGCACTTGGGAAGCTCCAAGGCAAGAAGATAGCTTTGGGTTTGACTGGGCTAAATAGTGAATTCCCCATTAAATTTACTGGTTATGATTCTGTTGTTTTACATTTGAATTTTTACCCAAGATCTAAGTAAATCCCAAAAAATAGTCCTTTTTTTTGTTTGTTTGTTTGTTTATTCAAGGTAGGGTTTTACTCTAGTCCAGCTGACCTGGATTCACTATTCTCAGGGTGGCCTTAAACTCATGGCATCCTCCTACCTCTGCCTCCCAAGTGCTGGAATTAAAGACATGTGCCACCACACCTGGCTCCTTTTTATTTTATTTTAATTTATTTATTTGCAAACAGAGAGAGATAGAAGAGAGAATGGGCATGCCAGGACCTCTAGCCACTGCAAATGAACTCCAGATGCACGTGCTCCTTGTGTATCTGGCTTACATGGGTCCTGGGGAATCGAACCTGGGTCCTTTGGCTTCGTAGGCAAACACCTTAACTGCTAAGCCATCCCTCCAGCACCCCCCCTTTTTTTTTAATGAGAGAGAGCAGGAGGGAGAGAGAACTGGCACACCAGGGCCTTCAGCTACGGCAATTGAACTCCAGACACATGCACCTTGTGCACAAGTGTGACCTTGCATGCCTGCATCCCCTTGAGTAGTCACTTTGCACATCTGGCTATACATGAGACCTAGAGAGTTGAACATGGGTCCTCAGGCTTTACAGGCAAGCACCTTAACTGCTAAGCCATCTCTCCAGCCCTAAGCCCCGTATTTCTACATCAACAACCCAAAGTTGTTTAAAGAAAGGTTACTCACATGACTAGCAGCATTTCTTAAAGAAGCAATAGTATTTTCTTGTACTTTAGCCAGCCTGAAATACATAAGAAATAGTTAACATGGAATAAGGAAACAAATACAGTAAAGAAGCCAACTGTATTTTCACATGATAGTAAGATTCCTTCTCTATTTTGCTATCCCCAAAATATGTCTATGAACTACTAGCTGGTATATGCAATTATCTCATAAACAATTTCTAACAATTACAAGCAGACATATCCTATATACATATGTTCCTTACATTTGGATTTCTTTTATTGGAGTCAAGTGAGATGAGTAAGGAAACCAAACCTTTTCAATAGCATGAAGAAACAGAGTAATGTGCTATGTGGATATGATTCAATACTGACAAAATATGGAGGGAAATGAGAAAGACTGGCAAACAGGGTAGATGTATGAAAATATTACTAAAAACAAGAAGGAAAAATGGGGCTGGAGAGATGGCTTAGCAGTTAAGGCATTTGCCTACAAAGCCAAAGGACCCAGGTTTGATTCCCCAGGACCCATGTTAGCCAGATGCACAAGGGGGCACACCCATCTGGAGTTTGTTTGCAGTGGCTGGAAGCCCTGGCACGCCCATTCTCTCTCTCTCTGTGTCAAAATAAATAAATAAATAAATAAATAAATAAATAAAATATTTTAAAACAAGAAGGAAAAGGAAGAAAATTCATTGTTTGATATGAATTAAGGGTGATTCTTACTTATATGAATATTGATTTGTATTACAGAACTAAAATATCATAATGACAAGTCCTAACATCGTTCTAAAACGGGGGTGGGTGTTCAATTTTACAGTGGGAAGCCTATAGCACAGGCCTGGGAAACGGGACAGTACATGCTGCACATGCATGATAACCTGAGTTCTATCCCCATCATCCATGTAAAAAACTGGGCATGGTCACACTGCAGAGTGCAAGGAGGCAGAGGCAGAAGAATCACTGGGACTTACTGGTCAGCCAATCTGACCAAAATATGGTAGCTCCAGGCTCAATGAGAGCCCATCTTGAAAGGAAATAAAGTGCAACAGTAATAAGAGGAGGACACCAGATTTTCTCTAAACATCTGGCATCTGCACCTGTATGTACATGTTCATGCATACACCATACACACACATCACACATACAGAGTTTAAAAATACTATAGCAATAAGCCATGGCACTGATAATTAACTAAGTTTGAAACTGGAAGGGAAAGACAAGGCACGCTTCTGATGAGGTCTAAGAAGTATATGTGATTAGAACAGAACCAAACCTTTCTATTTTATAGATGAAAAAATCGAGACCCTAAGAGAACAACTTAAAAGACAAACAAAAGACAGACACAGGGCTGGAGAGATTGCCCAGCAGTTAAGGTGCTTGCCTGTAAAGCCTAAGGACCCATGTTTGATTCCCCAGAACCCATAACAGCCAGATGCACAAAGTGGCATATGTGCCTGGAGTTCATTTTCAGTGGCTAGATAGAGGCCCTGGTGCACATTCTTTTTAAATCTCTCTCTCTCAAATAAAATAAAATAGCCAGATGTGGTGGTGTACACCTTTAATCCCAGCACTTGGGAGGCAGAGGTAGGAAGATTTCCATGAGTTCAAGGCCACTCTGAATCTACATAGTGAGTTCCAGGTCAGCCTGAGTTACAGTGAGATCCTACCTTGAAAAACAAACAAACAAACAAACAAACAAACAAAGAAAGAAAGAAAGAAAGAAAGAAAGAAAGAAAGAAAGAAAGACAGACAGACAGACACAGAATTCCACCAAAGCTTTCTGCATCAAGCCTTCTTTCCTGGCTTTCAACTTTTAATGTATTTTTCATTATCCATTTAGTAGCACATTATTAAAATGACTCAATATGAGCCGGGCGTGGTGGCACACGCCTTTAATCCCAGCACTTGGGAGGCAGAGGTAGGAGGATCACTGTGAGTTCAAGGCCACCCTGAGACTACAGAGTGAATTCCAGGTCAGCCTGGACCAGAGGGAGACCCTACCTCAAAAAACCAAAAAAAAAAAAAAAAAAAAAAACAAAAAAAAAAACCTCAATATGATGGAGAGTGGATTTGTGAAGGGAAAAGTGGGGAGGGGAGGTAATTATCAGTTTATTGTCTATAATTACAGAAGCTGTCAATTTAAAAAAGTTTAACACCGGGCATGGTGGCTAATGCTTTTAATCCCAGCACTCGGGAGGTCAGAGGTAGGAGGACTGTCGTGAGTTCAAGGCCACCCTGGGACTACATGGTGAATTCCAGATCAGCCTGGGCTAGAGTGAGACCCTACCAAAAAAAAATCAAAAAATAATAATAATAAAATAAAAAGACTCAGCAGAAATGGTAATCCCCACTGTCAAATTTAATTTAAGTCTTATGGTAATAATAAAGGCATTATCAGGGTTGGACAGATGGCTTAGCAGTTAAGGAGCTTGCCTTGTAAAGCCTAAGAACCCAGGGTTCAATTCCCCAGTACCCAAATAAAGCCAGAAGCATAAAGTGGTATAATGTGTCTGGAGTTTGTTTACAGTGGCCAAAGGCTCTGGTGCACCCATTCATAGTCTTTCTCTCTCTGCCTCTTTTTCTCTCTTAAATGAATAAGCAAATAAAATAGAATACTTATATTTATTTACTTGAGAGAGAAAGAGGTAGACAGAGAAAGAGAGAGAGAGCAAGAGTGAGAGAGAATGGGCATGCCAGGGTCTCTAGGCACTTCAAGTGAACTCCAGACACATGCACTACCTTGTTTTTTTTTCCTGGTTTTTGGAGGTAGGGTCTAAATGTAGCCCAGGCTAACCTGGAATTCACTCTGTATTCTCAGCGTGGCCTCGAACTCACGGGGATCCTCCTACCTCTGCCTCCCAAGTGCTGGGATTAAAGACATGCGCCACCAAGCCCGATGTTGCATCTTGTGTATCTGGCTTCAGTCTTGGGGAATTGTACTGGGCTCTTGGGCTTGCAGACAAGAGACTTAACTACTACACCATCTCTCCAGCCCAAAATAGTTTTTTTTTTTTTTTTTTTTTAAAGAATTATCTTGCCAGGTATGGTGGCACATGTCTTTAACCCCAGGGCTCAGGAGGCTGAGGAAGGAGAATGAATCACTGTGAATTCAAGGCCAACCTGAGACTCTGAGACTACATAGTGAATTCAGGTCAGCTCAGACTAAAGGGAGACCCTACCTTGAAAAATGAAAGAAAAGGCTGGGCTGGTGGTGCACGCCTTTAATCCCAGCACTCGGGAGGTAGAGTGGGAGGATCACGGTGAGTTTGAGGCCACCCTGAGACTACATAGTGAATTCCAGGTTAGCCTGGACTAGAGTGAAACCTTACCTCAAAAAACCAAAAAGAAAGAAAGAAAAACAAACAATCAGCATTATCTGACCTTCAGTTAGTCAAATCAACTAATCTCATCAAGCAAGAGCTACAGAACGGTAATCCTATCCAAGAACTCAACCTACTGGGCAGTTGTTGTTGAGTTCCCTGCACCTCGATGTCCAACATCCAATGGTATCCTTGGCTTCCAGTACTTGGAAAATGAAGACTTCATAGAACAACTATATCCTGGTAATGGCTTAATGATGATAAAGTCAACTTTCATAGGAAAAAAAGGGGGGACAGACAAAGATAAAAATGACTTAAAAGGTCATCATGAGTTCAGAAATATTTCAATAGCACTTCACACAGTTTTATTAATCCTCATAAAATAGAAAAAGATTAAGGCAAAATTGATTCAAAGTAATCCAGAAAATTTAATGGATACACTCCTGAAATTATACTAAATGTAAAGTAAATTGTTGGAGCTAGAGAGATGGGTTACCAATTAAGGAGCTTGCCTGCAAAGCCAAAGGACCCAGGTTCAATTCCCCAGAACCCATGTAAGCCAGATGCACAGGGTGGCTCATGTGTCTGGAGTTTGTTTGCAGCAGCTGAAGGTCCTGGCATGCCCATTCTCTATCTGCCCCCATAAATATATTGATCAATAAAAAATTTTTTTAAAGTAATGTGTTAATTTAATCATCACCATTCTCAAACCCAATTTAAACTAATGAAAATTGTAACTTGAACCGGGTGTGGTGGCTCACGCCTTTAATCCCAGCACTCGGGAGGCAGAAGTAGGATCACTGTGAGTTTTGAGGCCACCTGGAGACTACAGAGTGAATTCCAGGTCAGGCTGGGCTAAAGGGAGACCCTCTAAAAAACAAACAAAAAAATTATAACTTACCTCTTACTTTGCCTATGGTTTTCCTGGAAATTCTGCTCATGATGGGAAGAGTAAGGATGCCCGCGCTCTTCCCACTCTCAGCAATGGTGGATGACAACAAGCATGCTGTACCCACATGTCCAGGAAGAGCATCGCCTTGAACTACATGCTCACCTAGATCTTCCTGAAAAATGAGATGAAAATACCCTGAATTTTTTAACACTCAATTTAATGTCAGCTCAAGAGTCTATGGAGGAAGACTGAGGATAAAGAGTCAGGCATGGTGGCACACACCTATAACACCAGCACTTGGAAGGCTGAGTTAGGAGGATTCTAAGTCTGAGGCCAGTCTGTACCAAAAAGGCAGGGGAGTGGAGCTTGAGAGATGGCTCAGCAGTTAAGGTGCTTGCCCTGGCTGGAATCCTCAGTACCCATGTAAAGCCAGATGCACTAAGTGGCACATATATCTGGAGATCATTTGCAGCGGCTCGAAGCTCTGGGGTGTTAGATCCCTTTATCTCTCTCTGCTTACAAATAAGTAAATGATAATTTTTTTTAATGGCAGGGTGGGGCTGGAGACATGGCTTAGCAGTTAAAGGTGCTTGGTGGAAAAGCCACAGGACTCAGGTTCAATTCCCCAGTACCCATGCAAAACCATATTGCCAAGGTGGTGCACAGATCTGGAGTTCAATTGCAGTGGCTATAGGCCCTGGCAAACCCATTCTCTCTCTAGTAAATAAAAAATTTTTAAAAATATAATAAAGTAAAATGGCTGGGGGGGGGGCCTGGAGAGATGGCTCAGCATTTAACTTGCTTGCTTGCAATGCCTGATGGCCTGGGTTTGATTTCCCAGTACCTATGTAAACACAGATGCACAAAATGGTGCCCGTGTCTGGAGTTATTTGCAGTGGCTAGAGGCCCTGGTATGCCCATTCTCCCTCTGTGTATCTCTCCCTCTATATCTTTTTGTGTTTGCAAATAAACATTAAAAAAGTAAATAATAGCAGGGAAGGGACAGAAAGAACTAAAATATATGTGGAGTCAATTCTTAATATAATTTATATTTCCTACAAATGTGTTTATATGGATGGCACTTAAGGACAGGTAACTCTAAGAAACACATGTTCATTGTGAGACTGCACTGGGTATTTTATAGTATGGTCTACAAATGAAACAGTATTTCTAAAAATATAAGTCAAATTAAAGGTTAGAATTCAAGAGAACATTAAAAAGTAGGTACTTCATTGCAGAAGACGTGGCAGAAAATATGTAAGAGGGGGCTGGAGAGATGGCTTAGCGGTTAAGGCGCCTGCCTCCTAAGCCTAAGAACCCAGTCCCAATCTCCAGGTCCCACGTTTAGCCAGATGCAAAGTGAGGCAAGAGCACAGTGCTGCACTTGACCACAAGGCAACGCACACATCTGGATTTCGTCGTTCACAGCAGCTGAGGGGCTGCTGGTGCGCCCATTCTCTATCTGTCTTCCTCTCCCTCTGTGTCTCTCTCCAAAAAAAAAAAAAAAAAAAAAAAATGTAAGAGGCAAAAGAAGGGGAGGACTACTTTATAATACTGTGTTTTGGACACAAGGTGGCCACTATACACAAGATGTGCATAAAAGGAGGAAAAAAAATGATGACATCAAAATAGAAGAGAAGGCTGGGCGTGGTGGTCCACATCTTTAATCCCAGCACTCGGAGGCAGAGTTAGGAGGATCATCATCAGTTCTAGGCCACCCTGTGACTACATAATGAATTCCAGGCCAGCCTGGGCTACAGTGAGACCCTACCTTAAAAAAAAAAAAAAAAGAAAGAAAGAGGGAAAGAAAGAGGAGACTAGTTGGAAAGAAGGGATTCAGTGGAGGGGATTCCAAGAGGAGGAAAAGAGAACACGGTGGGAGAGGTTATGATCATGGTTTTTATTAATATATATGGAAATTGTCAATAAAACTTGAAAAAGGATTTTTAAAAAGTGAAAAGTAGGTACTTAAGAAATAAGGACATACTCAGCCAAAACTACACACTATATTTTTATAAAATCACATGGATCACATTACTTAACTTAAACCTAGACTTTTAAAATTTTTATTTATTTATTTGAGAAAGAGGGAAAGTGAGAGAGAAAAAAAGGCAAATAAAGAGAGAATGGACACACCAGCCTTCACTCACTGCAAACTCCAGACACATGCGTCTGGCTTACATGGGTACTGGGGAATTGAACCAAGGTCCTTAAGCTACACAGGAAAATGCCTTAACTGCTAAGCCATCTCTCCAGCCTGAGATGTGTACTTTTTGAAAAATGTAATCTTTGAGAAATTACTGTAGATGATTCTATATAATGAGAGCCATTCAAATAAATTTCTAAAAGCATCATCAAATTGAATAACTCAAATATATAACACTTTATCTCAGTAGCTTTATTTCCATCATAAATTCTGTTGCTCTCAAAAACCTGGGGCTGGGCTGGAGAGATGGCTTAGCGGTTAAGGCGCCTGCCTCCTAAGCCTAAGAACCCGGTTCCAATCTCCAGGTCCCACGTTTAGCCAGATGCAAAGTGACGCAAGGGCTCAATGCTGCACTTGCCCACAAGGGGGAGCACACATCTGATTTCATTCACAGCAGCTGAGAGACTGCTGGCGCGCCCATCACTATCTGTCTCCCTCTCTGTCTGTCTCTGTGTCTCTCTTCAAAAAATAAATAAATAAAAATTAAAAAAAAAAAAAAACCTGGGGCTAAGATTATGGTCTCCAACAACAAGCTCCATCTAATCATTGGATAAAAGAGGGGCTACATCCATCAAAATATCCCTAAAATAACAATACTTATCCCATTTAACCTATGCTGACTTCATTCTCCATTGGAGAATCTGGTTTTCTTTTTCAGAGGGTAATGAGGCCTGAGGAGATAAACTACCCCTCACACTTCAGCCAAGGTCCAGCTGAAACCACAGAGGAATTGGGGAGATAAGTAAGAGTGCTGCTTCCATGGGGAGCCTGACAATCAGTGCCAGGGTGAAGGAGGCAAATACCGAGGATACTCAACACCTGCCAAAGCTGAGATCCAGAGGTTACTGAGAGCTCATCACTGAAGCAGACTTAACAATATTCCCAGTACAGCTCAGGAAATTTTGTGGAAGAGGGGGTGGAAAGATCTAAGAACCACAGGTTGGGATGTCATCCTCAGAGGCATTCCAACACCCCCCCCCCAAAACTGACTGCTGTTCTCACAATGCATAACCCACAACCCCACGGGGAATACCAGCAACCCTACTGAGGAGGGCCCCCTGTGGATGGGGGTAGGGAGGTAGGAAAAGATGGTATCAATACACGATGTATCCATACAAAGTATGTTCTCAATAAAAAATAATTTTTAAGGGCTGGAGGGATGGCTTAGCAGTTAAGGCGTGTAATACCTGTAAAGCCAAAGGACCCAGGTTTGATTCCCCAGGACCCATGTTAGCCAGATGCACAAGGGGGCACATGTGTCTGGAGTTCATTTTCAGTGGCTGGAGGCCCTGGCACGCCCATTCTCTCTCTCTCTCAAATAAATAAATAAATAAATAAATAAATAAATAAATAAATAAATAAATAAATAATAAAAATAAATAAATAATAAATAAAAATAAATAAATAAATAAATGAAAATAAATTTTAAAGCTGTGGTTAGGCATTATTACTGGTCAAGGATTTGTTCCCTTCCCTCAAAGAAGAGAACCAGCATTGGAGGTAGCAAGGAAGGTTTAGGCTCAGGAAACTTAGGGCCATGATAGTAAGACATCACCAAAGGTTCCATCTACTACTGGTGGGGAACATTTGCACAGCAGTGAGCTCACACACACTATAGTATCGTGTAAATACCTTGCAGGCTGGAGAAGCTCAGTTGTATGTTCTGAATGCTTGAACCCCAGCTAGTGGCAATTTGGGAGGTGGAACCTTGCTAGAGGAGCTGCCCAGAGGGAGCTGTCTATTATACCCCTATAAGCCCATCCCTTTGGGCAGAATTAGGCTCTCTCCTACTGCTGTTGTCCATCTACTGTGGCAGAGGTCATGCCTAGCCTCTGCTCATGCCATGGATTTGCTGCCGTCATGAAGCTTCCCCACAAGACCAAATAAGCCAAAATAAACAACTTTCTTCCCAACAAGTTTTGGTATTTTAGAATGTGTTTGAAGGAGGAGTAGGGAAGGATTTGGTAGTTAGGCTTAAAGAAGCCTTGGAATGCTATAAGCAGAGTTTTATGTGTTATGCTGGTGAATCTGACACTGCTAACTACAGAGAGAATTGTGGCTATGAAGGTCTGCTCATTAAGTATTAAAGGGGAAGGAAAGAACTTTGTTAGAACTGGGCTACTGATGGGAAAGCTGGCTGTGTTCTGTCCATGTGCTGCGAATTTGAGCAATGTTGAATTTAGAATTGACTGATGGTGCTTGGCAGAAAGCACACAACAGGAAATTATGAAAGATGGACATTTTAATCACAGAAAACATTCAAGCATGTTTGAAGTTACCGGCACAGAGACTTAAACTGCAATTAAGTTTACTATTTTTTTCCCCAAAGCAGGCTCTCTCTAGCCCAGAGTGACCTGGAACTCTACTCTAGTCACAGGCTTACCTAGACGTCACAGTGATTCTTAGACTTCTGCACCTGAATGCTGGGATCAGAGGAGTGGCCACCATACCCAGCTACACAATTTTTAAAAAGCAATTATATGAAGAAAATGAGCCATGGTTGTCCAACTGTTTTGCACTGGGACAATGGAAAAGATACCCTGAGGGTAAAATCCAACCCATAGAAAGCTCAAGATAGTAAGAATGCAAATTCTTTTGAAAGAAGGGGGCTTGAAGAATGCTTGGTGAAGGAGTTTTATGCTCTTCAAGGTCAAGCTTTATTCAACTCCAGATTTTCAGATTGGGCTATGTGCCCACCTGATACTGGTTTTGAAAACATAAGAAATGCCAGAAAAAGGATCAAGAATTATGGTAATGGACAGCAGGGTTGAAATCCATGTATGGAGGCCCAGTGAGGCCCTTTTATGGAGATATGACTATGAACCATGGGGTTGCCATGCAGACTCAAGGACTATGAGGATCTCAGGACTAAGGAACAGCTACTAAGGAGTGCTGCAAGCTCAAGAAGGAGCTTCCCTAGGCTATGAGCAGACCAGATCAAGGAACAGAATTGGAACCCAAGAGACTTTGTCACTGGTTACAGATATTGGACTTCAGATGCTTGATGTTTGCCCGTTAGTTACAGATCCTGCATTGGTCCACAGACTCTCTTTGTTATGTCTTCTTTTTGCAGTGGGAATGTTTACTCGGTGCTATTATGTGTTAGAAGTATGTGATTTGTCTTTTCATTTTAGGTCAGCCTGAGGTAGAAAGAGACCCTACTCTGCAAAGCCAAAGAAAGAAAGAAAGAAAGAAAGAAAGGAAGGAAGGAAGGAAGGAAGGAAGGAAGGAAGGAAGGAAGAAAGAAAGAACTTCAGAAAAAAAACTATAGATTGTTAAAAATAAAATGAATTAGGGCTGAAGAGATGGCTTAGTGGTTAAGGCAATTGTCTATGAAGCCTAAGGACCCAAGTTCAATTCCCCAGTACAGCACATACATGTGGAATTTGTTTGCAGTGGCTACAGGCCCTGGCACACTCATATTCTCAATCTCTCTCTCAAATGAATAAATAAAAATTAAAAAAATAAAATAAAGTGAATTAGCTGGGATGGTGGCACATGCCTTTAATCCTAGCCCATGGGAGGCAGATTTAAGAGGGTTGCTGTGAGTTCAAGGCCAATCTGGAACTATAGAGTGAGTTACAAGTCAGTCTGGTCTAAAGTAAGACCATACTTCAAAAAAAAAAAAAAAAAAAGGAAATAATTTTTCTCAGTGTGGTGAGTATACAACTTTAATCCTAGCACTCTTATAGGCTGAAGCAGAAGGAAAGAAATGAGTGTGAGGCCAGCGTGGTGCTACAGAGTAAATTCTAGGTTAGCCTGCATTAGAGTAAGACCTTACCTCAAAGAAACACACACACATACACACATGAGAGAGAAAAAGAAAAAAAGAAACAAAAACAGACTACAAGGTAGGGATGTAGTTTGATTGGTAACATGTATAAAGCCTTGGGTTCAATCCCCAGCTGTGCATAAACCAGGCACAGGCCCAAATCCTAGCTGATAAGAGGTAGACATAGTAGGGTCAGAAATAGGATCAGCTAAAAAGAATATGAGGGGGGTGGAGATGGCTTAGTGGTTAAGGCACTTGCTTGCAAAGCCAAAGAAAACAGTTTGATTCCCTAGGATACACGTAAGCCATATGCGCAAGGGGATGCATGCATTTGAAGTCTGCAGCAACTAAAGGCCCTGGCATGCCCATTCTCTCTTTCTCAAATAAAAAAAGAAAAAGAATATAAGGTAGCCCAGTATGGTTGTACACATCTTTAATCCCAGCACTTGGGAGGCAGACATAGGAGGATCGCCATGAGTTTGAGGCCACCCTGAGACTAAATAGTAAATTCCAGGTCAGCCTGGACTAGAGTGAAACCCTACCTTAAAACTCCCACTCCACACCCCCCAAAACACGCAAAGAAAAAAAAACCCCAAAGCCAGGCGTGGTGGCACTCACCTTTAATCCCAGCACTCGGGAGGCAGAGGTAGGAGGCTCTCTGAGAGTTCAAGGCCACCCTGAGACTACACAGTGAATTCCAGGTCAGCCTGGACTAGAATGAAACCCTACCTCAGAAAACAAACAAACAAACAAACAAACAAACAAACAAACAAACAAACAAACAAAAAACCACCAGACAAGGGGGTCAGCTTGGACTTCATGAGACCCTGTCTCAAAACCAAGAAACTAGGCCAATGTGGTAGCATATGCCTTTAATTCATCCCAGCACTGGGGAGACAGAGGTAGAAGAATCACTGTGAGTTTGAGGCCACCCTGACACTACATAGTGAGCTCCAGGTCAGCTTGGACAGCAAGACCTTACCTCAAAAAACCAAACCAAAACAAACAAAAACCTAAAAAACAGAAAAGAGACTTCTACTATAAGAGACCCAAACATTTTGAGCTACATCTTGTTTATCCATCAAGGAATACTCAGCCACCAGACTCTCCTTATCATTGGAGGCTTCTTTGGTTACAATTCAGTTATATTTAGACTTAATGAGCACAATTATCAAGACATCTAGCCTTGATGTGAAATAATTCTACTTAAGTTCTCTTGGTTATATTCTTAATAGTACTTTCATTTGTCAACCTGAAGTTGTGTGTGTGTGTTTTCAAGGTAGGGTCTTACTCTATTCCCAGGCTGACCTGGACTTTACTATATAATCTCAGGGTGTCCTCAAACTCATGGCAATCCTCCTATGTCTGCCTCCTGACTGCTGGGATTAAAGGCATGCACCACTACACCTGGCTATAACCTTGAATTTTTCTAAGGAGGAAACATCTACAAAGTTTTATGAATCACAACTTCACCCAAATTGTTCCTGCATTCTTTGTCAACCTTCCCAACGAAATAACTACTTACCTCAAAAAAGTCAAAGATTAGCTCCAGGTTATCTGGTTCCATTGTCTGTATGCTATACTCTGTCCAACGGTCAGGCTGTAAGCCATAGCCACATTCTGGCTGTGAATGCCTGCATTTGAACTCATTGTCACTTATTAAGGATATCTCCAGGCTATTGGACATTTTATGAAGAACAGTGGGAGACACCCTATCATCATCATCTTCCTCCAGACCCTCTAGTGTAAGCTTTACCCTACATTAACAAAAGAAAAGAATGAAATGTAGTAAGAAAAATTTATAGAAATGTACTTCATTGCAAATTTAAAGCATGCCCAATATGTTCAAATAGCATAAATGAGAACACATTAAGTACCTTTGATCTAAATATAGAAATTTCTGCAGGTATTAAAGTGATATAATTGTTCATTATGCTTTCTAAAGTTGTTACATTACATTTGCATTAAAAAAAATAAATCCAAGCCAGGCATGGTGGTGCACACCTTTAATCCCAGCACTTGGGAGGCAAAGGTGGGTGGATCACCATGAGTTCGAGGCCACCCTGAGACTACATAGTAAATTCCAGGTCAGCCTAGCTAGAGAGAGACCCTACCTCAAAAAAGAAAAAAAAATTAGACAAGCCAGGCTTGGTATTTACTGTTGTCCAAATCCTGTGGGCTACATCAATTTCTTAGCCTTCAAATAACAACAACCCCTGTTTACAAGTTTCATAAATATATTATCAACCACAAAACTGGGCCATACCCCATTAGTGTACCATAAATGTACATTGGGTTTGAGGGCTTAAATTAAACATCTTCCCTTTTTTCTCCACCTTATCACAGTAAAAGTACAGATACCTTGTGAACTGTAAACTACTTTTAAAAATATTGTAAGGGAACAGATGTATTTTTTACCTATCTATGAGTCTCTCTCTCTCACACACACACTCATTTTCTCTTATTTGCTTTGAGACATGGTTTTGTTATAATACCTCAGGATGGCCTGGTACTAACTATGCAATCCAGGCTGGCCTCAAACTTGAAGAAACCCTCCTGCCTTAGCTTTAAGTGCTAGGATTAGAGGTATGTGCCACCACACCCAACTTTATGTACATTTTGTATATGTACTTTTTCTAGTGAAACTAACCAAGAATCTAGAACTCTTACAGGCTTCATAGCAATGAAAAAAGACTCAAGCCAAAGGACACAAAGACCTGTCTACTTTCAGTGAAAAGCAATTACTTGCACAGACACTTGTAATGCTTTTTAAAAAGCAAACTCTATTTTGGATTATTTATTCCATCAATTGAAAGGGACAAAAATTAAATAATCTTAGTACTATTAATATATGGAGCAAATTACTACAAATGAATCATGAAAATTTTTTATTATGATGTATATTTATTCATTCATTCCTTCCTTTGCTGTACAGAAGATCAAACACAGGGCTTCAAGCATGCCTACTCTCTCTATACAACACATGCCCCAACCACTGCTGAGCCATATAAACTGAGGTCTCCCTGTGGAATCAGCTATACAGATTAGTAATAACACTGTTCTCATACTGCAGTCTAAGATCTAAACTCATATTTCAATAACTCAAAACAAAAATTATCTTTTTCAGAAACCCATCTCTTAGGACAACCGATCCTGTGTGTTAATCTGAAAAAAAATACTCCACCAGTATATGAAGACAGAGCACAAATGCACAGAAATGAGCAGGCAAGACAGCCATTCAAAAGGGGAGGAGGGAAACCTGAAGCGAAGGGATACATGACAGAACTTATGTTCATTTTAGTTATGTTCAACAGTTTCTTAGGGGCTCAGTGGTTAAAAGCATGTGCTTGCAAAGTCTGCTAGCCCAGGTTCAATTCCCCAGCACACACATAAAAGCAGGATGCAAAGTGCTGTACACGTCTGCCCTTCGTTTGCAGCAAGAGATGCCAAAACATGGAGGTGCACATGTTGTGTGTATGCAGCAAGAGATGCCAAAACATGGAGGGGCTGGATGATGGCTTAGTGGTTATGCACATTTGCCTAAAACCAAAGGATCCTGGTTCGACTCTCCGGGACCCATGTAAGCCAGATGCACAAGGGGGCGCAAGCATTTGGAGTTCATTGGCAGTGGCTGGAGGCCCTGGTGCACCCATTCTTCCTCTCTCTCCCCCTCTACCTCTTTCTCTCAAATAAAAATTTTTTAAAAGCAGTCTTCAAACAGTTATATCATCTATCATACAGCAATAACCAAAGAATTTCCACCTATTTGTCAATCAAAAAAAGGAAAGTGGGGCCTGGAGAAATGGCTTAGCAGTTAAGCACTTGTCTGTGAAGCCTAAGGACCCTGGTTCGAGGCTTGATTCCCCAGGACCTACGTAAGCCAGTTGCACAAGGTGGTGCATGCATCTGGAGTTTGTTTGCAGTGGCTGGAGGCCCTGGTGCGCCCATTCTCTATCTATCTGCCTCTTTCTCCCCCGTCTGTCTTTCGCTTTCAAATAAATAAATAAATAAAAAAAAAGACAAAGAAAACTAAGGGGCTAGAGATAATTCAGCAGTTAAAGGTGCTTGCTGGTAAAGCTTGCTGCTCCAAATTTGATTCCCCATATGTGTCTGGAGTTCAACTGCAGTGACAAGAGATCCTGGTACACCCCCCCACACATACACACTCGCTCTCTCAATAAATAAATACATGTAATTTAAAAAATTAAAATTTTCTGGTTCCAAATTTAGAGGCTAAGGTGAACACAGATATGTGTAGCAGTAGCAATTAAAGGAAGAAAGTAATTCACTATTATAGAACCCTACAGATACCAGAAAATGACAAATACGTGTTATATTTTGTTTATATACTTAAGGCTAAAATCAAATAGATCAGAAATCTACAACAACAATAAAAACAGATTATCTAAATAATGAAATCACATGGTCATACCTAAATCTAGATTTCTTAAATTTTTTCTTGGTAATTGAAACTGGAGGTTTTTCAGAATAATGCAAGCGTAATCTTATTTCAGTCTGACATGTTAGCCATCCAGAATCCAGAGTTTCAATACCATCTGGTAGAGTAAATATGAAGAACAGTAGTTATACATTTTTGAAACCATCTAGTAAGTATACACATTAAAAAATTCTAGTTTACATTATATATATCGTTTTGTTTTGTTTTTCAAGGTAGGTTCTCACTCTAGCCCAGGATGACCTGGAATTCACTATGTAGTCTCAGGGTGGCCTTGAACTCACGGTAATCCTCTTTCCTCTGCCACCCAAGTGCTGAGATTAAAGGCGTGCGCCACCACACCTGGCACATTTATATTATAATATGGAGGATATATATATATATATATATATATATATGTATGTTTGATCTTTTCCCCTAAAGCAAATATTATACTGGTCATCTTTTATTTGTCACTAAAAAGGAACTTTTATGTAAGTTAGGGGAATGACCACTAACAATTAGCTGTATTTTAATAGCTTAAGTAAATTAAAAGTCTTATTAAATCCATCTGAATCACCATTATACTTCAAAAGCTTCACATGAGAAGCCCAGCTACAACTAGTTAGGCTAGTAGTGCTGAAGGTTTGAGGTATGTGAAGGTTAGAACCAAACTATGAGGCAATTCTGCATTCCCACACTGACACATCCTGCCATAAACAAATGGCATGAAAATGTTAACATTTTGTTAGCATTGTTTATCTTGAGGTTACTAATATAGGCAACAGAATTTTCATCAATACCAAAGAAGTAATTTTAGATCTAAGATTTTAAATCAACATGACTTAAAACTTCTCTCAGGCAAAACTTAAGAATGGTTTAGTAACTGTCAAATTTTAAACACTGTTTTTGGAAATGGACAAAATCAGAGAAATTGAACTTAGTCTGACATGAAAAGAAAAAGAGAGAAGAAAAAGTGCTACATTTAATGCCCGTAACAAGCATCTAACATGATACAAACATACATGCATTACAGCTAAAGAAAAAAAACTATTCTTCATACATTCTCTATAATGTACAGCATAAATATCATCAGTAAACAATAGGACAAGACTAAAAAAAATTAAGCTATTCAAGTATGTTACACTGTATTATGATGTAATATAAACAGTTCCAAAGTTACTATTGGGAAAAAGTTCAATTCCTATTCAAACACTGCCATAGCTTACACATTACTAATGAGTGCAAATAAAGATGGAGTTAAAACCACAACCCAAACAGTCACATCCTGGGCTTTCCTGTGCAAGTCATGAAGGCAAAGTGGTTATCAGCAACTGACCTCAGGTTGACAGTCAGTACACTGCTCAATCCTACCCAACTTGTTTCCTAAATTCCACTGTTTATAATGGGAATGCAAGTTATCAGGATAACCCTGATGCACCGAGAACCATAGTCATGGACAAAAATTTGAATTCGGAGAATAAAGTATTTACCAAAGCATAAAAATATTTAAATATGTAATATTTAACATATTTAAAGTTATGACATCTCCTACTCTACATAAAATCAATAAAGACTAAGCCAGAAATGCTAGAACATTCTGGATAGTTTGGATTTCACTGTAAATGTCTTATTTAAACATGAAGTGCTCAATCTTAATCTAAGAGCAAAATTTCACTCTTTAAGTATTTAGAACCATTGATACAATTTTCAAGCATAATAATGTTAAAAATATATAACAAGAACATTACACATATCATTTGTATTTTAATATTTGTACTTATTTAGTACAATATTGTAACTCAATATATACATAAAAACACACAATGTGTAACTCAATTCAGGGTGATTAGCATTCCAGCTCTTCTAGAAAGTATACTACTTCTGAAGTAATTAAATAACTATACATGAAACCACTTAATACTAAATAGTTAAGTCTGAAGCTACTGAAACTATTTATTTAATAGAATAAATTTGTTTATTGGATTCGGTCTCTGTGTTCAAAATCATGCTGTATCCCAATCCCCTCTCCTCCAAGGAGATGTTAAGGTAACAGCTCAGTCATATCAACAAAGTTTTTTAAAACTCAGTCGTACTTACTGTGGATTCCAAACTGTCCATCGTCAATAATAATTTCACTTTCTAGAATTCAAGGAAAATAAAAAACCCAGTTAATACTCATGATATACACAGAATGAACAACTGAAAATTACCTTAAGGACTCTTTACAATATTAAATGTATAACTTACAAGCAGCCTAAGGTGAATAAGCATATTTATTGTAGCCCTCCATAATGAATTCCTTTATGAGGAGGCTGCCAAGCCGTACCTAGTTCTCAGAGACATTGGTGATTGCTCACCATCACGTGAGAGGAAGCTCCTCAAAGGGTGCTCTCGAGGCTCTAGAGGCACAGGATGAAACTGCACTCACCGAGGCCTGAGACTATGCTGAACAGTGGTCACTTGTTTAGCTATTGGTACAATTAAAATGCTTATTCTTATTCTTACATAGTGCAAATCCAGAAATTGTCTAAAGGGTGATGCTTTCCAAATCCCAACTAGTCTTGCAGCCAGCTAAAAGCTTTCCCAACAGCATAAACTTACCTGTGCACAGAGCTGTGAAGAGTAGCAAAAAAGAACAAGTGCTAGCACATCCGTTCTCCTGACAGTTCAGTCCAAGGAGAAAAGCTGCAGAGCCATACCTCTGAGAAAAACACTAAAGAGCTTTCTGCCTTAGTACTCTGCAGCTGAAACAGCTGTTCAAGTAATGTGACAGCTCCTGATAAGACTCCCTGGCAGACTGTACACTTTATAAGTTTAATAGTTCTATTTCCCAAAAGCAGAAATTTCTAAAAGAACAGAAATAAAATCATTCCATTTCTCTTAACTCAAAATTAGCTTTAACTTCAAGATGCTTAAAATGCAAAAGATTATTATAATTCTAAGTAGGCCATCATAAAAATTCTAGATATATTATCAAAATATATAAAACATATAAAAAGAAATCCAGTAAGGGGCTGGAATGAGATATCTGTTTAAATAGGATGTTTCCTTAAGATAGGGTAAAGCAGAAACTCCTACTACTTTATAATCTAATCTGAAAAATTAGCAAGTCAGACCTTAAATTTTAACTTTACCTAGGAACTTAAATGTGTTTCTGAGCACTGAGTCAATTTATAGATATAAATTAATAATTTAATAGACATAAAATGAACTTCAAAAATTCTATATTCAGTATAGAAAAGTAAAGTCAAAAACATTTGTATGAAGAGAAATGCCATTTTGGCATGAGAAAGTTGAATATTCAAAAAAGAAAAAGGAAACCCTGAACATCAATTCTAGCACAGTCAAAAGGAGTTAAAAATGAATTAGACGGGATGTATGTCAACTACAAAGAAACTTAAATTCATTCATGCAAGTTTATTAAAGTATTTACTAGTTTAAAAAAGTATTCTATTAGTATTCAAAGCTGAAATTTAAGTGTTTATTTTAGATTGCTTTCTTAAATGTTTCCTAAACTTGAGCAAGAAATAAAATAAAGCCATGAATCAGCCAATAAGAATATTTTATAACTTTTCTAATCACTTCCAATTAAAACAAATATATCATAACATAACTAACTCCCCACAAATAAAATAACTAGGCAAGCATTTGTAATAAAGTGTATAAAGAAAGGCAATTAATAACTGTTTAGTTTTGAAAGTAAGATCCAGGAAATGCTAAGTGAAATTTGTAGCACTGGCAGTGCATTGACTTTAAACTTTAGAATAAAGTTCATTAAATCCCACTAAGCCACTGTGCAGCATATTAGTAACTTTATGCATATGCCTCAAACAGATGCAGTTAATTCCCATACCTAAAGGGGTTATTGATCGTGGTTGTAGATGAGTCTCCCACTTGTGAACTATGACTTGACATGGACCACCGATAGTCTGCAATTTAAAAGTTAAATGTCTGCAATAATTTCTTATATCTTATTTTCTACCCATGACTCCATTAAATGTTCATGGCCTAAGTCTTACACTAACTATGAGACCAAGAAATCTTGCTAGTTATCAGTGCTATATGTCCCAAATCAGGAATGTACCCAGGTTACAAAACATGATGAAAATGCTGAAAGAAAATGAGTAAGGCAATAAATAAAAAGAATTTAGATGTACTGGCACACTCTCTTAAACCCATTTGTAAATGGATTTACAATACTCATGTTTTCAAAGCAATTCTAATTTTGCACTGATACTAAATCTATTGTAAATTAACACCAAATCTTCTTTAGCATGTCAATAGTCAAATGGTTATTGCTACAGTATTCACCTGCTCTGTTTAAGACAGATGTTCTGTGTGTTTGAGAAGGACTAACTAAACCTACAACAGCAGAACAGTAGGAGGAAGAACTTAGAGAACAATTGTCACATGTTACTTCAGACACTATGCCATAACAAAGTCCTGTACTTGAGTTATTCAAGACTATGAGTAAGAAGCAAGAACATCTTTCTTTTCTTTTTTCTTTTTTTCCTATTTTGGTTTTTTGAAGCAGGGTCGCACTCTAGCTCAGGCTGACCTGAAATTCACTATGTATTCTCAGGGGAGCCTCAAACTCAGGGAAATCCTCCTACCTCTGCCTCCCAAGTGCTGGGATTAAAGGCATGAACCACCATGCCCGGCTAAAAACATCTTATTCTTTATGTCATAGTTACCAGGACTTCTAAAAAACACAGGAAATGCTAAAAGGACACATGAGATGAATTTGAGGAAAAGGGTGATCAAGAAGAAAACTAACATAAGTTTGAATCTTGGGCCTTCGTTTATATATTCATAGTGTAAATCTTCCTAATAATGGCTTCTGTTATCAAGTTACCTTACTAAAAGAGAAAATAAAGCTGCATGTGTTGCTGAAAACATATAAAACCATTTTTAAACAAAGGTCCCCTGAAGTCTAAACACATTCTGATTTTACTTTAGTCATTAAATAAAGTTAACTAATTAAAATGACATGTCAAAGCTGAGCATGTGGTATACACCTTTAATGCCAGCACTGGAGAGAGACGAAGGTAGGAGGATCACCATGAGTTCTAGGCATGGGACTAGAGCGAGTTGCAGGTCAGCCTAGGCTAGAGTGAGACCCAACCTCGAAAACAATCAAAATTATATCCAAAAAAAGCCCATAAACACACATTTTAAAAGCAAAATTTTCAAACTGTAACCTTACAAGATACCTTAAATTTTACATTACATGTTTTCTGAAAATTTTAAGTAAATGCACAGAAGCAAAAAGAAAATCTGGGGCTGGTGGGATGGCTTAGCAGTTAAGGCGTTTGCCTGCAAAGCCAAAGGACCCAAGTTCAATTCCCCAGATCCCATGTTAGCCAGATGCACAAGGTGGCACACGTGTGTGGCTGGAGGTCCCGCTACACCCATTCTCTCTCTCACCCCCTTTCTCTCTGGCAAATAAATAAAAATAAATTTTTTTTAAAAAAAAAAATGTAAAAACAAAGTATTACATTCAGAGTATATATTATCAACATTGGACATATAGCTTTGAATCATGTTCTGTGTATATTACATGTTCACTTAAAACTGTGAGACATATAAGCTTCTCTGTATGTACTGCACATGTTTAGATGGCTTTATATATTCAACTATACTGCTTATTGGATTTTAATTATTAAATTTGGTAAGCGTGCCAAATGTCCACAAGCATGTTACAAATTAGGCACAAAATAATTCTCTCATTAATCATGTTAAATTCCACTGTAATTTTTTTTTTTTTTTTTTTTTTTGGTACTTTGAGATAGGGTCTCACTCTAGCCCAGGCTGGTCTTGAACTCACAGTGATCCTCTACTTCTATCTCCCAAGAACTGGGAATAAAGGCATTTGTTACCACAGCCAGCCTAATTTTCCTTTTAAAGATTGAAAACTGACCACTCTCTAATTGGACGGGAGCCCAGCTCCATGGGAGGGAATACATCCCTGATACTGAAAACCTACAACAGCGGTAGTCATGAGCTCTACGGGTGTAATGTCTGCTGGTGTCTGGCTAAATGTATATACTATGTTCACCAAACTGCCCAGTAAGCACTTCTCTTAATATTCATACCCATATATTAATGCTACTCTCATTTTTGGTTAGAGAAGATTCTCTTTTCAGATGCTGGTGACCTTGGGATGACTCAGAAGGCACCAAGGTGCTGAGAAGAAGTGGCAGAGGAGTGCTCAGCATTGAAATATCTCTATCACACCTTCCAAGGCTCAGGGTCCATTGAAGAAGAGGTGGAAGAAAGAATTTAAGAGTGAAAGGAAGGGTAGGACTCCTTACAGTGTGCTCCTCCAGACACAAAATGGACCTCACAGTTCCTGACACTACCTACACAAGACCATCATAACAGAAGGGAAAGATGATGACATCAAAATAAGAGTCTGATTGAGAGGGGGAAGGGGTATGATGGAGAGTGAAGTTTCAAAGGGGAAAGAAGGGGAAGGGAGGGAATTACCATGGGTTATTGTCTACAATTATGGAAGTTGTCAATAAAAATAAATTTAATTGAAAAAAAAAAAAAGATTGAAAACTGTCATGAGTTTGAGGCCAGCCTGAGACTACAGAGTGAGTTCCAGGTCAGCCTGAACTAGAGACTATTAGGTATGACAGGTCCCAACAGGGAGTCACCAAGGACAGCAGGATGGTGACAGACACATGAGGAAGTGGATTATCCACATTCCTTAAGAAACTGCCCAGCCATTATCCCCTCTTTTCTTGCAATGCCCCCAAGTCATGGTTTCCTGCCCCCTTATTTTGTAAATCACCTGGTCACTGTTCTGGTGTCACACCCTGGCTATCTTAGATCTCCCTTCAGCTCTTCCTTTCCTCACCTTTCCCCAACTAAAAGCCCCATTAAGCCCACTACCTGAGGAAGTCAGGTGGCCTGTGCTCCGCTCTGTGAGCCAGCCCTAGCAGCTCATGCTTTTCCCGAATAAAGCTTTCATCTTTGCCTCAGAGTGGTCTGCGTGGTTGTGGTCACTCCTGAACCTTACAGAGACTACCTCAAAAAAGATTTATTTTTTATTTTGAAAAACTGAGATACTAAATGAAATGCTTTTTTTCTCTAACTAAATACCTCTTTGTCATTAGGGTTCACTCATGAACTGAAGGTGAAGAAGGGAGAGAGAGAAAATGTAAAAAAGGGAGAGAAACATAAAGCTGGGCCTGGTGGCTCATACCAGTAACCCCAGCATTTAGAAAGCAAAGGCACTTTAAATTTGGCCAGCCAGGCCAAATGAGCCAACGGGTGCAATAGTGGCATGTCTGTTATGGGGGAAACCAACTGCTCTCTAATTGGACTGGAGGCCCGCTCCATGGGAGGGAACAATCCCAGATACTGAAAACATACGACAGGGGTAGTCATGAGCCCTAAGAGTGTAATGTCTGCTGGTGTCTCGCTAAATGTATATACTATGCTCACCAAACTGCCCAGTAAGCACTTCTCTTAATGTCCACACCCATATATTAATGCTACTCTCACTTTTGGTTAGAGAAGCTTCTCTTTTCAGATGGTGGCTACTTTGGGATGACTCAGAAGGCACCATGGTGCTGAGAAGAAGTGACAGAGAAGTGCGCAGCACTGAAATATCTCAAACCTACCTTCCAAGGGTCAGGGTACATTGCGGAAGAGGGGGCAGAAAGAATGTAAGAGACAACGGAAGAGTAGGACTCCTTACAACATGCTCCTCCAGACACAAAATGGCCGGGGTATCCATGATCTCACAGTGCCTGACACTACCTACATAAGACCATCATAATCGGAGGAAAAGATCATGACATCAAACTGAAAAGAGAGACTGATTGAGAGGGGGAGGAGATATGATGGAGAGTGAAGTTTCAAAGGGGAAAGTGGGGGAAGGGTGGGAAGTACCATGGGATATTGTTTACAATTAAAGAAGTTGTCAATAAAGAAATAAAATAAAAATTAATTAATTAATTAAAAAAAGAAGGCAAAGGCAGAAAGATTACAAGTTCAATGCCAGTCTGGGCTATACAGCAAGATGCTATTTCAATACCTTTACATACACACACACACCAAAAAAATACACACACACACACACACACAACAAAACACAAAAAAACCATGGTGGTGCAGGTGCATGCCTATAATTCAAGCACCCAGGCTCACAGGTCAATTGAGAGTCTAAGGCCAAACTGGACTATTGTGACTGCCTCCAAAAAAATGTAATGTCTAAATACTCTTCATAAAACACAGTGAAGAGCTGGGCGTGGTGGCGCACGTCTTTAATCCCAGCACTCGGGAGGCAGAAGTAGGAGGATCGCCAAGAGTTTGAGGCCACCCTGAGACTACGTAGTTAATTCCAGGTCAGCCTGGATCAGAGTGAGACCCTACCTTGCAAAACCAAAAAAAAAAAAAAAAAAAAAAAAAAGGCTGGGAGTGGTGGCAGAAGTTAGGAGGACCACCGTGAGTTCAAGGCCAGCCTGGGATTATAGACTGAGTTCCAGGTCAGCCTGGGCTAGAGTAGGATCTTACAAAAAACAAACAAAACATATGGTGAATATCATCATTTACATTACACTAAAAACTAGGTACATTTAATCACTACATCTGCTAAATGTGTATTTTCTTTTTTGAGAGAGACAGAAAGAGAGACAGAGAATGGGTGTGCCAGCAGCCTCACAGCTGCTGTGAACGAACTCCAGATGTGTGTAACCCCCTGTGGGCAAGTGCAGCATTGTGCCCTTGAGTCACTTTCTCTCTCTTTTTTTTTTCTTCTTCTTCTTTTTTTTTTTTTGGGTTTTTCGAGGTAGGGTCTCACCACTCTGGCCCAGGCTGACCTGGAATTGACTATGTAGTCTCAGGGTAGCCTTGAACTCACAGCGATCCTCCTACCTCTGCCTCCTGAGTGCTGGGATTAAAGGCGTGTGCCACTACACCTGGCTCCCTTGAATCACTTTTTGTGTCTGGCTAAACGTGGAACCTGGAGATTGGAACTGGCGTTCTTAGGCTTGGCAGGTAGGTGCCTTAACCATCAAGCCATCTTTCCAGCCCTGTAAATTTGTTTTTTAAGCATCAATCTACCTTTCTAATCCTCAAAAGAAGCTGATATGTACATTATACATAGGTATGTTTCTTGGCAATGATAACCACCCTAACCAAACTGTCTCAATTGGTACATCCTTTTCTACCTCCTACACTAGATCCTTTTCTGCACAAAGATGTTGTAGACTTGGGTTCTTAGCAACATTCCTAATCAAAAGTGCTCTGAAATAGGTGCATGCGTTTAACATATTAGTAGGAATAAGGGGCAGGTGGAGGGCTGGAGAGATGGCTTTAGTGGTGAAGGCACCTGCCTGCCAAGCCTAAGAATGCCCGTTCAATTCTTCAGGTCCCACGTTTAGCCAGACAGAAACTGCTGCAAAGGTGCAATGCTGCACTTGACCACAAGGGGGTGCATGTGTCTGGAATTCATTCACAGCAGCTGAGAGGCTGCTGGCACAGCCATTCTCTATCTGTCTCTCTCTCTGTCTCTCAAAAAAAAAAAAGGCAGGTGGAAAAAAGATGAAGAGTTGGTTTGCTCTAGTTTAAACCAGGTGTCAGAGGAACTTAATAGTGTTGATTCTAGTCCTATGGATGAAATATTTGTTAGTAAACCTATTTTAGTTGTAATTCTAATATCTTCACTCTCATCCATTTTAGTGCAAACCCAGTGAGCAGTGTGATGATAAAATCGCCTAGACTTGAGTAACAGCATGTGAAGAATAGTCCAAACATCCAGTTCAGCAGCACTTACAACTGCGCATATTGGTGTTTACATGAGGGTCCATGCTGGATGACATAAGAAGGGATGTGGAAGAAAATACTAGCTTCAAAATTGTTATCCCTGTGACTTTTGGGGGGAAGAAGGTAGTTCAAGGTAGGGTATTGCTCTAGCTCAGGCTGACCTGGAATTCACTATGTAGTCTCTGGGTGGCATTGAACTCAAAGCAATCCTCCTATATCTGCCTCTAGAGTGTTAGGATCAAAGGCATGCACCACTACGCCCAGCAACTATGACATTTATTTTTTTTTATTTTTTAATATTTATTTGAGAGAGAGAGAGTAAGAGGCAGATAGAGAGAGAGAGAGAATGGGCATGCCTGGGCCTCCAGCCACTGCAGATGAATTCCATACACATGTACCACCTTGTGCATCTGGCTTATGTGGGTACTGGGAAAATGAACCTGGGTCCTTAGGCTTTACAGGCAAGCTCCTTAACCACTATGCAATCTCCCCAGCTCAACTATGACTTTTAAACTGTAGAAGATGGGCTGGAGAGAAGGCTCAGTGGTTAAGGCACTTGCCTCCAAAGCCAAAGGACCTGGGCTAGATTCCCCAGTATCCATGTAAAGCCAGAGGCACAAAGTGGCACATACATCTGTAGTTTGTTTGCAGTAGCTAGAGGCACTGGCATGCCCATTCTCTCTCTCTCTGCTTGCAAATAAATAAATAAAAATAATAAACTGTAGAAGATAATCTTGAATTAAAAGTAATTTACTATAGTACCATTAAAAAAATAAGGTCAGCGTTGGAAAGATGGCTTAGTGATTAAAGCACCTGCCTGCAAAGCCTAAAGACCCAAGTTCAATTTCCCAGTACCCATGTAAAACCAGATGCACAAGGTGGCCCATGTGAATGGAGTTCATCTGCAGTAGCTAAATGCCCTGGTGCACCCATTTTCTATCTGCCTCATTCTCTCATTCATAAATAAATAAATACATAAAATATATTTAAAATAAGGTTTTGGGCTAGAGAGGTGGCCTAATTATTGGTTAAGGCACTTGCCTGCAAAGCCTAAGGACCCAAGTTCGATTCCCCAGAACCCACACAAACCAGATAGATGCACAGAGTGGTGCGTGCATCAGGAATACATACACAGTGGCCCTGGCATGCCCATTCAGAAAAAAAGAGAGAGAATAAAAAAATAGGTCTTATAAATAATTGGGAACATTCAGAAATTCAAAATCCAGAACATGTGATGCTCTCTAATATGTTAATGTCAACTTATCCTTTAAAATCACAGAAAAAGGGTAGTTCTGGGCTAAAGAGATGGCTTAGCATTTAAAGGCTTGCAAAGCCTAAGGATCCAGGTTCGATTTCCCAGTACCCACATAAAACAGATACACAAGGTGTTGCAAGCATCTGGAATTCATTTGCAGTATGTCTGAAGGCCCTGGCACAACCATTCATTCTCTCTCTTAAAGAGAGAGAGAGAGCCGGGCGTGGTGGCGCACGCCTTTAATCCCAGCACTCGGGAGGCAGAGGTAGGAGGATTGCTGAGAGTTCAAGGCCACCCTGAGACCACATAGTTAATTCCAGGTCAGCTTGGACCAGAGTGAGACCCTACCTCGCAAAACCAAGAAAAAAAAAAAAGAGAGAGAGAGACAGAGAGAGAGAGAAAGGAAGGAAAGAAGGAAGGAAGAAATGGAGGGAGGCAGAGAAGGAGGGAGGGAAAAGAAAACAAATGAAAAGAAAAAAGGTAGTTCCATTATGTAAAATGGATATAATTTTAAGCTCCTGGAATAAAGTGGAAGATTGATCTTTGGAGAAAATATCCAAGACAGTGTTTTACTAACAGAATTGACACTCGTTTCACAATTGAGCAAATATAAATTCAGGTGGCTGTAGAAATGTTTTAGCAAAAAAACATTAATGCTGGGTATGGTGGTGCATGCCTTTAATCCCAGAACTCGGAAGGCAGGGGTAGGAGGATCACTGTGAGTTCAAGGGCACCCTGAGACTACATAATGAATTCCAGGTCAGCCTGCACCAGAGCAAGACCCTACCTTGAAAACCCAAAAAATTAAAAAAATGCATTATTAACAAAAAAATTTAAAGCAATTTCTAGAGTCTGAATTAATGCTTGCTTGCTTGCTTTTTCCTTTCTTTTTCTTTTTTTGTTTGTTTGTTTTTTTTGTTTTTTGGAGGTAGGGTCCTCCAGCCCAGGCTGACCTGGTATTAACTATGTAGTCTCAGGGTGGTCTCGAACTCATGGTGATCCTCCTACCTCTGTCTCCCAAGTGCTGGGATTAAAGGGGTGCGCCACCATGCCCGGCTGAATTAACGGTTTCTTTAATAGCTAGTGATATCACTTGACAACAACTTCTGAGAGAAATAAACAAACACATGGATAACATGTAGACAACTTTGGCTTTTCTTTTTAAAACATTTTTATTCATTTATTTGAGAGAGAGAGAAACAGAGAGAGACAGAGAGAGAATGGGTACATCAGGGCCTCCAGTGGCTGCAGATGAACTCCAGACGCATGTGCCACCTCATGTGTCTGGCTTATATGGGTCCTAGGGAATCTAACCTGGGCCCTTTGGCTTTGCAGACAAGTTCGTTAACCACTGAGGCATCTCTCTAGCCCAATAGCTTTTCTTAAATTTTTTTAAAATCAGCAAACAAAATTATCAGTCATATACACTGCTTGCAAATAAACTTGAAAATCTGACTTTCACTGATTGGTTTCTTTCCACAATTTTGAAAACAAACTGCATAAAAGTGGATAGAGGATTTTTTTTTATATGATACCAAAACCAATGTTATTGAAGACTATTTTCAGTGAGGCCAATAAGAAAAATGGTCACTTAGGTATGAGTGAAATAAAAGAAAACAAGTTGAAAGATATCTGAGGAAAGTTCCAATCTCCAGTTAACAACTGAATGTACTTGCATCTAAAATAATTTCACTATATAAGGAAGCCACTGTACAAAAATGATAACCCAGGCTATTTCAAAAATGCATTCTCTATCTCACAGATGGCTAGTTGTTTTGTTAAAGGAATTTTTAAAAATCAAGGAAGACTATGATCAAAATAAGAGTTCATGATGAATATAAATATGAGCAAATGTTAGAACTATGAAAAAAAGATATGTTACTGAAAAATAAAGATCTATTTCTAAGTAAATGAAAAATTTCAAGAAGCATAATTAAAAATTCAAAATATTTCATTCTGGAAAAAAATCCCTTAAATCTAGCCACAAATAAAGATGAGATAGCCATCGATTTTGAAAAGTTGAAGTTACATACTAATTCAAAAAGTATCTTTTGGGGATAGAGAGATGGCTTAGCAGTTAAAGCACTTGCCTGCAAAGCCAAAAGACCCAGATATAACTCCCCAGAACCCACGTAAGCCAGAGGCACAAAGTGGTGCATGTGTCTGGAGTTTGTCTGCAGCGGCTGGAGGCCCTGGTGTGCCCATTCTCTTTGGGCTGGGTGTGGTGACACTCGGGAGGCAGAAGCAAGAGGAATGCTGTAAGTTAAAGGCCAGCCTTTACAGAGAGAGTTCCAGGTCAGCCTAGGCTACAGTGAGACCCTATTTTGTAAAAACTAAAAGTATCTTTGGGTAGGGTGGTGGAATATGCCTGTAATCTTAGCACTTGTAGGCTACAGCAGGAGACTTTCAAGTTTGAAGGCAGTCTGGACTATACATCAAGACTTTGTCTAAAGAAACCATAATTAAAGGACTACTGTACACTTCCACCTAAGTATCCATTCCAGGAATATTTACTATATTGCTATATTTAGAGAGGATAACAGTTGCTACCTGCAAAATTATTTTTAAATTCAACCTATTCACATCTCATTCTATTTTTTAAGATTTAAGAAAACTCAAAAAGGCTCTAGTAAACTAAAAGAATATGCCAAGAAAAAGCAAAATATGGAAGAAAAAACATGAATAATAAAATTTTATTAGCTCACAATAAAATCTTAGTAATGAAAGGGCCTTAAGCAGCCTCTTCATGTTGTAGAGGAAGAAACTAAAATCTAAATGCCCAGCAGCTTGTCTGCAAGAATCCCATGTCTGCTCACTTCCAGGCTGCACCTGCCTAGGTAACTACCTTCTAACCCTTTCAGCTAGTGAATTTACATTATCTCCCACTCCAGGTTTTAAGATTCCACCAATACTTTGCTTTCACTCTTATATTCATAAAATATACACTCTATTCATTTATATACTTTCATGGTTTAAGGTTCCTTGTATATTTCTATCATCTGACTCATTTGACAGTGAACATTTGAGACAAAGTTTCTAATAAAAATGTTTCGTCTTAAAAGAGCCACCAACTTTTAAAATAAAGTGTCACTTTACTGGCATGTGGAAAAACCTCTAGCCACATGCATGGAAATTGATGTAGCCACTTACTCTATTCCATGAAAACATACTTACCAGGGCAGCCCCTGCATCACACGGTACACGTGTACACGATACAGAGCAAGCACCTACTTAAAGAAACACACTCACCAACACATACTGTAAACTTTTGCAAGGATTACAAGGGGGAAACCAGGTTTTTCTACTGTTGGCAGACTTCATGCCAATTTTTCCAAAAGACATTTTGGGCCATCTGCTGCTTTTGATTACATTTTTTAATAAAAAAGAAAAATACTACTGGCTGGCTTAACTTGACCTATGTTGACAATAGTCAACTGAACTGTGCCCAAAGGACACATGGTGATTCTTTTTAAAAGTGCAAATTCTCCTTTCCAAGTAAATTTTAATTGATCTCCCGTAACAGAGCTCACTTCATATACAAGAAGTCTCGAACTTCCATGCCAAGAGGACACCCATACACCTTCACTTGATGCTAAAGAACCTCACCATGATTCACCAAAGAAGCCCATGATTTTTCTTTCAGTTGTTAAAGTGAGACCATTGTCAAAGGGAGCCAACACAATCACCAGTCATAATGGAATTGAAGTTCGAATACTGAGTATGTACAAAATATTCTTGGAATAAAGAACGTAATAGCTGCAAAAGACAGCTGACGTGTTCATGTTTGTGGTGGTGGCTAAGGGAATGAGTTAGCAGTGGCTGCTTGCATATTTTCCTATGTAACAAAAGTATTCAATGACTTCCAAGGGCAATCAATTTTCAAAAAGGTCTAATCCATGTTTTGTTTCAGAGACCCCTGCCTAAACCCTTATTCTATGCAGCCCAAATGTGGCAAAGGTTTAAAAAAAAAAAAAAAAAAAAATCTAAAGGAAAATAATTCAGTAAATAAATATCTATAGACTAAAAGGAAATAAATCAACTTTTCCTTTTCTAAAAATGAAAACAATCCTAAAATAAGCTACTGTGATTAGTCAGGTCAAGAACTCACACTATTCCAACAGCTTTCAGAAAAGATCCTGGATGAACAATATCATATATGGAGAAATTCAGAGGAATCTCTCAATTCTGATCAGTTAAACAGTATAGCCATTAAGAGGTGGCTGCTGTGAAGTAATTAAAAACAGTAACTCACTTAAAGCTGACTTTAACACTCCTGCTACACGTTTACATCACAAAGAATTAACAAAACAAAATCTTTCTAACTAGTTACTAACTAGTTCACAGACTTACAGAAAATGCCCACATGTCACTTTTATCATTAAACCAATTTCATAACACTACAGGACATACTTACATTACTCCAAAACTCCATAGCAGACAATGTCTGCCTGTAAAGTGGCTACTTACTTGTTTTTGGTTTGGGCCCTAAAATGTTATGTTGAGTTTTCTATTCCTTATTTGATCAAAACATACTCATTTACTTTTAATGTTTTCAAACTGCAGCTGATTTTCAAAGTGTTAAAGAATTTGGAAACGAGATAAAGAAAACATACCTTTGGTTCTAAAAAGCACCCTCTGAAGTAGCGGTACTGAACGGAGATGCCTCTACTGAGAATAACTGCTGCTTTCCATAACATGCTGACAGGACAAACAAAAAACAGTAGCATCAGTACCTAATTCGAATGCATTAAGAGTTCACTCACAAAATTTCTCAGATAAAGTCAGTGACTCACTTATTCCTACCCATGATTTCTTTCCAAACTTCCCCAGCAAGCAGTAGGAATGCAGTGATGATACTGTAGGAAGAACCCCTTCTTCAAGTAGTTTGCATTCTGTGTGCATAGACAAATATACAAACAAACCAGACACACAAGGCTGGACTGGGTGACATGGCCTGAAACCACAGAAAAACTATGATCTCTACCCTGTGTGGTCTACATGCCAAGTTCCACACACTTTTAATTTTTAGCTTCAAAAGACAAGAAAATAGTATCCAAAAATATGGTTCTAGAAGCATTAGCACTAGCTGTGAGCTAATTAGAAATATAAATTCTCAGGTCTTAGCCAAACCTATTGAAAACTCTCAGTAGCCTGGTTTTTAATTTAACAAGTCCTAGAATGGCTGATGAGCGCCAACCAGCAGCTCCCTACTTTCTTCCAGGAAAGCAGAAGGCTAACACTGCTCCCTCCTGTCTCCAACAAGAGGTTTGATTGATAAATTTTGTATTTTTTGAACCAGTATCTTGCTATGTGGCACTGGCTAACTTGGCACCTGTTTATATAGTCCAGGCTGGTAGTGAACTTGTGGCTGTCTTTCTGCCTCAGGCTCCTAGTACCAGGATGACAGATATGCACTACCAAACCTGCAAAACAGATTTTAGAGTATTTTCTTTATTCTGGTTTAATTCTAGATCCTAATTTTTAAAAAAGCCACAACCAGGACTAGAGAGATGGTTTAGTGGTTAAGACTCTTGCCTGTGAAGTCTCAGGACCAGGTTCGATTCTTTAGTACCCATGTAAGCCAGATACACATGGTGGTGCATTTGGAGTTCATTTGCAGTAGCTGGAGGCCCTGGCACACCCATTCCCTCTGTTTATCTGACCCCCCTCTCAAATAACTAAATAAAAATTGAAGAGTATTTTTTAAAGCCACAATCAGCTGTCAGCCACAGTCCTGGCTTCACCAAGTAGGTGAACCTGGTAATAAAAATATACATATACCCAGGTACCACTCTGGGAGATTGTTTTTGTTGGTCTGGGGTGGTATCTGGTTCATACATCATTCAAATGCATATGGTTGGTTGTGAATAAGCACTGTACAACAAGGATAGCAAAGGCCTAGCTTACATGATCCTGCTTTGCTGAGAAGCCTCACAATTCTTTTCTATTCAGGGATCTAGACAGACTCATTTACACATGCTATCCATCCCCAAAAGGGCAAATTTCCAGGACAATTTCATTCACAGAAATTCAGCCAGAGCATATGAAATGATCTCCCAAATGTGCAGTGTGCACAAAGTTAGTGGTAAACTTAGATGTGCTAAGGGCTTTTTCACATCCACTATTCTCAATCTCCAGACACAGTCTACTGTGCTCGCCTGGTTACTAAAGGGAGGCTTGGTGGCACACACCTTTAATCCTGGCGCTCAGAAGGCAGAGGTAGGAGGATCACCATGAGTTCAAGGCCACCCTGACACTACATAGTGAATTCCAGGTCAGCCTGGGCTACAGCGAGATCCTACCTCAAAAAACAAAAATAAAAAAAATTAGAAGAGTGAGACCCTAACTTGAAAAATCACACACACAAAAAAAGTACAAAGAATATCTTTGGCTGAGCATGGTGGCACTCGGGAGGCAGAGGTAGGAGGATTGCCATGAGTTCAAGGCTACCCAGTCAATTCCATATCAGCCTGAGCTAGAGTGAGACCTAACTCAGAAAAAAAAAAAAAAAAAAAAAGAGTGCAAGAAGGCAGGGCATTGTGGTGCATATACCTTTAATCCCAGAACTCAGGAGGCAGACATAGGAGGCTCAAGGCCACTCTTAGACTACATAGTGAATTCCAGGCCCATCTGGGCTAGAGTGAGACCCTACCTCGGAAAACCAAAACAATAAAAATAAAAAGGAGGGCTGGAGAGATAGCTTAACAGTTAAGGCATTTGCCTGCTAAGCCTAAGAACCCAGGTTCAATTCCCCAGGACCCACGTAAACCAGATGCCTATGGTGGCGCATGTATCTGGAGTTCATTTGCAGTGGCTAGAGGCCCTGGTGCTCCCATTCTCACTCTATCTCGCTTTCCCTCTCTCTGTCTCTAGTAAATAAATAAATCAATCTTTGAAAAAAAAAAAGAAAGAAAGAAAAGAGTACAAGAGAATCTGCTTTAAAAATACATTCCTGTGTATTTAGAATTGTGCTTCCCTGGGATTTCAGTTACTCTACCTGTAAGTTGTCTGTTCCTCTTGGCCAGAAAACATTTTTTCATCCTCCTACCTACTCTCCATACTACAATGGCAGCAAGATCTTGGCTGTATCTTTGTACTTAAGGTTGTGGTATTGTTTCCTGACGTATAAAATGTGGGTCACTTGTGGTTTTTATTTCTGTATATTTTATCATATTGTTGGAGACAATCGGGTAATTCATAATAGGAAACTGCACTTGGCCACTTCAATAGTCTCCTGTCCTATTCTTTCTTCAGTCTGATTAGATTAAGGATAGTCTTGAATTCACTAGACACTTATGGTTCCTTCTTAACTTACATTTATTTAGAAGCCCCTGCTTAGAGTAGAATACAAAGACTCAACTCTCTGCCTTTGCCATGTCTTCCTATTGTGGTTGTTTTTAATTTTTATTTGTGTGTATGCATGCGCCCAAGGCATGCTTCAGCATCTCTTCCTGCTACAAATGAATGCCCATCCAGCTTTCTGTGAGTACTGGGGAATTGAAATAGGGCCTGCAGACCCCTATTTTCCATTTTTTCCCAGCTCTCTGGAAGCTGGGATGGGAAGGTCCCATGAACCCAGTTCAAGGAGAGCCTGAGCAACATAGCAAGACTTGGTCTCACTAAAAAAGATGAGGGCTGGGCTGGAGTGATCGCTTAGTGGTTAAAGCGTTTACCTGCAAAGCCAAAGGACGCAGGTTTGACTCCCCAGGAGCCACATAAGCCAGATGCACAATTCTAGTGATTCTGGTTTACATACCCTAGTTCAATAACATGAGTCCACAGCAGCACACATGGATGCCCCAACAATGCCAAACTGGTCTAACCATCACTTATCACAACTAATTAAGTCTTCTGGAATAGTACTACCCACCAGCCACATCTTCAGTAGCAATGCTCTCTAGGAAAAGTGAATTTGAGCCAGGCACATGCCTTTAATCCCAGCACTGGGGAGGCAGAGGTAGGAAGATAGTGAATTCCAGGTCAGGCTGGACTAGAGTGAGACCCTACTTCAAAAAACAAAATCAAGGGCTGGAGAGATGGCTTAGTGGTTAAGCACTTGCTTGTGAAGCCCAAGGACCCCGGTTCGAGGCTTGATTCCCCAGTACCCACATAAGCCAGATGCACAAAGTGGCGCGTGCATCTGGAGTTCGTTTGCAGTGGCTAGAGACCCTGGTGTGCCCATTTTCTCTCTCTCTCCCTGCCTCTTTCTGTCTGTCGCTCTCAAATAAATAAAAATAAACAAAAAATTATATATATATATGTATATATATATATGAAATCAAGATGGCTTAGTGGTTAAGGTGCTTGCCTGCAAAGCCAAAGGATCCCTGTTCAACTCTCCAGGACCCATGTAAGCCAGATGCACAAGGGGACACATGTGTCTGGAGTTTGTTTGCAGTGGCTAGAGGCCCTGGCGTGCCCATTCTTTCTTTGTGCCTCTTTCTCTCTCTCTCTCTCTCAAATAAATAAATAAAACATTAAAAAAAAAAAAAAAAAAAAAAAAAAAAATCAAGCCAGGCATGGTGGCACACACCTTTAATCCCAGCACTCTGAAGGCAGAGGTAGTAGGATCGCTGTGAGTTCAAGGCCAGCCCGAGACACTACATAGTGAATTCCAGGTCAGCCTGAGCTAGAGACCCTACCTTGAAAAACAAAAACAAAAAAAAAAAAAAAAACACAATGAAGAGTGAATTTGACCCCAAAATGTCTTAAAAATTTGCCTAAGGGCTGGAGAAATGGCTCAACGGTTAAGGCACTTGCCTGCAAAGCCTAAGGACCCGAGTTCAAGTGCCCAGTACCCATGTAATACAGATGCACAAGGTGGCCCATGTGTTCAGTTGCAGTGGCTGGAGGCCCTAACGTTGTATACTCTCTCTCTCTCTCTCTTTCTCTGCCTCTTTCTCTCTCTCAAATGAATAAGTAAATAAAATATTTTTTTTTAAAAATTCACCTAAACTGGTATTTCTCAACACACTGGATAGAGACTGCATGCTACTTATAATAACCCCTAACACTTCCAAACATGTAAGTGGTTAAATGCCACCTGTGTTGACATTTCCTGATTCTATCCTAACCCCTTTGCTATGCAGATTAGGTGATTAAGGCCTAGAGCCATGAAACCTGCCCAAGATGACAGTTAACTGTGTACTGGTGACCACCTCCCAGATCTGCTCTTTCCTAGTTCACTCTGCTACATTTACTGCTGAACTTAATGTTGCTAGTGAATGCATTTCTATACCGAGTAGAGCACTTCTGCTCCTTTTCATTAATATCATATACTTCTCAAGAAAGTATAGGCTTGGTGACACATGCCTGTAGTCATTGGCATGGGAGACTAAGGCAGGAGGAGAAAAAGCTCAAGGCCTGCTTGGGCAACTTAGTAGAACCTTGTATCAGAATCAAGAGAAAAAGAACTAGGAATACAAGTCTGTAGTAGAGCACTTGCCTAGCATGGGAAAGGGCCTGCATTCAATTCTCTGTTTATTCTCCACCACCTTACCACAAAAAAGGCTAATAAGGACCAAAATACTCAGTCACGAGTTTGGAGTAGTTGAGAGAAGTTTTTTCATATAGTCTTTAAAGGGATGCACCTGTGAGAATGCTGATAAAAATAAATAAAGAAAGAAAGAAAATTAAGCCAGGCATGGTAGTGTACACCTTTAATCCCAGAACTCAGGAGGCAGAGGTAGGAGGATTGCCACAAGTTTGAGGCCAACCTGAGACTACATAGTAAAATCCAGGTCAGCCTGGGCTAGAGCAAGACCCTAACTTGAAAAACCAAAAAAATATAAAATAAAATAAAATATTATACGTCAAGTACTTCAGCAATCCCTAAGTTTATAATGTGAATGTCATAATTTTTCTCTGTAACCTCAAATTCCTTGTGCTCACCTTTCACCTGTCACATTCTCTGGTTGAAGAGTCACAGCATTTTGAGGATTCCAGTTTCCCAAGGCATCACAGCTTCCACAAATTGCAAATACCTCTCCTAAGGAAACAAAATAATCAGTCTTTTCCAAATAGGAAGGTTTCACATTTTCTTTCAGAAAGGAAAAAGAGATCAGTCAGTTGTGCTAGTTCAAGTGGCTTCAGAGGGTCCTTAGCCAAGGTGGAAGAGCCTCCCTGGGACACGGGTCTGACACAGACCACAGTAGCACCTACATCTCAATTTGACTCACATCTTCAGAACCAAGGGCAAAGAAAAGGAAACACAGGGATGAGTTTGTCTTCATTTGTCTAACTACTTACGGAGTCAGTAACAAACACATCCAAACTAAGGTAGTCAAGTCATGGTCCCCTAAATGCCACTTCTGACGTAAAGAGGCAAACACTAAGAGAAATATTAACCAGGAGCTGCTGGAGCTTAGCTTAGCAGTTAAGGTGTTTGCCTGTGAAGCCCAAGGACCTAAGTTTGATTCCCCAGAACCCATCTAAACCAGATACATATGGTGGCACATGTGTCTAGAGTTTGTTATCAGTAGAGTGCTATCACACACTAAAATTATTTCATAGTGCTTCAACAGATGGTAAAATTAAAAAAATATACCATGAGGGCTGAGGAGATGTGCCTGCAAAGCCGAAGGACCGAGGCTCAATTCCCAAGGACCCACGTAAGCCAAATGCACAAGGTGGTGTATGCATCTGGAGTTCATTTGCAGCAGCTGAAGGTCTTGGTGCACCCATTCTTTCTATTTGCCTCTTTCTTTCTATCCCCCCCTCTCAAATAAAAAATTAATTTAAATTTAAATATATACACACAATGAAGCTAAGAAAAAAATTTTAAGTAATGAACAAGTAAACTTTAGTCAAGTATTTTACCAACTTCTGGCACTAGCACAATTTACTCTTTTTGTGGTATTTAAAAAAAACAGCCCAGCCAGGCATGGTGGCATATACCTTTAATCCCAGCACCCAGGAGGCACAGATAGAAGGAGTAAGGTGAGTTTGAGGTCAGTTAGGAGCTACAGAATGAGTTCCAGGACAGCCTGGGTGAGACCCTACCTCAAAAAGAATCCCCCGCCAAAGAAACTGCTCACCCAGAGCCAGGCGTGGTGGCACATGCCTTTAATCCCAGCATTCGGGAGGCAGAGGTAGGAGGATTGCTGTGAGTTTGAGGCCACCCTGAGACTACATAGTAAATTCCAGGTCAGCCTGGGCTAGAGTGAGACCCTACCTTGAAAAACCCAAAAAAAAAAAAAAAAAAAAAGATACCATGGGGAGCTGGAAAGATGGCTCAGCATATAAATGTACTTGCTTGCAAATCCTAATGGCCTAGGGAATCAAATCTGGGTCCTTAGGCTTTGCAGGCAAGAGTCTTAACTGCTAAGACATCCCTCCAACCACCAAATAGAAAGTATCTTAAAACCATTAATCTAATTGTATGTTTATACATACAAGGCACGCAGATGATTTTCACCTAGTAATTACTACATATTTAAAATAACTCAGTAAGTATAAAGTATTTTAGAGTAAAACTTTACAATACCTGGTAAGAGATTTCCTCTTATTTCAAAGGTAACCTGAGAAGGTGTCATTCTGATGGATTTATTTTAGGTTTCTTTCTAGGAAGAAAAAGAAAAGCTGTCATTAACAGTACATATAATAGCATTAGTTACCATAGATGGGTATGGTGGTGCACATCTTTAATCCCAGCACTTGGCAGGCAGAGGTAGGAGAATCATTGTGAATTCAAAGGCACCCTGAGACTACAGTTTATTCCAGGTTAGCTTTGGCTAGAATGAAACACTACCTCAAAAGAACAAAAAGAGAAATAAGGAGGAAGGGTGATGAGATGGCTCAGCAGTTCAAAGTACTTGCTTGCAAAGCCTGCCAGCCTGGGTTCAATACCCACATGGGGCAAGATGCACAAAATGGCACATGCGTCTGGAGTTGGTTTACAGTGGCAGGAGGCCCTGGTGCACCCATTTTCTCTCTCTCTCAATAAATAAAATTTGCCAAAGAGAATTTTAAAAAGTCAAGTGCTGGAGAGTTGACTCAGTGGTTAAAGTGCTTACCTACAAAGCCAGACCCGTTTGATTTCCCAGGACCCACACATAAGCCAGATGCGTAAGGTGACACATGCTTCTGGAGTTTATTTGCAGTGGCTGGAGGCCCTGGTGTGTCCATTCTCTCTCTTTCTCTCTACCTGCCTCTTTCTCTCTCTCTCTCTCTCTCTCAAATAAATTTTTTTTTTTAAAAATAAAGGAGGCAAGGGAGGTAGCTCAATTGGTAGAGTACATGCCTAGCATATCCAAGTCCTAAGTTTAATCTCAAACACCATAAAAACCAGGAATGGAGATACACATGAGTAATCCTAGCACTTAGAGGGAATGGCAGGAGGACCAGGTCAAGGTCATCCTGAGCTACACAAAGAGTTCAAGGCCAGTATGAGATAATGGGACCCTGTCAAAATATAACAAAAAAAGAAACAAGTTAAACCAAGAACTATAATTGTATTTAAAAAAAATTTGTAGCTGTATACTGGGTTTTTATTTTTTTAATTTTTATTATTGACAACTTCCATAATAATAGATAATAAACCACGATAATTTCCTCCCCACCCACTCCTCTCCCTTTCAGAACTCCACTCTCCATGATATCTCCTCCCCATCTCAATCAGTCTCTCTTTTATTTTAATGTCATCATCTTTTTCCTCTATTATACTGGTCTTGTGTAGGTGGTGCCAGGCACCGTGAGGTCATTGATATCAAGGCCATTTTGTGTCTGGAAGAGTGCATTATTAAGAGGCCTATCCTTTCCTTGGCTCTTACATTCTTCTAGCCACCTCTTCCACGATGGACCCTGAGCCTTGGAAGGTGTGATAGAGATATTTCAGAATACTGGGTTTTTAAAAATATAACTTTGAAGCCAGGTGTGGTGGTACACGCCTTTAATCCCAGTACTCAGGAGGCAGAGGTAGGAGGATCACCAAGAGTTCGAGGCCAGCCTGAGAATACATAGTAAATTCCAGGTCAGCCTAAGCTAGAGTGAGACCCTACCTTGAAAAACCAAAATAAATCAATGAAAAAAAACTTTGAGCCGGGCCTGGTGGCACATGCCTTTAATCCCAGAACTCGGTAGGCAGAGGTAGGAGGATGGTTTTCAAGCCGGCCTAGGGCTACAGAAAGAGAACCAGGTCAGCCTGACCTAGAGATCCTACCTCAAAAAAATTAAAAAACAACAAACAAACAAAAAGATGGCTCAGTAGGTAAAATGGTTGTAAGGCAAGCACTGAGGACCTAACTCAGATCCCTTATACCCATGTAAATACCAGGAATGGCCACATGTACCTGTAATCCCAGTGCTTGGAAGGCAGACAGGTGGATCCAAGGCTTGCTGGCTAAACTAACTAGGAAGGTGGAGAGCAATTAAAGGTGATGTTGACCTCTAGACTGCTCATACATGTGCATGTGCACATATACACATGTACTCACACACAGGTACACACCATGCATGCATACACACCACACACACATACATACAAAGAAAAATAAAACTCTGATAAGGAAGAAAAAGGTTAAAAACCAAAAAATGAAAGACTCTCACCTATAAATAATAAGACATTCATTTCAGAGTCCTTATACATAAACGGACTGCTTTTAATGTGAGATAGTAAGATTTAAGGTTTTATGCCAAAAGTTTATTTTCTAAGAATACATGTGGGAGTGGTGGCACATGCCTTAAATCTTAGCACTAGGGAGACTCAAATAGAAGGATAGCTGTGAGTTCAAGGCAAACCCTGAGACTACATAGTGAATTCCAGGTCAGTCTGAGCTAGAGCGAGACCCTATCATGAAAAACCAAAACAAACAAACAAATATTTTAATCTGGGGATGGAGAGACGGCTCAGCAGTTAAGGCGCTTGCCTGCAAAACCTAAGAACCCAGGTTCAATACCCTAGTATCCAGGCAAAGCCAGATGCACAAAGTGGCACATGTATCTGGAGTTTGTTTGCAGTGGTTAGAGACTGGTGTGCCTGTCTGTATCTATCTGCCTCTTTTTCTCACTCATCTCAAATAAATAACTAAAATACTAAAAAAATCATTTTTTAAAAAGTGCTCCTTTAAAAAAAAGAATGCAAGATCAGAAATACTACAAAACAAATGTCTGAACTTTTTATTTTAAAGAGTAAAAATTCTCTTGCAATAAACTTTCTCTTTTGATAAGCAGCTGTGCTGAATTCAACCTATCTTTCCTGACCAGACACATGCTTAGGTGGGGGGAGGGGAGAAAATAAATAAAAACAGAAAAGCTTGACCCAAAGAATTTCTACTTCATAACAAGGAAGCACATAAAGGACTTAAATATCATGATCCCCCCAAACACACTAGTCATGTTGTGTAACAAGTCTGAGTATCCACTTCTAGAATACAGGGTAACTGACCAAGCGTACACACAAAATCCTTCCCTCCAGTTACATTTCCTAGATTTTCTCTTCAGAAAACCATCATTAATCAAGTTCTTTAAATTTACTCTCAAGTATAAGCTATTACCCAATCCCTTTAATCCTAATGTTTATACATTCACACCAAGCTTTCTGGCTATCAGCTTCATTTGAAACCATACATCTACCTGGATTTGTTTCTAAATCAATCCCTAGATTTTATATATATGACTTTTTATCAATTAGAATATTCTTCTTCGTCTAAGGCCATACCCCCCAGGACATGCCCAGTCTCATCTGATCTTGGAAGCTAAACAGGGCAAGGCCGGGCTGGGCTAGAGCTTGGAAGGGAGAAGATTCTTCTTCACATCCTTATTTGGAGCCACTTAATTTATAGAAATCTAAAACTCGAAGGCTTTGGGATCCTTTACCTCTTTAGTCATATTTTTTCTCTAAGTATTTTTCCTTTCTTACCAGTCTTAGTATTGTGTGTGTGTGTGTGTGTGAGAGAGAGAGAGAGAGAGAGAGTGTGTGTGTGTGTGTGTGTGTGTGTGTGTGTGTGTACATGGGCAACCATGCATGCATGGAGGTCAGAGGACAATCCCAGAATGGTTGTCCTCTCTTTATGCCTTCTCGAGACAGTGTGGGCCAGTATAGATGGCCTAAGAGCTTCTAGATTCTCCTGCCTATAACTCCAATTGCCACAGGCACATTGGGATCACAAATGTGTGTATCACTGCAGTGGCTTTACTTAGGTGTTAGAAAATAGAAACAAAGTTGTAAGCAAGCATCTTTACTGCTGAGCCATCTTCCCAGCCCCTTTCCATCTTTCTTAGCCAAACAAATCTATTTATCGTAATTTAACTTCAATAACTGAGGGAAAACAGAAAATTCACTTTAAATACACACATACACAGAGAGAGATCTCAGGACAGTTATACAGTTTAAATGAAAAACATTCTCCACTTAAGAGCACATATCTTACATAACTTTTTCCACTTCTAAAAAGACTTTTGTGGGTTGGAGAGATGGCTCAGCATTTAAGGCATTTGCCTGCAAAGCCAAAGGATCCCGGCTCAACTCTCCAGGACCCACGTAAGCCAGATGCACAAGGGGGTGCATGCATCTGGAGTTCGTTTGCAGTGGCTGGAGGCCCTGGCACGCCCACACACACACTCTCTCTCTGGCTTGCTCTCTCTCTCAAATAAATAAATAAATAAATAAATAAATAAATAAATAAATAAAATATTTTTTTTAAAAAGACTTTTGTACATCAATTCACCAAGGTCCCTAAAAGAATTCAAAACATGTCTTTATTTGTATATTGTTCATTAGTTTACCAACTACATTTCATTTACATTTATAGATTGCTTTGTAAAGTAATTCTTAAGTACCTTTCCTATCTATTCATTCTATCCCTTTTGCTTCCTTCCCCTCCCTTTGAACACATGCATAACTTTGTAATGGTCATTTAATAAATGCAGCTACCCAACAGTTACCTACAGTTCTGAGTCAAGGCAGAATTATTTATATCAGCAATTTTCACTGAGGGCAATTGTTTACTCTAGGGGATATTTGGTAATGTCAGGAGGAAACTGGTTGAATCAGTTATTTAAAATTCATAAACAGTTGTCAAGACAGGGAGAGATGTTCCTAGCATCTAGTGGGTAGAAGCCAGCAGTACTTCTAAACATGATGTACTAATCAGGTCTCTACAAATAATACCCAACTCCAAACAGAAAAAGGCCTGAGGTTCAGATATCTGATCTACAATATGTATAGGGCTGGTAAGCAGGATCAAGAGTCCAAGCTCAGGGCTGCAGAGATGACTCAGCAGTAAGATGTGTCCCTGCAAAGCCTAATGACTCAGGTTCGATTCCCCAATACCCATGTAAAGCCAGATGCACAAAGTGGTGCATGCACCTGGAGTTCATTTGCAATGGCTAGAGGCCCTGGTGTACCCAGTCTCCCCTCTCCTTTCCCCCCGCCAGCTCATATGTGTCTCTCTCTACTTGCAAATAAATGTTTTATTTAAACAACAACAACAAAAAAAAAGAGGGCTGGAGGGATGGCTTAGCAGTTAAGGCGTTTGCCTGCAAAGCCAAAGGACCCAGATTTGATTCCTCAGGACCACATTAGCCAGATGCACAAGGGGGCGCATGCATCTGGAGTTCATATGCAGTGCCTGGCGGCCCTGGTGCACCCATTCTCTCTCTCTCTCCCCTTCTCTGTTAAATAAATAAATAAATAAATAAATAAATAAATAAATAAATAAATAAATGAGTCCAAGCTCAGTATTAACTACACAACATGTATCATCACATTTACATCAACTAGAAACTATAATGTTGACATTATACTCTAAAAATGTATATTAAGTATATATAAATACAACAAAACCACCAGTCAGTGTAATGCCATGTGATTTCCATATTTGGCAACTCTTATTATTTGTTAAAACGTCTAAAACTGGCCAGACATGGTAGTGCACTTGTTTAATCCCAGCACTTGGGAGGCTGAGGAATGAGGATCGCTGAGTTCAAGTTCAAAGACAGCCTGAAACTACATAGTGAATTCCAGATCAGTCTGGGCTAAAGTGAGACCCTACCTCAGAAAAAAAACAAAATCTAAGCAGGGCGTGGTGGCGCACACCTTTAATCCCAGCACTTGGGAGGCAGAGGTAGGAGGATTGTCGTGAGTTCAAGACCACCCTGAGACTACATAGTGAATTCCAGGTCAGCCTGAGCTAGAGTGAGACCCTACCTCGGAACACCCCCCCCCCCGCAAAAAAAAATCTAACACTGGGTCTGGAGAGATGGTTCACTGTTAAGGTGCTTGTCTGCAAAGCCTAAGAACTGGAGTTCAATTCCCCAGTACCCATGTAAAGTCAGATGCACTAAGTGGTGCATGTATCTGGAGTTCATTTGCAGTGGCAGGAAGCCCTGGTGTGCCTATACTCACTCTCTCTCAAATAAATAAATACTTTTTAAAATGTAAAGGCTGGAGAGATGGCTTGGCAGTTATGGCACTTGCATGCAAAGCCAAAGGACCTAGGTTCAATTCCCCAGGACCTACATAGGACAGATGCACAAGGTAGCATGCATCTGGAGTTCATTTGCAGTAGCTGAAGGCCCTGGTGCACCCCATTAGCTGTCTTCATCTGCCTCTCTCTCTATCTCTCACCCTATCTTGAAAAACCTAAATAAATAAATAAATAAAAGTAGACTGGAGAAGTGTCCTTGATACAAATCATTATAGGAGAACTTATTTGACTTTGTGTGTTTAAAAGTAAACACTATTTAACATATATACATCCTATTCTGAAAGTGCTGAAGAATGCTCTCGACATAAAAATAGTGCCAGATTGTTCCTCCCTCATTAATTTGTTGCTTGAGTACCTTAACAGTTCTTTTAAGATATGATATAAACCTGAGTATAGGCCTGAGTAAAACATTTTCTAGTAAGTGAAATAGCTCGTTGAAGCACTGTCACCTTACATCTAGCAGATCTAAATTACCTAAAGAAGAAACTGAAGTCTAGCAAAAAACAAAACAGCCTTTGAGCTAGTGAATTCATTGTAAGTCAGCCGAAACCTGTCATTACTCAGCAAAATGGCTGAATAACCAACCTCAATGTTAAGCTATGGCTTGTACTTTCTCACAACATTTACTGCCACAATTCTACACTAAGGGCAATCCTACCTATAAGACTGTGGAGTTGGCACTCAGATAACTATTCATAAACTTTACTTATTTTTTTCCCAAGGTAGTGTCTCGCTGTAGCGTAGGCTGACCTGGAATTCACTATGTAGTCTCAGGGTGGCCTTGAACTCACAGCAATCCTCCTACCTCTGCCTCCCTAGTGCTGGGATTAAAGGCATGTGCCACCACGCCTGGCCTATTAATCAACTTTAAATAATAAACCAATTCAGTCAAAGGTAATTATTCTTATGTATTAAAACCGACAGCTGGCACAAAATTATTTCTAGATTTCTACTTCATTAGGACAAACAGGAAACTTATGTAAATTTAATGAAAAAATAATTCATCCCTAAAGTTGTTTATAAAATAGCTATAGTAACTTAACAGTAAACATTTGCAGTAAATGCACTATATAAAGAAATACACACTCAAGCACAAAATTAACCCCAAAGCAGTCCCCCAAAGACAGCAGAGTGTCATCTTCTACTAGAATTGCCCAAAGGCAGCAATCTAGTTCAATTCCCACCACTCAACAAGGGTGCAGGACAAGTGAGAGGCTGGGAGCTAGCTGCTTCAGTGGCTCTTTACTTGATGGTGGACAGAGGCCAGATTTCTGGTGCAGAATTGACGTGTACAGCTCTGGCACCCAGCTCCCTACCAAAACAGCAGTGAAAGTTTTTAAAAAAAAAATCTTCTCTACTGTGGGTCTCAAATTCTACACAGCTACTCAGATCTCTTCTTCTAAACAAAAAAACATCCCACTTTGGATGTGTACCTTCCAGATACAGGAGACAAGAAGGTAAGGAACACTAGTCACTGTCTGGACATGAATGAGCACAGAGAGCCAACCCCCTCCCCCAACCCCAGACTACAGTTCTTGAGATAGTGCTTGTTTTCTGTTCTTTTTTCAATATAACCTCAATTTTTATATTTTAAAGATAAATACTAAACAGTACACTCATTTGAAATTCTGAGCAATAAACATTTTAGCATTTTTTAAAGTCTCATGAAATTTGAAAAACGATACTGTATTTTACTTACTTAAAAATTTTCAAAGTTGAGCTGGGCGTGGTGGCGCACGTCTTTAATCCCAGCACTTGGGAGGCAGAGGTAGGAGGATCACCATGAGTTCGAGGCCACCCTGAGACTACATAGTGAATTCCAGGTCAGCCTGAGCTAGAGTGAGACCCTAACTCAAAAAAATAAAACAAAAAAACAAAAATTTTCAAAGTTGAGGCTGGCATGGTGATGCATGCCTTTAATCCCAGCAGTTGGGAGGTGGCAGAAGGAGGACTGCTGTGAGTTGAGGCTAGTCTGAGACTACAAAGTGAATTCCAGGTCAGCCTGGGCTAGAGTGAGACCCTACCTTGAAAAATCAAAAAAAAAAAAAAAAAAAAAAAAAAATTCAAAGTTCATGCTACCTGGCAAAATAAATTGTACTGTATTCTTTTTGTCAAACTAACATTTCCAAGGTGAACCTTACTGGTTTAGCAGGTAGGGAAACAAAAGGAAGATTTAAACAAACTGAAGTACAGGAACGTTTAGTTCAGAGCTGAATTAAAGTCAGATACTTTTAGCTAACATGTGTATTTCTGGCCAAAAATAACATCTGTTTCTTTTTCAAGAAAAAAGCTATTTCCAGGTCTTATTGCTCTCTCTGGACTCTAGCAGCTTTGAGCCTCATAATCAGCTATAATTGAGGAATAACGAAATACCTTACTAATTTTGGCTCATATTGGTGAAGGATCCTTATGACCCCACTTTTCTGACCTCCATATACTTTAAGCCAGTATTTGAATCAAGCATATGTAGACATTAATGGATTTTTATTAAGAAGGAATTTCTGAGCTGGGTGTGGTGGTGCACTCTTTTAATCTCAGCACTTGGGAGGCAGAGGTAGTGAATTCCAGGTCAGCCTGGGCTACAGTGAGACCCTACCTTGAAAAACCAAAAAAAAAAAAAAAAAGAAAGAAAGAAAGAAAGAAAAGAAAAGAAAAGAAAAGAAAAGAAAAGAAGAGAAAAGAAAAGAAAGCATTTCTGAGCAGGGCAAGGTGGTGCATACCTTATATCCCAGCACAAGGAAGGCTGAAGTAGAAGGATCACCATGAGCTACAGGCCAGCCTGGGCTAGTAAGATTCTACCTGAGAAAAGGGGGAAGGGGGTTGGCTAAGCAGTTAAAGGTGCTTCCTTGAAAAGCCTGCTAGCCCAGGGTTCAATTCTCCAGAAACCATGTAAAGCCAGATGCATCAAATAACATGTGCCTAGACTTTGTTTACAGGGCAGGATGTCCTGCCACATCCATTTTCTTTCATAAATAAAAAAACATTTTTTAAAAGTTTAGGGCTGGAGAGATGGCTTAGCAGTTAAGGTGTTTGCTTGTAAAACCAAGGACACAGGTTCAGATTCCCAGAACCCATGTAAGACAGATGCACATGGTGGCCCATGCATCTGGAGTTCATTTGCAGTGGCCTAGAGGCCCTGGTGTGCCCATTCTCTCTCTTATAATAAATAAAAACATTTTTTCAAAAAAGAAAAAGATATACACAAAGGGCTGGGGACATGGCTCAGCAGTTAAGGTGCTTGCCTGCAAAGCCTAAGGACCCAGGTTCCATTCCCCAGTACCCACATAAGCCAAATGCACAATGGGGCACATGCCTCTGGAGTTCATTTGCAATGGCTAAGAGGCCCTGGTGTACCCATTCATATTCTCTCTGCTTCTTTCCCTCTCTCAAATAAATATCTTTTAAAAACTTTTAAATGGGGCTTGAGAGATGGCTTAGCTGTGAAGGTGCTTGCCTGCAAAGCCAAAGAACCCAGGTTTGATTCCCCAGGATCCACATAAGCCATATGCACAAGGTGGTGCATGCATCTGGAGTTTGCAGCAGCTCGAGGCCCTGGCATACCCACTCTTTCTCTCTCTAAAAAAAAAAATAAAAGTTTAAAATTTATTTATTTTTTATTTTTTTGGTTTTGCAAGGTAGGGTTTCACTCTGGTCCAGGCTGACCTGGAATTAACCATGTAGTCTCAGGGTGGCCTTGAACTCTCGGCGATCCTCCTACCTCTGCCTCCCGAGTGCTGGGATTAAAGGCGTGCGCCACCACGCCCGGCGCAAAATTTAAAATTTAAATAAAAATATTTTAAAATACAAAATAAAGATATATACAAATATTTGGTTCATTAGCCTACTTTGTGGACGCATCAATTCTTTTCTTTTGAGGTGGGGTCTCACTCTAGTCCAGGATGACCTGGAACCCACTCTGTAGCTCAGCCACGAACTCAAGGTGATCCTTCTATCTCAGCTTCCCAAATTCTAGGACTGTGGGTGTGCGCACCTGCTTACAATCAGATTTTACTGTCAGTTTTCTTTTATGTTTATCATTTCTCTGAGTTCAACTTTCCTGCATCTTTCAATTTTGTCCAGAACACTGGTTTTTCCTAATACTTAGAAGAGGACAGGACCCAGTTGACCTGTTTACTCGGTGCTACTAGTATCTAGAACACAAAGCAGCAGAAAAGACAGTATTTACTTCTTAGTTATGTAATAACTGTTAGAACTGTAGCAAGATGCATGAAGGGTAGAGTACGTGAGCAGGAGCAAGGCAGAAAGCAGGCGGGCAACAGAGGACAGGAGACTGGAAAGGAAACATCAGTTCCAAACATCCTGCAGCCTTCCCATCAGTGGCTGTCAGATTTACATCAGCCGCTGGAGGGGAGGGGGGTGTCATGGGAGCGGGCCGACGTGGTACCCATCAGGCCAGGCCGGGCTGGGGAGAAAGGGGCAGCAGTCCTGAGATGCTGCCGAGGGCACTGCTGACCGTCCCTGGCACTGGACAGTCCTAGGAAGCCCTGTGTCCGAGTTACACAAGACTTTTTGGACGTATCAAATTCTACTCTGCCGCTATGACTTTCTTCTGTGGTCACTATTTTTAGGCCAATTTGAGAAAATAAGCAGCTGTCAAGACAGTGCGAGTTTCCCGGGGTGGTGGGCGAGGGCAGCTGTGGGAAGGGGCACCCCCAAGACCTCAGGTTCATTTGTTTGGGTGGGATGCTTTGTTCCTCGTGTCCTGCTCTCCATCCGTGGTGGTCCCGGCCTCTGGAAATCCTGACTCCCGGGTTTGGGGGAAAGAGGAGCCAGGCAGCGCGCAGGGATCGGCGGCGAACAATGAAGGAGGAGGCAGACACAGCCATCCCCTCCCCGGGGCGAACAGCAAGGCCGCCGTGCCCGAGCGACGCCCGCCCGCCGGGCTGGGCCCCCCGCCCTGGCCCCGGCCCGCCGCAGCCGCCCGCCCGCCCCGCTGACACCTCGGCCGCCACGTGAGCGCCCGCCCGTCCGTCCGTCCGCCGGTCAGCCCGCCCGCCCGCCTCACCTGCCGGTCCGGGGGCCGCGCCGAGGAGCCGAGCGCCGCCGTCCGCGCCTCGCCAGCGCTCCTCCAGGCAGCCCGCAGCAGCGCCGAGCCCGGGGAGAGCCTCCGCTCAAACCGGTTTTAGCTGCTCCAGACCAAACTGCCAGGCCGCCCCGCGGGGCGGAGCTGGAGGGCCACGGGGCGGGGCCTGACGTCACGCCCGGTCTGTCCTGACCAATCGGCGGCCGCGCGGGTAGCGGGGGTTCCTGGAGGGGCGCACCCGAGCGACCTAGAGTGGCTGGGCATCCCCGAGTTCTCCGCCCCCGGGCTTTGTCTTTCCTGAGGCCTGGGGTCATGGATACCTTTCTAGAACTACCACAGGGACAGCGTAGTGTGGAGGCCAAAGCTGGAGTTGTCAAAACAACTTTGTTTCCCCTTACATGAAAATACGGGGTGCATGTCCATAAATCCAGCAATTTAGAGAGCCCGAAGCAAGAGGATTGCAAGTTCTAGGCCAGCCTGGGCTACATGCTGACAGCCTGTCTCCCAAACAAAAAGCTGGAGAGATGTCTCAGTAGCGTTTAAAGTACCTGCCATGCAAGTAGAGACAACTCACTTTGAATCCCAGCACTCACATAAATGCCTGGCCTAGCAACCTCTCTGTCCCTGTTATCCCAAAGCTGGGAGGTGGAGATAGGTGAATCCCCTAGACAAGAAACCCTGTATCAATAAATAAGGTGGAGAGCAACTGAAGTAGACACCCTACATTGACTTCTGGCCTCCACATGCATGTGCTCATCACACTCATAGGAACACAAATGTACACGCAAATGCAAAAAGAAAAAAATGGGGCTGGAGAGATGGTTTAGTGGTTAAGGCATTTGCCTGCGAAGCCTAAGGACCCCGGTTCGATTCTCTAGGTCCCACATAAGCCAGATGCATAAGGGGGCACATGTGTCTGGAGTTCGTCTGCAGTGGCTAGAGGCCCTGGTGTGCCCATTCTCACTCTCCCTCTCTCTCTTTCCCTCTCTGTCTCTAATAAATAAATAAATAAATTAAAATAAAAATAATTTTTAAAAAATGTGTGGACTATTTCCTAGAAACTTGCTCTCTTTACAAAACAATCACATGGATCAAATCATTAAAGTTGAAATAAGTATTGGGCAACCTAAAATGGGTGACAGTTGATCCCCTTGCTATGCAGTCCATGATCTCCACTGAACAGCATCCTTCAGACTGGCCTAACTCCAAAGACAGATCATTTGTCTGCAAACTGAAGTTGAAAGGAATTTTTCTGAAAGAAAGAAAGAAAGAAAGAAAGAAAGAAAGAAAGAAAGAAAGAAAGAAAGAAAGAAAGAGAAAGAGAGAGAAAAGAGAGAGGGGGAGAGAAAGAAAGAAAGAAAGAAAGAAAGAAAGAAAGAAAGAAAGAAAGAAAAGAAAGAAAGAAAGAAAAAAAAAAAGAAAGAAAAAGAAAAGAAAAATAAAGAAAAGGGGCTAGAGAGATGGCTCAGTGGTTAAGGTGCATGCCTGCAAAGCCTAACAACCCAAGTTTGATTCCCCAGTACCCACATAAAGCCAGATGCACAAAGTGGCACATGCATCTGGAGTTCATTTGCAGCTGCTGGCAGCCCTGGCACACCTATTCTTTCTCCCCCTCCCTCGCTGTCTCTGCTCTCTCTCTCTCTCTCTCTCAGCTTTCATATAAAGAAAAGTATTTTTTAAAAAAAGAAAGAAAGATAGTTCTCCAATCCTTTATATTCGAAAACTGGGCCCTAGTTTTTAAAAGGCATTTTCAGGAGGCAGAAAAAGGAGGATCACTGTGAGTTCAAGGCCAGCCTGGACCTACAGAGTGAGTTCCATGTCAACCAGGGCTAGAGTGACACTCTGCCTTGGGGGTGGGAGGGAGTAAAAGGCATTTTCTCTTTTTGTTTTTTGGTTTATCAAGGCAGGGTCTCACTCTAGTCCAGGCTGACCTGGAATTCACTATGTAGTCTCAGAGTGGCCTCCAACTCATGGCGATCTTCCTACCTCTGCCTCCCAAGTGCTGGGATTAAAGGCATGTGCCACCATGCCAGGCCATTTTCTCTCTTTTTTTTTAATGTCCCCTCCCCAAATATCAGCCACTTGTTTAAACTGTTATGTGAGATAGTGAAAGTTTAAAAGAATTATCTTTTCCGCCGGGCATGGTGGTGCACACCTTTAATCCCAGCACTCGGGAGGCAGAGGTAGAAGGATTGCCATGAGTTTGAGGCCACCCTGAGTTTACATAGCTAATTCCAGGTCAGCCTGGACCAGAGTGAGACAAAAAGAATTATCTTTTCCTTTAGGGGAGATAGTGAAGATCTCATTCAGTAAGAGCTCCTGTTGTAAATTGGTTCCAGTGGTTTCAGTGGACTTTTGCTGTTACTTACTTACTTTTTGTTTGTTTTTTGTTGTTTTTGTTTTGTTTTGTTTTGTTTTGTTTTGTTTTGTTTTGTTTTGTTTTGTTTTGTTTTGTTTTGTTTTGAGGTAGGGTCTCACTCTAGCCAAGACTGACCTGGATTTTACTATGTAGTCTCAAGGTGGCCTTGAACTCACAGTTATCGTCCTACCACTGCCTCCTGGGTGCTGGGATTAAAGGCGTGTGCCACCAAGTCCAGCTATATATTTTGTTTAAGCATAGAGATTAAACCCAGGGCTGGGCGTAGTGACATATGCCTTTAATCCCAGCACCGGGGAAGCAGAGGTAGGAGGATCACGGAGAGTTCAAGGCCACCGTGAGACTACATAGTGAATTCCAGGTCAGCCTGAGCTAGAGTGAGACCCTACCTCGAAAAACCAAAAAAACAAACAAACAACAACAACAAAAAAACAAAGAGATTAAACCCAGGGCCTTGGTCACAGACCTATGTCGTCAAGCCTGCTTTTTCTTTTCCTTCCTTCCTCCCTTCCTCCTTTCCTCCCTCCCCCCTCCCTTCCTTGTTTGTTTATTCTTTTTTCTGGGGTGGGGGGGGGTTGATGGGGAGGAGCAGTTGAGACAGCAATGTAATGCAGGATCTAGCAATGCCACCCAGGCTGATAACTGCCCTCCTGCTTGCCTTCCTAGTGCTGAGATCCCATGTGTGTAGCCACCATGTCTTGCCTACTTAGCCCAGAGCATTCAGTCATAAATCAGACTGTTTGTGACAACATTTGTTTTGGAATTTAGGATACCTCCCAGAGCATTTTTGACAAGATCATCCATTTAGTTAATAGATGATTAAGTGCCTGCTTTCTTTTGGGCACAGGATACAATGTAGGTTTTATTCTTTTTAACCTTTTTTAAATGTGTTTTTTTTTTTTTTGCGGGGGTGTGGGGGTGGTTCCAGGTAGGGTCTCATTTTAGCCCAGGATGACTTGGAACTCACTCAGTAGCCCCAAGCTGGCCTCGAACTCACAGCGATCTTCCTATCTCTACCTCCTGAGTGCTGGAATTAAGAGTGCACCACCATGCCCAATTTGTGTGTGTGTGTGTGTGTGTGTGTTGGTGTCTTGTTTTGTGTGTGTGTTTTTAATATATTGTTTATTTATTTGAGAGAGGGAGGGAGGGAGAACTCTTGACACATGCACCACTTTGTGCATCTGGCTTTGTGTGTGTACTAGAAAATCACACCAGGCTGGCAGGCTTTGCAAGCAAGCCACCTTTGACTGCTAAGCCATCATTCCAACATATGTTGTTTTATTTTGATGGCACTCATTTTAATCACAATTTTGTTTTCTGTGGTTGATTGGATGGGTTTTATTTTTTGTTTGTTTTGAGGTAGGGACTCCCTGTTACCCAGTCTGATCTGGAACTCACGTTGTAGCCAGGCTGGCTTTGAACTCACAGTGACCCTCCTGCCTTAGCTTCCCAAGTGTTGGGGTTTAAGCTGTGACCCACCAAGCCTGGCCTTGTTTGTTTTTTGAGACAGGCTCTTACCATATATCCCAGGCTGATCTGGAGTTCTATGTTGCCCCATCTGGCCTTGAACTGGACATTCTTGTGTTACCACTGCCTAGTGCTAGGATTGTGGGCATGGACTATCTCACTCAGCCCCCAAGTTTCTTGAAGAACTAGTTTCCCTCTGGGATTGTCCCGCTGTCTACTTCAGTCAGCTGTTGTCCGCATCCTCTTCACCTGGAGTGGCGCTCATCCTCTGTAGTTAGTCAGGCTGCAGTGATGAATTTTTCTAAAGGCTTTGCTTCCTTCAAATGTTTATAGTAGATCTTTATTTTCCTGCCATCACCAGTTAGCCAAGCTACTCTCGGCCTGAGGTTTATGACTGCAGATACCAGACCTGAACCATGTCCTTCTCTAAATTCTCTTGAAATAATAACAAAGTGGCTGGGCATAATGCTGAGAGAGGGAAAAAAAAAAAAAAGCCAAGCCTGGGCTACATCATGAGAACCAAGCCAGACAAAGCTACATAGCAAGACCTTATCTCAAAACAACAAAAATTTGCTTAGTTTGCTGGGCATGGTGGCGCACTTCTTTAATCCCAGCACTCAGGAGGCAGAGGTAGGAGGATTCCATATCTGCAGATTCAACCAACCACACATAAAAAATAGAAAAAAAAAATGGGCTGGAGAGATGGCTTGGCAGTTAAGGCACTTGCCTGCAAAGCCAAAAGACCCAGGTTTGATTCCCCAAGACTGACATAAGACAGATGCCCAAGGTGGTATAAGCATCTGGAGTTTGTTTCCAGTGGCTGGATGCCCTGATGTGCCCATTCGCTTTGCCTCTTTCTTTCTTTTTTCTTTTTTTTTGGGGGTCATTTTTTTATTGACAACTTCCATACTTACAGACAATAAACCATGATAATTCTCTCCCCTTCCCCACTCTCCCCTTCACAAATCCACTCTCCATCATAACCCCTCCCTCTCTCCATTAGTCTCTCTTTTATTTTGAAGTCATCATCTTTTCCTCCTATTATAAGGGTCTTGTTGAGGTAGTACTAGGCATTGCAAGGTCATGTTTCTGTCTGGACAATTGCATTGTAAGCAGTCCTATCCTACCTTTGGCTCTTTTTAAAAATAATTTATTTACTTATTTATATTATTCTAATTTTACATTCATAATGGTGACTCCATTATCCTCCTCCCTGTCCTCCCTCTTCCAAAGGGACCCTCATCAATGGGGAATGTGGGTCATGCATTGTGGGGGTAGTCAAGAGTTATGGGGGATAGGCCAAATCTCTGTGCATAATGCCCCAACTTGTGTCTCTAACATTCTTTCCGTCCCCTCTTCCGTGAATTTCCCTGAGCCACATTGGGGTCATTTTAGTTCTACTTCAGTGATGAGGTTTGGGGAGCCTCTGTGTCTCTGGATATCTGGCTTAGTAGGAGTTGGATGTTCTCTATGTTTATCTCCTTCAGCCTTTTTCTGGTGTCCTGATCATGAAGCATGCTGTACTCTTGCCCTTCCCCCGCATTACTCTATGGTTTCAGCTGGGGCCTTGGTGAGGCGTGATTGGTTGGTCCTCCCTTCAGGTTCTCTTTCTTTCCCTCTCTCAAATAAACAAAAATAAAAATAAATTTTTAATAGATAAAAGGGAGACTGGAGAGATGAGGTGGTGATTAAGATATGTGCCTGTGAAGCCTAGGGATCCAGGTTAAATTCCTCAGCTCCCATGTAAGCCAGATGCACAAGGTGACACATGCATCTGGAATTTGTTTGCAGTAAGCTAGGGGCCCTGGCATACTCATTCTCTCTCTGTCTGCCTTTCTCTCTCAAATAGATAAATAAATAAAATATTTTTAAATATAGAAAAAAAAAACATTGCATTTGTACTGAACACATACAGACTTTGTTTTGTTTTGTTTTTTGAGGTAGGGTCTCACTCTAGCCCAGGTTGACCTGGAATTCACTCTGTATTCTCAGGGTGGCCTCAAACTCATGGCGATCCTCCTACCTCTGCCTCCTGAGTGCTGGGATTAAAGGCGTGTACCACTACGGCTGGCTCACATATAGACTTTTTACTGTCATCAACTACTTATGGAACATTTACATTATAGTAGGTGATGTAAGTAATTAAGAAATGACTTAGGTATAAGGGAAGATCATTGGCTCTATGCAGAAAATATGCAACCAATCCCCTAAAATACTGAGAGATAACTGTATACACATTAGAAGGCTGCCCTCAATGGGTAGGTGGGAAACTGAGAAAGTTATGGAAGATAGAAAATGAGCCAGTAGTAGCAGATGACTCACAAAGAAACCTGGATCACCTAGGGAAAGAAGGGATTCTTGGAGTTCTCATTTTACAGTCTTGCTTTGAAGCTCATCATTCAATATATTTATTCTGCTTTCATTGACAGTGAACTAGAATATAGGCAATGCATTTCCTCCTCCTGCCACTTCTGTGGAGTGCTAATGAACACATCATTAATTGGACAAATTTAAGTTTTATTTCTGGAAGGATTCTATAGGTTTTAAAATTTACAAAATATTTAACATTCATTATTGATTAGATAATGAAATGTGGGCTGGAAAGATGGCTCAGTAGTTAAGGCACTTGCCTGCAAAGCCTAAGAACCTGGTCTCCATTCACCAGTACCCATGTAAAAGCCAGATGCACAAGGTGGCACATGCATCTGGAGTTCGTTTGCAGCGGCTAGAGGCCCTGGCATACCCATTCTCTTTATCTGCTTTTCTCTCTCTTTCTCTCTCTCTCAAATAAATGAATAAATAAAAATTTCAAAATAATGAAATGTATTATTTGTCTGAAACTTTGTATATCCATCATATATCTATATATTCATCATATATATATATTTTTTTCAAGGTAGGGACTCACACTAGCTCAGGCTGACCAGGAATTCACTATGTACTTTCAGGGTAGCCTCGAACTCATGGTGATCCTCCTACCTCTGCCTCCCGAGTGCTGAAATAAAAGGCGTGTGCCACCATGCCCAGATTTTTTTTTTTTTTTTGAGGTAGGATCTCACTCTAACTCAGGCTGACCTGGCACTTATTCTGTAGTCCCAGGCTGGCCTCAAACTCACAGTGATCTCCCTACCTTTGCCTCCTTCGTGCTGGGATTAAAGACATGCACCACCATGCCTGCATGCCTGGCTATATTCCTTTTTTTAAATGTGTTCACGGGAAAACCTTTCAGTTTAGGTGCTAGACCTGGACTTGTAGCCTATCCCTCACTATCTAAGATATTTTATATATAAATCTTTGACACTCTGGTTTCTCTTCAGATTGTATAAATCTTTTACCTTTTTTAATTTTAATTTTTTATTGACAACTTCTTTAATTGTAGACAATATCCCATGGTACTTCCCTCCATCCCCCCCCTTTCCCCTTTGAAACTTCACTCTTCATCATATCCACTCCCCCTCTCAATCAGTCTCTCTTTTTGGTTTGATGTCATGATCTTTTCCTCCTATTATGATGGTCTTGTGTAGGTAGTGTCAGGCACTGTGAGGTCATGGATATCCAGACCATTTTGTGTCTGGAGGAGCATGTTGTAAGGAGTCCTACTCTTCCTTTGGTTCTTACATTCTTTCTTCCCCCTTTTCTGCAATGGACCCTGAGCCTTGGAAGATGGGTTTGAGATGTTTCAGTGCTGAGCACTCCTCTGTCTCTTCTTCTCAGCACCATGGTGCCTTCTGAGTCATCCCAAGGTTGCCATCATCTGGAAAGAGAAGCTTCTCTAACCAAAAGTGAGAGTAGCATTAATATGTGGGTGTGGACATTAAGAGAAGTGCTTACTGGGCAGTTTGGTGACATAGTATATACATTTAGCCAGACACCAGCAGATTTTATACCCCTAGGGCTCATGACTACCCCTGTCACAGGTTTTCAGTATCAGGCATGTAGTCCCTCCCAGGGAGTGGGCCTCCAGTCCAATTAGAAAGCAGTTGGTTTCCCCCATAACAGACATGCCACTATTGCACCTGCTGGCTCATTTGGCCTAGCTGGCAAAATTTAAAGCTGGCAGTGTTCATTTGTTGAGTACCTTCACTGGTGTTTTTTCTCTCCCATTGAACTGCATGCAGCGTAGCTTTTTCCAACTTTCTGTCAGCTAGTCCACATGGAGGAGGCTTTCAGCTCAGCCCCAGCAGGATTCAGTGGCCTTGCCTACCAAGTATGTGGAGTCTTCAGCAATAGGGTCTTACCATCTATTCCTGGTGGGAAACCGAGGGCCTTGGCAATGGCCTATAATGTTTTGGGGGTATCTGTGACCTCCCCAGCCAACAACTTACTGGAAGGTATCCCATCCCTGGCACGGAAAATTTTCTAGTAACAATCTATGGCTTCTGAGTGTTCCATTGTCCAGAAAAGTAGGTTTCCATATGACTTATTTATATCCTCTTAGACCTTTCCTTTACTCAATCTCTTCTCCTGACCTCACTTAGGCCTTTTCACCCCCATTAATCTGTTCTTTCACTTACATATATACATCTTTGAGCCAGGTATGCTGACACATATCTTTAGTCCTAGCACTTGGGAGGCTGAGGTAGATGGATCACTGTGAGTTTCAGGCCAGCGTGGGCTACAGAGTGAGACCCTACCTTAAACAAAAAAACCCAAATACACCCATATGTATTTGTTAATTTTTCTAAGTAATACAGTTAAGTTGCATATTGCCAAATTGCTCTAGTTTTTGTTGTTGTTGTTTGGTTTTTCGAAGTAGTGTCTTGCTGTCGCCCAGGCTGACCTGGAATTCACTATGTAATCTTAGAATGGCCTTGAACTCAAGACAATCCTTCTACCTCTGCCTCTTCAGTGCTAGGATTAAAGGCGTATGCCACTACACCCAGGTGTTTTAAGCCTTTTTTAAAGTTTCCTTGCCAGTTTTTATTTTTGTTTATTTATTTATATTTTTAAAAAAATATTTAGTTGACAGAGAAAGAATGGGCATGCTAGGGCCGTAAATGAACTCCAGGTGCATGTGCCACCTTGTGCATCTGGCTTACGTGGGTCCTGGGGAATCGAACTAGGGTCCTTTGGCTTTGCAGACAAATACCTTAACTGCTAAGCCATCTCTCCAACTCATTTTTTCCCCAAGGTAGTGTCTTGCTCTAGCCCAGGCTAACCTAGAATTTACTCTGTAGTCTCAGGGTGGCCTTGAACTCATAGCAATCCTCCTACCTCTGCTTCCTGAGTGCTGGGATTAAAAGCATGAGTCACCATGCCTGGCTCTTTTTTATTTTTTGGTTTTTCGAGGTAGGGTTTTGCTGTAGCTCAGTCTGACCTGGAATTCACTATTGTAGTCTCAGGGTGGCCTTGAACTTATGGCAATCCTCCTCCCTCAGCCTCCCGAGTGCTAGGATATTTTTAAATTTTTTTGTTTTTCGAGGCAGTCTTACTCTATACCAGGCTGACCTGGCACTTGCTCTGTAGTCCCAGACTGGCCTTGAACTTACAGCAGTCCTCCTAGCTTTGCCTCCCAAGTGCTGGGATTAAAGGCATGTGCCACTACACTGGTCATTTTTATTTTTTAAATTTTTTTATATTTATTTTTATTTTGGAGAGAGACACAGACAGATAGGGAAAGGAAGACAGATAGAGATGGGCGCACCAGCAGCCTCTTAGCCGCTGAGAACGAAATCCAAATGCGTGCGCCCCCTTGTGGTCAACTGTGGCATTGAGTTCTTGTGTCACTTTGCATCTGGCTAAACATGGGACCTGGAGATTGGAACTGATGTTCTTAGGCTTAGCAGGCAAACACCTTAACCGCTAAGCCATCTCTCCAGCCCCATTTTTATTTTTTTTTTATGAGAGAGAGAGAGAATTGGAGGGCCAGGGCCTCTAGTCACTGAAATTTTTATTTTAGCCTTTTAACAAATGTTTTTAAGATGGGTGTGGTGGCTTTAATGCAGGCCTTTAATGGCAGCACTGGGGAGGCTGAACTAGGCGTTCAAGGCTACGATTTTTCCACATAAGTATTGTATTGTATTTCACCTGGTGTGCCTTGGTAGTTTGGCCAATGATGCGCTTTGGTTTTGTGCCATGCTTCTCTTAGAGTACTAACTGCGACTTGGATAAGGGACTGACTACGATTACTTGTCTCCTGTACAATCTAAAAGTATTGTATTCTCCTTAGATATTCCACAAGTGCTTTCCTGTCCAAATATTTGATCATATTCCATGTTATCAGTGAGAGTGCTTTGTGTCACTCATGGGTGTCTGTGCAACTGCAATGGGTTCCCAAAGTATACTACTTAATGCATGATGCAGATCAGGGCTTCTTGAACTTTACCCACTTACAACCCCTTTCCGCTGAGAAATCTTTATGAGATCTATCATATGTAGGTATATAAAATAAGCACACAAATCAAGAAGTCATATAGTAATTGATTTTTAAACAATTCTTGGGTACATATATAATTTTATCATTTATTAAAGACCAACGCAAGTTTGCATACTAATGAGATAATTATGCTTGTTTATTTTCACATAAACAAGTCAATCTTGGCTCAGCCTGGTGATGCAAGCCTGTAATCCCAACTACTTGGGAGGCGTAGGCAAAAGGACCACAAGATTCAAGGCCAGCCTGAGCAATTTAGAAGACTTTGTCACAATATAAAAAATAAAACACAGGCTGGAGAGATAGCTCAGTGGTTAAGGCCCTTACCTGCAAAGCCTAATGACCTGGGTTTGATTCCCCAGTGCCCATGTAAAATGGATGCACAAAATGGTGTGCATTCTGGAGTATGTTTCTCTCTCTCTCTCTCTCTCTCTCTCTCTCTCTCTAAAATAAATAAGTAAAACATTTTTTACTTTTTTTATTGACAATTTCCAAAATAATAGACAATAAACCATGACAATTCCCTTCCTTCCCCTACTTTCCCCTTCATCATATCCACTCCCCCTCTCAATTAGTCTCTCTTTTATTTTATTTTTTCTGTTTTTTTTTTTTGTTGTTGTTGTTTGGTTTTTTTGTTTTGTTTGTTTTTCAAGGTAGGGCTTCACTCTAGCTCAGGTAGACCTGGAATTCACTATGTAGTCCCAGGCTGGCCTCGAACTCATGGCGATCATCCTACCTCTGCCTCCCATGTGCTGGGATTAAAGGCGTGTGCACCATGCCCAGCTGGATCAAAAGAACTCTTACCAGTGCTATCACCATGCTCTAGGCTCAAACACCCAGCTGCCAACTGCAGGCTGGCAGTCAGCCAGAGTAAGCTGGGACTGGACTCCTGGAGACAGGGCTTCCTGGCAACTGTGATACATTAATTATGTGGACAATTTTGATGAGAATTCTAGAAGCCGTGATTCTATTCCTGATTTGCAGATTCACACCCTACCTTTGTTATTTTACCTACAAAACAAAAATACGAGTGAGAACTGATACCTCACTATCTTTGTCCAGAATATCTGTGCTTAAGCCATCCTGTAACCAGGCTTCCAAGGGCAAGGACTATGACATGGGTCTTCACACTCAGTGTAATGCCTTCTTCATAGGAGGTATCAACATGCTTAGACAAAACACTGAAAGTTTCAGGAAAAAGGATTAATTCTAACTGTCAATATGTTACTTCTTGTTACAACACAGTGCTATATGGATTCACTGGAGTGATTTTAAAAGATACTTAATTTTGAATGCATGGCCCCACCTCACACAAGCCTACATTGTGCCCTGAAAACTCACCCACTGTCCAGCCCATTCCACAGCTCCTGCTTGGCCTGACTAGTCTTCTCTCTAAGTTTGGGTTGCATGTCAATGGAACAAACTCCTGATTATCCTTGTACTGCTGAATTAAAGGGAACCTCAACCTGTTTCCATAGGTGAGTGCCATAGTTATAGGTTATAGGTTCCTTATTACATTTTCCTATTAAAGGAGCAAATTAGAACCCAGCTTGGTGGCACACACTTTTAATCCCAGTACTTGGGAGGCAGAGGTAGGAGGATCATCATGAGTTTGAGGCCACCCTGAGACTACATGATGAATTCCTGGTCAGCCTGAGCTAGAGTGAGACCCTATCTCGAAACCCCCCCCCCAAAAAAAAAGAGCAAATTAAGTCCCAATCCAAGGAGCTTGGAGAGAATGATGGAATGATAGGAATTATCTAAAACTCTTGGGAAACATCAATGTGACCACACAATAAATTAATGTGACTATATATAAAAAGACAAAGGAGGGCTGGAGAGAGGACTCAGTGGTTAAAAGTGCTTGCTTGCAAAATCTGATGGCCTCAATGCCTGTGTGAAGCCAGACACACAAAGTGGTGCATGCATCTGGAGTTCATCTGCAGAGGCAAGATGACCTGGCATGCCTATACTCTCTCTCTATCTCTTTGTCTCTCTCTCTCTCTCTCTCTCACACACACACCCAAATAAACTTTTTATGAATTATTGAGTTTATTTAGGGAGAAATCATAATTCATGAAGTTTTCCTAGGGGAAATTAGTATCCTTTTTACCTGGGCTTCACAAGTGCTGGGATTAAAGGCGTGCACCACCACGCCTGGCAAAAGTATATATTTTAAGTGTAATTAATAAAAAAAAGCCGGGCGTGGTGGTGCACGTCTTTAATCCCAGCACTCAAATGGCAGAGGTAGGAGGATTGCTGTAAATTTGAAACTAGCCTGAGACTAAATGGTGAATTCTATTAGCCTGGGCTTTAGTAAGACCCTACCTCAAGAGAGAAAAAAAAAAAAAAGGGGGGGGGGGAGGGAGGAAGGGAGGGAGGAGGGAGGGAAAGGAAGGAGGGCTGGAGAGATGGCTCAGCAGTTAAAGCACTTGCCTGCAAAGCCAAAGGACCCAGGTTCGATTCCTTACACCCACATACATGCACCAACAAGATACACAAGGTAGTGCATGAATTTGTTTGTAATGGTTAGAGGCTCTGGTGCGCCCATTCTTTTTCTTTCTCTCTTTCCCTCTCTCTCCTTGCAAATAAATAAAAGAAAACAGCCAGGCATGGTGGCGCATGCCTTTAATCCCAGCACTCGGGAGGCAGAGGTAGAAGGATGGCTGTGAGTTCAAGGCCACCCTGAGAATACAGAGTGAATTCCAGGTCAGCCCGAGCTAGAGTGAGACCCTACCTCGAAAAACTAAAATAAATAAATAAATAAATAAATAAATAAATAAATAAATAAATATAAAAGAAAACATTAAAAAAAAAAAGAATACACACAACATTCCCATCTAGCATATTACCCGGTAGGCAATCATTTGCTATTTGAAAGGCAGTAAAGACAAGTAGGTCATGATTGCCATGAATCTGAGGCCAGCCAGGGTTACCTAGCGAGTTCCAGGCTAGCCTAAGAGTAAGACCATACCTTGAAAAAGCGAACAAAAACACAACAAAAAAACTTTGAAGAGGAAGCTGGGTATCGTAGTTCATGCCTTTAATCCCAACACTCAGGAGGCATAGGTAGGAGGATTGCTATGAGTTCGAGGCTACCCTGAGAGTACATAGTGAATTCCAGGGAAGCCTAAGGACCCAGGTTCAATTCCCCAATACCTACATAAGACAGATGCACAAGGTGGCACATGTATCTGGAGTTTGTTTGCCCTGGCTAGAAGCCCTAGTGTGCCCATTCTTTCTCCGTGTAATAAATAAATTAAAAATAAAAAATCAAAATCAAAAAGAAGAAGAGAGGAGGAGGAAGTAGAAAGAGGGATGCAGAGATGGCTCAGCAGTTATCAGCAGTTAAAGGCACTTGCATGTGGAGCCTAATGGCCCAGGTTCAAATTTCCGGTACCTTATGTAGAGCCAGATGCTCAAAGTGGCACATGAATTGGAGTTCATTTGCAGGGGCAAGAGGCCCTGGCATGCCCCATTCTCAATCTCTCTCTGATTGCAAATAAATAAATAAAATTAAAAAGAAAAGGTTTTTTTTTTTTTTTTTTTTGGTTTCTCGAGGTAGGTTCTCACTCTGGCCCAGGCTGACCTGGAATTAACTATGTAGTCTCAGGGTGGCCTTGAACTCATGGTGATCCTCCTACCTTTGCCTCCTGAGTGCTGGGATTAAAGGCGTGTGCTACCACACCCAGCTCAGAAAAGGTTTTTTTATAAAGAGGGCCAGAGAAATGGCTCAGTGGTTAAGGCGCTTGACGACCTGGGTTTGATTCACCAGTACCCATGTAAAGCCAAATGCACAAAGTAGTGAGGCATCTGGAGGGTGTTTACAGTGGCAAGAAGTCCTGGCACCCCATTCCCTCTCATTCTCTGTCTTTGCCAGGTGTGGTGGCCCATACCTTTAATCCCAGCACTTGAGATTAGAGGCAGAGGTAGGAGGATCATTATGAGTTCAAGGCCAACTTGGAACTACAGAGTTCCTGGTCAGCCTGGGCTATATGAGACTCTACCTTGAAAAAACAAGCCAAAAATAAGGGGGTGGGGGAATACAGCTCAATGACAGTGTCCGAGAACCTATTAAAGTATTACTGAATTTTAATGCCATCCTTTTTTCCCTCTTGATGTACCTAACTACTTAGGCATTAAAAAAACAACAACGGGCACTGGAGAGACGGCTTAGCAGTTAAGGCACTTGCCTGCAAAGCCAAAGGACCCAGGTTCGATTCCCCAGGACCCATGGAAGCCAGATGCACAAGGTGGCACATGCGTCTGGAATTTGTTTGCAGCAGCTGGAGGCCTCAGAGTTCCCATTCTCTCTCTCTCTCTTTCTCTGTATCTGCCTCTCTATTTCTCAGATAAAAATAAAATGTTTAAAATAACAATAACAGCAATACTTTCATTTTTTTATTTGAGAGAGAGACAGAAAGAGTTGAGTATGGGTGCCTCAGGGACTCCTGCCAGTGCAAACTCCAGACATATTTGTCATGTATATCTGGCTTTATGTGGGTACTGGGGAATCAAACCCAGGCCATCAGGATTTGCAAGCAAGTGCCTTTAACTGTTGAGTCATCTTTCCAGCCCATGCGTAGTCATTTAAAAAAAAGCAAAGGGGCCGGGCGTGGTGGTGCATGCCTTTAATCCCAGCACTTGGGAGGCAGAGGTAGTAGGATTGCTGTGAGTTCAAGGCCACCCTGAGACTAATTCCAGGTCAGCCTGAGCTAGAGTGAAACCTTACCTCAAAAACAAACAAACAAAAAAAATCAAAAATCAGAGGACTGGAAAGATGACTCAACAGTTAAAGGCACTTGCTTGCAAAGCCTGATGGCCTGGGTTTGATTCCCCAGTACCCACATAAAGCCAGATGAACATGGTGGCACATGCGTCTGGAGTTTGTTTGCAGTGGCACGCCCATTCTCTCCCTCTCTCTTTGTCTCTCTCCATCTTTCTCTGTCAAAGAAATAAATAAATAAAAATAAAATATTTTAAAAATTATTGGAGTGTTTCCTCTGTGCTCTATCTGCTAGGGAACATGTTATTATAAACTGTGTTGTGAGTCTGTGGTTTCAGAGGGCTTCCTGTTTGCCTCATGCAACTATTTTCCCCCTGCTTGCCCTTAGTGCAAAGGAGGAAGAGGGAGGAGCCCTCCTTCTACGCTATACCCTTCACTGGAGAAGCTCCACAGGCCTTTCTGCACCCTGCTCCAGGCAGCACCTACCAACAGACACAAGAAATGCATTTGCACGCCCTGTTTATCTGGAAATTTGTTCTACTCAGTTTTCTCCTCTCTCAAATGCAGCTCTCATGAGAAACAGCTACAGACAGCACCTTGTCCCCATGTGTGTGTGTTCCATCGTCATTAACTGCCCACGGTTTTGGCTGCATCACATGTCCTCATAACCCACTTCAAAGAGAGCATCGCAGCACACTAGTGACAATGTGACAAGTACCTTTCCTCTAAATTATTTTTAAACATAATTTTCATGCATCAGCACACAAATCAAACTTTTATTATGGTACAAATAGAATTGCAGTCAGTGGTGGCTTCATGCTTCATCACCAAGAAAGCATTTACTGAAAATCACAATCAGCCAGCTTGGAATTCCACACCAACAGTGCTAATTTTGGGGTGGGGGGAGTGAATTTGAGGTAGGGTCTCACTCAAGCTCAGGCTGACCTGAAATTCACTATACAGTCTCAGGGTAGCCTGGAACTCAGGATGATCCTCCTACCTCTGCCTCCCAAATGCTAAGATTAAAGACGTGTGCCACCCCACCTAGCCATCTTTGTTTTTTTGAAGCAGTCATAATTCATAGCTTAGGCTAGCCTGAAACTTGTTATGTAACCCTGGCTGGCCACAGATTCATGGCAATCCTCCTGCCTCAGCCTCCTGAGTGCTGGAATTGCAATCATGATCTACCATCTATCTTTATTGCCTTTCAAATAGTGAATGAATGATTGCCTACTAGGCAATGTGCTAGGTGGGAATGTCTTATGTAATATGCTTTTGTTTGTTTGTTTTGTTTTTCACAGTAGGGTCTTGCTCTAGCCAAGGCTGACCTGGAATTTGCTATGTAGTCCTAGGATGGCCTCAAACTCATGGTGATCCTCCTGCTTCTGCCTCCCAAGTGCTGGGATTAAAGGTGTGCACCACCATGCCTGGCTTTCTTCCTCTTTTTTTTTTTTTAATTACATTTAAAAAATAGACTTTCACTGGGAGTGGAGATGCATGACTTTAATCCTAGCACTCTAGAGGCCCAAATAGGAGGATCACTGAGAGTTCAAGGCCACCCTGATAATATATAGTGAATTCTAGGTCAGACTGGGCTAGAGTGAGACTCTAACTCAAAAAAGAAAAAAAAAAAGAAAAAAAAAAAAAGCCTTTCAACAAATTTTTCACCACCTCAGAAAACTATTTTATTTTTGCTACTTTCTCTTCTAGCTTTTCCCCAAGGTACATAGCTTTCCACAAGCACTGTAACCATTATGACAACACAATTTCCATGCTCTATTTAACTGTCTTATTTTGCATCCATTATTCTAATTAAGTCCTTGAAACTATCTTTGAGGGTGGTGCTATCAATTCACTTCACAGAGAAGGAAAGAAACAAAAGCCGCTGAGGTCAAATAACTTACCTGGTTCCACTTGGCCACCTGGCTTTCTACAAACTGCTGGTTCTCATGGGATTTCAGTCCAGTCTGTAAAGCCAAGATCGTATCTGCCTTCTCGAATACAAAATCAGACAGGACTGTCAAGTGTGAAGTTTTTGTGTGAAACACCTGGTCTAGAGAAACAATCTTTATTAAAAAAATTTTTTTTGGACTGGAGAGATGGCTTAAGGGTTAAGGCACTTACCTGCAAAGCCAAAGGACCCAGGTTCGATTTCCCAGGACCCATGTAAGCCAGATGTACAAGGTGGTATATGTGTCTGGAGTTTGTTTGTACTGGCTGGAGGCCTTGGTGTGCTCATTCTCTATCTCAAATACATAAATAAAAATGAAAATATTTTAAATATAGATTTTTTTGCCAGGCATGGTGGTGCATACCTTTAATCCCAGCACTCAGGAGGTTGAGGTAGGAGGATCACTGAGAGTTTGAGGCCAGCCTGAGACTACATAGTGAATTCTAGGTCAGCCTGGGCTAGAGCAAGACCCTACCTCAAAAAAAAAAAAAAAAAAAAAAAAAAAAAAAAATTTTTTTTTTTGAGGTAGGGTCTTGCTCTAAGTTCATTGCTGTCCTGGAACTCTCTCTGACATCCTGACTGGCCTCAAACTAACAGCAATCCTCCTGTCTCTGCTTCTTAAGTACTGGTACTAAAGGTGTGTACCACAAAGCCCAGCTTCAAAAGTTGTTTTTGTTTTTTTTTTTACAGGTGTCAAATATAATTAAAACGGACTCCTCTACAAAGGTGTGGAAGAGGAGGTAGCTCAAATGCTGACTGAACATACTTCCTGACTTCATGCTCACTCTCCTCACTTTGGGGTCTTGGAATTGGTCCCAATGGGATCTGAAAACAGTAAACACTACAAATAGGAGCCCTTCTTTATTTTTATTTACTTTTTCTTTTTTGTTTTTTGAGGTTGTCTCAGGGTGGCCTTGAACTCACAGTAATCCTCCTACCTCTGCCTCCTTAGTGCTGGGGTTAAAGGCGTGCGCCACGACACCCAGTTTCAAATTGGAGCCCTTCTCTCTGAAAAGCCTATTCTTCAAATATTTACTGGCGGCACACACACTTCCTAGATTGAGAGATGAAGGGTACTTAGCTGGCTCAAATTTAGGCTTTATTTATTTTATTAGATAGACTGATTCATAACTTGGCTGTGTATGTCATGAGGCCTATTTCCCCAGCTTTTGTTTTGTTTTGTTTTGTTTTATTTTATTTTAAATTTTTTAGGTACTGTCTCACTTTAGCCCAGGCTGACCTGGAATTCACTATGTAGTCTCAGGGTGGACTCAAACTCACAGCAATACTCCTACCTTTGCTTCCCAAATGCTGGGATTAAAGGTGTGCACCACCGTGCCCAGAGGAATAGCTACTTTATTTTTTTAAATATATTTTTAAAATTTATTTATTTATGAGAAACAGGCAGAGAGAAAGAGAGAGAGAGAGAGAGAGAGAGGGAGAGAATGGACATCCCAGGGCCTCCAGCCACTGCAAACAAACTCTAGATGCATGCGCCCTCTTGTGCATCTGGCTTACGTGGGGCCTGGAGAGTCGAACAGGGATCCTTTGGCTTTGCAGGCGAATGTCTTAACTGCTAAGCCATCTCTCCAGCCCAAATAGCTACTTTATTAACCAGACAATGTTTCAATGTTTCCTCTTTTATGGGATCATGCTTTTTTTTTTTTTTTTTTGGTTTTACGAGGTAGGGTCTGGCTCTAGCCCAGGCTGATCTGGAATTCACTCTGTAGGATCATGGTTTTTTTTTTTTTTTCCCCTTAAATATTTATTTATGAGAGAGAGGCAGATTGAAAGAGAATGGGCATGCCGGGACCTCTAGCCACTGCAAATGAACTCCAGATGCATGTGCTTCCTTGTGTATCTGGCTTTATGTGGGCACTAGGGAATCAAACCTTGTGCATCCTTTGGCTTTGCAAGCAAGTGCCTTAACTGCTAAGCCATCTCTCCAGCCCAGGATCATGTTTTTTTTTTTTTAAATAATTTGTTTTTGATATTTTTAAAGTTTATTTATTTATTTGACAGACATACAGAGAGAGAATGGGCACACCAGGGCCTCCAACCACTGCAGCCACAGCAATTTCTGACATTCCCTGGTTTGTAGGAGCATGTCTCTGCCTCTGCCATGTGTTTTGCTTTGTGCTGTCTTCCCTTCTAATAAGGATATGTGTCATACTAAATATGAACTCACCTAATGACCTAACCTTAACTTGATTACATTTGCAAAGACGTCTATTTCCAGATAAAGTCACATCTACACGTGTGGGAGTAGAGCAAGACCCAATTCAACTCATAACAAATACTAAGGAAGTCCTCAGTAAAGGCTCTATTTTTGGGAAGGAGGTTGAAAGTAACCAGGTCAACTCCAAGATGAGTCAACAGAGAGAGAAGGCAGAGAGGCAATCAGGGCGAGAATGATTCTTGAAGGACGGAGAGTGTGCTGGTCACTGAATCTCTTCCACTGGTTCACTCTTTCTCCCTTTGTTAGTGGTCATCTGAGTGACTTGCTCCTTCCATTGGGCCCTGTGTCTGTTACTTTCAAGTTGTTGTGATCAAAATACCTGATAGAAACAACACAAGGGAAGAGAGGTTTATTTTGCCCCTGGTTTCAGAGGGCCCAGTCTGTTGTACTGGGGAAGGGATGGTGGCAGGAACAATTCCATCAGTGGCAGTGGGGTGGAATCTAGTTCACAGGTCAGCAGCTCAGGAAACACGGAGTTAGGCCAGAAGCAGGGAAGAGTATAACCTTCCCTCCCTTAGTAACCAGCCAGCTCCAACTCCTAGAGGCACCACAGCATTCACAACTTCAAATGGAAGACTGAGCCTTCACAACATGAGCCCATGGGGGACGTTTCAGATTCAAACCATAAGAGGCTCTGACCAGAGCTTCCTTGAGGTCAGTGTAGAACAGGTGGTGACCCCTGAGGACAAACTCACCAGCCAGGAGGAGAATGAGCAGTACGCAGGAGTGAAAAGTTCTCCATGAAGACAAAGTTCTAGCATGAAAGTTATCCTTCGATAGATGTCATTTATTTCTTCTTGGGAAGGGTGTTGTTTGTTGGTGTTTATTTTGACACAAGGTCTCTTAGGTAGCCCATGATGCCCTTGAACTTGTGACATTTCTGTCAGAGCCTCCTGAGAGATAGGGAGATTATAAGCAGTGTTTGATTTGTGTCAACTTAAAAAAATTATTTATTTGAGAAAGAGAGGAAAGAAAGAGGGAGAGAGAGAGAGAGAGAGAGAGAGAGAGAGAGAGAGAGAATGGGCACACCAGGGCCTTCAGCCACTGCAAACGAATTCCAGACACATGCACCACCTTGTGCATCTGGCTTACATGGGTCCTGGGGGTTGAACCTGGGTTCTTTGACTTTGCAGGCAAAGTCACTAAGATATTTCTCCAACCCTTAACTTTTTTTTATTTACTTTGTTATTGACAACTTCCATAATTATAGACAATAATCCATGGTAGCCCCTACCCCCACCTGGCACTGAAATTTTTGTAGTAATAATCTATGGCTTCTGGGTTCTTAACTTTTTTTTTTTTATATAGGTTCTTACTCTGTAGCCCAGGCTGACCTTGAACTCAATGTATTCTTCCTGCTTCCGTCTCTCAAGTGACAGGTATAAGCCACCATGCCTAGCTATAGTTTTTTTTTTTTTTTTTTTTTTTTTTTTTTTTTTTTTTTGAGGGAGTCACACACTAGCCCAGGCTGACCTGGCACTCACTCTATAGTCCCAGACTGGCTTCAAACTCACAGTGACCCTTCTACCTCTGCCTCCCCAGTGCCAAGATTATAAACATGTGCTACTACACCCAGTTTATCGCTAGTTTTTTTAATCTTTATTTATTTGACAGAGACAAATAGAGTTGGAATGAGTATGAGTGTGCCAGGACCTCCTGAAGCTGCAAGCAAATTCTAGACTTATGCACTACTTTGTGCATATGCCTTTATATGAGTACTGAGGAATCCAACCAGGGTCAAGGCTTTGCAAGCCTTTAACTGCTGAGCCATCTCTCCAGGCCAATCTCTAGTTATTTTATTTTAACATCATTTATTTATTTGCAAGGACAGAGAGAGAGAGAGAGAAATATGGGTGTGCCAGGGCCTCTTGCCACTGCAAACAAACTCCATCTACTTGGTGCATCTAGCTTTACATGGGCACAAGGAATTGTACCAGACTGACAGGCTTTACAAGCATGCAGCTTAACCACTGAGCATCTCTAGTTTTTAAAGCATAAAATATTCATTAAAATAGAAATAAAATGCCAGACATGGACCTGAAGAGATGGCTTAGTGGTTAAGTGCTTGCCTGTGAAGCCCAAGTACCCTGGTTCAAGGCTTGATTACCCAGGACCCATGTAAGCCAGATGCATAAGGTGGCACATGTATCTGGAGATCCTTTGCAGTGGCTGGAGGCCCTGGCATGCCTATTCTCTTTCTCTCTCTGCCTCTTTCTCTACTCTATCACTTTCAAATAAATAAATAAAAAATAAACAAAATGTTGGGCGTAGTGGCGCACACCTTTAATCCCAGCCCTAGGGAGGCAGAGGTAGGAGGGCCACCATGAGTTCGAGGCTACCCTGAGACTACATAGTGAATTCCAGGTCAGCCTGGGCTAGAGAGAGAGACCCTACCTCACAACGCGCCCTCCCCCAAAAAATTGCCATAAAAGGATTTAAAATATTTATTTATTTGCAAGAAGAAATAGACAGCAAGAATGTGTGTACCAGGGCCTCTGGCCACTGCACATGATCTCCAGATGCATGTACTACTTTGTGCATCTGGGAACTGGGAAATCACATTCTGGTTGTTGTTAGGTTTTGCAGGCAAGTGCCTTAACTACTGAGACACCTCCCCAACCCTTCTTTCTTTCTTTTTTTTATTTTTATTTGTTTGGTTTTCAAGGTAGGGTCTCATTCTGGCCCAGGCTGACCTGGAATTAACTATGTAGTCTCAGGGTGGCCTCGAACTCATGGTGACCCTCCTATCTCTGTCTCCTGTGGTGGGATTAAAGGCAAGGGCCACCATGCCTGGCTTTCCAGCCAATTTTATTATTATTATTATTTTGGTTTTTCTAGGTAGGATCTTATTCTAGCCCAGGCTGACCTGGAATTCACTATGAAGTCTCAGGCTGGCCTCAAACTCACAGTGATCCTCCTACCTCTGCCTCCGGAGTGCTGCTATTAAAGGTGTGTGCCACCATGCCTGGTGGATTTTTTTTTTTTTTAGATAGGTACTTACAATGTAGTCCAGGTTAGCCTTTAACTCCAGACAATCCTCCCATTTCAACTTTCTGAGTGCTAAGATTATAGGCATGGGTCACCACACCTGGCATACTTCTTAACTTTAAAATTTCTTTAAAGGTTGAGGGCTGTAGCTCAGAGAAGCCCTGGCCTACCATGCTCAAGGCGGTGGTTCCAGTTCTAGCACACACACACACACACACACACACACACACACACACACAATTTTTTTTTAAAAAGCTTTAAAAGTAAGTGATTCCAGCTTGTGGGAAAACTTTCAGAGTGAGGATCCATTGTCTTTACCTGCACATGGGGGGGGCTGGGGTGTAGCCCAATGTGTGCTATGCTTCTTAGCATACATGTAGTGCTAAATATGATCCTCAGCACTTCATAAACTGGGTGTGGTAGCACATGCGTGTAATCCAGGTGCTTGGGAAGTGAAGGCAGCAGGATCAGAAGTTCAAGGTAATCCTTAGCTACATATGAATGAAGGCCAGCCTGGGATACAGAGACTATCTCAAAAACAAAATAGGGCTGGAGAGATGGCTTAGCGGTTAAGGCGCCTGCCTCCTAAGCCTAAGAGCGCTGGTTCCAATCTCCAGTGGTTCCAATCTCCAGGTCCCACGTTTAGCCAGATGCAAAGGGGCGCAATGCTGCACTTAACCACAAGGGGCGCACGCATCTGTATTTCGTTCACAGCAGCTGAGAGGCTGCTGGCGTGCCCATCTCTGTCTTCCTCTCTCTCTCTATCTCTCTCTGTGTCTCCCCCCCCCCTAAAAAAAACATAACTAGCTGGGTGTGGTGGCTCACACCCTTAATCTCACCACTTGGGAAGCTGAGGTAGAAGAATCACCATGAGTTTGAGGCCAGCTTGGGCTACAAGGTGAGTTCCAGGTTAACCTAAACTGCAGTGTGAGACCCTATCTTGAAAAAAGTCCCCAAACAATTTGGGGCCAGGGATGTCGCTCTGAGGTAAGCACTTACCTAGCAGCCCCAGCACTTGTCTCCACCCAAAGCAAGGATTAAACCATCTCCAGAGAGTGGGCTCGTTGATTAAGTTTAGAGAGGCTGCTGGCCTGAGCTGGGCTTCCCTGCCCTAAGGTAGGCTTTTGCTCTGTAATTCTGGTTGGCTTGGAACTCACTATACAGCCCAGGTTGGCCTTGATCTCTGTTATTCTACTGCCTCAGCCTCCTGAGTGCTGTGATTACAAGTGGGCACCACCATACTTGGATCTAAACTAATTTTTTTTTTTTGAGGTTCTGTTTCTGTAGCCCAGGCCTAACCTGAAGTTTATTCCGTAGCCTATACGTGCTTTGAACTCATGATGATCCTCTTCCCTAGGCCTTCCAAGTGCTTTAAGTCATGAGTCATTACACCCAGCTTAAAACTGATGTTTTTTTTTGGCTGGGCATGGTGGTACACACCTTTAATCCCAGCACTCAGGAGGCCCAGGCAGGAGAATTGCTGTGAGTTTGAGGCCACCCTGAGACTACATAGTGAATTCCAGGTTATCCTGGCCAGGGTGAGAAAACTGATTTTTTTTTTTTTTTTAAGGCAGTATCTCACTCTAGCCCAAGATGATCTGTAACTCACTAAGTAGCCCCGTTTGGCCATTAACTCATAGGGATCTTCCTACCTCAGCCTCCCAAGTGCTGGGATTAAAGACCTGTGAACCACCATTCCTGGCTTTATTAGAGAATGTGAGAATGGCCTTGTTTCTCACCTTTTACAGGAATGAAAAAAGAAAGAAAGAAAGAAAGAAAGAAAGAAAGAAAGAAAAGAAAAAGTCATGGGTTAGTGCTTGGAAGTCCTGGGGCTTTGTTGGATAGAACTGCGTATTTGTATTTTATTGTCTCTGTCCCAAATCTGTTAAGAGGTTGTGACCATACTTCAGGAGATGAAGAGCCCTGAGAGGTGGACATCTGCCTGCTCCAGTCATCAGGTTATCATAGGAGATCTTGGTTCTGTTAGCTTTACTCTTCACACTTTGTTCTGTGAAGTTACAGCTGCTTACCACACTGGATGTGTTCAGGCCTGTTTTAGTGGCTTGGGAGTGGTGGCTGTGCAAACACTGAGACTTCTTTACAGAAATGCTAGTCAAGGCTGACATGCTTATTTCCCCACTAGAATAGCCTAAAAGTAGGCATAGTACAACCAAGAGAATGAACCTAGAGGCACCATATTGACCCTGTTTATAAAACTAAATGTTGAATCCACAGCTGTTTGGCGGACATCACCCACTGAGCAGCCTAGGGACACTCAGCTGCTAACCCCTTTCCATCACATATGCCATCTTCTTGCTAGCCTCAGACCTTGCTGAAACCACATACTGAGAAAAGGTGTCCTAGCCGGGCGTGGTGGCACACACCTTTAATCATAGCACTCGGGAGGCAGAGGTAGGGGGATCACTGTGAGTTCAAGACCACTCTGAGACTACATAGTGAATTAAGTCAGCCTGAGCTAGAGTGAGACCCTACCTCGCAAAACCAAAATAATAAAGAAAAAAAGAAAAAGGTATCCTGTTCTTCCCTACCTCGCATACGCCACCGTGTGCATCTGGCTTCATGGGTACGTGGGTCCTTAGGCTTCCCAGGCAAGCGCCTTAACTGCTAAGCCATCTATCTAGCCCGCTTTTTTGCTGTTGTTGTTATTTCTTGGCATCCCAGATTAAAGTATTTGACTTTGAAAGTCAAGAGTTATTCCAAGGACAGGAGCTGTATAAGACCTAGAGATCTCTGAATGATGGAATAAAAGGACTGGCACATAGCTTAGTGTTAAAGTGCTCACTTAGTATATGTAAGGCTCTGGGTTCCATCCCTAGTACCACCAGAAAATCCTAGCCAATAGCTGGGCAAGCTGGCACATGCCTTTAACCCTTAAACCTCCTGAGTATTCAGATTAAAGGCGTGAGTCATCACAACCTGCTTATTGATATTTTCTGAAAATTGAACTATTTAGGCAAAATAAACTGGCCCTAGAGACTAACATTTTCTGAACTTCTTTTCTCTCTCTCTTTTTAAATTACTTATTTGTAAGGAGAGAGAGTGAGAGTGAGAGAGAAGGGGTACACCAGGCTTCTAGCTACTGCAAATGAACCCCAGATGCATGTGTACTTTGTGCATCTGGCTTTACATGGATTTTGGGGAATCCAACCCCAGTCATTAGGCTTTGCAAGCAATCACCTTAAGTATTGATCTGTCTTTACAGCTCTCTCTCTTTTGTTTTTTTCTAGGTAGGGTCTCACTCTAGTCCAGGCTGACCTGGAATTCACTATTGTGTCAGGGTGGCCTTGAACTCACAATGATCCTCCTACCACAGCTTCCAAAGTGCTGGGATTAAAGGTGTGTACCACCACACCAGCTTTTTCTCTTTCTCTTTTTAAATCAAACCCAAGCCAAAATTATATCATCATGGTAGAGTGCGTACCTAATATGTGTCAGGCTCTCCGTTCAATCTTCAATACTGCAAAACAAACAAGTCCAATTTTATTAAGTGCCCACTTCTTGCCCCTTGAGTGTTTGATGTCTCTTCCTACCATACAGTAAAATGCAAATCTTGCATAAGCCCTGTTACTCACTCACTCTGTTCCTGCGCTGGGAAGCTAAGCTGGACAAAGCCACACTGCCAGACAAATGGCTCCATTACAAGCTGATCACCACACTTAACAAGGATTCCTAGTGTTCCCTGATCAATTCCCTCTTTCATTACTCTGGTTAATTTTGCAACAGAACAAAACCACTCCAAAAATATAGTGGCTTAAAACAACTATTTCATTCATTCTCTCAGTTCTGTTAGCTGACTGGGGTCAGGATTTCTTACGCAGTTTTATGTCAGATGGCTGTTGTGTCTGGGGTTGGCTCTGATGCTGACTCTACCAGATGTCCAAGATGGCTTCTTTACTCATGCCTGGCACCTTTGTGGGAATGGCTGAACGAGTTGGCAGTGGTCAGGCATTGCTTTCCTGTCATCACCTTTCACATGCCTAACTTGGGCTTCCTCACCGTCTGGTGACTTAAAGGAAATGAAACTTCTTACATGGGGACTGTCTTTCCCTAGAGTGCCTTTTTTATATTTGCCATAGTAAATTAGTTAGAAGAGTTTTGGAAAATGTAAGGTGCAAATACTAGCTAAGACGTGTTTGATCTGAAAGCAGACTTGGCCCTTTTCTACATCTCAAAACACATGAGCTAGGTGTGGTGTTGCATGTTTGTAATCATAACACTCAGGAGGTGGAGTCAGGAGGACCAGAAGTTCAAGTTCATTGTCAGCTACATAGTGAGTTCAAGGCCAGCCTGGGTTACATGAGATCCTGTCTCAGAAAAAAAAGGGGGGGGGGCGTGCTGGAGAAATGGCTTAGCGATTAAGGCATTTGCCTGTGAAGCCAAAGGATCCTGGTTCCTTTCTCCAGGACCCATGTAAGCCAGATGCACAAGGGGCACATGCATCTGGAGTTCATTGGCAGTGGCTGGAGGCCCATTCTCTTTGTGTCTGCCTCTCTTCTATCTCTCTCTCTCTCTGCTTGCAAATAAATTTTAAAAAATTAAAACAAACAAACAACAACAACAACAACAAAAAACAAAGCAGGGCATTGTGGCTCATGCCTTTAATCCCAGCACTGGGGAAGCCAAGGTAGGAGAATTGCTGAGTTTGAGGCCAGCCTGGGACTACATAGTGAATTCCACGTCAGCCTGGGCTAGAGTGAGACCCTACCATCATGTGTGTGTGTGTGTGTGTGTGTGTGTGTGTGTGTGTGTGTAAAACCTCATGAAAATAGGCAGTATTGGTTAGTGTCCAGAATTTTTCAGTGTGGCTAAATTGAAACACAGGTCATGCTTTCATCATAGTAAATGTATAGATTGCCCTGGTGACAGTGAGACCTGTAACATTGTACTTAATAAGCTCAAGAGTGAAGACATGTAATTAGAAAAATGTTGACTTCACAGTTCATTTGCCAAAATACCAAGTACTTTGTGTTAGTAGTTTTTCAGGATCCTAAAATAAATTGCTTCAAGAAATTAGATGTCAGAGATCTCAGGACTATCTTCAGGTTCAACAGAACTAAGATGACCTCAATGGACAATGAAAGAATCACATGGGAAATCTCTTAAATTATTGGGGCTGGAGAGATGGCTTAGCAGTTAAGGAGCTTACCTGGGAAGCCTAAGGACCCAGGTTTGATTCCCTAGTACCCATGTAAGCATGTGCATCTGGAATTCATTTGCAGTGGCTTGAGGGTCTGGTATGCCCATTCTTTTTCTATCTGCCTCTCTCTCTAATAAATAAATAAAAATAAAATATATTTAAGAAAAATTTGCTGCTCTCAGTAATTCAGTCTCAGTGACATACTACTATCTACTGCCGTGTAACAATTTATGTCAAAACTTCTTGCTTACTTGGCTTGAAATAAGAAACATTTTATTTTATTTATTTATTTTGGTTTTTCGAGGTAGGGTCTCACTGTGGCCCAGGCTGACCTGGAATTAACTATGTAGTCTCAGGGTAGCCTTGAACTCACGGCAATCCTCCTACCTCTGCCTCCCGAGTGCTGGGATTAAAGGCATGTGCCACCACGCCCGGCTGAAATAAGAAACATTTTAGAACATAGTGGCTGTTAGTCAGGATTTTAGAAGCATTTTAGCTGGGTGGTTCTGGTTCAGGGTCTCTCAGGAGACTGTAGTCAAGGTGCTGCTGAAAGTTTAGCTGTCTGCTTGGGGTTGGAAGACCCATCCAGTGTAGTGTACCCACACAGTCCTGGTTATTGGCAGGGAGCTTCAGGCTTTTCCTGTGGGTACTTACTTCTCCATGGCTTCTGTCACTCATCTCACGACATGGTAGCGGCCTTCCCAGAGATTACTAGGCCTAAGCGAAAACAAGTGAAAGGCCACCATGGGTTTTATGACTTATCTTGGAATCCTCTTTTGATCACGTCTGCCATATTTTATTAGTCACACGGCTCATCAGTGAGAGGGAACAGCACAAGAGATCACCCAGACAGAGCTAGGACAAGAAGAAATAATGCTGAGGGGAGAAAAGAAAAGACCAGGAGAAGTCAAGTTTAATTTTGTTCCTGGGGCAGGGAATGGAGGGAAGAGGCTAGGTATGAAGTGAAAACAGAGGTGAGAATGACAACAATTTCTCCTTTTCCAGTTATTCCGGTGGGAACAACAGGAGGCAAGCTGCCCGTGTTTTTAAAAAGTCATTTTCAATTTCTTGGCTGAACTGAAGAAGATTATTTCCCCTGAATTATTAATTGGTTTTATGAAGATGGAAAGATATTTTTAGCTTCTAACAAGAAATCAAGGTCTCCAGAATGATTGATGTTGATCCAGAATGATCAACAAGGACACAGTCTTTCAGGAAGTTCACGTGTGCCAATGTCATTAAGAGTTAACTTTACAGGACAATACTGTCCAGGCTTCATGCAGGGATGAAAAGAGGTGATTTTCTAGTGAGCATTAATTGAAAACGAAGCAAAGTGAACTTTGCAATCAAAACAGGAAGGGAAAAACCAAGCTGCAATCTGACAATAACCTAAGAGCTTTGTTCTTTCACAACATGCAGAGAAGCAAAGGGGTTTTAAAACTACTTTCATCTGAGCCGGAGTTCTTGGAAGAATGCCCTTTACATGCTGTCTTTATTTCCCTGTCCCTGGGCGCTCCCCCACCACTTCACTGAATTCGCTTTCATCATAGTCAACAAGGACATCTATGTTGCCTAATCCAACAGACAGGCTTCTGTTTTTTTCTTTTTTGGTGTCTAAGCAATGTTGATTAGTGACTCTAGTATCTGAGAGAGCACTTCCTCTGTTTTCTGTCTCCTTGGCTGTGTGTGTACTGTCACTACCCAACCTCTGAATGTTGAGGCTTTTGGACATCTTGGGTCTTGTTTTCCTGTACTCTCTTTTACGATTTTATCCAAAGTGACAGCTCTGATACCATCTAGATGCTCACATGCTGGCATTTACATCCCCAGCCTTGATCTCTTCCTGGAACTTGAGACGACTATGTCCAAATTGCCTTCCTGACGCTCTCATTAGGGAGAGTCACAGCCAAGCCAATATGCCTCTGGATGTTCTTGGTCCCTCGCCTCCCAAACCTGTTGCTGCACCCTAAGCCTGGCTTGTAAATGGCACTGTCTCTCATTTAGCTGTCCTGGTAAGAGCTTTCACCAGATATCTGGGTTTGTCTTTTCCCTTAATCTTTGCACCAAATTCACTGGAAGTGCTATTGCTTCTGTCTGTAAAGTCCATTGCAAACATGTCCACCATCTCCTTTCCTTCCTAAGTGATTCTTTACACAGAAAATAGGTCAAGATGAAAAAAAAAAAAAACCAGATCATGCAGAGTCCACACAACATCTTCCAGTAAATTCCTACTATACACACAATTAAAAATAAACTGGCACCAGGCGTGATGGAACATGCTTATAATCTCAGCATCTGGGAGGTGAAGTAGGAGGACAAGTCTGAAGCCCTCTACCTCAAAAACAAAAAAAAAATAAACAAACAAACAAACAAACAAACAAGCAACAACAACAACCAAAAAAACAACAACATAAGAAACATGCATAAATAGGTGATAGATAATAGATAGATAAACAAATGTTGGGCTGGAGTTATGGCTCAGCAGTTAAAAGCCTTTGCCTGCAAAATCTGCTAGTCTGGGTTTGATTCCTCAGTACCTATGTAGAGTCAGATGCACAAAGTGGTCTCTCTTAAATATATAAATGTGTACTTAATATTTTATATATTTATATATTTAAATATATATATATCACACATACAAACTTTTAGTAATCTCTAAGATGGTGTATAACCTGGCTTCTTTTTTAAGATTTTATTTTTATTTATTTATTACAGTCAGAGAGAGAATGAGAGAGAGAGAGAGAGAGGGAGGGAGGGAGAGTGAGAATGGGCATGTCAGGACTTCTAGCCACTGCAATGAACTCCAAATGGATGCAACACCATGTGGCTTACATGGGACCTGGAGAATCAAACCTGGGTCCTTAGGTTTTGCAGGCATGCGCCTTAATCATTAAGTCATCTCTCCAGCCCAAGGACCTGGCTTTTAACCACCTTCCCAAGCTCATTCTATGTCCCTCTCTGGCTCATACCACTAGTCCTGTTAAGCCAGTCTTTACATATGCTATTCCATTCTGCTAGAAATTCTTCCCCCACTTTTCTCCTGTTGGTTCTTTCTCTTCCTCTTAGTGGCCTCCCTGACCATCCTAAGTGCAGTTAGGCTCTTTGCTCCTTTCTTTTTTCCACCATAAGTTAGCCTATTAATTCTAAGGCCAGTCCAGTTTTTCCACAGATGACAGAATTAGGAATCTTTTAGGGAACTTGTTAGATTTGACACAAATCAAAAGCAACATAAACAACAACTTGCTTTTTTCCTACCTGGAAATCCTACTGCATGTGACCAATTATACCCAATATTACTTATATCTAAAAATTGACTTCAGGTTGCCATATGACAGTAAAAGTAAGGACACTGTGGAGACCCTTCTGGTGAAAAGTGGTTAGCTACCCAGTTCCTGTTTTGCTGTTGTCTTGGCCCTCAGTGACACAGCTCTTTTCAACTGAGCATGTAGACACTGGAAGAATGTTCTCACGGTAAGTCCCATTTCCTGTGTTTATCATTATAGTTTGTTGTGATTCTTTTTTCCCTCCTCTAAGACCAAGGTCCCATGAGATAAACATTTATGGGATAAGAAAAGAAGAAAGTGAACTCAAATACTTCTATATAGGTACAGGAATGGAACTCCAGGTTAAGTTCTGGTGCTTAAATTCTTACATTGCTAAGTTTTCATTAGAATTTAACTCACTCCTGCTAACATCCATAAAAGTCACAAAAACATTTGGTGATGTATGGATCCTGAACTTCTAGGGCACAAGGGGGCTCCCAAAAAGTCATCCCCCAAGAAAATAAAAGTTTCATGTGCTTCAAAATGAAGCACCATGGAAGCAGAGGTAGGAGGATTGCTGTGAGTTTGAGGCCAGCCTGGGACTACAGAGTTTTAGGTCAGCCTGGACTAGAGTGAGGCCCTACAAGAACAAAAACAAAAAAAAAAAAGAAAGAAATGAATCACAGGGAGCTGAGGTTGTGGCTCAGTGGTAAAGCATTTGCCTAGCATGTATGAAGCCCTGGATTTGATCCTCAGCACTGGAAAAAAATCCAACAAGTTATAAAGAAGTGAATGGGGAGATAAAATTCTCCAGGAAGAACTCTATGCTGCAAACAGCAGGTCTGTATCAGCAAATCGTTTTCAGGCATCTAGACTTACTTTTGCATATAGAAGGTAAGTCATGAGTTACCACAAGGGTCAAAAATCTCAGGCTCAAGTGTCCCTGAGAAAATGTTGAAGAGGAAATGGGCTACAGTTGTTTATATTCATGGCTATAAGGAAGAAAGCTTAATTTAGAAACAACATCCTTTCTGTATTTTCTCTGGCCATTTTAATATAGTCCTGATTCAAGTCTCAACTAAAAATTCAAAATTACATTCAAAGAAACATCATCATCATATTTAAAAATATATATTATTATTTATAAGAAGAGAGAGAGAGAATGAGAATGGGTGCACCAGGGTCTCTTGCCACTGCAAACAAACCCCAGATGCATGTGTCACTTTGTGCATCTGTCTTTAAATGGGCGCTGGGGAATTGAGCCCATGCCAAGCAGACTTTGCAAACGAGTGCCTTTAACTACTGAGCAATCTCTCCAGCCCATCATTATTATTTTGAAGTGCTGAGGATTAAACTCAGAGCTTTGCCCATAAGGGACAAATGTTCTACCATTGAGCTGCAACCTCTGCCCAGAAACAGATAACTGGACTAAGAGACTCCTAAAGAAACCAAGCAACTTGTATTTGTTAAGACCATTGAGTTAAGACCATCGTGTTTGTTAAGACCATTAGTTTATACTCTTCTTCCTCCTCCTCCTTCTCCTCCACCTCCTTGTTTTTCGTCTTCTATTTGAGACAGGGTCTCATTCTGGAAGTCATGGCGTTCTTCAGCATGTTGTGTGCTGGGATTGCAGACATGAGCCACCACGTCCAACTTTTACTCCACTTAACTTCTATGCAGACAATGACATCAGCTCCATTTCTAATTCACAGCATGCAGTGACTGTCTGAAAGGAGTTATAAAATACCATGAGATGTAAGGCCTGGCTCTCTTTTCATTACTCAACAATGCAGACAGGATGGGTTGCCACACTCTGTGAGTCAGTCAAATCAGCCAAGCCCAAACTCTGGCCTTGTATAACCAGATCCTGTTTCAAACACTTCTACTGTCAGAAAGCAAGGCAGAGAACACAATTTAAATATTTTAGAGCTGAATGGGACCTAAAGTAGATTCTCTAGATCTTACACCTTAAAAAAAAAATCATTGACTAATCTTTTTATTTGGGAGTTGATAATACAGATTAGAATGTCCCTACATTTCAAATGACTTAATTAGAAAATAATCGTGACACACACATATATCTAAGGTTTTGAGACAGGGTTTCATGTAGCCAGGCTGACTCAACTCCTGAACCTTGGTCCTCCTACCTCCATCTCCTAAGGAGATGTAGTGATGGTGTGGAACACAAGGCTTCATGCATGTTAGGTAATCACCCTACCAGCTAAATCTGGGTAGTATTTGTGTGTGTGTGTGTGTACACATGTGCATGTGCATAGAAGACAATCTTAGGTGTCATTCCTCAGGATCACTGTCCATGTCCTTTGAGACAGGGTCTCTCACTTCTGGGGACTGAACTCAGTTCCTCATGTTTGCATGACAAGGACTTTACCAATGGAGCTATCTCCCCAGCTCCAGGAGGGGAATCTGATAGAATGATCAATTTCTTCAGTGTTCCACGTAAGTTTGAAGAAAATTTGTATTCGGTAGCTTTTTATGGTGGTATTCTCTCTCTTTTTCTCTCTCTCACTATCTACTTTTAATCTGTACCATTAATAGCTGCTAAGGTCGGGCGTGGTGGCTCATGCCTTTTATCCCAGCACTTGGGAGGCAGAGGTAGGAGGATTGTTGTGAGTTCGAGGCCACCCTGAGACTACATAGTGAATTCCAGTTCAGCCTGGGCCAGAGTGAGGCCCTACCTTGGGAAAAAAAAAAAAAGATACAAATACCCCCAAAACAGTATAGGCCATTGCCGAGGCCCTTGGTTTCCCAGCAGGAATAGATGGTAAGACCCTATTGCTGAAGACTCCACATACTTGGGCAGCAAGTTCACTGAGAAAACCTCTGGAGCTGAGCTGAAAGCCTCCTCCATGTGGACCAGCTGATAGAAAGTTGGAAAAAGCTATGCTGCATGAAGTTCAATGGGAGAGAGAGAAAACACCAGTGAAGATACTCAACAGTGAACACTGCAAGATTTAAATTTGGCCAGCCAGGCCAAAAGTGCCAATGATGAAATAGTGGCATGTCTGTTATGGGGGAAACCAACTGCTCTCTAATTGGGCTGGAGGCCCGCTCGCATGGGAGGGAATATATCCCTGATAATGAAAACCTATGACAGTGGTAGTCATGAGCCCTAAGGGTGTAATGTCTGCTGGTGTCTGGCTAAATGTATATACTATGCTCACTAAACTGTCCAGTAAGCACTTCTCTTAATGTCCACATCCATATATTAATGCTACTCTCACTTTTGGTTAAAGAAGCTTCTCTTTTCAGATGGTGGCAAACTTGGGATAACTCAGAAGGTACCATGGTGCTGAGAAGAAGTGACAGAGGAGTGCTCAGCACGGGAACATCTCAAACCTACCTTCCAAGGCTCAGGGTCCATTGCGGAAGAGGGTGCAGAAAGAATGTAAGAGCCAAAGGAAGAGTAGGGCTCCTTACAACGTGCTCCTCCAGACACAAAATGGCCTGGATATCCATGACCTCACAGTGCCTGACACTACCTACATAAGACCATCATAATAGGAGGAAAAGATCATGACATCAAATTGAAAAGAGAGACTGATTGAGAGGGGGAGGGGATATGATGGAGAGTGAAGTTTCAAAGGAGAAAGTGGGGGGAGGGAGGAAAGTACCATGGGATATTGTCTACAATTAAAGAAGCTGTCAATAAAAAAAAAATGAACAAAAAGAGTAAGAAGGATCTCTGTTTATGCCTGCCTCTATCTCTGCCTCTCTCTCTGTCACACACACACACACACACACACACACACACACACACACACACACAATCTCCCAACAACAGACAGCTTTTTCCTATGATCCAATCTAGTCTGGAGGCTAAAAGGAGACTTGCTTGTGTCCAAGAGTTTGAGGCCAGCCTGAGTAACATAGCAAAAATCCTGACAAATTAAAAATAGCCCAGAGTGGTGGCACATACCTGTAATCCCAGCATTTAGGAAGTATAGGCAGTGGGATCAGGAGTTCAAGATCACCCTCAGCTATACACCTCCAGGTCATTCTGGGATGAATGAGACCCTGTTTAATTTTTTCCCCTTTTCTTTTCTTTCTTTTCTTTTCATTTTTCTTTTGGTTTTTCAAGGTAGGGCTTACTCTAGCCCAGGCTGACTTGACATTCACTCTGTATTCTCAGGGTGGCCTCAAACTCTCAGTAAACCTCCTACCTCTGCCTCCTGAGTGCTGGGATTAAAGGTGTGCGCCACCATGCCCCGGGAGACCCTGTTTCAAAAGAACAAAAACATGGGATATCAAAATAGTTTCATTTACATTTTCCCAAAGGCTAAGGATGTTAACCACTTTTTAATTTATTGGCTGTTTTTTCTCCCTTATTATTATTATTATTTTTTTGTTTTTTTGAGATAGGGTCTCACTCTGGTCCAGGCTGATCTGGAATTAACTATGTAGTCTCAGGGTGGCCTCAAACTCTCTGCAATCCTCCTACCTCTGCCTCCCGAGTGCTGGGATTAAAGGCGTGCGCCACCACGCCCAGCTTCCCTTATTTTTTTAACAGTGCTTTTCTTTTTAAAAAATTATTTGGGGCTGGAGAGATGGCTTAATGGCTAAGATGCTTACCTGCGAAGCCAAAGGACCCAGGTTTGATTCTCCAGGACTCACGTAAGCCAGATGCACAAGGGGGTGCACATATCTGGAGTTTATTTGCAGTGGCTGAAGGCCCTAGCATGCCCATTCTCTCTCTCTCTCTCAAAGAATAAATAAATAAATTGTTAGAAATATTTATTTGAGAGACAGAAAGAGCGAGCAAGAGAGAGAAAATGGGTGCACCAGGGCCTCTTGCCACTGCAAACTCTATATGAAATGTGTTACTTTGTATATCTGGCTTTATTTGGGTATCGAGGAATTGAACCCAGGCTATCAGGCTTTGCCAGCAAGCACTTTCAACCACTAAGCTATCTCTCCATCCCTTGTTTCTGTCCTTTTAAGAACCATCTGTTTAGTACATTAACCCACTTTTTTTTTTTTTTTTTTTTGAGTTAGGGTCTCACTCTGGCCCAGGCTAACCTGGAATTAACTTTGTAGTCTGAAGGTGGCCTCAAACTCACAGCGATCCTCCTACCTCTGCCTCCCAAGTGCTGGGATTAAAGGCATGCACCACCACACCCGGCCATTAACCCACTTTTTGATTGGCAGCTTTATTTTCTTTTAAAAAAAACCTTAATTTATTTGCAAAGAGAGAGAATGAGAATGAATATGGGTGTGCCAGGGCCACTTGCCATAGCAAATGAATTCCAGATGCATGCACCCCTTTGTACATCTGGCTTTATATGGGTAGTGGGGTATCAAACTCAGGCCATCAGGCTTTATGAACAAGTGCCTTTAACCACTGAGCAATCTCTCCAGCCCTTTTAAATTTTTTTAAAAGAAACTAATTTAATATATTTTATTTATTTATTTGAGAGAGAGAGAGAGAGAGAGAGAGAGAGAGAGAGAGGGAGGGAGAGAATGGACGCAGCAGGGCCTACAGTCACTGCAAACGAATTCCAGACGCATGTGCCCCCTTGTGCATCTGTCTTACGTGGGTCCTGGGGAATTGAACTGGAGTCCTTTGGCTTTGCAGGCAAGTGGCTTAACTGCTAAGCCATCTTCTCCAGCCCCATTTTTTTTTTTTTTTTTTTTTTTTTTTTTTTTTAGGTAGGGTCTCTCTCTAGCCCAGGTTGACCTGGAATTTACTATGTAGTCCCAGGGTGGCCTTGAATTCATGATGATCCTCCTACCTCTGCCTTTTCAGTGCTGGAATTAAAGGTGTATACCACCACACCCAGCTAAACTTTGTTTTTAAAAATATTTGTTTATTTATTTATGAGAGACAGAGAGAGAGAGAGAGAGAGAGAGAGAGAGAAAGAATAGGCATGCCAGGACCTCCAGTCACTGCAAACAAACTCCACATGCATGTGCCACCATGTGCATCTGGCTTATGTGGGTTTTGGGAAATAGACCCCAGTCCTTAGGCCTTGCAGGCTAGTGTCTTAAGTGCTAAGCCATCTCTCCAGGCTCACACTTTTTTTTTTATGTTTACTTTTTTGTAGATTTTTATATATTATTTTTTCTCTTTATAAAAGTGATTTTTAAAAATGTTTTTAAGGGCCTAAGAGATGGCTAAGTGGTTAAAGGTGTCTGTTTGCAAAGACTGCTGGCCTGGGTTCAATTCCCCAGCACCCACACAAAGCTAGATGCACAGAGTGGTGCATACATCTGGAGTTTGTTGCAGCAAAAGGCCCTCACATGCCCATTCTTTGCCTGTCTCTTTCCATCTTGATTTTTTATTTTATTTTATTTATTTGAGAGAGAAAGAGAGGGAGAGGGAGAGAGAGAGAGAATGGGTGCATCATGGCCTTCAGCCACTGTAAATGAATTCCAGATGCATGCACCACCTTGTGCATCTGGCTTACATGGGTCCTAGGAAATCAAACCTGAGTCCTTTGGCTTTGCAGGCAAGCACCTTAACTGCTAAGCCATTTCTCCAGCCCTCCCTCTTGATTTTTATATAATTTTGATGTTAACCCCCAATGTGAGGGAAAGCTCCCATTCTGTAGGCTGTCTCTTCCCTCTGCCGATGCTTCCTTTACTGTGCAGATTCATGGAATCCTATTTGTCAGTTCTTGGGGTTCTTTCCTGTGCCATTAGAGTCCTTTTTAAAAACTTCTTGTCTGTTGGGTGTGGTGGCACACACCTTTAATCCCAGAACTCAGGAGGCTGAGGTACTAGGATTTCTGTGAGTTCGAGGCCAGTCTGAGACCTGAGACTAATTCTAGGTCAGCCTGGCCTGGGCTAGAGCAAGACCCTATCTTGAAAAACAAAACAAAACAATAACAACAACAACAACAACAAAAACCCACAACAAAAAAGTTCTTGTCTGTATCTATCTTTGATGCATCTGAGAGATGAAGCCTCCCCTTCTGCAGATGAATATCGAGTTTCCTCAATTTGTTGAATAAGCAGCTTTTTTAATATTTAACTAAATTTATTTATTTAAGGTGATCTTTTATTTATTTATTTAATAAATTTAACAGGTTTTAAATTAAGATCTTTGATGCACTTTGGCTTTGTAGGCAAGCACCTTAACTGCTAAGCCATCTCTATTTTTGACATCTTTGTTAAAAATTAGGTGGCTAGGGCTGGGATTATAGCTTAGCAGGTTAAGTGCCTGTTTAGTGTGCACAAGGTCCTCAGTTTTATCCCCTGTACCATAAAAACATAGGGTATGGTGGCACATGTCTGTAATCTCAACATTCAGGAGGTATAGGTAGGAGGATAAGAAGTTCAAGGTCATCTTTAGCAGCAGCATGAATTTGAGGACAGCTTGGGTTACATGAGAACCTACCTCAAAAAGAAATTAGATGAGAAAACTGTCTCCCTGTAGAACAGCTAACTGAAAGCTGGAAAAAGCTGCACTGTATGCAGCCGTATGGGAGACAGAAGTCATCAGAAGTGAAAACAGTGGACACTGAATATTCAAGTTTGGCCATACAGGCTCAATAACTGAATGGGTACAATAGTAGCATGTCTGCTCTTGGGGTAACCAACTGCTCCATAATTGGACTGAAGGCCCTCTCTATGGGAGGGAATACATGCCTGGTACTGAAAAACCTAAGCAAAAGTCTATGGCAGGTGAGGTCATGAGCCTTTGGGGTATAAAGCCTGCTCTTGTCTGACTAACTGTATATATTATTCCCACCAAACTGCCCTTGGGGCACTACACTTAATGTTCATGTTCACATATTAATGCTACTCTCACTTCTGGTTAGAGAAGCTTCTCTTTTCAGATGGCGATGACCACTGGGATGACCCAAAAGGCAACATAATGCTGAGAAGAAGGGATAGAGGAGTGCCCAGCACTGAAACACCTCTGTCACACCTTCCAAGGCTCAGGGACCATTGCGGTAGAGGGGGCGGATAGAATGGAAGAGCCAAAGGAAGGGTATGACTTCTTACAATGCAACTGTCCAGACAGAAATTGGCCTCGATATCCATGACCTCGCAGTGCCTAGCAATACCATCGCAAGACCCTCAAAATAGAAGAAAAAGATGATGACATCAAATTAAAAGAAAGACTAATGGAGAGAGGGAGGGGATATGAGGGAGACTGATGTTCTAAAGTGGAATGGGGTAGGGAGGAGGGAAATATATGTTTTTTTTTTGGTATGTAAATATAGAAGGTGTCAATAAAAAATTAATAAAAAAAAAAGAAATTAGATGGCCACAACCATGTGGATTTATTTTCAGACCCTCCATTGGTTCACAAGATTGCTTTTTTTTCTTTTTTTGAGGTAGCCTCTCAGTCTAGTCCAGGCTGACCTGGAATTCTCTATGTAGTCTTAGGGTGGCCTTGAACTTATGGTGATCCTCCCACCTCTGCCTTCCAAGTGCTGGGATCAAAGGCATGCACCATGTCTGGCTGTTTTGTCTGTTTTTGTGCCAGTAACATCCTGTTGTTGTCAGTATGGTTCTGTAGTAAAATATATTTTTCCCTTTTAAATTTTTTAAAAGAAACTAATTTAATATATTTTATTTATTTATTTGAGAGAGAGAGAATGAGAATGGGCGCAGCAGGGCCTACAGCCACTGCAAACGAATTCCAGACGCATGTGCCCCCTTGTGCATCTGTCTTACATGGGTCCTGGGGAATTGAACTGGAGTCCTTTGGCTTTGCAGGCAAGTGGCTTAACTGCTAAGCCATCTTCTCCAGCCCCATTTTTTTTTTTTTTTTTTTTTTTTTTTTTTTTAGGTAGGGTCTCTCTCTAGCCCAGGTTGACCTGGAATTTACTATGTAGTCCCAGGGTGGCCTTGAATTCATGATGATCCTCCTACCTCTGCCTTTTCAGTGCTGGAATTAAAGGTGTATACCACCACACCCAGCTAAACTTTGTTTTTAAAAATATTTGTTTATTTATTTATGAGAGAGAGAGAGAGAGAGAGAGAGAGAGAGAGAGAAAGAATAGGCATGCCAGGACCTCCAGTCACTGCAAACAAACTCCACATGCATGTGCCACCATGTGCATCTGGCTTATGTGGGTTTTGGGAAATAGACCCCAGTCCTTAGGCCTTGCAGGCTAGTGTCTTAAGTGCTGAGCCATCTCTCCAGGCTCACACTTTTTTTTTTATGTTTACTTTTTTGTAGATTTTTATATACTATTTTTTCTCTTTATAAAAGTGATTTTTAAAAATGTTTTTAAGGGCCTAAGAGATGGCTAAGTGGTTAAAGGTGTCTGTTTGCAAAGACTGCTGGCCTGGGTTCAATTCCCCAGCACCCACACAAAGCTAGGTGCACAGAGTGGTGCATACATCTGGAGTTTGTTGCAGCAAAAGGCCCTCACATGCCCATTCTTTGTCTGTCTCTTTCCATCTTGATTTTTAATTTAATTTTATTTATTTGAGAGAGAAAGAGAGGGAGAGGGAGAGAGAGAGAGAGAATGGGTGCATCATGGCCTTCAGCCACTGTAAATGAATTCCAGATGCATGCACCACCTTGTGCATCTGGCTTACATGGGTCCTAGGAAATCAAACCTGAGTCCTTTGGCTTTGCAGGCAAGCACCTTAACTGCTAAGCCATTTCTCCAGCCCTCCCTCTTGATTTTTATATAATTTTGATGTTAACCCCCAATGTGAGGGAAAGCTCCCATTCTGTAGGCTGTCTCTTCCCTCTGCCGATGCTTCCTTTACTGTGCAGATTCATGGAATCCTATTTGTCAGTTCTTGGGGTTCTTTCCTGTGCCATTAGAGTCCTTTTTAAAAACTTCTTGTCTGTTGGGTGTGGTGGCACACACCTTTAATCCCAGCACTCAGGAGGCTGAGGTACTAGGATTGCTGTGAGTTCGAGGCCAGTCTGAGACCTGAGACTAATTCTAGGTCAGCCTGGCCTGGGCTAGAGCAAGACCCTATCTTGAAAAACAAAACAAAACAATAACAACAACAACAACAAAAACCCACAACAAAAAAGTTCTTGTCTGTATCTATATCTTGAAGCCTCCCCCTGTGATTTCCTCAAGCAGCTTCAGTGCTTCAGGTTTTAAATTAAGATCTTTGATGCACTTTGGATTGATTTTTGTGCAGGATGAGAGATAAGCATCTAATTTCACCCTTCTGCAGATGAATATCGAGTTTTTTCTGTATTATTTGTTGAATAAGCTTTACTCCAGTGTCTATTTTTAATATTTAACTAAATTTATTTATTTAAGAGAGATCCAGTATTTATTTATTTATTTAATAAATTTAACAATATTTTATTCATTTATGTGAGAGAGAGAAAGAAGCAGAGAGAAAGAGAGAGAGAGAAAATGGATGCACCAGGGTCTCTAACCCTGCAAACGAACTCTAGACGCTTGCACCACCTTGTACATCTGGTTTACGTGGGTACTGGGGAATCAAACCTGGTTCCTTTGGCTTTGTAGGCAAGCACCTTAACTGCTAAGCCATCTCTATTTTTGACATCTTTGTTAAAAATTAGGTGGCTAGGGCTGGGATTATAGCTTAGCAGGTTAAGTGCCTGTTTAGTGTGCACAAGGTCCTCAGTTTTATCCCCTGTACCATAAAAACATAGGGTATGGTGGCACATGTCTGTAATCTCAACATTCAGGAGGTATAGGTAGGAGGATAAGAAGTTCAAGGTCATCTTTAGCAGCAGCATGAATTTGAGGACAGCTTGGGTTACATGAGAACCTACCTCAAAAAGAAATTAGATGAGAAAACTGTCTCCCTGTAGAACAGCTAACTGAAAGCTGGAAAAAGCTGCACTGCATGCAGCCGTATGGGAGACAGAAGTCATCAGCAGTGAAAACAGTGGACACTGAATATTCAAGTTTGGCCATACAGGCTCAATAACTGAATGGGTACAATAGTAGCATGTCTGCTCTTGGGGTAATCAACTGCTCCATAATTGGACTGAAGGCCCTCTCTATGGGAGGGAATACATGCCTGGTACTGAAAAACCTAAGCAAAAGTCTATGGCAGGTGAGGTCATGAGCCTTTGGGGTATAAAGCCTGCTCTTGTCTGACTAACTGTATATATTATTCCCACCAAGCTGCCCTTGGGGCACTACACTTAATGTTCATGTTCACATATTAATGCTACTCTCACTTCTGGTTAGAGAAGCTTCTCTTTTCAGATGGCGATGACCACTGGGATGACCCAAAAGGCAACATAATGCTGAGAAGAAGGGATAGAGGAGTGCCCAGCACTGAAACACCTCTGTCACACCCTCCAAGGCTCAGGGACCATTGCGGTAGAGGGGGCGGATAGAATGGAAGAGCCAAAGGAAGGGTATGACTTCTTACAATGCAACTGTCCAGACAGAAATTGGCCTCGATATCCATGACCTTGCAATGCCTAGCAATACCATCGCAAGACCCTCAAAATAGAAGAAAAAGATGATGACATCAAATTAAAAGAAAGACTAATGGAGAGAAGGAGGGGATATGAGGGAGACTGATGTTCTAAAGTGGAATGGGGGTAGGGGAGGGGAGGGAAATATATGTTTTTTTTTTGGTATGTAAATATAGAAGGTGTCAATAAAAAATTAATAAAAAAAAAGAAATTAGATGGCCACAACCATGTGGATTTATTTTCAGACCCTCCATTGGTTCACAAGATTGCTTTTTTTTCTTTTTTTGAGGTAGCCTCTCAGTCTAGTCCAGGCTGACCTGGAATTCTCTATGTAGTCTTAGGGTGGCCTTGAACTTATGGTGATCCTCCCACCTCTGCCTTCCAAGTGCTGGGATCAAAGGCATGCACCATGTCTGGCTGTTTTGTCTGTTTTTGTGCCAGTAACATCCTGTTGTTGTCAGTATGGTTCTGTAGTAAAATATATTTTTTTAAGATTTAATTTAATTATTTTAGAGCGAGAAAGAGGTAGAAAGAAAGACAGAGAATGGGCTGGGCATGCCAGGGCCTCCAGCCACTGCAAATGAACTCCAGATGCATGTGAGCCCTTGGGCATCTGGCTTTATGTGGGTACTAGGGAATCAAACCTGGGTTCTTAAGCTTCACAGGCAAACTCCTTAACTGCTAAGCCATGTCTCCAGCCCTGTAGTATAATTTTAGGTCAGAGAATAAAATCAGCCTAGATGTCGATCATCAGATAAATCGATAATGAAAATGTGATACTCACACACACACAATGGAATTTTGTTCAGTCATAAAGAAAAGTAAAATTATGGAATTTGCAGGAAAATGGATGGTTCTAGAGGTTATTATATTGAGGTAGGCTCAGATAAATACCACATATTTTCTCTCATGTGGATCCTAGCTTCTCATTTGTATTTGTGTGGGAGTGAGTATGGATATAGGTTATGAAAGTAGAAAGGGAACTAAAAAATGGAGGGGGAATTTTAAGAGAAGTGGGTGAAGAGGGTAACAGAACACATGTAACATGAGCCGGTCGTGGTGGCGCATGCCTTTAATCCCAGCACTTGGGAGGCAGAGGTAGGAGGATCTCCATGAGTTTGAGGCCACCCTGAGACTACATAGTGAATTCCAGGTCAGCCTGAGCTAGAGTGAGACCCTACCTCGAAAAAAAAAAAAAAAAAAAAAACATGTGTAACATGAAAGTAAAAAGGGGACTATTAGGGTTGGAACGATACAAGTAAAGGGATAGAGGGAAAGGGAAGAGGGCAGGGGAGGTAAGGAGGATCAACTAACACAAACTATGGTTTCAGTTTGATTTTGTATGCTAATTAAGAAAACAAAATAAATAAATTCAGATGCTGAACATGATGTTACAAGTTTGTAATCCCAGCAGTTTTGATATGGGGCAAGACGATCAAGAATTCAGGTCAATCTAAGGTATAAGAGATCCTGTTTCAAAAAATAAAACAAAAAACAAAACCCACCAACACCAGACAGTTAGGGAAGTATAAATCTAAACCAAAAAGGAGGAAGTTCAATGTTTTCCAGACACACCCTATAATTAGTGCTGCTGCTTCCCTGAAGATTATAAAATTTCATCCATTCTACATAAGTCAGTAGTCATTCTTGTGTTAATCTGCCTTGTCTTTTCCCTTGCAGATTGTATCTTCTTAGGCCTCTGGAATATGAAAGGGGTCTATGACCAAGGTGCTGGGTTTCTTAGCAACACAAAGACCTAACTAAAGCTCTGAGGTGACTATATAGGTAACACAGTAAATGTGCGAGTGTGCATGGGTGTGTGGGTGTGTGCATTATTTAAGGCTGCCTATGCTACATGTATTCTGCTTCCTGGTTTTTGGAAGAAACAATCTTGTGAGCCACAGCTAGATTGGAAGTGTCCATTATTCAGAGTAAATAAGAGAGAGTCTCAAGTTCCGCATGGGGAACTGCACTCTTGTGAACTCATCGGAGAGCTTCTTCGGGAAACACAAAATGATAATGGTGCTTCCTCACAGGGCTGTCGGAGGAGTTCTCAGTGAATTCACATGTAACACAGGCATGCACACACATAATGTTAAACAGAGTACCTAACACATAGTAAGTGTGTTCACAATTTTTCTGATTATTATTATGTGTATGCATATTTAATGGATTATCCATGAGATTTCAGCTTAAACCTTTGTGTGTGTGTAGGATATGTGTGTGTGTGCGTGCATGTGTGCATGTGTGTGTGTCAATATGCACCACAATGTGCCTGTGGAGGTCAGAGGACAACCCTGAGTGTTGGTCTTCGCCTTCCATCTTGTTTGAGGTAGGATCTCTTTCTCGCAAGCCACTGTTGTTTGAATGTAATGTTCCCTTCCCCTATAGCCTCATGTGTTTGAATACTTGATCCTCAGCAAAGTGGCACTGTTTGGGAAGGTTGTGGGACCTTTAGGAAGTGAAACTTCACTGGAGGAAGTTTGTTACTAGGGCTGGGTCTTGAGTCTTACCACCCTCCCCACTTGCTGCATTCTCTCACTACTTCCTCCCTGCTGATGTGATGATATGAGCCAGCTTCCTGCTCTGCCATGCTTTCCCCACCATGATGAACGCTTCCCCTTGAAACTGTAAGCAGGAGATAAATAAACCCTTTCCTTCCTTAAGCTGTTTCTGGGTGTTTTGTCCCAGCAACAAGAAAGTAACTGGCACAGCACCTGTGTATAACAAGCTAGCTAGCCTATAAGCTTCTGGGATTCTCCTGCTTCTGCCTCCCATCTTGCCCTAGGAGGGCTGGGATTTCAGATGCTCACTGCTTTGTCTGGCTTTCAGTGGGTTCTGGGGGTCCAAACTTGGGTTATCGGGATTGCACAGTAAGTGCTTTTCCCCATATTGATTCATCTGGGAGACCCTAGATTTTAGTACGTAAGTATACTAATACTTAAAATTGTTTCAAATCCTCAGCTCTGGACACAACTTTAAAGCTCCTGGTAGTGTTCAGGAAGAAGCTTTGTACCTTCAAGGAGCTCATGTTTAAAGGAAAGACACTTTCATCAATTGTATGAACTATTGATGCTAAAAACCGTACGTGGAGCTGTATCCATGGTTTAGGGGGTAAGTGCACTTACTGCACAAACAGACCTGAGTTCAACTTCCAGCATTCATATAAAAAGCAGAGCATGGCTGTGCATACATGTAACTGAGGGCCAAAGACAGATAGATCACGGGGGTTCTCTAGTCAGCCAGTCTATATGAAAAATCTCAGGAGCTCCAGGTTCAATGGGAGAACCTGCCTCAAGGGAGTAATTCGGTAGAGTGGCAGAGGAGGACACCCATCACCCCTCTTTAGCCTTTGCATGTATGGACTCAGGGTTCACACTTCTGCACACACATGCATATAACACACATAACCCCATACATCACACATACTGCACTCACACATATACACCAAAAGGAGAAAACCATAAGAATTATATTTTTATTTGTTATTTCGAGAGAGAAAGAGAAAGAGAGAGAGAGAGAGAGAGAGAACGGCACACCAGGGCCTCTAGTTACTGTAAACTAACTCCAGATACATGTGCTACCATGTGCATCCTGCTTACACAGGCACTGGGGAATTGAACCTGGGTCTGTAGGCTTCACAGGTAAGCACCTTAACTACTAAGCTATCTCTCCATCCCATAAGGATTGTTGATATTCAGAGAGTATGTTTTCTTTTTATTTCCCTCTTTTTTATATGTATATTGGTGTATGCATGTTCATATATGTGTGTGCACATGCATGTGGAGGTCAGAGGTCAATGTCAGGTGTCTTTCTCAATTATTTTCCACCTTATTTTGAAAAATTTATTTATTTATTTATTTATTTAAGAGCAAGAGAGAGACAGAGACACACAGAGAGAATGAGTATGTGCATGCCAGAGCTTTTGGCCACTGCAAATGAACTCCAGACGTGTCATTCTGTGAATCTTGCTTTACGTGGGTACTGGGGAATCAAGCTTGAGCTTTGTAAGCAAGCACCTTTAACCCCTGAGCCATCTTTCTTGGACCTCCGCCTTTTTTTTTTTTTTTTTTTTTTTTTGATACAGTGTCTCTTTACTGAACCTGGATCTCACTGATTCCACTAACCTAATTGGCCAGCAAGTCCCAGGGATCCTCCTGTCCTGGCATCCCCAGTCCTGGGATTACATGTGTGTGCCACCATGCCCAGCTTTTACGTGGGTGTTGGGGATCCGAAGTCAGGTCTTCATGTTTGTGCAACAAGCATTTTACCAACTGAACCATCTCCCCAGCCCCTTGTTTTTGTTTCTTTGAGTCTTATTTCTTTCCTATTTGTGAGACAGGGTCTCATGTAGCCCAGGATGACCTTGAACCCTTTATTCTCCCGCATCCACTTCCTAAAAGCTGGGATTGCAGGTATACACACCATGCCTACCTCTTGAAACTGATTCTTGCTATTTATCCCAGGCTGGTCTCAAATTCCTTGGTCTTCCCGCGTCAACCTCCCAGTGCTGGGAATATAGGTGTGTACCTTTATGCACAGCTTCATGGACCATTCCCTATGTGTTGGATGTGTGGAAAATTTATTCACTATAATGACTGTGTAAGGCAGGTTATAGTATCATTTGATGGATGGGGACTTGAATGTGACTTAGACACTGAAGTGAATTTACGGGTTCATTAATTGCGAAATCCAGAGGAAGGCTGGCTTCAGATGAATGTGAAGCATACTTTGAGCCAATGGGTCAAGTCTTGTGACTGTTTTTTTGCTTCTGTTCTTACACGTTGGCTCTAATCTCAGCAAGCTTTCCCCCAATCATCTCAAGATGTCTGTCAGTAACCCCAAAGCCACAAGCATGTTCCTCATTTATATCCAATGATAGAGAACTGTTCTCCTTTTGACCTTTTAGAATATGGAGAAATCTTTTTCACAAGGCTCTTGAAGGGCCCTCTTCTTGTTTCCTTGCCCCAGTTCAGAAGCCAGTGTGCTCAGGGATTGAGAATATGGACTTTTCTTAAGCATGAGGCTAAGTATAGAATAACTCACTCCAAACTGCACTGCAATAGCAGGGAAGGGAATGCCCCACAGTGAATTAATGACTGTTGCAGATTTGCATGCTGGGAAGCTGATTCTGTATGGCCTTTCAAGCACAGATGCATTAGGGAGAGCGCTTAGGACCCATGAGAAAGGGCTGTGCAAAAGAAAGATGCAGGATTGAGACACTGGACTAGAAAGAAGTCACACCAAGGGCTCCAGTCAGCTGGCCTGGTCCTTCGGAAGGGTCCTGACTTGAGCAGGATATGCAGAAGTGTGAAGCTGCACTTTGTGTCCTCCCTGGCCCAGGTGTAATCTGTGAGAGTCTCTGAAAGAAATGAGGCATGGCTCTGAGGGGCAAATGCTTTTTGGAGAAGGCACTTCTTGGAGAGGCTCTTGGCTGTCTGCTGATAATACTTTAAATCACTGGGAGAAAAAAAAAAAAAAAACCCTCCCAGCCCCCAAAAGAATCTGGGCAGTGTATTCCAGTCATCAGAAAAGGCATCCAGTGCTGTTGTTTGAATATAGTTTGACCACTCTGAAACTCATCTTGAAAATGTCATCCACATTTCAAGTGTCTGCCCTCAAGCTGGGCATGATGATGTATACCTGTGATCCCTGTGGGAGTTGAAGGCAGGAAGATCAGGAATTCAAGGCCAGCCTCAGTTACATAGTAAGCTTGAGGCCAACCTGGGCTACATAAGACATATGAGTCAACAAATGACAAAAATAAAAGACGTATCTGCCTCTCGTGAGAAGATTAATCCACTCAAGTAAGATTGACAGGGCCATGGTTTTTTTTTTTCTCTTCTCTTTCCCCTTCCTTCCTTCCCTCCTTCCTCTTTTTTTCTGAGACAGAATTCACAATGTTAGTCCTGGCCTCAATTCTGATTGTCCTGCCTTCCCATCCCTAGTTCTGAGAATCAATGGGTTTTCTAAATTTCAGGACTTATTTTGACTAAGGATGACTTAGTATTTTGATTTCTATTATCTCCCTAGGGTCTTTATCAGAACATTGTCAGACACCTCACCTTTTCAAGTTAGTACTGAATATTAAAATGTCTTGTATTTATGGAACATAATCGACCACTAGTCATTAACAAGTTGATGCCTTAATACAGAGTTGACTAAAAATTACTTATTATCATGTGTGTAAATGTGCATGTATGTGTGTGTGCATGAGGGCTCCAGGGTCCCTTACTATTGCAAATGAATGCCTGTCTGACTTTACATGTGGATGGGGAATTGAACCAGGACTGGGTGGCTTTGAAAGCAAGCTCCTTTAAATGCTGAGCCATCAATGGGTCTTCCTGAGAGTAAGTGTGCTATGAAGCCAGTGAGGTTAGGTCTCCAGCATGCTCCCTGTCTCTACTCCTGTGATGCCCTGTACTACATCTAGACTCTCCCCGCAAGGTCGTCACAGATACACCAACCTTGGGCCAGAGCCGTGAGCACAAATCACCACAACCGTCATCTTCATGACTTGCAAGTCTCTGGTGGTGTTACTCACCACAGAGCAGAGACCAAGGCACAAAACACGGATCTGAGCTCAGGCCTTTCAGCGGCCATTGCTCCAGCTTCTTCTGGCTAGCTGATCGGTGTATGCCTGTTTTCACACGCTTGTAGCCGGAGGGCATTTCTGGAAAGAAGCCCAGACGCAGTCGCTAAGTAGCAGCTGCCTATCCATGTGCATCCTGTGAGTAACTAAAGGCTGGGTGCGAGGAGGAAGCAACCACGATACACCTCATTGAGCGGCTAAGGAGACACGATGTCTGGTTAGCCACTCACCAGAGAACTGTCCGCTTTGAACAAATGAGAATGTGAAGAACTTGGAAAGCTTACAGAGAAATCACCATGATGATGAATGTTTGTCTAAAGCAACAGTCAGGAAAGAGAAAGGCTGCAGTCAAGGACGGCCTTGGTGCCCTCTCCAGGTCTCACTTTTATGCTGTGTTGCAAAGTTCACAGGGTACATTCGGCACTTTTGCAGTCACTGTCTCCTTCCGGCCAATGTGACAAATTACTCCTAACAAAATAATGAGAATCCTACAAATGTAGGCTGAGTAGCTTAGATGTTTTACAGTGAAATTAGCAACACATGAATCAGAAGAACACGTCCTGGCAGCTTTCAAACATCTGAAGCCAGGGTAGCACTCCAACCCGGCTTCAGAGGATCCAGCCTCGGAAGCTGCATCTAATAAACTACTTAATCATGTTGGCTCCCATAGCAACAGCCATGGAGACAGCTTTGCTGAGCAAGGCTGAATGTGATCAACGGCCAATGTGAAATAGAAATCTTCCTCTAGTCTGTTTTGCAGCATTTTATTTCTCAGACATGTTCTGTGTTGCAAAATGGTATCAGGAACACTATCTGCATTTTCCCTCCTTGGTGATCTCCAAATTTCAATCCTCTCTGATTTTCAGTGCAGAACACAGAAATGTGGGAGGAAAGCAGCACACATACTCTAAAAGGCAAGGAAAGCCACGTCACACCGTTGCATCCACATTCCTCACTGGCAACACTGGATTTTCTCCCAGACAGCAATGCCTTCTGCTGGGTTCAGATCAGAGCAAATTTGTGTTCAAAAGCAAGACAGATTTCCGAAGTAACAAAGAAACTATTTTTAGAGGATCTTGGGAAATGAGAAGAGCTCAGAACCCACCTAAACTTAGATTCAGCTTTTGGTTCACAATGTCTCTTAGGGACAGTCTGCACGTGCGCAAACATGTCACACTGCAGATTATAAACTTCTTAAGATCTCCCTAAGGTCTGAGTTGGGGGTGGGGCCTGTGCTGCCCCAGGAGAGCCATCTATGCTGGTCTCCTTCTCTCCCTCTCTCCCCTTCCCCTCCCGCCTTCTAGATCTTGAAGAGCAGAACGGTGAGGTGAAATTGTGCTGAAAATGACCATAATGACTAGATGCCAATAAATTTGGCTGAGTTGGCTTCAAGGGAAACAATGTCAATAGTTGTGAGTTTGTGCCGGGGCCTAGCTCATAGATGAGAGCGTGCATCTCAGGGCTGGACAGTACTTTGTGACTTGAAACATGAGTTGTGGATTAATAATACATACAATAATTCAGTGGGAAATATAAGTATTGTTTTTCAAAGTGTGGATTTTGGATCCTGACTCAAAATAAATAGGCTGCTAAAAATATTTATGAGGGCTGAGGATATAGCTCAGTGGCGGAGAACTTGCTTAGTATGTAGAAAGCCCTATTCCAATTCCCAATACCACCAAAAGAAAAGACAAGGCATGGGGTTGAGGGCAGAACAGGAAGTTGGACAGCAGTACTTGTTTGGTGTTTAGTTTTTATTTTCTTCTTTCATTCTTTCTGGTGGGGGGGCGGCGGGCACACTAGGGTCTCCTGCCACAGCAAACGAACTCCAGATACATGTATCACTTTCTGTATGTGGCTTTATGTGGGTTCTGGGGACTTGAACCTGGGCTGTAAGGCTTTGCAATTAAGTGCCTCTAACCACTGAGCAATCTCTCTAGCCCCGGTGTTTGGTTTTTCTGAGACAGAGTATCATGTAGCTGGCAACTTCCTATGTATTGAAGGATGGCCTTGAATTCCCAATCCTCCTGCCTCAGCCATTCCTGGTTCACAAGTACTATTTTTTTAAAATGTATAATTTTTTAAAATTGACAACATCTATAATACTTACAGACCATGATAACTCCCTCCCCCTCCCCACTTTTCCCTTCACAACTCTACTCTCCATCATATCCCTTCCCTCTCTCCATTAGTCTCTTTTTTATTTTGAAGCCATCATTTTTTTCTCCTATTTTGAGGGTCTTATGAAGATATTGCTAGGCCCTGCAATGGATATCGCCTATCTGGTTAGTTGCATTGTAAGGAGTTACACTCCTCCTTTGGCTCTTACATTCTTTCCGCCACCTCTTCCGCAATGGACCCTGAGCCTTGGCGGGTGTGATAGAGATGTTTCAGTGCTGAGCACTCCTCTGTCACTTCTTCTCAGCACTATGGTGGCTTTTGGGTCATCCCAGTGGTCACTGCCATTTGAAAAGAGAAGTTCCTCTAACCAAAAGTGAGAGTAGCATTAATATAATAATTTGACCATTAAGTGTAGTGTTTACAGGACAGTTTGGTGAGCATAATGTATGCATTTATCCAGACAAGAGCAGGCTTTATAACCCTAAGGCTCATAACCTCCCCTGTCATAGGCTTTTGATTAGGTTTTCAGTACCAGGCATGTATTCCCCCCCAAAGTGTGGGCCTCCAGTCCAATTAGAGAGCAGTTGGTTTTCCGCAGAGCAGACATGCCACTATTGCACTTGTTTGGTCATTTGCCTGTCTGTCCAAACTTGAGGTTTCCAGTGTCCACTGTTGTCACCACTGATGACTTCTGTCTCCCATAGGGCTGCATGCAGTGCAGATTTTCCCAGCTTTCAGTTGGCTGGTCTACAGTGATAAAGTTTTCAGCTTGATTTCTTAGTGAACTTGCTGCCCAGGCATGTAGAGATTTTAGCAATAGAGTCTTACCATCTATTTTTGGTGGGAAACCAAGAGCCTTGGCAATAGCCTGTGATGTTTTGGAGGCAACAGGGATCTCCCTGGCCAACAACTCACTGGAAGGCATCCCATCCCTAGCACTGAAAATTTTTTAGAAACAATCTATGGCTTCTAGATGTGCCATTATCCAAAAAAGTAGGTTTTCATATGTATTATTCAGAATATCTTGAATTTTGATTGACCCTCCCCCCACCCTACATACAATTAAATAAGGGGAATACATTCTAGTGTTCTACAGTACAGTAAGACAACTATCAATTACAATAATTTCTTTATTTCTTTTTACTTTACTTTAATTTTTTAAAGGTTTTTGAGGTAGGGTCTCACTCTAGCCCAGACTGACCTGGAATTCACTATGTAGTCTCAGGGTGGCCTTGAACTCATGGTGATCCTCCTACCTCTGCCTCTCAAGTGCTGGGGTTAAAGGAGTGCACCACCCCACCCGGCAAATAATTTCTTAAATTTATTTTAAAAACTGGGGTCTGGAGAGATGGTGCAGTGGATAAAGCTGGAGCACCCATGTTCGTTACCCAATCAAGTTTTCCAGAATCTTGAGGCAAGCACAGTAAAGAACAGCAGATGAGAATGCAGAACAAGAAACTCTGCCTCAGGTGAGGTGAATAGGCAAGGACTGACTGAAAAGTTGACCTCTGACCTTCACACATGCACCATGGTATGCACCCGTGTGCACACCCACACCCACACAAATAAATAAATAAAAAATTTAAAAGGAAGCCGGGCGTGGTGGCGCACGCCTTTAATTCCAGCACTCGGGAGGCAGAGGTAGGAGGATCACCGAGAGTTCAAGGCCACCCTGAGACTGCATAGTTAATTCCAGGTCAGCCTGGACCAGAGTGAGACCCTACCTCACAAAAACCAAAAAAAAAAAAAAAAAATTAAAAGGAAAACAAACTGGGAAAGAGGAGTTGAACGGCAATGCTCTTAACACAAAGAAATAAATGATAAATGTGTAAGGAGCCAGAAATACTACTTCCCAGATTTTATCATTACACATTATGTACATGTACCACATCACTACAAGTTAAAGAAATGGCTTGGTGGTTAAGGCACTTGCCTGCAAAGCCAAAGGACCTAGGTTTAATCCTCAGGACCCACGTAAGCCAGATGTACAAGGTGGCACATGTGTCTGGAGTTCATTTCAGTGGCTGGAGGCCCTGATGTGCCCATTCTCTGTCTCTCTTTCTCTCTGCTTCTTTCTCTCTCATAAATAAAAAATAAATAAATAAATAAATAAATAAAATTTTGAAAATACTTTAAAAGTTAAAGCTATTTAAGAGACAATTAGGGGAATTTGAACAACAAAGAGGTACTTGATAATTTCCATCATCACTGCAGGCAGAGAGTGGATGTGTGAGGATTCCTGCTACAAAGAGTATGAAACATGGACCCATAACCAGCAGTGAAGTTTGCTGGGGGAAGCGTCCTCTTAACTGAGACTTCAAGGATAAGAGGAGTTGTCAGGCACGAAGTGAGGGGCTAGGGAGGAGATGTTTGATGCTGGTTGGATAAGTGTACTGGAAAAGTATGAGGTGCAGGCCTGAAGGTGAAGGAGAATTGCTTGGGACTTAAAGGAAAGCAATAGGATTTTATGAGCATGCAGCAAGATAAGAGGCTGAGCCGGCAGAATTAGGGGTCATCAGACAATGATAAACAGCCTGGGCAATGGGAAGCAGATGAGCAAGGGAGTCACCTGACTCCCTTGTGACTCCAGTCACAGTTGAGAAAAATACTCTCTACCTTCATCATCCCAAGAGAGTCCTAACTGTAGAAGCCTTCTGTGTTTTCTCTGGGCTTTTTCTTTCTGCGCCATAGAGCCTACCGTCCTTCATGTCGCCATTTCTTCATGCATGGTGGCTTTTGCGGTGGGTAACCTATAAGTTCCACGCTGAAACCAGAGCGGGACTGCTTACTCTTTGAGGTGGATGGAATTGTGAAGGCCCTGAATTCGAAGGCTGAAGCCTCCACATCAGTGATTATATTTGGATATAGGGCTTTTGGGTGGTAATTAAGGTTAATAGAGTTCATAAAAGTAGACTCTTTTTTTAAAAAAAATGTTTTATTATTTATTTATTTATTTGAGAGAGAGAAATACAGAAATAGGCAGGTAGAGAGAGAAAGAATGGGCGCGCCAGGGCCTCCAGCCACTGCAAACGAACTCCAGATGCGTGCGCCCCCTTATGCATCTGGCTTATGTGGGTCCTGGAGAATCGAGCTTCCAAACGGGGTCCTTAGGCTTCACAGGCAAGCGTTTAACCACTAAGCCATCTCTCCAGCCCCATAAAAGTAGACTCTTTTATGGAGTATAGAATCTTTTATGAAGTAGCATTGGTGACCTTGAAGAGATAGAGAAGGGGGGGGTTCTCTATATTCACATGCATGCACTGAGGAAAAGCCATATGCGGGCACACAGCAGAAAGTTGGCCCCTGCAAGAAGGGAAGGAATCCCTTACCAGAACCGGGTCAGGTAGTACCTAATTTGGACTTCTACCCTCCAGAACTGTGGCAAAACTAATTTGTTTGCTGCTCACCACAACTATGACCACCCTAGTAGACTGTATTAGTTACTTTTGCATTGGTGTAACCAAAATACCTGGCAGAAACAACTTAAAGGAGGAAAGATTTGTTTGGGGTCTTGGTTTCAGGGGGTCTCTGTCTACCATGGCAGGGAAGGCATGGAAGTGTCCTTGGTGGAGGGGACATGCGGCAGCAACTCCTACATTTTGTAGCCAGGACGTGGAGAAAGCAGGCCGGTACCAAAAGTAGGACATAACCTTCAACGTTTCAGCCTCAGTGACTGCTACTAGCCTGGCCTTCCTGAAGGCTCCACAGCCCTTCAGAATAGTGCCACAAGTGCTGAGACTCAAATATGGTGCATTCAAACCGTAGCACTATGCCTTCTAAGTCCCCCTCCATTCACACATCCTGGTTTGCAATGTGTGAGGTACTCAAAAGCTCTTAAGCTACTGACCTTGACTGATCATTAAAGATCACTATAGCCCCATTATTGTGTAAAAGTTGCATGTTCAGGGCCAGACAGATGGCTTAGTGGTTAAGGTGCTTACATGTGAAGCCTAAGGACCCAGATTCAATTCCCCAGAACCCATGTAAGCCAGATGTATAAGATGGTGCATGCCTTCTGGAGTTCATTTGCAGGGACTGGAGCCCTGGCATGCCCACCCCTCTCTTTCTCTCTTAATAAATAAGTAAATTTTTTTAAAAGTTGCATGTTTATACAGAAATCCCTCATCTATAGTCTCACCTTCCACAGCTTTAGTTACTAATAGTCAAACAGAGTCTGAAAATATTAAATGGAGAATTTCAATAATAAACAGTTTATGGGGTGTGGAGAGATGGCTAAGTGGTTAACTATACGTGCTTACAAAGCCTGCTGACCCAGGTTTGTTTCCCCAGCATCTACAAAAAGTTAGATGCAAAAAGTGGCATAGTCATTCATTTGTAGTGGCAAAAGACCCTAGTGTGCCCATGCATACACAAATGTGTGTGCATATATGCAGGCAATTAAATAAAAATATATCTTGAAAATAAACAATTCATAAATTTTTTAAGTCATTGCTGTCATAGAGGGCCACCACACCTGTTTTGTTGTTTGCTTGTTTTCAAAGTAGAGTCTTACTCTATCCCATGTTTACCTGGAACTTACACTGTAGTCCCAGTCTGGCCTCAGACTCTCAGAGATCCTCCTATGTCTGCCTTCCGAGTGATGGGATTAAAGGCGTGGACCACCATGCTTGGCAACGCCTGGTTTTTATTCAGCACTAGGGATGAAACTCAGGGTTTCTTGCATGCTAGGAAAGCATTTACCACCTGGGCTGTACTTCCTCTTCTTTCAAGATGTCAACCTTCCCTTCTTGTGTACTTGTGGTAATTTGGATCTTTGTTTTAAAAAAATTTAATTAACAATTTCCATTACATATAGACAATATACTATGATCTTAATTCTCTCCTACTACTTTCTCTTTCCCCATCCTTTTCTACTGAATCCCTTTACCTTTCCAACTAGTCCCTGTTCTATTTTGATGTAACCTTTTTCCATCCTATATATTTTAAATTCATGTAAGAGGGTTGGGGTTAGGGCCTCTTGCCACTATGAATGAACTCTAGATGCATAGCACTACAGGGTAATGGGGAATTGAATCTGGGGCAGTGGGCTTTGCAAGCAAGCACCTTTAACCACTCAGCCATCCCCCCAGCCTTCCCTATTCTACAGGTCTTGTGTAGGTAGCATCAGCCACTGTGAGAATATGAATGCCATGACCACTTTGTGTCTGGAAGACAGTATTGAAAGCACCCTTCCCCTTCCTCTGGCTCTTACATTCTTTCTGCTTCCTCTTCCACAGTGGTCCCTGAGCCTTTGAGGGTGTGATAGAAATATCTTAGTGCTGAAACTTTACTGCCACTTCAATTTTTAAAATATTTATTTATTTGCAAGCAGAGACAAAGATACAGAGAAGATAGACAGAGTGGGCATACCAGGGCCTCTAGCTACTGCAAATGAACTCCAGACACATGAGCCACTTTCTGCATCTGCTCTACGTGAGTACTGGGGAATTGAACCTGTGTCCTTAGGCTTCATAGGCAAGTGCCTTAACTGCTAGGCCTTCTCTCCAGACCCTAATGTAACTTTTTTCAGCCCCTTTGATGAGTTTTTAATCTCCCCAGTGGTCATCGCCATCTGACAAGAAAAACTTTAACCAAAAGTGAGAATAGTATTAATATATGGGCATAAATGTAAGTATTTAGAGGGCATTTTGATGGGTATAATGTATCCATTTAGCCAGACAATAGTAGCAATTTTCCTCCTGTGGAGCAGGCCTCAAATCCAACCAGAGAGCAGTTGTTTTTCCCATAACAGACACACCACCATTACAGTAGTTGGTACATTTGACCTGGCTGTCCAGGTTCCTTTAAAGATGCCTAGTTTGGACAGCCAGGATCTTTCTTTCTTTATTTGTTTCTTCCCTTCTTCCCTCCCTCTCTTCCTTTTTTTTCCCCCCAAGGTAGGGTCTTACTCTAGCTCAGGAGGACCTGGACTTCCCTATTGTAGTCTAAGTTGAACTCATAGCAATCCTCCTACTTCTGTCTCCTGAGTGCTGGGATTCAAGGGTCACCATGCCCGACCTTTTTTTTTTTTTTTTTTTTTTTTTTTTAATTGAGACAGGTTCTTACTATATACTCCTGGCTTCCCTGGGAACTCGCAGAGATCCTCCTGCTCCACGAGCTGGGCTGACAGGCATGAACCACCACATCCAGTAAAGGTCCTAATTATCTCTCTTCTCATGTAGACCCTTTCCAGGTCTCATTGCAGCTCCTTGCAACAAAAAGCAAAGTGCATTGACCTGCGACTTGATTTGACTTCAGCCATGTGCTTGCTAAGAGCCATTCACTGTAGACTAAGGATGTAACCCAGTTGGTAGAGTGCTTGCCTAGCATACATGAAGCTCTGAGTTCAATTTCCAGCATCCCATAATCTAGACATGGTGGTATACCCCTGCAATCTTAGCACTCAGAAAGTGGAGGCAGAAGCATCCAGAGTTCAAAGTCATCCCTGGTTACATAGTAACTTTAAGGCCAGCCTGGATACATGAGACCCTGTCTCAAAACAATAATGATAGGGTTGGAGAGATGGCTTAGCGGTTAAGGTGCTTGCCTGCAAAGCCAAAGGACCTAGGTTTAATTCCTCAGGACCCATGTAAGCTAAGTGCACAAAGTGGAGTTTGTTTGCAGTGGCTGGAGGTGCTGGTGTTCCCATTCTCTCTCTCTCTCAAATAAAAAAAACTATAATGATAATAATAAAATAAAAACCAGGCCTAGGGAGATGTTTCAGCAGTTAAGGCACTTGCCTGCAAAGCCTAATGACTTGGGTTTGATTCCCCAGTATCCATGTAAAACCAGATGCACAAAGTACCCCATGCATCTAGAGTTTGTTTGCAGTGGCTGGAGGCCCTGGAACACCCATTCTCTCTGTCTGTTTCTCTTCTATCTCTCTCTGCTTCCAAATAAATAAATAAATAAATAAATAAATAAATAAATAAATAAATAAGTAATATAATACTACTAATAATAAAATAAAAACCTAGGGCTGGGGAGATTGCTAAGTGGTTAAAGGCATTTGCTTGCAAAGCCTGGCAGCTTAGGTTCAATTTCCTAGCACCCATATAAAGCTGGATGCACAAAATGGCACACACATCTGGAGTTTGCTGTGGTAAGAGGCTCTGGCTCATCCATTCTCTGTTTCTTTGTCTCTCTGTTCTCACAAAAACATGATATTTTGTGCTGGGCATGTAGCATAGTGGAAAGGTCCTGGATTTTAAGAAAATATTTTACTTATTTATTTATTTGAGAGAGAGAGAGAGAGAGGCAGGAAAAGAAAGAGAGCGAGAGAGAGAGAATAAATATACTAGGTCCTCTAACCACTTCAACCTCCCAACGCATGTGCCATTTGTGCAAGCTGGCTTTGCGTGGGTACTGGGGAATAAAAGCTGGGTCCTTAGGCTTTGTAGGCAAGCACTTTAACCAATGAGCCACCTCTCCATTTAAAAAATATTTTTAAAAATTTATATATATTTAAGATAGGGTCTTGCTCTAGCCCAGGCTGACCTGCAATTCATTATATAGTCTTAGGCTGGCCTTGAAGTCACAGCAATCTTCCTACCTCTGCTTCCTGAGTGCTGGGATTAAAGTTGTGTGCCACCACATCCAGCTAAGGCCCTGGATTTATTCCCTAATCCCAGGGGAAAAAAATAAGAATGGTCATCTGTTTTGGGGCTGAGGATGCAGCTTAGTGGGTAGAGTGCTTGCCTAGCATTCACCAAGCCCTAGGTTTGATATCCAGCATCTTATAAAACTGGACTTGGGGGCTGGGAAGATAGTTTAGTGGGTAAACGTTTGCTTGTGAAGCCTAAAGATTCCAATTTGAGGCTTGATTCCCCAGGACCCATGTAAGCCAGATGCACAAGGTGGCACATGCATCTGGAGTTCATTTGCAGTGGCTGGAGACCCTGGTACACCCATTTTCTCTCTCTCTCTGCCTTTTTCTCTCTCTGTCTGTTGCTCTCAAATAAATAAATAAACATTTAAAAAATATTTAAAAACTAGACTTGGTGGCACATGTCTAGTTTCCTAGCACTGGGGAGTTGGAGACAGGATGTCCAGAAGTTCAAGATCATCTTTGGTTATATAGAGAGTTTGAGGCTAGCCTGAGCTACATATAACCATTTCAACAGCAACAAAAGAGAGCCACTTTAACACTAGGCTTAACCATATGATTTGCTTTATGATACAATGAGGCAAAACAACTCCAATCCCAGGCTTCAAGAAGCCTTGCAGGTTTCTACTTGCTGTCTGCACTTCTGTCATCATACCGAGAACCACCCATCGGAAGATGAGAAGCACACAGAGCACAGCTGTGCTGTCTCTCTTACTCCATCAGCTTACCCCAGATGTGGATATCAGCCACTAGCTGCTCTCCAGGCAACCCCAGACATGTCCTGACTGTGTTTGTTTCCTGTAAACATAATCTATAAGAACATGACAGCAGATGACTGATAACAGGCAGCAGACGGCAAGCAGGACGTGTTAGGAGCGTGTTAGGCAATGCAGGTGAAGAGGGTGACAGCAGGGAGCGGGGCGAGAAGCAGTTGGATTCTGGATATACCATGTAGGACTGACCTCGTTTCCTCTCAGACTGGATTCAGCGTGTGGGGAGGAGAGCAGTCAAGAACGACTGTGTTTTGCCGGGCGTGGTGGCGCATGCCTCTAACCCCAGCACTGGGGAGGCAGAGGTAGGAAGATCACTGTGAGTTCCAAGCGTCCCTGAGACTACATAGTGAATTCCAGGTCAGTCTGGACTAGAGTGAGACCCTACCTGCAAAAACCAAAAGCAAAACAAACAACAACAAGACCCCCCCAAAAAATAATAAAAAACAAAAGAATGACTGTGTTTTGGCCTGAGGAGGAATGGAAAGGCCATTAGCCGAGATGACAATGCAGTGGCAGCACCAGATTTGGGGCGTTAGCAGAGGCGCAGTTTTAGCCACGGATCCCCTGGATTTGAGGTATTCATGGACTTAAGTGCCTGGGTGCTTCTTGAATAGCATGTTTTAAAAGATATTTTATTTATTATTTATTTGCAGAGAGAGAGAAAGAATGAGTGTGCCAGGGCTTCTTGTCACTGCAAATGAATTCCAGGTATGTGTACAACTTTGTGCATCTGCCTTTATGTGGGTAATGAGGAACTGAACCCAGGGCATCAGGCTTTGCCAGCAAGTGCCTTTAACCATTGAAATAGCTCCCCAGCACATTGAATTGCACATTTTGGACCACTGTCCAGATACAGCGGCCTGTGCTACATGAGCATGCTCCCAAAGAGAGAGTGTGACAGTGTGGTAACAAAACAGGTGACATTGTCAGCCGAGCATGGTGGCACACACCTTTGATCCCAGGACTTGGGAGGCAGAGGTAGGAGGATCACCACGAGTTCAAGGGCACCCTGAGATTATAGAGTAAATTTCAGGTCAGCCTGAGCTACAGCAAGACCCTACCTCATAAAACTAAAAAAAGAAAAAAAGTGACATCATCTACTTAAACAAATGGAAAGTAGAGGCTGAGGCGGTGGCTCAGTGTTTGCTTGCTGTGCAAGTATGAAGACCTGTGTTTCGATCCCCAGGATCCACGTAAATGCTGGATGAGCATGGTGGCTGCCTGTAATCCCAGTAGGCAGCAGGCAGAGACAAGGAATTCCTGGTGCAAGCTGGTGGGCTAGACTAGCTGCATCGGCAAGTTCTGGACTCAAGTGAGAAACCCTGCCTTAGTGAAATAAAGAGGAAAGGCACCTGGCATTGGCTATACTTCTCCTGGCATAGCAGAAAGAATAGCTAAGATATGGGGGGTAAATGACCATGGAGCAAAGGGAAAACAACCATCTGGGGTAAGTTGGAAAGTTTATTTAGGCTTTTGGTTTCAGTGTGTGGTTTCTGGGTCTGTGGTAAGGCTGAGCACCATGACAGGGAGAACATGGCACAGCAAGCTGCTCACCTTGTGATATCTGGGAAACAAAGAAAAAAGAGGAAGAGGCCTGTGTCCGGCAGTTCCTTAGAGGACATGGCTCAGAACCTAAAACTGCCCATTGGCCCCATCTCTGTCTCTCTTTTTCTGATGTATTGTACTGAGGTGTGTTAACTGAACACATGACAAAAGCAGCCTAAGGAAGAACTGGCTTATTTTGACTTATGGTTGGAGGGATACAGCCCATTGTGGCAGGTCAATGATGGTGACAGGAGGGGGAAGCAGCTGGTCACACTGCATCTGCAGTCAGGAAGTGGAGAGATGAATATTAATACTTAGTTGGCTTTTTCTCTTTTAATATCATCTGGGTACCCATCCACATCCAGGGTCTTCTCCCTTCAGTTCAACCATTCTTGAAACCCCTTATAGACACACCCAGAGATGAGTTTTCATGGAGATTTTATGTCCAGTCAACCACTCCATGGGATTGAACCTATATCCTGCATGCCAGGAAAGGCCCATTCCACTGAGCTACATCCCCACCCCTCTTTACTTTTTTGTTTAAATATGTGTTTTTAACATAGTAAGTTCAAGGCCTACCTGAGCTACATAAGACTCTGTCTTTTTATATTTTATTTTTATTTATTTATTTGAGAGAGAGAGAATGAGAGAGAGAGAGAAATAGTCAGGGAGCTTTCCTCTTTCCTTTTTATTTTGAGACAGAGTTTCACTAAGTTTCCTGTGCTGGTCTTGAGTTTATGATCCTTCTGCCTTAACCATCCATGTATTTACAGACTTGTGCCATCAGGCTGGGCTAACTCCCACCTCTCAAAACACCCTCTAAACCATCCAGGCTCAAGACCAAGCCTTAACACATTTCAGATCAAGACGGTAGCAAGAGATCAAGGATTCCTTCCACCATCCTATTTTCCCTAGCCTGAGAGCAGGGAAGGGAGCTTCAAGGGGTCCCTATACTCCTTATGAAGAAGCATAGAGCAGAGGAGGGATCAATGCCAAAGGGCTGCCCTGGAGATTGGTCAGTGAGACTTGCTTTACCAAGAGAGAGGCTAGAGGATGGGTGTGAGAAGCCCAGGAGACATGACTTCCCTGCTGTAGGTGGGTCCTCAGGAGCATAATGGGTCCAGGGAAGTTGTGAAACATCTCAAAAGAATAGCACAGAACATCTAGGCAGAGCCCATCTGCTCTGTGCAAGCCACAACAGAAGAGTCAGCCTGAGAGAGTCCTCCTAGCAGGCCCCTCCCAGGACATCAGGCCAGGTGTGATGGTGCACACCTAGAATTCCAGCCCTCCGAGGCTAAGGCAGAAAGATGGTGAACTTGGGGCTAGCCTGAGCTATACAAGGGGTAAGGTCTCAAAGAGCATAACTAGAAATATAAGGACTAGGGAAATGGCTTGCAAAGCCTGCTGGTCCAGGTTCAGCTGCCAGCACCCATGTAAAGCTGCTCACAAGCCACCCTTGTTTGCAGGGGCAAGAAACCCTACCTCAAAGATGGCAGACCTCTGCATGTGCGTGTGACATGCGCACACACATAAACATAGACAGATACACATAAACAACTAAATATACAATTGTAGGAAATATGGTTTTCAATATTTCTCTGCCTTGGACTCCATAGCAAATTGACAACATGTACTAATTAGGGCTGGGGTATCTGGGGAGAGGTCACGTGCATAGACAGAAATGAACACCATAAAATTCACTCATGGAGAACCTGCTTTGTAGGGTGAATGATATGAAGTGAATGGAAAGAAACAGGATTGTTTCAGGATGGATATACTGCTTTGCTGGATGGTATTAAAATGTGAAAACAGGGGCCAGAGAGATTGCTTAATGGTTAAGGCTCTTGCCTGCAAAGCCTAGGGAGCAGGGTTTGATTCCCCAGTACCCAAGTAAAGGCAGATGCACAAAGTGGCACATGCATACGGAGTTATATGTTAGTGGTTGGAGGTGCTGGTATGCCCATTCTCTCCTTCTCTGTCTCTCTTCTTTCTCTCTGCTTGCAAGTCCCAGCACTTGGGAGGCAGAGGTAGGAGGATCGCTGTGAATTTGAGGCCAGCCTGAGACTCCCTTACCTTGAACAACAACAACAGCAAAAAGAAGACTGAAGCACGAGTTTGGGGCCAGTCTGGTCTATAAAGTGAATGCCACATCGGCCTGGGCTACAGAATGAGATCCTGTCTCAAATACATATCCCCCTACTTAGAAAAGGGAAATATCAGTGGTAATAAAGTAATGCACAATTATCTCCTTTCCTTCTGCATTATTATGATGATGTCTTTGCAGAAATAATGATGCTAAAAGCATTCTTTTTCCATTAAAAATGCTCTCCCTTGATTATCTTTAGTAGCACTAGTTGTGTAGTTTTACACCAAGCTTGGGAATTCCGGTATTGTGCCATTCCATTGAAAACAAGGGAGTGTGTGCTCAGTGTCTTTACTGCTTTCAGCAAGACAGCAAATGAGACCCAGGAGGATTCTGGCTCAGGCAAAGTTCCAGGAGACACTGGGTGCTTCAGAGCCCAGGTGGGACCAATGTAGAAGGGAGGGCTGGAGCCCAGAGGCATGGCTGTTTATATCACAAGGGGTGAGCAGAGTTGTCTAGGCAGGGGCAGAGACACCTCGCTGGATAAACTCCTTGTGCTCCACTGGGAGTCATGAGGCTCTCACTGTGATGTCAAAGGAAGGCGCTTCCACCACTCAGAAACGTCAGTGCTTTCCTTCGTATATATCCATTGTCTTGTGCCCTTTACTGTCTTTAAAAAATATTTTATTTTATTTATTTACTAATGAGAGAGAGACAGACAGACAGACACACACACACACACACACACACACAATGGGCTGGGCTCACCAGTGCCTCTAACCACTGCAAATGAACTCCAGATGCATGTGCTACTATGTATATCTGGCTTACTTGATTTCTGGGGAATTGAACCTGGATCCTTGGGCTTCACAGGAAAGCAGCTTAACCACTACACCATCTTTCCAGTCCCCCCTTTTATGAGGTAGGGTCTCACTCTAGCCCAGGCTGTCCTGGATCTCACTCTGTAGTTCATGGCTGGTCTTGAACACATGGTGATCCTCCTACCTCTGCCTCCCAAGTGCTGAAATTAAAGGCATGTGCCACCACGCCCCACTTTTGAACACTTGACATTCAAGGATAGTTTTATTAGGAGCTTGGGGTATAGCTCAGTGGTAGGACATTTACCCAGAATGTACAAGGACATGGGATCAATCCCCCCTCTCTTTCTCTCTCTCTCATACACAGACATTGACATACTGGTTTATATCTATAATCCCAACATCAAGGAGATTGGAGCAAGAAAATGGAGAAACTGAGATCAGTCTCGGCTCCATAGTGAGACCTGATCTCAACAACCACAGCAAAAAAATAATAATAATAAACAAAAAACAAACAACAACAACAACAACAAAACAAAAACCTCTTGCCTGGCCCGGCCCAATCCCCAGCACACATATGTATTATATATATGTTAAGCATTTATAATTAAACCATACCTGTTCTTACATTAAAACACTGCTAAAATACCCCAGACACCAACAGTCTTTGTATCTGAGCACAGAATTGGTGGTGGTGGTCATGGTATGGACCAGTGTTTCTGGTTCTTGGTGTCTCATTCACAGATTTGAAAAAGCACACACAATAGCAAGAAGTTTTATTTAAAGAGACAATATAGGATACACTGCAAGACAGCAGGAGGCTACTTGATCAGAGTGCCCAGGGCTTCCTTCATGGGGTTTAGGAGAAGGAAGGATTGGTGGCTCAAGGTGGAGTATAGATGGCCTTGTTCTGATTGACAGCCTTGGGTTTGTAAGTCTTTGTTCATTGCTCATGTCCTTTCCCATGATGCACCTGACTTTAATCACATGTATGCTGAATCTAAGATGGTGAAAGTTCACTTAGAGGACACAGTTTGCCTTACTGCATATGCACCTAAAACCAGTTCAGTCTGAACCAGCCTTCTGCCTCTACTGCCCAGATACTGCCTGGAATGTGTTTGAATGGAAGCATGGCGTTACTAAACGGTTACTGGGGAGGAGCGATTGGAGCATTGTTTGGAGTGGATGTATGTGCAGCTTGATACAGGTGGGGGTTCCCGGTTGCTAAGTGCATTGTTAGGAAAGGGGTGTGTGTATATATCAAGTCAGGTTGGCAAACTATGCTTGCCTGCCTCAGGATCATACTTAATATTTTACTTTTAATTTTCATTTATCTGTATTGCTGGATTTTCTACAACAAACATGTAGTATACATTTATATTTTTGTCAGAAACAAAAGTATTTTTCCTAAAGGTAGGGAGCAAGATTCAACTCAAAACCTAAAAAAGAATATTGATGAATTTGTTTTTATAAAATCTTAACACTTTGATTCGATACCAAAAAATAAACTAAAAGCTGGGCGTGGTGGCGCATGCCTTTGATCCCACCACTCGGGAGGCAGAGGTAGGAGGGTTGTCATGAGTTTGAGGCCACCCTGAGACTACAGAGTGAATTCCAGGTCAGCCTGGACCAGAGTGAGACCCTATCTTGAAAAACCAAAAAAAAAGAAAAAAAAAAAGAAAAGAAAAATAAACTAAAAAGACAAAGGATGAGGACTGAAGAGATGGCACAGGGGTTAAAAACTCTTCCTTGCCAAGTCCAGGTTAAATTCCCCAGTACCTACATAGGGTCAGATGTACAAAGTGGCACATGGGTTTGGAGTTTGCAGTGGCGGGAGATCCTGGCATTCCAATTCTCTCTCTTACTCTCTCTGTCTCATAAATAAATAAATATTTTTAAAAAGACAAGGGGTGAACTTAGAGAAAATATTTGTAATGTGTACACCAGGAAAAGAATTTTATTCTTTATACACATAAATATCATACAAATCAAAAAGAAAAACAATCTGGGTGTGGTGCACAACATTAATCCTGGCACTCTGGAGGCTGAAGGATTGCTGTGAATTCAAGGCCATCCTGAGAGTATGTAGTGAGTTCCATGTCAGCATGAGCTAGAACGAGACTATCTTGAAAAACCAAAAAAAAAAAATAAAGAAAATCAGGGGTCAGAGAGATGGCTTAGCAGTTAAGATGCTTGCCTACAAAGCATAATGCCTTAGATTCCCCAGTACCCACATAAAGCCAGATGCACAAAGTGACACATATGTCTGGAGTTTGTAGAGGCTGGAGGCCCTGGTGCACCCATTCTCTATATCTGTCTGTCTGTCTGTCACTCTCTGTCTTGCTCTGCTTGTAAATAAATAATAAACTATTAAAAGAAAAACAACTGGGTGTCATGGGCATACATCTGTAGTTCCAACCTTCTGGCCTTGAACTTACTATGTAGCTCAACCTGGCCTCAAACTCATGGACATCCTCCTGCCTCAGCCCCTGGAGTGCTGGGATTATAGGTGTAAACCACAGTGCCTTGAGTCTTGGGAACTTTTTTTTTTTTTTTTTTTTTTTTTTTTTCATCTTTTCATTCTAGCTCAGGCCCTGGACTGGAATTTCAGGGTGGCCTTGAACTCCTTTGATCCTCCTACCTCCTCCCAAGTACTGGGATTAAAGTGCGTACCACCATACCTGGCTTGGGAACTTTTATCTGAGATAGCATCTCATTTTGTAAAGCCTATTTATTTAATCCTTTAGCCTCCCAAGTACTTATCACAAGTTATACCTTGTTTGAGAGAGAAATATATTTTATTTATTTATATATTTATTTATTTGTTTGAGAGAGAGAAAGAAAGAAAGATAGAGAGAGAATAGGCACACTAGGGCATCTAGCCACTGCCAACGAACTCCAGATGCATGCGCCCCCTTGTGCACCTGGCTTACATGGATCCTGGAGAATCAAACTGGGGTCCTTTGGCTTTGCAGGCAAATGCCTTAACCACTAATCCATCTCTCCAGCTCAAGACATATCTTAAACATTGGTAACATCCAGGGGCCTGGAGAGATGGGTTAGAGGTTAAGGTACTTGCCTGCAAACCCCAAGGACCCAGATTCAGCTCCCCAGAACCCAAAGTACAAATGGTACCTAGTATCTAGTATCTATTTTTGAGGGGAAAATTGGCAGAGTCTTTTCAAAGGGAACTTAGAGGTATATGTCAATATTTTAAGTGCATGACCCAGCACTTCCAATTTAGCTATCTACCCCACAGAAATAGTTACTCATGTACACAGAGGGCCATGTACAAGAAGAGGTGTGAGTCACAAGACTTCAAACAACAAATGTCCGCATGGGAGAATGGGCATGTGAAGGATGATTCATCCACTTTTTTGAAAACTATTTAGCACCAAAGAAGATTTAGGAATGAGGCAGAGGAGTGGCAAAATAGGGCACAAGGGCAACCAGTGAAGCCCTGCCAGTATTCAAATCATGGGTCCAGAACTTCAGGTCGGTTGGTCAGACCGTGAGCAAGCCACGCAAGCAGTCTATGCTTTCGCTTCTCCATTGCAAAACAGGAAAAAGAGTTGGTTGTGCCCTGGGCTTTTCAATAAGAATTAAATAAGTCAATGCAAGTACAGCAGTTTGTGCTGAGAATGCTTTGTTAGATAATAATAAATAATCAGCAGTTCTTACACATTATTAGGGTGGAATAGCAAGTGTGAGCTGGTCTAGAAGGCTGATAATCCCACCATACAAGAAGGTGAGGAGTTCAAGGCCATCGTTGGCTCCATTGTGAGTTCAAAGCCAGCTTGGAGTATATGCTATATGGAACACTGTTCAAAACAGAAGGAGGAGAAGGGAAGAAGAAGATTTAAAAGAAGAGAAAAAGAAAAGAAAGATGAGCTGGAGAGATGTCTTAGCAGTTAAGGCTCTTGTCTGTGAAGTCTAAGGACCCAGGTACGATGCCCTAGTACCCACATAAGCCAAATGCACATGGTGGCACATGCATCTGGAGTTCATTTGCAGTGGCTAGAGGCCCTGGTGTGCCTATTCTCTCTCTCTCTCTCAAATGAATGAATAAGTAAATAAAATATTTCTTTTAAAAAAGAAAGAGTAGTTGGGTACACATCTTTAATCCCAGGAGTATCACAGTGAGTTCGAGGCCACCCTGAGACTACATAGTGAATTCCTGGTCAGCCTGAGTGAGATCCTACCTTGAAAAACCAAAAAAAAAAAAAAAAAAAAAAAACAAGCAAGTTTCCAGATGCCAAGATTAGAATCAAAGCTTCAATATTAGAAGTAACTAACATATCTGTATGCACATGTGTACACAGGTATAAAAATATACCTCATTAATAGCAGAATTTCTTTTCTTTCCTTTAAAACATTTTTTTAGTGTCAGAAAATAAAAACAGTAGTTTAACAATTCATTTAATGATAAATGACAATTTCAAAATTGCCCTGCATTGGCTACGAATTCTTTGGACAAGAAAGCAGATTAACACTGATCATCTGCAAATGATGGCAGTAGCTGCACTGTTGCTTCTCTCAAGGTCATTAGAAGATAATGCAGAATCTTAGCCACCATACGATCATAGAAGCAATCAGACCAGGTTTATCACCAAATTTGTAAAACCAGACGTAGGGAAAGAAAAGACCTAGGTCTGCGGGCACATGCATGGTCTTAATATAGTGAACGTTTAGCCTGTCCGGATTATTACAAAATCACAACAGCAAGAATATTCACAATCTTATGTTTTCTTTTTTCTTTCTTTCTTCCCCCCCCTTTTTTTTTGGTAAGACAAGGTCTTGCTCTTTATCCTGAGCTATCCTGAAACAGCATGCAGCCCAGGTTAGCCTCAAACTCAGCCACTCAAGTGTTAGGGTTACAGATGTGAGCCATCACGGCTCTAGCAGAGTTTATCTCAGAAGAACGGGCCTTGGGTGGGACTAGGGCAGCAAAGGATCTTGACAATCTATTGCAAATAAAGCAACAAGGCAACTGGGAAGACAGATCAGTGGTTAAAGGCACTTGCTTGCAAAGCTTGCTGGCCCTGGTTCAATCCCCAAAGCCACTCATGTAAGTCAGACACTAAAGTGGCTCAAGGATCTGGTGTTCAATTGCAGTGGCAAAAGGCCCTGGTGCATGCATAGGCTTGCACACATACATACAAATGAATAAAATTTTAAAAACAAATAAAACAATAAGTAGGGCTGGAGAGATGGCTTAGCGATTAAGGCACTTGCCAACAAAGCCTAAGGACCCAGGTTTGATTCCCCAGCACCCACATAAAGCCAGATACACAAGGTGACACATGCATCTGGAGTTCATTTGCAGTGACTAGAGGCCCTGGCATGCCAATTCTCTCTCTCTCTATCTACCTCTTTCTCTCTCTCTCAAATAAATAAATAAATTAATTAAATAATTCAAAAACAAATAAATAAAGTCATTATTTCTACATGTTAAAACCTATGACCAATGACAAGCAAAATTATCACTGTTATTCACCTACAGAAAGGTCAGTTCCACTGCTTGAAGCACTAATTGTTAACCAAAATACTTCAGGCACATTACTTATACTCCCAATAAGATATAACTATACAAGTCTAAAATCGACATGATCAAATAATGAATATGATTAGCATGTTTTTTTTTTTTTTTTTTTTTTTTTTTTTTTTGCTTTTGGGGAGCAATAAATGTAACTCAGATAAATACAGTAGAAAGCAATGAAAAGGGCTGTGTGTCTCAGTGGTAGAGTGCTTCCCTAGCATGCATGAAGCCTTCAACTTGATCCCCCAGCGCCACATGAAACCAGCATGATGGTACATGCCCAGCAACTGTAATCCTGACACTTCAGAAGCAGAAGTCATCCTCAGCTACAAAGCAAGTCCTAGGTTAGCCTGAGACATATGAGCAAAAATATTACAGACAGGGCTGGAGAGATAGCTTAGAGGTTAAGGCACATGCCTGCAAAGCCTAAGGAACCCTGTTTGATTCTCCAGGTCCCACATAAGCCAGATGCACAAGGGGCCTACATGTCTGGAGCTCATTTGCAGTGGCTAGAGGCCCTGGTGTGCCCATTCTCACTCTCCCTGTCTCTAATAAATAAATAAAATTAAATTAAAATTAAAAAAATATTACAGACAGTGAAAAATGTTTTTTATTATTATTTTTTTGAGACAGGTTCTTCCTCTGTAGTCCTGATTGGTTTGGAACTCATGAGATAGCCCTGAACTTATGGCAATCCTCCTGTCTCAGGCTCTTAAGTGCTAGAATTATAGTGTGCATCATCATATCTAGCTGCAATGAAATCATTTTAAAATCTTAACACTTCATCATTGTATGCATATACATATATGTGCACCGGCACACACACAGACATGCACACACCCACACAGTGGTACCTAGGACAAGGCCATATAAGGTTTGATTCTAGGCCACAAGATACAGAATACCAAACATTTTATTAAAGGAATTTGAACACTTGTGCAATTTTGCAAGTATTTTGTGTCATTTTTCGTTACAAGTAACTTCCTCAGCAACAGTGAAATAAATAAGTTTGGGTCTAGTTCACAAAAATAATGGGTAAAGCCAGGCGTGGAGGCACACGCCTTTAATCCCAGCACTCGGGAGGCAGAGGTAGGAGGATTGCCCTGAGTTTAAGGCCACCCTGAGACTACAGAGTGAATTCCAGGTCAGCCTGGGCCAGAGTGAGACCCTACCTAGAAAAGCCAAAAAATAAAAAAATAAAAAATGGGTAAGATCTGGGCCAGTAGCCCTGGAGAGGGGGAGGCAAGAACGATCTTGAGTTCCAGGTTAGCAAGACTCTTTCTCCAAAAATCCACAGCTGGGGTGTACCCCAGTGATAGAGCATGCCCAAGGCACTAAAACCACAAATAATAATAAATAGTGATGTGCTGAACTAGAAAATAAACAAAAAAATTTTTTTCTCATGTGTCACCTCCATGATTCCCATGGTGGGTGGGGCCTTTTCTCCTGTTCTCACAAGGTGTGCTCCTTGTAGATGAGGTGTGTTCGTGCCCACAGCCCCGGTCAGAAGTGCAGTGACCTCCTCTACGTGTGCAGAAGTGGTGTGCGTTTTCAGAGGAGGTGCTGGTGAAGAACTGGTCTAGGGCGTCCATGAACAGAGAGCATTTCCCATCCTCTGCAATGTGCCTTGGGTCTCATGTGACATTCTAGTCCCAGTTTAACTTACTTAAACATTTGTTTTTAATTTTTATTTATTTGCAAGGGGAGTGAGAGAAAGAAAGAGAGAAAAAGAAGGGAGAGAGAGAATGGGCATGCCAGGGACTCCAGCCACTGCAAACAAACTCCAAGTGTGTGCATCATTTCCTGCATCTGGCTTTATGTGGGTACTGGACAATCAAACCCGAGTCATTTGGTTTTACAGGCAATCACCTTAACTGCTTAGCCATTTCTCCAGCCATACTTCAACATTTCTAATATAGTAACTTCTGAAGTATATTACAATTTTTATGTAAAAACAAGCTGGGCGTAATGGCACACGCCTTTAATCCCAGCACTCGGGAGGCAGAGGTAGGAGGGTCACCATGAGTTCAAGGTCACCCTGAGACTACATAGTGAATTCCAGGTCAGCCTGGGCTAGAGTGAGATCCTATCTCAAAATAAAATAAAATAAAATAAAATAAAATAAAATAAAATAAAATAAAATAAAATAAAATAAAATAAAAATTTTATGTAAAAACTAAACAGTCCTTTGTTAAATGCAGCTAATAATACTGTCCGTCCACTGTCCAGGGTCCTCTTCTCACAACAGTGTCAACCTCCTGAGAGCCTGGCATATGCCATTTGCAGCATGCTTTCAGGTCTGCCCACATAAGTACAGGCAACATTCAGGCTCTTGCAGGCGCAGGCAACTGAGGCAAGGAAGGACAGCATGACAAAGTAAGCTTGCAAATAGGGAGGCTACAACAAGAGGACTCAGTGAGCATGGTGAACTCACAGAAGCAACAACCGGAAGTGCCTGGTACAGAACCCACAAAGACCTGCGCAGTAGCAGAGGGCTGCTTGAGGCAGCTGGGGACTGCTGCCAATTAGTTCAGCCTCTGCCAACCCCGCCGGGCAAAGAGAGAGCAGGTGGGGGCCACAGTTAACCCCAGCCACCTTCTCTTCCCAGTGGATGGACCAAACTAAAGGCAGAGGGGGAAGCCAGGTTTTTGTGTTTTACAAATTTATCTGTAATCTTTTTACATGTGATTTTGCACTTTGTTTTCTTCATTTTTTAATCCATTAATCCACTCACTCATTCATTTGTTAACTTGTTTGTGGTGCTAATCATTGACCCAGGCTTTGCACATGCTAAGCAACTGTTCAACACTATGTTATATCCCCAGTTTTTTATTTTTTACTCCATTCTGAAACTGGGTCTTAATCAGTATGCCCTGCCTTGGTCACTCCAGTAGCTGGGATTATAGACCTGAACCACCATGGATTATTGGGTTTTTGATATTTATCCATGCTGAAGACTGCAGCTCTAATTCTTATGTCCCTTTTATCTACTGTCTAGCATTCCATCATTTTACCAACCCAAGCCATGTTGCAGTGAGAAGGCTTATGTGCACATGGCTCAATCCATCTGTGTAAGAATCTTATTTTTTTAAATTTATTTATTAGAGAGAGAGATACAAAAATAGAGAGAAAGAGAGAGAGAGAGAATGGACATGCCAGGGCCTCCAACCACTGCAAAGTAATTCCAGATTCGTGCGCCGTCTTGTGCATCTGCCTTACATGGGTCCTGGTAATTGAGCCTCAAACCAGGGTCCTTAGGCTTCACAGGCAAGTGTTTAACCACCAAGCTATCTCTCCAGCCCTGTGTAAGAGTCTAATTGAGTGCATTATACATATACTTATATATGGATATACCCAGACGTATGTGTGTATATTTACACATAAATGTTTCCATCCAACTTTACTAACTATTCTAAAATTGCTCCTTAGCACAATCATTCTCACTTTTGCTTCCACATTCCTGTTCTCCACTTTCACTACAATTGGTGTCATCAGACTTAAAATCCTGCCAATGCACTGGCTCTGAAGTTGTGTCTCCTATGTATTTTAATTTGCTTTCCTGTTAACGTATACTCTGTCCATCCCCCCATCTCATCATCCTCCACAGCGGCCTTGAAATTCTGACAAAGGGGTTGTGATCCCAAACCACACGTGAAGCCGTTGGTGTCAGTCAGTGGTTGTTACAAGATAAACCTTTGGTTGGCTTCTTTCCTTAACAACTTGTTTTCTGTGAATACATCTCAAGAGTGCCAGAGCCCAATTCACAGAGAAGCAGCTAAAATGAGCTTGGTTTCCCATGTTTTCTTGTCACTTTTGAGGACCCCTGGCAAAACGCAGTCACTTTTGGGAATGCTAAGATTATCTTTTCCATGTGAGAAAAGCAAGATGTGAAACAAGAAGTGTCAAATTTTTGTGTTTAAGTTTTTAAGAGTATAAAATGTCTATGTAGGCACAATGTATTTTAGGGGCAACAATGTGCAATGAAGAGAGTGGTTACCTCGAGGGAGGAGGATGAGAGGTGTTTTGAGTAGGAAGTAGACTTTGTGTCCATTATAGAGTCAATCGTTTTACTATAGTCAAACAAACAAGCCAGAGAACATGATCTAATGAAAATATGATTATGAATTTTGGTCACCCTGAAACATTTTGCTATAACTTGCCATTTATTGAATACCATCTTCATCTAGACTACCATAAGAGAAGGCCATAAACAGGGTGCAGCCCACAATTATTTCTCATGGTTCTTGAGAAGGCCAAGTGCAAGGTGCTAGCAGATTTGGTGTCTCATGAGGCCAGTTTATTGATCATAACTGTCTTCTCACTGCAGCTCCACATGATGGAAGGGGCCACTGCAGCACATGTGTGTGTGTGTGTGTGTATGTGCACACGTGTTATTTTATTAGGACACTCATCTCATAACCTAATGCTCTCCCAGAGGCCCCAATTCCTAATTTCATTGAATTTTGCTTTGAGCTTCAACATATGAATGGGGAGGGGCTGGAGCAATTAGTCTGTCACAAACAGAGAGTGAAACAAAGGGAAGGTCAAGTCTCCAAAATTATGAAACACTGATGACATCTTTTTTTCCATTTTTGAGGCAAGGTCTGGATATTTATCCTTGGTTGACCTGGAACTTGAAGTGATCCTCCTGTCTCAGCCTCTTGAATGTTAGGCTACAGGCATATGCCACTACATCTGGTTGAGATATCTTTATGCTATAAACAGTTCACACTATTCTCTCAATTTCAGCAATAAGCAGGGTGTGGTAATGCATATCTTTAACCCTAGCCCTTGGCAGGTTGTGGAAAGAGGATTGTCGTGAGTTCAAGGACAACCTGGGGCTACAGAGTCAATTCCAGGTCAGCTTGGGCCAGAGTGAGAGATCCTGCCTCGAAGAAAAATAATCAGTAATAGATAGTGTTAGTGATGAATAGCAGGAACTAGACACTGGCCAGGCAGTTTAGGGATGACAGGGCCCCAACAGTGAATAGTTTTACTTTTTTTTCTCTTGGCCAAAAGCAAGAAATGTCCTTGAGCCAAAGGACTCCTTACAACGTGCTCCCTCAGACACAAAATGGCCTGGATATCCATGACTTCACAGAGCCTGACACTACCTACATAACACCATCATAACAGGAGGAAAAGATTGTGACATCAAAATAAAAGAGAGACTGATTGAGAAGGGGAGGGGATATGATGGAGAGTGAAGTTTGAAAGTAGGGGGAGGGTGGGAAGTACCATAGGATATTGTCTACAATTGAAGAAGTTGTCAATAAAAAAAATGTCCTTGAGCCTGTAAGGAGAATCTAGTTTTTCCTCATGTATCTTTCCCTAAAGACATTTTCAGGACTGGAGACTTGGCTCAGCACTTGCCTGCAAAGACTAATGACCCTGATTCAGTCCCCCAGTACCCATGTAAAGCCAAAGGCACAAAGTGGCGCATGCATTTGGAGTTTGTTTACAGTGGCTAGAGACCCTGGCATGTCCGTTCTCTCTCTCTCTTTCTCTCTGTCTCTCCTTGAAACTAAATAAATAATTTACAAAACAAAAGAAGTCTTGGGCTGGAGAGATAGCTTAGCAGTAAAGGCACTTGCCTTCAAAGCTAAAGGACCCAGGTTCAATTCCTCAGGACCCACATAAGCCAGATGCACAAGATGACACATATGTCTGAAGTTTATTTGCAGCATTTGAAGAAGGCCCAAGTGTGCCCATTCTCTCTCTTTCTCTTTCTCTCTCTCTGTTTCTTTCTTTCTCAAATAAATACATATAAAATAAAATAAAATAAAGTCTCCACCTTCTCCTCCTTGCTGGAAACCAAGAAGGTCAGAAGTGGGGTCTGATCTTTCTTTAACCTTTTTTCCCTAAAGAGGCTCCCCTTCCCTTCCTTAGAGGTAAGGATGGAGGAGGAAGACTGCAAAGCACTAGACACCTGGCATGGTAACTGGACTGAGCAGCTCAGTAACTGACACAGTAACACCTCTTTTTTATGTTAAATTTTAATCAATTAAGTTATTTATTATTTATTATTTTTTTATTGACAGCTTCCATAATTATAGACAATAAACCATCATTCTCTCTTTCATTTTGAAGTCATCATCTTTTCCTCCTATTATAATGGTCTGGTGTAGGTAGTGTCAGACACTGCAAGGTCATGGATATCCAGGTCATTTTGCATCTGGAGAAGGACATTGTAAGCAGTCCTACCCTTCCTTTGGCTCTTACATTCTTTCTGACACCTCTTCCGCAATGGACCTTGAGCCTTGGAAGGTGTGATAAAGATATATCAGTGCTGAGCACTCCTCTGTCACTTCATCTCTGCACTGTGGATACCTTCTGAGTCATTCCAAGGTCACCGACATTGGAAAAGAGAAGCTTCTCTAACAAAAAAATGAGAGTAGCTGGGCGTGGTGGTGCACATCCCAGCACTCGGGAGGTAGAGGTAGGAGGATCACTGTGAGTTCGAGGCCGCCCTGAGACCACATAGTGAATTTCAGGTCAGCCTGAGCTAGAGTGAGAGCCTACCTTGAAAAACAAACAAACAAACAAACAAAAGTTAGTGTAGCATTAATACATGGGTATGAACATTAAGAGAAGTGCTCACTGGGCAGTTTGATGAGAATAGTGTATACATTTAGCCAGACATGAGCAGACATTACACTCCTGGCACATGACTTCCCCTGTCATAGGTTTTCAGTATCAGGAATGTATTCCCTCCTGTGGAGTGGGCCTCCAGTCCAATTAGAGAGCAGTTGGTTTCCCCCATAACAGACATGCCACTATTGCACCCGTTGGCTCATTTGGCCTGGCTGGCCAAACTTAAGGCTTGCAGTGTCCACTGTTGTTTATCACCACTGGTGATTTCTCTCTCCCATGGAACTGCATGCAGCATAGCTTTTTTCCCCAGCTTTCTGTCAGCTCCAGCAGGATTTCTCAGTGACCTTGCAGCACTACTATGTGGAATCTTCAGGGTCTTACCATCTATTTTTGGTGGGAAACCAAGAGCTTCAGCAATGGCCTGTAATGTTTTGGGGCATTAGTGACCTTCCCTGGTCAACAACTCACTGGAAGGTATCCCATCCCTGGAAGTGACAATTTTCTTGTAACAATCTATGCTTCTGGGTGTGCCATTGTCCAAAAAAGTAGGTTTCCATATGACTTATTCATACTCTCAGATTTTAATTATCCCTCCCCACTTTTCCTTTACTCAATCTCTTCCCCTGACCTCACTTAGGCCTTTCCACTCCCATTAATCTTTTCTTCTATTTACATATATACAATACCATCCTCTTAAGTCACCCTCTCCCTCCTTTTCTATTCCCTTTATATCCCCTTTCTAGCTTACTGGCCTATGCTACTGAGTTTTATTCTTACTCACAAAGAAGTCCAATCATTTGAAGCTAGCAATCACATATGAGAGTGAACATGTGACATTTGGCTTTCTGGGCCTGAGTTATTACCTCACTAAATATAATTCTTTCCAGATCCATCCATTTTCCTGCAAATTTCATAATTTCATTTTTATTTACCACTGAGTAGAACTCCATTGTGTAAGTGTGCCACATCTTCATTATCCACTCATCAGTTGAGGGACATCTAGGCTGGTTCTATTTCCTAGCTATTGTGAATAGAGTGGCAATAAACATGGTTGAGCAAGTATCTCTAAGGTAGTGAGACAAGTCCTTAGGATATATGCCTAGGAGTGATATAGCTGGGTCATATGGTAAATCTACTTTTAGCTGTCTCAGGAACCTCCACACTGATTTCCACTAGCCACTGCAAATGAACTTCAGACACATGCACCACCATGTGCATCTGGTTTATATGGGACCTGGAGAATTGAACGAGGGTCCTTAGGCTTCACAGCCAAATGCCTTAACCATTAAGTCATCTCTCCAGCCTCTCTCTCTCTCTCTCTCTCTCTTTTATGAGAGAGAGAGAGAGAATTGGCACACCAGGGCCTCTATCCACTCCAATTGAACTCCAGATGCATGCACCACCTTGTGCGGCTGGCTTACGTGGGTTCTGGGGAGTCAAACCTGGGTCTTTAGACTTTTCAGGCAAGTGCCTTAATGGCTAAGCCATCTCTCCAGCCCTGTTTTCTCTTTTTTAAATGAATTTTTTAGATTAGCACACAAAATATCTGATTTTCACTGTTAGGTTTTCATGTTTTCATTCCAAGTCAGTTGTGAAATTTTACTTTTGTGTCTGTAAAACCAGTGACAGAATGGCTGTACTCTGCTGAAGCTTGTCTTTTACTAATAACACAATGGCTGTACTGTGGAGAAACCTGTCTTTTAAGAAAGAAAAGATCCATCGTGCATTCCTCACATATCACGTGGAAGATGGCTCTGTCATATTGGGAATCTACCTGCAGAACCATTCTGTCTTCTGCTGCTGTGTTGAGACAATGCCTTCTGTGGCACTGTTAATGCTTTCTGGTGGCACCTTGTTCCACACAGAAGGGATGAGCACACATATTTTCCTCAGCCCAAAGCAACTACCTGGATCAAGTAGATCCTCTTTTCTCTAGTTCAAACACATAATTCCTATCTTACAAATATTAAAAAAAATAGTTAAAAAATTTTTTTTGCCAGGTATGGTGGCACACACCTTTAATCCCAGCACTTGGAAGGTAGAGATAGGAGGATTGCCATGAGTTCGAGGCCACCCTGAGACAACATAGTGAATTCCAGGTCAGCCTGGGCTAGAGTGAAACCCTACCTCAAAACAAAACCAAAAAAATTGTTTTGACAGCCTCCATAAATATAGACAATACGCCATGATCGTAATCCTTTCTTACAACCTTCCCTTTTTCACTTCTAAATTTTCTCTCCACTGAATCCCTTCTTTCCAAGGTCTCTGGTTTTATTTGTTTGCTTGTTGATTGCTTTTGTTCTTTGAGGTAGGGTCTCGCTATAGCCCAGGCTGACCTGGTATTCACTATGTAGTCTCAGGGTGGCCTTGAACTCACAGCCATCCTCCCACTTGTGCCTCCCAAGTGCTGGGATTAAAGGAGTATGCTACCACACCTGGCTTCTCTTCTGTTTTAATGTCATCATTTTTATGCAGGTAGGAGAATTGCAGTGAGTTCAAGGCCAGCCTGCGACTGAAGAGTGAATTCCAGGTCAGTATTGTCTAGAGTGAGACCCTACCTCAAAAAACCAACAAAGAGGAAAAAAAAAAAAAACAGGTGTGGAGTCCTAGGTCTGTAATGCTAGCATTTGGGAGGTGGAGGCAGGAGGATCAGGAACTCAAGGTCATTCTCTACTACACAGTGAATTTGAGGCCATCCTGGGCTACATGAACCCCTGTCTCAAAAACGAACAGACAACAACCCTCAGAAGCATTGTTGAAACCTGGTGTCTTTCATGGTCAGCTGGGACTCTGCCACACTGTCATCAGGCTTCCTCCTGAATGAGGAGCAGTGGACCAGCTACCATCTTGGAAGTCATCATTGCAGGAGGAAAAGGGTTCTATAGGGGTTGCCACTGACAATTTAATTCCTTCAACCCAGAAGTGGCACCTGGCCCTTTGCCTAAGACTCCTTGGCCAGTGTGAGCACATAGTCCACTTAGCAACAAGTAGGTCAGGAAGATAATCCTGCCTTGACCCCTTCATTGAGCAGGGCATGCTGCCAATTTCTCAAGAGTTTCCTCTTCTTACTAAAGCCTAATTTGCTTGCCCACATGGCAGAGTGCCCAGAATGGCCACCACCCTCCTACTAGACTGATGAGTGGCATTACACTCAACAGTCCACCTTGCTCCCGGAGGCCCCTGCAAATAATGCTTCTCCTTTTCTTACTTAATGACATGCTTTGGTTGGCTATTTTTCCTCCTGCACTGCTGGTGTTTCCTGGAATCATCTCACTTATAAACTATGGCCATGCATTATTCAATAATGGGGAATACATTCTGGGAACAGTATTCCAAGCTAATGTCATCATTGCATGAACATAATAGAGTATAACTAACTAGTAATACTGCCACTGACAGAGATTAGGAGAAAGTAGCCTCATTTTCAGGCAACTAGTTGGGGTACAGTTTGTGTTCTTTCATATGAGCCCTTTGACTAATGAGGAGACAGACAGGAACCAATCAAGCTTATTCTTTTTATAAAACTAAAACTAAAGGGTTTCACTCAGGCCAGGCTGACCTGAAATTCACTATGTAGTCTCAGGTGGCCTTGAACTCATGGCGATCCTCCTACCTCTGCCTCCCAGGTGCTGGGATTAACACACTAGGAAGCCTGGCCACAAAGAGGGTCTCTGTGATTGATGGATGAAAATTGGTTTCTAACCAGTGCTTTCAAGTAGGAACAGGCACTGGGGATAAAAATAAGAAGTCATAGAATGTCAGAAAGAAAATTCGGAAACCGGAAATGAAAATTTCTGGCCTCAGCGTGAAGTTTATTTAGATGATTGACTGTTTTTCTCAAACTGTGCAGACATGCTGAGAGCAAATTTAGTTAGAAAGACTAGTTCCTGATCATAAGAACACCTGGAGTGTGTTCCATCAAGGAGGCAGTAATATTTTTAATAACCGCTAAAAACGTTTTGCAAAAGCAGTGTCCACACAGGAACTCTGAGGTCAGATAGAAATCCCACAAGAAGGTAACTCCAGTGTTAGATTGCAGAGCCTGTAGGGACAGCCAGTCTAAGAGAGTTGGCCAGTTTCCCTGTTGTTTCTTGTTCACCTCAGGTATAAGTTCAGAGAGAAGCAGCAGGGCCCTGTGGTTAAGTATGCAGGCCCCACGGCAAGTAAGACCTGCTGCTTAGAGCCCAAGGCCCTTGGGTTACTCTGTATCTAGTGCCTCCTGACTCCTAGCTCTTAGCCAGTCACCTCTCATATCCCTAGTAGTAAAGCCACTTCTCGATTTAGAGACCCCTCTCATGTAGAAACCTATAAAGGCAAGGAAGTTCCTTAATTCCGTGGGTCTGAGAGCTGTACCTCAGAACCCTCTTTAATCAGAAATCCATCTCAGCCCTCTCCATAGAACCTGGACAGAATCTTCAAATTTTATCCACTATCCAGGAAGAGGCAGGACTAACAGAGAAGACAATAATCCCATGATGGTAACAGCCATTAAATCTTTGTCTTGGGAGTCGATCCAACAACAAAGAGGTGAGGCCCACAGAAGACCAGGCCAGGAAGAGAGCAAGGCTTTCACCGGCCTTCTTGCTGGCCCCGGAGGCTTTGGCTCCACCTGGGACACACCTGAGGCTCTCAGCAGAGCTCTGTCTGTCTGAAGCACGTCCCTACCACACCCTGTACCTTGGGCGGATGCCTCAGGTGGACATTAACACTCCCACCCTTCTCCAGCTATTTGACACAACTGTCTGGGCTCGAAATATTGCCTCGCAGTAAGCTCAGGGGCCTAGTAGATAGAGTTCTGCTTTCGATATTTTCTCCTCAGCACCTTGTTTCTTTTTTCCTTTTTTTGTTTGTTTTTTGAGAAAGGGTTTCACTCTAGCCCAGGCTGACCTAGAATTCACTATGTAGTCTCAGGGTGGCCTCAAACTCACAGTGATCCTATCTCTGCCTCCTGAGCACTGGGACTAAAGGTGTGTACCACCACCATACACTGCCCTTGTTTCTTTATTACTTATCTTTTCCCTCCCACTTCTTCCCTCAATGTGTCAACTCTAAGAATAAATAGCAGATCTGCCTTGCATACTTAAAATTCTTGTAGAATTGCTTTTACATGTATGTACACATATATACATGAGAATCATGAGAAAACAGAGTGACAGTTTAAGTCATGGAATTTTAGTTCTTTATGAAAAAATGGGTCACAAATATAGTGAGGAACAGTAATGCAGGGACCAGAGCAACAGATGGTTGTGTCCAGCCCCCCTTAGGCTGTACATACATTACAGGACATGACCAAAGGGATTTTGCCACAAGATGAAGGGTTTTTTTTTTTCAGTGCTGGGGATCAAACCCAGGGACTTGAGCATGCCAAGCAACCACTCTACCACTGAGCTACATTTTCAGCCCCACCCACCTCCTGGTCTCATTTGGTAGCTCAGGCTGGCCTTGGATTTGCTATGTAGCCCATACCTCAAACTCTTGATTTTCTGGCTTCCACCTCGAGTTCTGGGATTACAGGCTTGGGCCAACATATCAGGCATCATGCTTAAGGGAGATTGCCTTGTGTTAATGGAGTTGTAATCATATGATCCCTCATAAGTGTTAGGTCATAGACACTTCCTGTAAGAGGAGAAATGTTTGTCTTACAGAGACAAAGCAAACACAAACCTCTGCAGTTCCTCTGAACCCCAGGTACAGCTAGAGAAAGAGGGTCGGCAGCCTGGGTAGACAGCAGGACCAGATAATATGTCTTCTCTTAGCTCCTAAAACTAGTCAGTCACCAGAGTCACACAAACCCTGTCGCAAGGCCTTATCTCTAGAGACCTTTCCCCTTAAAAGGTTCTGATAGTGAGGACTTTCCTTTGTCCTGAGGGCTTCTGCCTTTGACCACCTGAGTACCCTCCACTGCAGAGGGCTGCTGTTAGAGGAATTCCACCTAAAAGTCCACGTCAGCGTGTTAAAAGAATTCCACCTAAAAGTCCATGTCAGTGTGTTAAAGGAATTCTACCTAAAAGTCCCTGTCAGTGGCTTTCCATTCAGACCAGGTCAGAATGTCTATCAATGAGTAGAGAATTGGGCAGGGGAGATGGTTCAGCAGTTAAAGGTGCTTCCTTGCAAAACCTTTTGACCTGGGTTCAATTCCCCAGTACCCACATAAAATCAGATACATCTGAAATTTGCTTGCAGCAACAAGAGGCCCTGGTGCACCCATCTACTCTTTCCTCTCTCCTCTCTCTGTATCTCTCTTCTTTTAAATAAATAATTAAAAAGTAAGCATAGATTTATTTCCAGCAGACAGAAGTCAAAGGCAGAGAGATTTGAAGTTGTGAAAAGACTTCACCTGCTTTTGCTGCAGGGGCCACCTGGGGAGGATGAGAAATTGTGAGGAAGAACCCCACAACAAAGGCTGGCCCTGGGCTAACAACACAGAAGGGAACTGAGACACAACCTAAAGATCTTAGAAGAGAATCCATTCCCAGAGCTTCCAGAAACAAGCCAACCTTACCAATCTTTTTCTCAGACCTTAAGTAGACAACCTAGTTATGGCACTTTGTATTTTTGGACTCTGACCTATGGAACCGTGAGATAACCATGGTTGTTGCTTTAAGCCAGTATATTTGTGGCCAGCAGTTATAGCAAGAATAGAAAGCCTACACCCTGATATGTACACGAGCCACTGGAAAGAGATTTGAGTGACATTACCGTCAAGGGGTGTGCCTTGAGCTATGGGCAGAATAGGAAAGAGGGAATTCTGCCAAGAAAAGGGAGGCGGCTCCTCTTGTCTACCAGAGGAGGCATGTTTGGGTCAGAGCAAACCCAGAGATAAGGATGCCAGTGCTCATATTTACCTTATGCCATGAGAACATGAGGCAGGCAAAGGGGAGTATATTAATTGCCTTTATGTTGCTGTAACAAAATACTTGACAAAAATAACTTAAGGGAGAGGAAGGGTTATTTCAGATTACACTTTGAAGGTATAATCTATTACAGAATAGGGTGTGGTAACAGGAGCATGAAGTCAATGATCACATTCAGTCCACAGTCATAAACAGATAAATGCTGCTGCTTGGCTAGCTCTCCTTCTCATACACTTTAGGACTCCAGCCTATGAAATGGTGCTGCCCACTTTGAGAGTGGGCCTTCCCACTTCAATTAACCTAATCTAGAAGCTCCCTCCCAGACATTCCCAGAGATTTGCTTCCATGGTGATTCTAAATCCCATAGAGTTGACATCTGAGACTAACCATTACTGAAAGAATTCAATAAAAGGGATGGAGAAATGGCTGGTAGATAAGAGTGCATCTAAGCTGTGAAGCCTGAGCTCCGAGTTCAGTGAGAGACTGTTTGTCAGAGAAATATGGCAGAGGAGAGATAGAAACAATAGTCAGTTCCTCCTCTGGCTTCTGCTCATGTGCATACACCTACACACACGCGTGCATTCACGTCATGCACACACACTGACACACACACCACACACACCACACATCCTGGACAAAAAATAAGAATTCAATAAAAGCAAGCTATCTTTACAGGAAACTGGAGTATCATCTTTCTGGAAGATGAAGGTCATACTTCATGGCCGTCACTAAGGAACATGACCATGGGAAATTTATACATCAAGTGCCATCATCACTGGTTGAGAGCCTCTCTTGGGGGCATTAATTCTCTGGCACTCCAGCCTGCCATCTGTTTATGCAGAGCAGGCACCATCCGTTTCTAAAAGTTACTGGTCAAAAAGTAGCTCTCGGTGAATTACTGGTGAACCTGGGCTAGGGCAAGACCCTATCTTGAAAGAAAACAACAACAACAACAATAACAACAACACAGTAGCTCTGGGGGCTGAAGAAATGGCTTAGTGGTTAATGTGCTTGCTTGCAAGGCGGATGACCCGGATTCAAATCCCCAGTACCCACGTAAAGCCAGATAGATGCACAGAATGGAGCATACATCTGGACTTCATTTGCAGTGGCAAGAGGCCCTGGCTGCCCATTTGTGCTCTCTCTCCCTGCTTACCAATAAATATATAGTGTAGCTCTGAGCTGGGAGTGGTGGCACATGCCTATAATCCCAGCACTTGGGAGACAGAACCAGGAGGATCACCCTGAGTTCGAGGCCACCCTGAGACTGAATTCCAGGTCAGTCTGAGCTAGAGTGAGATCCTACCTCAACCCCCGCCCCCCCAAATGTAGCTCTGGGGCTAGAGAGATAGTCAAGTGGTTAAAGCACTTGCCTATAAAGTGTAATGACCTGGGTTCACTTTCCCAGTACACATGTAAAGCCAGATGCACAAAGAAGACATGCATCTGGAGTCCATTTGTGGAGGCTGAAGGCCCTGGTGTGCACATTCTCGCTGTCTCTCTTCTCTCTATTTCTTTCTGCTTGAAAGAAAGAAAGAAAGAGAGAGAGAGAAAGAAAGAAAAAGGAAGGAAGGAAAGAAGGAAGGAAAGAAGGAAGGAAGGAAGGAAGGAAGGAAGGAAGGAAGGAAGGAAGGAAGGAAGGAAGGAAGAAACTCTGATAGGTGTGCACTGAACTAATTTGGCCAAAATAATCTGGACGAGGCACTACAGCACTTACTCTAAAGGGTGCTGCCAATACATCAGGCAAAGATCAAAACAGTGTTTCAGGTGGAAATAAATAAGTATGCACACAGAGACACCAAAAATATCCAAAAGCCTGTTGAGAACTTGTCACTAGGGTCACCTGGAGCCTGCTCTTCACTCCACCACCACAACCACTTGGTGCCTTTGAGCAAATTAACTCACTGTTTTCAGACTTATCTTAAGACAGGAATGATAGGCTTGTTAGAAAGGATTAGATTAGAACATGGTGTTGGCGACCAGTAAAGAAAAATGTTACTGGTGATTACACCACATGTGGTTCTGTGCTGTGAGTTGACTATGCTCACAGGCAGAGCACAGCAGGAAAAGGAAGGTCAATCTAGAAAGGTAGGCAGCAGCTCCAAGTTACCTCTGCGCTCTATTTTATTTTATTATTTATTCATTTATTTTAATAGGAACAGACTTTCTTTTCTGAAATACATATTTATTTATTTGCAAGGAAAGAGAGAGAGAGAGAGAGAGAGAGTGCCAGGGCCTCCTGCCACTGCAAATGAATTCCAGATGCATGTGCCACTTTGTGCATCTGACTTTATGTGGGTACTGGGGAATTGAACTTGGGTCATTAGGCTTTGCAGGCAAACATCTTAACAGATGAGCCATTTATCCAGCCCCTTATTTTTTTGTTTGCTTAAAAATATTTTTATTTATTTATTTGCAAGGAGAGACAGAGAGAGGGAGAGAATATGAAAATGAGTGTGCCAGGGCCCTGCAAAGGAACTTCAGATGCATGTGCCACTTTGTGCATCTGGCACTGAGAAATCAAACTCGAGTTGTTAGGCTTTGCAGACAAGTGCCCTAACTGCTGGGCCATCTCTCAAGAACATCCCCACCCTTATTTGTTGAGACAAGGTCTTGTGTATTCCAGGCTGTCTTTGAACTCTATGTGAGGATGATTTTGACCTTCTGATCCTCAACCTTTCACTTCTCAAGTGTTGAATTTAAAGAGTGTATCACCAAGCTGGGCTTAGGGGTTTCAGTAATAAAATTCAGCCTCATGCAAGCTAAGCAAGCCCTCTACTAACTGAGCTACATCCCTAGCCCTAAAAGCAGTTTTTGTTTGTGTTCTGAGTGCTAGGGCTCAAACAGGGCTCTGCACATGTGAGATGTGCACTGAACCACTAAACTATAGCCTTAACCCTTTTTGTTGGAATTTTAAAACACTTATTATTAATAGCTTCCATAATTATAGAAAATAAACCACCTCTTCTGCAATGGATCCTGAGGTTTGGAAGTTGTAATAGAGTTGTTTCAGTACTAAACACTCCACTGTCAGTTCTTCTCAGCACTAGGGTGGCTTTTTTAAAAAAATTGACAACTTCCATAATTATTGACATTAAATGATGATACTTCCTTCCCCTCCTCCACTTTCCCCATCACAAATCCACTCTCCATCATATCCCCTCCCCCTTTTTTTCTTTTTTTTTGAAGGTAGGTATGTCACCAAGCCCAGCTCACAAAAGCTTTTTTTTTTTTTTTTTTTTTTTGTTGTTTCTTTTTTGTTTTGTTTTTCCAGGTAGGGTCTCACTCTATTCCAGGCTGACCTGGAATTCACTATGTATTCTCAGGGTGGCTTTGAATTCATGGTGATACTCCTACCTCTGCCTCCTGAGTTCTGGGATTAAAGGCGTGCACCACCACAGCTGGCTCAAAGGCTTTTTAATTTCATGATTAGTGGTTCTACTTCCTGAACAATTGATTTATATCCAGAAAGTCTTTGCCTATACCAAAATATTGAAGGGTTTCCCCTACTTTTTCCTCTGGCATTTTCAGAGTTTCAGGTCTGATATTAAGGTCTTTGATCCATTTGGACTTGATTATTGTGATGGAGAGAGATAAGGATCTACTTTCATCCTTTTACATATAGACATCCAGTTTTCCAAGCACCATTTGTTAAAGAGACCGTGTTTTCTCCAATGAATAATTTTGGCATTTTTGTCAAAAGTCAGATGGCTGTAGCTACCTGCGTTTACATCTGGGTCCTCTGTTCTGTTCCATTGATCGATATGTCTGTTTTGTGACAGTACCATGCTTTTTTTTTTTTTTTTTTTTTTACTATGTCTCTGTAATATATCTTAAAATCAGGTATGGTGATACTGCCAGCTTCATTTTTGTTGTTCAAAAGTGTTTTGGCTATTGTAGGAAGTTTAGAATTTTTTTTTCTATTTCTGTGAAGAATACCATCGGCATTTTGATGGGGATTGCATTAAATATGTAGATTGCTTTTAATAATATTGATATTTTCACAATATTAATTCTTCCTATCCAAGAACATGGGATGCCTTTCCATATCCTAGTGTCTTCTGTAATTTTTCTCTTGAGTGTTTTAAAGTTTTCATTGTAGAGATCCTTCACTTCCTTTGTTAAGTTTATTCCAAAGTACTTTATTTATTTTTGTTTTGGATGCAATTGTGAAGCATTAAGTTGTTTAGTTGCAACCTTTTTAATTTCTTAATATAGGCACATAAAGCTATAATTTTCCCTCTTACAACTGCCTTCATGTGTCCCAAAGGTTTTGTTATCTTGTGTTCTCATTATCATTTGATTCTATGATTTTTTTGTGTGTGTCCATTTTTCAAGGTAGGGTCTCACTCTAGCCCAGGCTGACCTGGAATTTATTAATGTAGTCTCAAGTGATCCTCCTACCTCTGCCTCCCATATGCTGGGATTAAAGGTGTATGCCACCATGTCTGGCTTTGATTCTATGAATTTTTTAATTTCCTTCTTGATTTCTTCATTGACCCATTCATCATTTAGTAGTGTATTGTTTAGTTTCCATGATTTTGTATATGCTCTAGTTTTTCTTGCTGCTGATTTGTAGTTTAATCCTATTGTGATCAGATAGAGTACAAGGAATTATTTCAATTTTTCTGTATTTGTTAAGGTTTGCTTTTGCTTTGGGTCTTAATATATGCTCTATTTGAGAGAATGTTCCATGTGCTGCTGAAAAGAATGTATATTCTGCAGCATTTGGGTGAAATGTTCTGTAGATATCTGTTAGGTCCATTTGTTCTATGGCCTCATTAATCCATTATTATTTGCTGGGATGACCTGTCAATAGATGAGAATGGGGTATTGAAGTCACCCACTACAATTGTGCTTGGTGTTAGCTGTGACCTTAAGTCTAATAGTGTTTGATTGATTGGGAGCCCCCATGTTAGGGGAATAGATGTTTAGGATTCTAATGTCCTCCTGCTGGAGTGTTCCTTTAATCAATGTAAAGTGACCGTCTTTATCTTTCCTACCTAATGTTGGTCTGAAGTCTACCCTGTCAGGTATTAGGATAGTAACCCCTGCTTGTTTTCTAGGCCCATTTGCAAAACTTTCACGCTGAGATAGTGTCCATCTTTTATGGAAAGGTGGATTTCCTGGAGGCAACAAAGAGAAGGATCCAGTTTTTTAACTCACTCTGCAAACCTGTGCCATTTGGGGGCATTGGGACTGGTGATTTTAAAAGCTATTATTACTGGGCATGGTGGCACACACCTTTAATTCCAGCACTCAGAAGGCAGAGGTAGGAGGATCACCGTGAGTTCAAGGTCACCCTGAGACTACATAGTGAATTCCAGGTTAGCCTCGAGAGAGTGAGACCCTACCTTAAAAAAAAAAAAAAAAAAAAAAAAAAGAAAAATGTTTGAATCCTATTCCACAAAAAGTTATTATTGAAACATGAGCTGCATTCAGCATAGCTTTTCCCAGCTTTCTGTCAGCTAGCCCACATGGAGGAGGTTTTCAGCTCAACTCCAGCAGGATTTCTTAGTGACCTTGCAGCCCAAGTATGTAGCGTCTTCAGCAATAGCATCTTACTATCTAGTCCTGGTGAGAAACCAAGGGTCTTTGCAATGGCCTGTAATGTTTTGGGGGTATCAGGGACCTCCCTGGCCAAGAACTCACTGGGAGGTATCCCATCCCTGGCACTGAAAATTTTCTAGTAATAATCTATGGCTTCTGAGTGTTCCATTGTCCAGAAAAGTAGGTTTCCATATGACTTAAAATCAGGAAACATCAATGACAACAATAGTCAACCCCAAATTACAGCTTATTTGAGAATGGTAAAGCCAACCAAGAATATATAATACATAACCTGCTCTCACCTGGAAGGAGATTAGCACTTCAAGTGCAGGCCTATGTACCTGCCTTTGTGTAAGTAGGCCCTGTTACCTTTTCAGACAGCTTCCAAGCTTACCAATGCTGAGTGCCCCCTTGATCCCTCTCTGTTGCTCTGTGCTTGTGGTGTTTTGATTGGCTATGCTGGATGCCATGTGGCTGGGGATGAATGAGTTTTCCAGAGGCTCATGGCCTTGATATTTGATGGATGGGAAGCTGTGCAAGATGTCTGGAATTGTATTGTAGCTGTTCAGCTGGTCCAGTTTGTGTTCTCCTTCAGCAACTGCTCAGCTTGTTCCTGCTGCTTCTCCTTCAGGTTTCTTGACTTTGTGGGGAGGCTGATGAGAGCAGAAAATCCCTCCTCTTGATTTCTGTCCCTGCAGCTCAAAGCAAGCCTGGTGGGCAGACATAGACCAGGGCCACTGGCACTTCGGCAGGAGTATGCCCATTTTCATAATATTAATTCTACCTATCCAGGAACCTGGAAAGTCTTTCCATGATTTCAAGTCCTCCTTGATTTCTTTTTTGAGGTTTTTTTTTTTTTTTATGTCCTCATTATATAGTTCTTTCACATCCTTGGTTAGTGTTATTCCAAGGTATTTAATTTTTTTGTTGATATTGAAAAGAGGACAGCCTCACTGATTTCTTTCTCTGTATATTTGTCTTTTGTATATAGAAATCAAGCTACTGATTTTTGTGTGTTGATTTGGGATCCTGCCACTTTACTGAAGCAATTAATCACCTTTAGAAGTTTTGAGGTTGAGACTTTTGGGTCACTTATGTATATGATCATGTCATCTGTAAATAGGGCTAACCTGACTGCTTCTTTTCCAGTTTGCATCCTTTTATCTTTTTCTCCTGTCTTAATGCTTGGGCTAGGACTTCTAGTACTATTTTGAAGAGCAATAGTGAGAGTAGGCACCCCTGTCTTGTTCCCAATCTCAATGGGAACTCCTTGTGTCTTTCCCCATTAAGTATTATTTGGCCTTTAGGTGCTTTTTATATAGCCTCAATTGTTTTGAGATATAAACCCTCCATGCTTATTCTCTCCAGCTTATTGATCATGAAGTGATGTTGTATTTTATCAAAGGCCTTCTCTGCATCAATTGAGATGATCATGTGGTTCTTATGGTTAAGTTTATTTATGTGGTGTATCACGTTGACTCATTTCCATATGTTGAGACATCCCTGGAATGAAGCCTACTTGATCAAGATGGATAATGCTTTTGATATGTTGTTGAATTTGGTTTGCAAGGATTTTGCTCAGGATCTTTGTATCTAAATTCATCAGGGATATAGGCCTATAATTTTCCTTTCTTGTTGTATCTGTCTGGTTTTGGTATTAGGGTGATGCTAGCTTCATAAGTGGAGTTGGGAAGGATTCCTAGCTCTCTGATTATGTGAAATAGTTTGAGAAAAATTGGTTTCAGTTCTTCAATGAAGGTGTGATAGAATTTGGCTGAGAAGCCATTCAGTCTTGGACTTTTTTGCGGGGGGGGGCATTTAAAAAAATTATATATTTTTTTATTTATTTGAGAGAGAGATTGAAAGAAAGAGATAGAAAGAGAGAGAGAGAGAGAGAGAGAGAGAGAGAAAGAGAATATGGACATGCCAGGGCCTTCAGCCACTATAAACAAAGTCCAGATGTATGTGCCACTTTGTGCATCTGGCTTATGTGGATCCTGGGAAATCAAACCTCAGTCCTTTGGCTTTGCAGGCCAGCACCTTAACCACTAAGCCATCTCTCCAGCCCTTTGGGGAGGCTTTTGATTACCTTTTCAATCTTAACGGATGTGATCAATTTGTTTAGGAGACTAACCTGCACTGAGTTTAGTTTTTGTAGGTGGTATGTGGCTAGGAATTCATCCATTTATTCCAGATTATCCAGTTTTGTGGAGTAGAAGTTTTAGAAGTATGTACTGATGATTCTTCCAATTTTGTTGATGTCTGTTATGAGCTCTCCTTTTTCATTTTTGATTTGGCCAGAGGTTTGTCAATCTTGTTTATGTTTTTTCAAAGAACCAGCTCTTTGTTTCATCAATTTAAAAATTGTTTTCTTTGTTTCCAATTCATTAATTTCTGCTCTGATCTTGATCATTTCTTTCCTTCTGGAGCTCTTAGGGTTGGGTTATTCTTGTTGTTCCAATGTCTTTAGGTGGACAGTGAGGTTATTAATTTGAGATTTTTTTGCCTTTGTTATTAAGGTATTTAGTACTATGAATTTTACCCTTAGGACTGCTTTTATTGTGTCTCATACGTTTTGGTAAGTTGTATTTTCATTATAATTCAATTCTAGGATTTTACAATTTCTGTTTTGATTTCTTCCACAACCCATTCATTGTTTAAAAGTGTGTTATTGAGACTCCCAGAGCTGGTTGAGTTTTGATGTGTCTTGTGTTGTTCATTTATAGCTTTAAAGCATTGTGATCTGATATGATGCAAGAAGTTACATCAATTTTCCTGAATTTATGGAGATATGGTTTATGTCCTAATATATGATCTATTTTGGAGAAGGTTCTGTGGGCTGCTGAGAAAAATGTGTATTCTCTAGTATTGGGGAAGAAAGTTCTGTAGATGTCTGTTAGGTCTAGTTGATCTATGGTGTTATTGAGCTCTACCTATTGGGTTATAACTGCAGTTGTAGAGATTGCAAGTACATCAAAGGTACCTGGGAAACTGGGAGGTGGTAACTGTGAGCTCTGGTCTACTCACTCCACTTGCTTACACTCTTCAGCACATGAGGATCAGGGATTGGGGAACCAGGAGCTGGAAAATAGAGATCCAGGGGCAAAACACCGGCTCCTACAGTGGCCGTGTACTCTCTGGCTCAGGGAAATAGGAGTTTGAGTACCCTGGAGCCAGTAACTCAGGAAACCAGAGCAAAAGACCTGCTTCTGTTTGGGGACCAGGCTGCTCCAAGGAGTACCAGGACCATGGAACTGGGAGGTGGGAAAGGAAGAGGGAACTCTGACCAACTCATTCTGCACATGTGTCCTTCTGAGCAGGGGATCCAGGAGCTGGGGACCCAGTGGTCATTCAGTCAGAATGGTGGAGCAAGGGAATTGCTTCCTCAGCAAGCTTTCAGGGTCCAGGCAGCCCCAAGACAGCAATAGGGGAACCAGGACCAGGGAACTGGGCAGTGAGGGGGAACAGGGAGATCTGGCCTATTCACTCCCTGTGCACCCTCCAGAGCAGGGGATCCTGGAGCTGGGGACTGAGTTTTCTTGAACACAGCTTTCACTGTAAGTGGAAAAGGTCCCTTGGGTTTTCTTTGAGTGTACATGTGGTATACATACATGTATGTGTGTTCATATGTATATGGGCGAGTGTGAGTGTGTGCACATGCATGCACACATGTGTACCTGTGTATGACGAGGTCAGAGGTTGATGTCAGGTATCTTCCTCAATCACTTTCCACCTTGATATATGTATTTAAGTATTTTCATTTACTTATTTGAGAGAGAGAGAGAGAGAGAGAGAGAGAGAGAGTATGGGTGTGCCAATGCCTCTTGCCGCTGAAAACAAATTCCAGGTGCATGCACCACGTTGTGCATCTGTCTTTATGTGGGTACTCGAAAATCAAACCCAAGCCTTCAGGCTTTGAAAACTACTGAGCCATTCCGCCATCCCTCTCTACCTTATTTTTTGAGACAGGGTCTGAACCCAGAAATTACTGATTGGGCTAGGCTAGCTAGCTAGCGAGTTCCAGGTATCCCCCGTCTTAGCCTTCCTAGTGCTGAAATTACAAGTACATGCCACAGCTGTTTTTTTGTTTTGTTTTTGTTTTGTTTTGTTTTTTCATGACAGAGTCTTGCTCTAGCCCAGGCTGACCTGGAATTCACTATTAGTCTTGGGTAGCCTCAAACTCACAGTGCGCCTCCTACCTCCACCTCCAAGTGCTGGGATTAAAGGTGCACATCACCACACCTGGCTCCTTTTAAATTTTTATTAATTTATTTGCAAGGGGAGAGAGAGAGAATATGGATGCACTAGGGCTTCTTGCCACTGCAAATGAACTCTAGACACATGTTCCACTTTGTGCGTCTTGCTTTATGCGGGTCTTGGGGAATTGAACCTGGGTCAGCAGACTTTGTAAGCAAGCTCCTTTAACTGCTGAGCCATCCTCCCAGCCCCCTTATTAGTTTTGCAAGACAGGGTTTGGCTAAGTAGCTTAGGTTGGCTTTGAACTTCAAAATTCCCGCCTCAGCCTTCCACTGATTAAGTTACAGGTGTGAGCCACTATGCCCAGGTAGCATAGGCTTTTTAGGACCTCGCTAAGACAGCTAGTGACCTTAGGTATTTTTACCCTCTCTTCTGTGATCCTGGTGGGCCAATGTAACCATAAAGGTCCTTATAAATTAAAAGCCCAGAGAGATCATGTCCAAAATATGGATCATTCAGCTTGTCCCCTCTTCACTGGAAGAGGCCTGACTATGTCCCTCCCTGATGACATTCATGTCCTCCACTAAGTCAGTAATAATGAGGGAATCATGCTTTTCTGATTCTTTTCTGCTTCTAATCACCTTTGTGATTACATTGGGCACACTGCATAATCCAGGATAATCTCCCTTATCTCCTAGTCAGGTGGTTAGAAACCCAATTCCGCTTTGTCACATAGTGTAACATACTTACAGAGTCCTGGGACTGAGGGGCCATTGTTCAGCCCACCACATAGAACCAACTAGGACAGGAAAATGTAGAGAAAACCAAGGAGGTATGTGCACCCATTTTGGCACATTTCATTTTTATTTTTTAAAAAATATTTTATTGATTGATTGATTTGAAAGACAGAAGGGAGAAAGGAGAGAGAGAGAATGGGTACATCAGGGTCTCCAACCATTGCAAAAGAACTCCAGATGCACATGCCACTTTGTATATCTGGCTTATGTGGGTACTGGAGAATTAAACCTTGATCCTTAGACTTCACAGGCAAGTGCTTTAACCACTAGGCAATCTCTCCAGCCCCTCATTTTTATTTTTATTTATTTTATTTTATTTTATTTTTTTTTTCTCCGAGGTAGGTCTAGCCCAGGCTGACCTGGAATTTTGTCTAAGGGTGGCCTTGAACTCATGGTGATCCTCCTACCTCCGCTCCTGAGTGCTGGGATTAAAGGCATGTGACACCACACCCAGCTTCATTTTTATTTTATTTTATTTTTTATTTTTATTTATTAGAGACAGAGAGAGGGGGAGAGAGAGAGGAGAGAGAAAGAGTGAGAATGGGAGCACCAGGGCCTCTAACCACTGCAAACGAACTGTAGATGCATGGCTTATGTGGGACCTGGAGAATCGAACCAGGGTCTTTAGGCTTCACAGGCATGCGCTTTAACCGCTAAGTTATCTCTCCAACCCTCATTTTTATTTTTATTAAGCATTTATAGCAGGTCTTTGTAATGTATTTCGGCACACCTGCCACCTTACTGCTTCAGGACACCTGGTAGATGTTTCCACATACTTAGCCAGCACCCTTCATCAAGCAGACATGAAAACACCTCTCTGCTTTCTCTAGGACAGTAGAAAGCCACCAAGCTAAGTTCAGGAATGAGAAATAAAAAGTAGTGGCCAATCTCAAGATAAGGATACCTAAATCAGCCCAAGCCTGGTTACAGGTAACAGACTCTGAGCCTTGCTTACGTCTGCTTGCTGGAGCTGTTTTCCGGCCCCAGAGTCAGAAATACAGAAAGAGGTGATCATTGATCACCAGGCTTACACAAACAAGAGTGATAAGATTCATCGTGTACCTGGAGGTCTTGAAACAAACAAGACAGAGGACGTTATGGAACTGAACTCACAAATAGTCTTTTCTTGCTATTTAAGGGAATTATAAGAGCTAGGTGACGTTTAGAAAAGAATGTACCCTCTCCAGTACCAGCCATTGGGAAAAGAGGGGAAGGAAGCTTTGTGTTGAGGATTATAAAAAGGACCAACCTTTGCAAGAGGGCACTAGGCTGTGCCTAACCTTACAAGATCAAAGATAAACTGTCTCGCTTTGCTGCGTGGAGTCTCTCACTCTGAGTCTTTTTATTAAGTGAGGTGGATATTTCTAACACAGATACGACCCAAAAGCACAAGAGATAATATCCCCAGGAGCGTGCTCCCACAGAGAGGGGAACTCCAGCATCTGATGGAGGCTTTCCCATAAGCCGTTCCAAAGGTTCCATACAAGATCCCAGAAGGATGAAGCTCAGTTACACATAATAATAGAAACTGGCTGGCCCACGGATCTCGTCTTGGCTTTTCTCTTTACTGATTCATTCTCCCTGCTTCTTATTTCTGCCTCCTGGGATTACCTCTCCAGTAAGCTACCTGTACCTGCGTCTTCCTCTTGGGATTGCTTTTGGGGAAATGCAATTCAAGCAAGTGTCACAGGATCTTCTGGAGAGTTAGCAAGGTTTGTCAACACAGCAGGATCCAGACAGGACACAGCAGTCAGCTTATTCACATACTCCTCTTCTGACTGGCCAGTACCCATGTGGTTGGTTGGAGGTCCACTCATGAGGTCTGACAGCATGATAGCATGAAAACCTGTCACTGACACAGCTTTCTGGTTTATTATGAGGCTCTAGAGCAGTCGTGTCCAGACTTTTGGCATCTCTGGGCCACATTGGAGGGAGAATTGTCTTTGGCTATATATTAAATAGATCAAGATACGTGAAAAAGGACTATAAACATCTTCAGGAGCAAAGCTATTGCGTCATGTGCTAAAAGATCTATGTATCTAAAAGGGGGAGGAAAGGTTGTCTGAGGTTTATCTTCCTTCTCTCAGTTCAGGCTGAGGTCAGGGTTGTTTATTTGCGCTCTGGCACTGACCCCAGGAGTTTATTTAGGTGCCAAGGGAAATGCAGGGATACTAGACTCCAGAAACATTTGCTGCAAGCCTCATAAAACTGCCGGCCTGCGCCTGGAGGAAGACACTGGGTCTTGCCATAGACCCCACAGATGCCTGGTTCCTTTGGGCACGGGTGTCACACATTCTTTGTTAGCTAATGGGAATGCCATTTAACCCACGTTCTATAGAGATTTGGCAGAAGCAAAGATGCAGCTCGTAGAAGAACTGTAGCACTTCCCAGTGCAGCATGCACCGTGATGTCTTTTCCTGCCTGGGTGCTGGCAGACAGCTGGAATGAGGTCCCAAGCCTGGGTGGCCCCTTTCCAGGTGTTCAGGAAGTTGCTCTGAGATGAAGAACTGCCTGTAGGAAAATTTCTGGAGAGTATGATCAGGGACAATGTCTTTGAGGGGTGATTGGGCAGATGGGGAAGCTGGAGCTGGGGTGACCCTTCAGAGTGATTCTAAATTGAAGCAGCAAGTCCTTAGACACACACTGCTCCAGGACAGGCATATTCCTTCCTTGCTCAAGACAGCCAGCAGGATTAGCCTTCCTGGCAGCTGGAGCTGAGGGTCTTTGTAGCAGACAGCTTCAGGTTCGCTGAGATGAACTTCCAGACCAGGCACAGTTATGGAGGAAGGGATATTATTTATTGAAGCTTACAGATCCAGGGGAAGTTCCATAATGGCAGAAGAAATGGCCTGCCTCACAAGGCCAGGCAGAGAGAGCAAAAGCCAACCAGCCACCACAGCACACAGAGCAAAACAAACTACAGCCAAAAGGTCACACAGCAGACTTCAGGAACTCCTGCTAGACACATTTGCATATCTTTACAATGGAATCTCAAACCCATCACCACACCTTAAGACCGGGCCCCCAGTGACCTTGCCTCTAGCAAGGTGATTGCAGATGCAAACTATAAACTAATAAAATACTGAATATATTGGGGGACATATATTCAAACTACCACATTCCGCCCCTGGCCCCCAATATATTTAGCTCCTGGCCCCCAATAGATTTATAACTATCACACATTGTAAATTGTACTCAGTCCAATTGCAAAGGTTCTCACAGTCTTGATCAACTTAAGGTAGTCCTGTAAAATCAAACAAGTTAAATACTTTCAACACGTAAAGGCACAGAGTAAACATTTTAACTGTATAAGGAATAGCAAGGAGAGACTAAAACAATGCAAACTCAATCACCATCAGCCATCATCAAACTTCTGCAGTTCAAGTTCAATATAACCAGAGACTAACAGTCTCCATGTTTACCAATTCCGCCCCTCCAGCTGGGCAGAGTCGCCAGGGAAAACTTTCATCACAGTTCAACACTGCACTCCATGGTAGTCCTTTTGCACAGTCCTGGTATATCCAAAACATCTTCAGGTCTCCATGCAACCCACAGTCCATCTTCCAAAGGCTCTTCCAGCCTATTCCTGAGGGTCTTCATGCCCTGCTTCATGCCGCATCTCAGCAGCGGCTCCTGGAACCGTGTGCAACTCATGACCACTCCATGCATTTTTCATATTTCCAAAACTAATACCAGGTGTGCAGGACACAGCCATATTCTTAATCCAGGGACAAAATAAACCATAGCCTTGAAAAGCAGGTTCCTTCTCCAGTCAACTCTTTCCAAAGAGTTTGCATTTCTAACAGTCTTTCCTCAGGCATCCTCTCCATTGTTTTAATGTAAATCAAGTCAGGCCACCTTCCTTCCACCTTCCTTAAGATTGCTAATGCCTTGACAATAGCAGCTCCAGTAACCTAAACCAGCCTCAGTGCCTCTGCTTTTAACTTGCTTGCGGTTTTCCAACTTAAAATCTTAAAATCTCAGTCCGATATCTTTAGCCAAGCACATCAGTCCATTACAAATTTAACCTTGATCAAACTTTATGGGCCTGGATAGCAGAACGTAGCCATCCCTTATGCCAGTAGCCCTGTTCCAACAAAGTCCTCTGTAGTCTTTCTTTCCCCTTAGAATCCACATAAGCCAAGCCTCGAAGTTCAGTACTATCTGCACTTAGCATTCTCAAACTCTCATCAGAATAGTCCATAAAACTTGGCTTACCACTCCAGAAGGCATCTTCAGTTGCAAGCACCAAGTCCATGCCCATTCCTCCAAAACAAAGGTTGCAAAAGACGAACATCCACACGGTCAGGTTCATCTCACCCCACACTCCTCGGTACCACTTTACTGTAGCAGACAGCTTCAGGTTCGCTGAGATGAACTTCCAGACCAGGCACAGTTATGGAGGAAGGGATATTATTTATTGAAGCTTACAGATCCAGGGGAAGTTCCATAATGGCAGAAGAAATGGCCTGCCTCACAAGGCCAGGCAGAGAGAGCAAAAGCCAACCAGCCACCACAGCACACAGAGCAAAACAAACTACAGCCAAAAGGTCACACAGCAGACTTCAGGAACTCCTGCTAGACACATTTGCATATCTTTACAATGGAATCTCAAACCCATCACCACACCTTAAGACCGGGCCCCCAGTGACCTTGCCTCTAGCAAGGTGATTGCAGATGCAAACTATAAACTAATAAAATACTGAATATATTGGGGGACATATATTCAAACTACCACAGTCTTGGTCCTAACATGGCTTGTGTCAAAGCACTCTACACCCATCATAACCTCTAGAACGGTGCTCACATCCTACAGCATCTTCCCCGGCCATAGAAGGGGCTGTTTCACCTTGCCAGTGCCAAAGGCTGGCTATACATGGAAAATAAAAACAGCCCACAGAAAAATAAAATTGACTTTTCATTTCAATATGTTATTCTGGCCCAGAATTCACATTAAAAAGTACTAATTAAGGCTGGAGAAATGCATCAGTGGTTAAGGCACTTGCCTGCAAAGCCTAATGAACCAGGTTCATTTGTTTGCAAATCTTGCCCACCTGAATTCAATTCCCAAGCCACCCATGTAAAGCCAGACAGGGGTTTATTTTCAGCAACATAAGACGCTGTTGTGCATGTGTACATACATACAATATACATACATGCAAAGTAAGTTTTTTAAAATTTTTATTATTTATTTCCAAACCCAGAGAAGCACAGAGATAGGAGTGGGGAATGGGTGCACCCAAGGCCTCCTGCCACTGCAAATGAACTCCAGACCCATACGCCACCTTGTGCATTTGGATTTATATGGGTACCGGGGAATCAAACATGTGCTGCCAGGCTTTGCAAAAAAGTACCTTAACCACTGAGCAGTCTGTCCAGTCCCCAGAGCTGTTGGGTTTTTAATTTTTAATTTTTTTAGAGATAGGGTGTCTCCTTATTTTTTTGAGATAGGGTGTCACCTAGAACTCACTTTATTTTTAAATTTTTATTATTATTTTTTTCAAGGTAGAGTCTCACTCTAGCCCAGGCTTATCTGGCACTCATGCTGTAGTCTCAGGCTAGCCTCAAACTCACAGCAATCTTCCTACCTCTGCCTCCTGAGTGCTGGGATTAAAGGCATGCACCACCATGCCTGGATAAAAATATTTTTTGTTGTTTTATTTGAGAGTGAGAACAGAACATGGGCATGCTAGGGCCTCTTGCCAATGCAAATGAATTCCAGAGACATGTACCACTTTGTGCATCTGGCTTTATGTGGGTACTGGGGAGTTGAACCCAGCAGCAGGCTTTGCAAGCAAGTGTCTTTAACTGAGCCATCTGCCCAGCCCTGGGAAAGCTTTATAGAGCACTAACATCTTACTTTTCATCACAGAATTAATCCTGGTGAGAAACCCTATGAATGTAAGGGATGAGGGCTGGACTTGAGGCAGATCACACACATTACCAGTCATCAGAGACTTCATCCTTTTTTTTTTTTTTTTTTTTTTTGAGGTAGGGTCTCACTGTAGCTCAGGCTGACCTGGAATTCACTATGTAGTCTCAGCGTGGCCTTGAACTCATAGTGATTCTCCTACCTCTGCTTCCTGAGTGCTGGGATTAAGGGCGTGCGCCATGACGCCCAGTCCAGAGATTTCATTCTTGTGACAAACCCATGAGGGAGGAAGGGAGGAAAGAGGGAAGGGGGTATAATGGATCTGTAAATAGAGGGTAATACTAGGGGTAAAATGGTCTAAGTGGAGTCAGGGGAGGGGATGGAGGAGAGGAGGAGGGAGGAGGAGGATTAATTAAAATTAAATATACCATGAATAAGCCATATGAAAACCTACTTCTTTGCTAGCTAATAATATATATATTTTCAAGGTAGGGTCTCATTCTAGCCCAGGCTGACCTGGAAATCACTATGTATTCTCAGGCTGGCCTTGAACTCACAGTGATCCTCCTACCTGTGCCTCCCAAGTGCTGGGATTAAACACCTGGCTGTTTTTTTTTTTTGTTGTTGTTGTTTTTTAAAGAGGTGAAGGTGGGTAATGTTGTCCCCAGTAGTCATAGATTGTTACTAGAAAATTTCAGTGCCAGGAGTGAGATACCTTCCAGAGAGTTGTTGGCCAGGCAGGCTCCTGATGCTACCAAAACACTACAGGCTATTACCAAGACTTTTGGTTTCCCACCAGAACTAGATGGTAAGATCCTACTGCTAAAGGCTGCACATTCTTGGGCTGCAGGTCACTGAGAAATCAAACCAGAGCTGAGCTGTAAGCCTCCTCGCTGTTTACTAGCTGTCAGGTTGCTGGAAAGACCTTTGCAGCCTGTGGGGGTGGGGGGAAGTCATCATCAGTCTTAACCAGCAGCAGAAACTGTATATTTCATGGCTGGCCAGACAAGCTAAATGTACCTATTGGTGCAGTGGTGGCAGGTCTGTTATGGGGAAACCAACTACTCTCTGATTGGACTTGAGGTCCACTTCATGGAGGGAATTCCTCACTAGTGCTGAAAACCTAATCAAAAGCCTATGGTTGAGGAGGTCATGAGTCCTAACTGGGAAACTACTGCTGTTGTCTGGCTAAATGGATATATTATGCCCACCAAACTGCTTTCACAACACTTACGTTTATGTGCATATATTAATGGTACTCTTACTTTTGGTTTGAGGAACTTCTCTATTCTTGTGGTGGTGACCACTGGGGAGACTCAAAATTCACCAAAGTGCTGACATAAAGTGGGAGTAGAGAGTGTTCTGTACTAAGTAAGACATCTCTATTACCCTTCCAAGGCTTAGGGACCACTGCAGAAGAGGCGGCCAAAAGAATGTAAGAGCCACAGACATGGTGGCACACACCTTTAATCCCAGCACTCAGGAGGCAGAGGTAGGAGGATTGCTGAGAGTTCGAGGCCACCCTGAGACTACATAGTGAATTCCAGGTCAGCCTGAGCTAGAGTGAGACCCTACCTCAGAAAACCAAAATAAAAAAGAATGTAAGAGCCAAAGGAAGGGAAAGGGAGGAGTGCTTACAACACTGTCTTATAGACACAAAGTGGCCATGGTATTCATGACCTCACAGTAGCTGATGCCACCTACACAAGACCTGCAAAAAGAAGACATCAAAATAGAAGAGAGCATGTTAGAAAGAAGAAGGGATTCACTGAAGGGGGGGATGGGAGGAAAGGGAGGGTGGTGGAAGGAGACTATATCATGGCATATTCTCTTTATGTATGCAAGTTGTCAATAAAATGCTAAAAAAGAGTGTGTTAATGTGTCCCACAGTTATGTTCTCAAATCTGATACTTCATTTGGATGAGAAATCTTATAATTAGAAGGAATATAAGAAGGCCTTTAGACATCATTTCCACCTTATGCATCATCTGAAAGAATAGTGCAAAAGTATAAAACAAATCTCATCAGTCCTGTGTTATACAGAACATTCTATAAATGTTACAAGCAATCTCTCTTGTTCATACATGTGACTGGATTGGCATAAGAGATTTTTTTGTTTTGTTTTTTAATTTTTTAACTTTTTATTGACAACTTCCATAATTATAGACAATAAATCATGATCATTCCTTCCCCTTTCCTCCCCTCCCCTTTCTCTCCTTCACAAATCCACCTTCCATCATAAGAGATTTTATACTACTAAAGGAATATTGATTTAATGTGTCCCACAGTCTGTGTTCTCAAACCTGCTGCTTCAGCACATTTAATCGAAAAGCTAGTCCTATTAATATAAACACATGAGAGAAAAACACTTATCACCTCTGTGCCATGACTTTTCTAGTGGTGTTGTACTAAGACACTTGACTGCTCTGGGCTATAATGTCTTTCCTTTGTGAAATGGTGATAGAAAACTGTGGTCAAAATGGCTGGAAATTCTTCTAAACTCTTGCCATCAAGATATGGAATCCAAGGGCTGGAGAGATTGCTTAGTGGTTAAGTCATTTGCCTGCAAAGCTAAAGGATCCCAATTTGATTCTCCAGGACCCACGTAAGCCAGATGCACAAGGGGGCACATGCACCTGGAGTTCATTTGCAGTGGCTGGAGGCCCTGGCACACCCACTCTCTCTCTCTCTCTCTCTCTCTCTCTGTCTACCTCTTTCTCATAAATAAATAAATAAATAAATAAATAAATAAATAAATAATAAAGATATGGAATCCAAGAGACTAACTGCTTTGGCCAGTAGAACATAGCAGGAGTTTTGGTATACCCAGGTATTACTGCTGGGGCCACTTCATCTCTGGAAATATTCTCTCACACTCTGAACTGTCATGTTAAAATATCTAGAGAGGCACCAGGACTACACAGCCTGGGAGAGCACCCTGCTGAAGCCAGGATTCCAGACGTGCCCAGTGACATTTGATTGAAATAGTTTTGGATTCTTCAGACCAGCTACTAACCAAATGCTCTGTCAGTGCAAAATGCACAGCTCTCTCAGAGGGGATGGGAGATAGTTTATTCTTTTTTTTTAATATATATTTTTTATTTATATTATTCTGATTTTACATTCATAGTATTGGTTCCATTGTCCTCCTCCCCGTCCTCCCACTTTCAAAGGGACCCTCATCAATGGGGAATGTGGGTCGTGCATTGTGATTTTACTCAAGAGTTCTGGGGGGTAGGCCCCAGTCTCTGTGCATAATGCCCCAACTTGTGACTCTAACAATCTTTCCGCCCCCTCTTCCTCGAGTTTCCCTGAGCCACATTGGGGTCATTTTAGTTCTGCTTCCTTGATGAGGTTTTGGGAGCCTCTGTGTCTCTGAGTACAAAAAATGAGCTCAGTCTCCAAGATCTAGATGCCACCAAATGTGGGCTAGAAGAGAGCCAATGCATATAAAATTCCCTCCAAAACATATATGGTTATCCCTTCTATCTAGTACTAACTTCTTTCTCCATTGGAGAATTTGCTTATCTTTTTCCAGGTGGACAACGAACCTGAAGGGAGGATCAGCTAACCACACCCCACCAGGGTCCCAGCTGAAACCATAGAACAACGCAGGGGAAGGGCAAGAATAACAGCGTTCAAGGCGATCACAACACCAGAAAAAGGCTGAAGGAGATAAACACAGAGAACATCCAACTCCAACTAAGCGAGATAGTTTATTCTTGAGCCGAATATGAGTGATCATGGCCTGGGAACACAGATTCAAGTTATGCCCCAAATTCCATAGTCCAATGCGTTAACAATCTCTCGAAGGTCTTTGATGTTGTCTTCGTTGTTGTTTTCAAGGTAGGGTCTCCCTCAAGCCCAGGCAGACCTGGAACTCACTCTAAAGCCCAGTCTGGCCTCAAACTCGTAGTGATCCCCCTACCTCAGCCTCCAGTGTGCTGAGATTAAAGGTGTGTGCCACCACGCTGGGCTGGTTCATGAAGGTTTTATAGTTACAGAACAAAAAAACCAAGGCACTTATCAAATACATTAATGGAAACCTCAGGCAGGCAGGTTATAGCAAAACAGGGAAATCTTTGCTATAGACTTCAGATGCTATCTGATGCCTTGGGTTGGTGGAAGCTGGTGTTCTGTTAGTACATTCCAAAAAGGTTTCACCTGATCACCCAATAGTCACCAGGATATTAAATCAGACACAGACATGGGCAATAAATGGTTTTTTTTTTTTTTTTTTTTTTTTTTTTTTGCCATCTAGTCAGCCTCACTGGAAGTAGATATAGTGCTTTGGGAACTTTAGTTCATATCAATGAGTGACCTCAACTGACACCATCTAGAACAAAAGAATCAGCCAGTGTGTCCCTGATCCACATGATCATAAAATAACAAAATAGTTGTTTTTGGCAAAAAGGAAAAAAGTTCATAGTCATCCTTGGCTACATAATGAATTTGAGACCAGCCTGAGCTACAAAAAAAGGAAGGAAGGAGGGGGAAGGAAGGAAGGAAGGAAGGAAGGAAGGAAGGAAGGAAGGAAGGGAAAAAGGAGGGATGGGGGCAGGAAAGAAAAACCTTCCGCTGTTAGTATTCCATTGAGTATTCTAGTGTATCCACTCAGCTGTGCTGTAAAGAACGTTTTTGCATGACATGGTTCTAAAGGCCAAAAATAAAACACTTCTCCATTTCCCTCTTTTTATTTCCCTATTTTTTTCCCCCTCTTTTAGGCCATGTGACTCAGCCTGGTTTTAAATTCAAGGTCCTTCTGTCTCAGCCTCCAAGGTTCTTGTACTACCATGCCTGGCCTTTTCCTTCTTTAAAAAGTTTTTTTTTTTTTTTTTTTTTTTTTTTTTTTTTTTTTGCAGTGCTAAGGATTGAACCTAAGGCCTTGTGCATGCTGAGCACGTGCTCTGCCACTAGCTATACCCACAGTCCTCTAGAAGTCATGTGAATAGTGCTTTGCCTGTCCTCAGATCATTTCCCTGTGAATACAGAAACCCATGAGGTGGCCCAGCACACACTGTGGGGTCAGATGGGTTTCAGAGTGGAGGCTAGAACTGAGTAAACACATGTGCATCACCATACATTTCTTTGATGTCTCTTGCTATTGTGCTCGCACTCCAACCCCATGTGCTTCTTTGTGTGTCATTGGAATCTTCCTGAGGACATGTGGGAGAATGCTTGCAGTGTACAGGATGAAGCATGTAGATCACCATTGTATATCTGGCTATGCAAGTCCTGGTGTAGGATTGGCTCAGGTAGGACATCCTACCTTCATTTATATCCAACAAGTGATTGCCAGACTCTTCAAAGCTCTCACTGAGCACTTGGTACCAACCTGGGTCAATGACTAGTGATAAGCTATGAGCCTTATTTATTCATCTATGAATACATCCCAGCATTCCGTATAGGCAGTGACTTCTAATAGGTCTGAAAATGTCTGTACTTTTTTTTTTTAGTGTTGATGTTTGATTTTATATTTCTTTTTTTCTTTTTTTATTGACAACTTCTATACTTACATGCAAACAATGCATGATATTTCCCTCCCCTCCCCCCAATCTCCATTGTATCCCCTCCCGCTCTCCATTAGTCTCTCTTTTAATTTGATGTCATCATCTTTTTCTTCCATTTTGAGGGTCTTGCGATGGTATTGCTAGGCAGTGCAAGGTCATGGATATTGCGGCCAATTTCTGTCTGGGCAGTTGCATTGTAAAAAGTCATACCCTTCCTTTGGCTCTTCCATTCTATCCGCCCCCTCTTCCGCAATGGGCCCTGAGCCTTGGAGGGTGTGCCAGAGGTGTTTCAGTGCTGGGCACTCCTCTATCCCTTCTTCTCAGCACTATGTTGACTTTTGGGTCACCCCAGTGGTCATCGCCATCTGAAAAGAGAAGCTTCTCTAACCAGAAGTGAGAGTAGCATTAATATGTGAATACTAACATTAAATGTAGTGCTTTCAGGGCAGCTTGGTGGGAATCATATATACATTTAACCAGACAAGCCCAGGCTTTATACTCCTAAGGCTCAGGACCTCCCCTGCCATAGACTTTTGCTTAGGTTTTTTCAGTACCAGATATGTATTCCCTCCCGTAGAGAGGGCCTTCAGTCCAATTATGAAGCAGTTGGTTACCCCATGAGTAGACATGCCACTATTGCACCCGTTGAGTCATTAGGCCTGTATGACCAAACTTGAATATTCAGCATCCACTGTTTTCACTGTTGATGGCTTCTGTCTCCCATGCGGCTGCATGCAGTGCAGCTTTTTCCAGCTTTCAGTTGGCTGGTCTACAGAGAGAAGGTTTTCTGCTCAGCACCAGCTTGCTTTCTCAGTGACCTTGCCTCTCAGGCAGGAGATGTCTTCAGCAATAGGGTCTTATCATCTGTTTCTCAAGGGACACCAAGGGCTTTGGCAAAAGCCTTTAATGTTTTGGAGGCTACCGGGACCTCCTTGGCCAACAACTCACTGGAAGGTATCCCATCCCAGGCACTGAAATTTTTCTAGTAACAGTCTACAGCTTCTGGATGTGCCATTATTCAAAAAAGTGGGTTTACGTAAGTCTTATTCACACTATCTTGAATTTTGATTGACCCTCCCCCTGCCCTTCTTTTATGCATTCTCTTCCCATGGCTTTGCTTTGAAAATGTCTGTACTTTGAAAGAACAAAGATAAATAAGGGTGGGGGCCTGAGAATTTATCGTCTAAAAAGGAAGACAGGGCTGGAGAGATGGCTTAGCGGTTAAGGCGCCTGCCTGTTAAGCCTAAGAACCCGGTTCCAATCTCCAGGTCCCACATTTAGCCAGATGCAATGACGCAAGGGGCACAATGCCACACTTGCCCACAAGGGAGCGCATGCACCTGGAGTTCGTTCACAGCAGCTGAGAGACTGCTGGCGCGCCCATTCTCTATCTGTCTCCCTCTCCCTCTCTGTCTGTCTCTCTCTCTGTGTCTCTCTCCAAAAATAAATAAAATTAAAAAGGAAGACAGATGAAGTAATAGGAAGTAGATGCAAAAATTCAGACCGGGATGGGAAGACATTTTCTTCAGTGGTGTAGCCTCTGGTAAGTTGCCCAGGCTCCAGTAAATCATCCCTACCTTCACACCCATACTCATATAAGCAGCCATAATTAAACTCAGTGGTTCGCAAATAAAAGACATCAAACTAGAAGGGGGACTAGCTGGGAGGAAGTAGAGAATCAACAGTAGGAGAATAGGGGTGAATGTGATGTGATCAAAATACATGTATAAATAAAATTGACAAAATTTATTTAAGGAAGAGATGGCTCAGCAGTTAAGGAGCTTGCCTGCAAAGCCAAAGAACCCACGTTTGATTCCCCAGGACCCAGATGTAAGCCAGATGTGCAAGGTGGCATCCTCAGCTACATAGTGAGTTGGAAGTCAGCCTGGGCTACATGAGACACTCAAAACAAAACAAAACAAAACAAAACAAAACAAAAACAAAAACAAAAACAAAAACAAAAACAAACCAAAGTTCTGACTCTTGGGGCTGAGCACAGTGACTCATGCCTATAATCATGCCAGTGCTCAACAGTCTGAGTGAGGAGGATCCCCATGAATTCATAGCCAGTGTGGGCTACAGAGAGAGTTTCAGATCAGTCTGGACTATAGTGAGAACCTGCCTCAGAAAAGAAAAAATTCTGAATCTTCCGTAAGAGGATTCAAAATGAAGTAAACCTTTGTTTTCTCATGACAATGTTGATAACTGTACCTAACAGCTTTGGCTGTTTTATGTTTTTGGTTTTTTTGTTTTGTTTTGTTTTTAGTCAGGTATCAATATGTAGCCCAGACTGGACTTTAATTCATTATATAGTTATATAGCCCAGGCTGGCCTTGATCTTATGGAAATACTCCTGCCTCAGTTTCCCCAGTACTGTGATTACAGGCATAAACTACTATGACTGGTTGTCTTGGCCTGTAAGTTCTTTTTTCTTTTTCTTTTTTTTTTTTTTTTTTTGTATTAAAAGGGAATTTATTGGATTAGCTTATAGCAGTCCAACAATAGCAGTTTGCAGGCCTGAGAGTCTCGGAACCTGGTAGCTGCTCGGTCCATGTGGCTAGATTCCTCAACAGTCCCAATCCAGCACTGAAGGCCTGGAGGCTTCCTCAGGAGCGATTGCTTTTCAGCTGGTTTCAGGCCGTGCTGGTCTTCAGTCAACACTGGTTTCAGTCCACGCTGGTTTTCAGTCCATGCTGGTCTTCAGTTTGTGCTGGAAGGCAGCAAGCAGCTCTGGCAGCCAAGTGGAAGGAAGGGCGGCCTTTAAATTTTTTTTAAATTATTTTTGTTTATTTTTATTTATTTATTTGAGAGCGACAGACAGAGAGAAAGAGGCAAATAGATAGAGAATGGGCACACGCAGGGCCTCCAGCCACTGCAAACAAACTTCAGATGCATGTGCCACCCTGTGCATTTGGCTTACGTGGGTCCTGGGGAATTGAGCCTTGAACCGGGGTCCTTAGGCTTCACAGGCAAGCGCTTAACTGCTAAGCCATCTCTCCAGCCCCCAAATTTTTGGTTTTTTAAGATAGACTGTCACTCTAGCCAGGCTGACTTGGAACTCCTGCTTCAACCTCAGGAGAGCAGCTGGGATTACAGGCTTGAGCCACCATGCCTGCGCTTAGCCTTTTTCTGAGCTAACAGGCTTCTTGCAGCCTTTTTAAAGGATAAAGCTATCATACTTTTTATTTTTTTATTTTTTTATTTTTTTTTATTTTTTATTTTTTATTTATTTATTTGAGAGAGATACAGAAATAGGCAGGAAGAGAGAGAGAGAGAGAGAGAGAGAGAGAGAGAGAGAGAATGGGTGCGCCAGGGCCTCCAGCCACTGCAAACGAACTCTAGATGCATGCACCCCCTTGTGCATCTGGCTTACGTGGGTCCTGGAGAATCGAGCCTCAAACCGGGGTCCTTAGGCTTCATAGGCAAGCGTTTAACCGCTAAGCCATCTCTCCAGCCCCTACTTTTTATTTTTTTGAATGCAGTGATAAGGCAATTGTCTTTTCTCCTTATATGAAGATTTAGAAATAAAGGAAACCAAAGGAAGAGTGAGGAGAGAGAGAGAGAGAAAAAGAGAGAAGAGAGAGGGAAGGAGAGAACCTAGTATAATAGCATACTGACCTGGAAGTTAATTGACATTCTTGCTCCAAATTTCAAGAATTTTCCTGAACACAAAGATTTCACTGTTCTACCCGTGGTAATTTTGCTCAGTATCGTTCCTGGCCTAGCTGAAAGCGCTCCCTGCCCACACAGCCGTAGCTGCAGCTGCACTGAGGACTTCAGGGGCAGCAACCCCAAGCCCCAGCCTGGCTCTCCCTGCAGAGCTAAGATGGCAGATTGAGAATGACCCAACACCACGTCTCCATCGTGCCAGCCTGCCGGGACTCAGCCCTGGGAGAACTTGGCTGGAAGATCTCTGCCGCAGCTTCTGCAGAGAGATCCCATAGAGCCTTCCTTGGCAGAATTAGATGGCTCCACTAAAGCCAAAGAAGCAGCCAATGATAAAAAGCACCCATTTGTAATCAGCCAAACTTAAAGGGGCCAGGGCCATTTTTTACACATTCTGCTTCAAGTGAACTGTATCACTCTCATTGGTAGAGACGAGACGCTTTGGCATGATTTTTTCCCCCAGCAGACAATTGGCCAGATGTACTGGAACATGCCTTTAATCTTAGCACTGGAGAGGCTGAACTAAAAGGATTGCCATGAGTTCAAAGCCAGCCTTGGGTTAGAGTAAAAACTACTTTAAGAAAACAAAGAGAAAGAGAGAGAAAGAAAAAGAAGACAAATGGTTGTCTATGTAGAAAAACTGTAGTGATAAAATTAGCTTAGAGCTGTTTATGATTAAGATGTGGGATAGAGAAAGGGTCTGGCAGAATGAATTAAAAGGCCATACAACAAACACAACAACAGTTAGCATAAGATTAAGAAAGTTAAGAAATTGCCTTGATATCCATGTCCTTGCAGTGCCTACCAATACCTTCGCAAGACCCTCATAATAGGAGAAAAAGATGATGACATCAAATTAAAAGAGAGACTAATGGAGAGAGGGAGGGGATATGATGGAGAATGGAGTTGTGAAGGGGAATGGGGGAGGGGGAAATATCATGGTTTATTGTCTGTAAGTATAGAAGTTGTCAATAAAAAAAAATTAAAAAAAAAAAAAAAAAAAAAAAGTTAAGCTAGCCAGGCGTGGTGGTGCACACCTTTAATTCCAGCACTGGGAGGCAGAGGTAGGAGGATCTGTGTGAGCTCAAGGCCATCCTGAGACTACATAGTGAAATACAGGTCAGCCTGAGCTAGAGTGAGACCCTACCTCAGAAAACCAAAAAGAACAAAATCAAAAACAAAAAACAACAACAACAACAAAAAAAGAAAGTTAAGATACATACAGTGCTTAGTTAGTGCTAACTTTTAAGAAATAGTATAGGGCCTGGCATGATGGCTCACGCCTGTGATTCTAGCACTCGGGGGGCTGAAGTAGGAGGATTGCTGTGAATTCAAGGCCATTCTGAGACTACATAGGGAATTCTAGGTCAGCCTGGGGTAAAGTGAGACCCTACCTTGAAAACCCACTTCCTCCCCCAAAAAACTATTGGGTTATCTGCTCTTTTTCCTAGTGTATGTGTCAGTTTCATATGACTGCAGGGACAAATTGCCTCAAGCTTTATGATAAAATTTATGATAGCTCTGGAGGTCAGAAGTTTAAAGTGGGTCAGCAGGACCTCATGCCTTATGGGGACTTTGGTGGAAAACTCTAGTCTCTGAAGCCACCTCTATCGCTTGGTTCATGGCTCCATCTCACTCTGACCTGTTTCCATCACTTCATCACTTTGTCTGATTCTGATCCTCATATATATGATGTGTGTATATGTCCCATGCTTTTTGTTCTGTTGTCCTTGCATTTACTATTTCTGTGTTCCATGACCAGATTTCCAAACCTCCCCCCCCCACAGACAATTTATTTATCTGAGGGCTTTCTCTGCATACTGGAGCCAGAAGTGTCAAGGAATTAATGCTCCTAACTCATTTGCCCAGTGTTTCATGTCTGCTAAACGACACAGGCAGGTATTGTTGTCATTGTTTGTTTGGTTGAGTTTTTGAGGCAGGGTCTCATTCTAGCCTAGGTTGACCTGGAATTCACTGTGTACTGTCAGGCTGGCCTTGAACTCGCAGTGATCCTTTCACCTCAGCCTCCTGAGTGCTGGGATCAGAGACGTGTGCAGAGGCAGGTTTTAAGCTCAGCTGCTGCAAAGTACATCTCCGTAAGCACCCTCAGTTGTTCCTCTCAACGAGCATATTGCTTATTTCTCCTGGGGTGGGAGTAGAAGGTGCCTCTTTCCAAGTACCTGACTTGAAAGGAGAGAGGATTTCCCAAGGATGAGCAGAGACTGAGGTTCATCCATCTGAGACCCTTGTGTGATGAAGATGAGGATACTGTGAATCTCAAGCTGCAGTGTCCTGTGGGAGTTCCCTGAGCATTTCTGGATACCACATGCAGAATCATCAGTCAATTCATTAACTGGATTTGTAGTTTACTTTTATATTCATTTATTTATTTGTTTGTTTGTTTTTTCAAGGTAGGGTTTCACTCCAGCTCAGGCTGACCTAGAATTCACTATGTAGTCTCAGGGCAGCCTCGAACTCATGGTGATCCTCCTACCTCTGCCTCCCAAGTGCTGGGATTAAAGGCATGGGTCACCATTCCCAGCTTTAGTTTACTTTTAATTTTATTGTATGATCTTGCTATGTAACCCAGAATGGCCTACAACTCAAGTTCTACCAAGGGGATACAGATATGCACCAAAATGCCTGGTGAATTTGTATCATTACATTATTGACTTTCAAATTCAGCTGCAGGACATGGCAGCAGTAAACTGACTAAAAGCCTTTGTCAATATAGACTTGAACTTAGAGTAGTACACGTAGGACACAGATCAACAGTCCAAGCTGAAGGAGGCAGTTTGCCTAGCTATAACTAACTCTACTGGCAGGTAGTTCTTCTACAGTATGGCTTTTAGCTCATGAACTGCCTGCACTATTGAAGCAATAGATGGATTGACTGTCTCTTCTCTTCCTGTTTTTATCCTTCTTGGACTTCGAGATGATGTTAACATAATTTTATATTTGCTTCACAAAGACAAAAACTCCAGACAGGTCTTCCTGGTTTTCTCACCCCAAAGAGCATGCCTTCAACAAAACCTTGTAGGATTCATGTTTATTCTGAATTCAAATCCTACAATCCATGGAGAAGAAACTTTTGGTAAGCAAAGTGTTCCAGTAGCATCAGCCTCAGAGCGGGACAAGCAAGATGACAGTCACACAAGAGCAGGGGCGCCAATTCCCAGCAGGTAGACTTGACACTTCTCTCCCTGTAGTGGGTGACAGTATTGGTGCAAATCCTGATTTTATGACCAGCTTATGGTGTAAAGCCTTTGGTGATCTGGTTACCCTTTCTTACCAGTTACCTTGTCTGTGAAACAAAGATGAAATTACACCATTGGCTGCAACCCTGCTGGAAGCTGGTCCTTTCTGGGACTTTCTCAGTGGGTTAGTCTACCTCTGTAATTGCGCCCGCTCAGGAAGCTAACAAATGTGAAGGTTGTTCTTTCCCACTGTGCATGAGGCCTAGCACTGTTGGTGAGAAAAATGTGAAGGTTTTATTAACTCTGAATTTGAGCTTTCTCTCCTCTTGTGGACTGTTAACCTCCCACAGTATCTTTATGTTAAATAGCAGATGACAAATAAATACCATGTATGCATGCACAAGTTTTTTTTTTTTAATTGCAATTTGGAAACGTTTGATCAGAGTATGGTAGAATCAATTTACCGTCATGAACAATTTAGTAATACCAGTTCCATTCAGTAGCTACAGAGATACAACAAAATCAATGCTGGGAAAGTGGAAGCAGGAGGATCAGCTGTTCAAGGTCAACCTCAGCTATGTATGGAGTTGGAGGCCATCCTGGGCTGTCTGATACCCTGTCTAATCAAACAAATAAACAAAAAAAAATCAATGTTGCATTAGCCAACAACATTCTTGACTAAATGTGTGAGTTACACATTTTAATTGAGATAATACATGGCTCTCCAAAATGAAAAAGAAAAGAAAAGAAAAACAAGGCAAATTTTTTCCTAAAATAAAAATTTTTAAAGTCTTAAACTTTTTCCAAATTTAGCTCAGAGTTACACTTGCTTACAATGCACAAGGGCCTAAGTTTAATCTCAAACACATAAATAAATGAATGAATAAATAAATAGGTAGAGCCCAGATGGTAGCATTCACCTTAATCAAAACACTCAGGAGGCAAAGGTAAGATTGCCATGAGTTTGACACCACCCTGAGACTACATAGTGAATTCCAGGTCAGCCTGAGTGAGACCCTACCTCGAAAAATCAAAATAAATAAACACCTCTTTTGGCTGGCTCAAACGTCATGGTTCTGATTATAATCCTATCCAGGCTCCTCCAGAGTCATCCTATAATCTCATTTATCAGAAAAGAGGGAGACTTCTACTAGCCACACCAAAGCAGCCTTGGGAGGGAAATAAACAGAAACAGCAAAATACACTCTTCTACAGAAAACTGAAGGTATATAAGTTATAATCAACCACAGCAGAGAAGCAGGAGAGACCAAGATCTTCTAGCAAGGAGGAAACCAGTCAGAATCCCACTGAGGTGCCAACAGCCCAGATCTGCAAGCCCACCAATCCCTTAGCCAGCTCTCGTTCAGAGCAGCAGGAGCAGAAAAAAAGTGATTTGTTGCCTCCAAAGAAGAAATAAAATTTACATAATTTTTGATGATGAAATTGTATTTCTTTTTAAAAAATATTTATTTATTTATTTGAGAGAGAGGGAGAGAAGCAGAGAGAGAGGCAGATAGAGAATGGGTACACCAGGGCCTCTAGCCACTGCAAACAAGCTCCAGATGCACGCACCTCCTTGTGCACCTGGCTTACATGGGTCTTGGGGAATCAAAACTAGGTCCTTTGGCTTTTCCAGCAAGCATCTTAACTGCTAAGCTATTTCTCCAGTCCTGCATTTCCTTTATACTGCTTTTTAAGGAACGGGGACAGTGAAATATATGACATGTCAGTGTGATATTTTCTGAAAGTGTATCATCACAGTTGTTTATTGATCTTGAGTTGGTAAATTTATGTATGAAACTTGGTAATCTTTCTCCTCATTGATTGGGTTCCTGTCCGGTCTTGATTCCTCTAACATTTAAGAAGATTCAACAATTTAAATGTACTGTAAAGAATCATACTCAAGTGACACTTGACACTTCAGTTGAAATTTTAAGTAATGTTAATAATAGAAATGTTTATATTAAAACTTTTCAATTATATTTTATAAAGAGTTTTGTTTGAAGTAACATGTCATCTCATTGCATTTCAGCTAAGTGATATTGTGATTTTTTTTCTTTTAATTTTATTTTTCTTCTTCTTATATTTTAGGGCTTCACTCTAAAGCAGGCTGACCTGGAATTCACTATGTAGTCTTAGGGTGGCCTTCAACTCATGGCAATCCTCTTATCTCTCCTTCCCAAGTGCTGGAATTAAAGGCATAAGCCATCACACATGGCTGTACTTCAGTTTTGAAATGATTGCTTACCAATGGATATGCTGTCCAAAAGCCCTGAAATAAATAGGTTTGTGACTGAAGCAAGGCTCTCCAGAGGACAGGACATATAAAAGTCCATTTGAAAACTGGAAGGAAATATTTATGTTAATTGAAAATGGAGCTGCAAGTGCCTAGCAATACCTTCGTAAGACCCTCATAATAGAAGAAAAAGATGATGAAATCAAATTCAAAGAGAGACTAATGGAGAGAGGGAGGGGATATGGCGGAGATTGGAGTTCTAAAGGGGAAAGGGGGGAGGGGAGGGAAATATCATGCATTTTTTTGTATGTAAGTATATAAGTTGTCAATAAAAAAATTTTAAGCCAATAAATAAATAAATAAAAGAAAAATAAAATGCAAGGAAAAGTAAACTCTGAAAAAAAATGGAGCTGCAAATATATCAAAATAGTGATTATTTTCTTGTACTAAATCAAAAAACAAGGCTATATATTTTCACTTTAGCTGCTGCCAATATATATAAATTGTTTGTCCTAATTTGAATTTGCCATAATTTCAGTTTCTTTTGGAATGCATTGAAACATTATATTGATAATTTGTGTTTCACCTTGAAGATGCATGCTTAACTCATTTAAATAAATGGTTAAATCCACCCAGTGTATTTTGGTCATAATCTCCTCCAATCATTCTCTCTTGTCCCTCCTCCCCAATGCCCCTATCACTGAACCTCTTCCTTCCTCCAACCAGACCCTTTTCTATTTTGATATCTTTTATTTTCTTTCTCCTTCTTTCATTATTCATGAGGATATGTTAATAGGTTCAATATTGTGCAGGAAACTATGGCTGCTGTGAGGTCATGACTACAACAGCCACTTCCTGTGTAGAAGACAGCATTCAGAGTATTCCTTACCATCCTCTGGCTCTTAGGTGTTTTTCACCAGCTCTTCCACACTATTCCCTTAGCCGTGTGGGTGTGACAAGGATGTCACATTTAATGCTGTGCATTTAGTTGTCATTTCTCCTCATCACTTTGATGAACTTGTGTCTCCGCAATAGTCAGTGCCATCTCCAAAAAGAAGCCTCTGTGACCAAAAATGAGCAGCTGCAGTTTGTGAGCATGAGTCTGGAGGGTAATATTGAAGGACATAGTATATCCATGCAGCCAAACCAAGAAGCAGCTCCCAGCTAGGGCCCAGGACCTTCCAACCATGGGCTTTTGACCAGGTTTTCAGTACTAGGCATGAATTCTGTGGTGGTTTGATTCAGGCGTCCCTCATAAACTTAGATATTCTGAATGCTAGATTCCCAGCTGATGGCCATTTGGGAAATAACGCCTCCTGGAGACAGTGTATTGTTGGGGGCGGGCTTGTGAGTATAACAGCCAGCTTCCTCTTCCCAGTATTTGGCACATTCTCCTGTTGCTGTTGTCCACCTGATGTTGGTCAGGAGGTGATGTCCACCTTCTGCTCATGCCGTCATTTTTCCCTGCCATCATGGAGCTTCCCCTTGAGCCAAAATAAATTCTTTCTTTTTCTTCCCCCTCCCCTCCCTTTTTTTGAGGTAGGGTCTCACTCTAGCCCAGGCTGACCTGGAATTCACTATGTCATCTCAGGGTGGCCTTGAACTCACAGTGATCCTCCCACCTCAGCCTCCCAATTGCTAGGATTAAAGGTGTATGCCACCAAGTGCCACCAAACCCCTTTTTCCCACAAGCTGCTCTTGTTTGGGTATTTCTGCTAGCAATGTGAACCTGACTGCAACAAATTCCTTCCTGTTAAGTGAGCCTCAAATCCTATCAGAGAGCAGTTTAGGCAAGTTTTCTTTCTCTCCTTCTTTCTTTCTTTCTTTTTTTTTAAATTATATATATATATCAGAGAAAGAGAGAGAGAATAGGTGCACCAGGACCTCCAACCACTGCAAACGAACTTGAGGCATGTACCCCCTTGTGCATCTGGCTAATGTGGGTCCCGGGGAATCGAACCTGGGTCCTTTAGCTTTGCAGGCAAACACCTTAACCACTAAGCCATCCCTCCAACCCTGTTCTTGGGTTGTCGAGGTAGAGTCTCACTGCAGCCCAGGCTGACCTGGAATTCACTCTGTAGTCTCAGGGTGGCCTGGAACTCATGGCAAACATCCTTCCTCTGCCTCCTTAGTGCTGGGATTGAAGGCATGTGCCCTCTTTCTTTCTTTTTCTTTTCTTTTTCTTCCCCCAATACTGTAATTTAATATTTTTAATTTGATTTTTTAAATTTACTTTTTCTTAGTTATGCATATAATGTGAATACATTCATGTTGGTGCCATTGATAGCCTCCTCCCTGTCCTCCACCTCGGAGGGAACCCTCCTTGTTGGGGACTGTGGGTCGTGCATTGTGGGGCCAGCAATCAGTTTGCCTCTTCCACACCACCATGCCAGGCTCATTTGATTTTTTTAAAATTTATATTTATTTATTTATTAGAGACAGAGAGAGAGAAAGAGAGAGAGAAAGAATGGGCATGCCAGGGCCTCTAGCCACTGCAAACAAACTCCAGATGCGTGCACCCCCTTGTGCATCTGGTTTATGAGGGACCTGGAGAATCGAACCAGGATTCTTAGGCTTCTCAAGCAAATGCCTTAACTCTAAGCCATCTCTCCAGCCCCTAATTTTTTTTTTTAATGTGATTAAGCTCAAGTAGCTGCTTGTTTTTTTAAAATATTTTATTTTTATTTATTTAACAGAAAAAGGGAGAGAGAGAGAATGGGCACGCCAGGGCATCTAGCCACTGCAAATGAACTCCAGATGCATGCACCCCCTTGTGCATGCGGCTAACATGGGTCCTGGGGAATTGAACCTGGGTCCTTTGGCTTTGCAGGCAAATGCCTTAACCACTAAGCCATTCCTCCAGCCCTCATTTGAGTTTTTAATGTTAGCTATCCTTAGTGGGGTAAGGTGGAATTTCAATGTTGAACATTTTCTTAAGTGTGTTTGCCATCTGTATTTCTTCCTCTGAGAACTCCCTGTGCAATTCTCTGCCCCATTTTATGAGTGGGTTGTTTGACGTTTTTTGTTTAGGCTTTGGAGTTCTTTCTAGATTCTGGAAATTAGGCCTCTGTCAGTGGTATAGCCGGCAAAAATTTTCTCCCATTCTGTGGGTACTCTGTTGGTTCTGCTTATTATATGTTTGTCTGTGTAAAAATTTTCAGCTTCATGAGATCCTAATGGTTGAGTGATTGTTTAATTTCCTGAGCTACTGGGGTTTTGTTCAGGAAGTCTTTTCCCACTCCTTTATCATGGAAAGTTCCTCCTATTTTTTCTTCCAGTAGTAACAGAGTTTCCAGTCTTATGCTGAAGTCCTTGATCCATTTGGATTTGATTTTTGTGCATGGAGAGATGTGTGGATCGAGTTTCATTTTCCTGCATATGGTTCTCCAGTTTGTCCAGCACCATTTGTTGAAGATGCTGTCTTTTTTCCAGTCTACATTGTTAGGACCTTTGTCAAATATCAAGTAGCTGTAGTTACTTGACCCAAAGTCCAGGTCCAGTTCTGTTCCATTGGTCTATATTCCTGTTTTTATTTATTTATTTATTTATTTATTTATTTATTTATTTATTTATTTATGAGAGAGAGATACAGAAATAGGCAGGTAGAGAGAGAGATACAGAGAGAGAGACAGAGAGAGAGAGGGAATGGGTGTGCCAGGGCCTCCAGCCACTGCAAACGAACTCCAGATGCATGCACCCCCTTGTGCATCTGGCTTACGTGGGTCCTGGAGAATCAAGCCTCTAACCGGGTTCCTTAGGCTTCATAGACAAGCATTTAACCGCTAAGCCATCTCTCCAGCCCAATATATTCCTGTTTTTATGTCAGCACCATGTTGTTTTTATTACTATGGCTTTATAGTATAGCTTTAGGTCAGGTATGGTGATGCCTCCAGAGGTGTTTCTTTTGCTGAGGATATGCTTGGAAATACAAGGCTTTCTGCCATTCCATATGAATTTTGAGATCATTTTTTCTATCTCTGTGAAGAAAGATGTTGGGATTTTTATTGGTGTTGCATTAAATCTGTATAATTCTATTAGTAAGATTGCCATTTTCACAATGTTAATTCTCCCTATCCAGGAGCATGGGAGGTCTTTCCATTTTCTCAAGTCCTCCTCAATTTCTTTCTTGAGTGTTTTTATGTTTTTATTGTATTGGCTTTTACTTCCTTGGTTAATGTTATTCCAAGCTATTTTTTTTGTTGCTATTGAAAATGGGACAATGTCACTTATTTCTTTTTCTGTATCTTTGTCTTTTGCATATAGAAAGGCTATTGATTTTTGTGCATTGATTTTGTATCCTGCTACTTTGCTGAAGGAGTTAATCACCTTTAAGAGTTTTGAGATGGAGGTTCTTAGGTCATTATGTATAGAATCATATCACTGCGAATAGAGCTAACAAAATTTCTTGTTGCTTACTACTTGTGTGTGTATTTCTTCAACTCTTTGAGTAAGTTTCCAAGACCCTGGAAACTATTGGCAACACTACCATGCTAACTTTTATAATTTTGAAAACTGAACCTAGGACTTTTAATACTAGGCAAGCAATCTCAACTAATCCCAGCCCCATCCCCTTTTGAGACAGGGTCTCATGTAGTCCCCGATGGCCTCAAACTCTATGTAGCGAAGGATGATCATGGATTTCTAATCCTTTTGCCTCCACCTCCCAAGGGCTTAGATTATAGGCATATGCCTCCACACATTGTTTTACACAGTCTAGAGACTGAACCCAGGATTTCATGCCTGCTAGATAAGCATTCAATCAACTGAGCTACATCCTCAGCTCCCTAATATTCCTTTTGAAAGAAAATTTAAAATTGGATGAAATTTTAACATATCTTTAAACCACTGATGAGTTAACAACAGAATAAAGCCAAAAACCTACCATTAGATAGACGCTAAGGAGGTAGGCGTGGTGTTCAGAACTGTTTTTAAAAAATATTTTTATTTAGTTACTTCTTTGAGAGAGAAAGAGGAAGAGAGAGAGGGAGAGAGAGAATGAAAACGCCAGGACCTTTAGCCACTGCAAATGAATTCCAAATGCATGTGCCATCATGTGTCTCTGTCCTACATGGGTACTGGGGAGTCAAACCTGGGTCCTTAGGCTTTGCAGGCAAGTGCCTTAACCTCTAAGCCATCGCTTCAGCCCAGAACTATTTTTGACCTTGGAAAATTTGTTGAACAGGCAGCAACAACTATAGAAGTAAGTTGTAATTTTGGTTGTCTCAAAGAGTAAAGGACATAAGCCATCAGGTCATCCTGGTCATCTCTGGCTACATGCCCAGTTGGAACGCTGTCCTGGAATTATAGAAACTGACTCGTGGATGCAGTTACCAAAAAGCGGGATAGCTACTTCTTAGAGCAGAGCCTGAAAGAAGGAAAACGGATTCTTGGATTAGTTTAAACCAAAAGTCAACCTGTTGCTTCTGTTGCTGCTGCTTCTGATGTGCACATGACTGCTGCCTCTGCTAATAGGAACTCATTGGTGTTTTTACTGAACAGCACAACACAGCAATACAGGAGCAAGTTGAGCATTCCATGGGAGAAGGACAGGCAACACATGAATGAAGGGCAACTAACTTTTGACGACAAAATTTCATTAAACATTTGTGAAAAGAAGTGATTTAGGGGATTGACTGGTTGGAGTCTGCTGATCCAGAACATACACACACACCGTTCACAAAGATTATCACTCTAAGCCTACCTGTTTCTTTCAACACTTCTGTGAAAAATTGGTTACTTTTTTTTTTTTTTTTTTTCAAGGTAGGGCTTTGCTCTAGCCCAGGCTAACCTGGAATTCACTATGGTACTCCCAAGCTGGCCTGGAACTCACTGTGATCCTCCTACTTATGCCTCCCCAGTGCTGGTATGAAAGGTCTGAACCACCACGCCTGGCTTAATTTGTTACTTTTAACATCCATTGCTTTCAATGGTAGTTACTGTATCTTATACTTATTGTTCTGGGTCAGGAGTACAACCACGTCACTGAGGAGGTAGGGCAGAGAGCATAGCTTAAGTTCAGTCAGCATCTCTTGACATTCCTTGTCAATATTGGTCATCTTGCTCTTCAGGCCCAAGGTAAACAAAGGCAGAGGAAACCCAATTACATTATTTTAACAAGCTGAACGCTTAGTTGTAAGAGTAACTTTAGGGCACGTGATAAGACAGGAACTTAGCAGAAAAAAAGCATCTCCCAGAAATATTCTCAGAAAAGCTATTTGTAAGGTCCATAAGAAATAGTCCTACAGTTCTTTGGCATAGTTTATTCTCATTTTTCATTCCCAGTTTGTTGCTGTATTTCTACAACTATATAGGGTGAGTTTTGTGTTTGAGGTCAGTTTGGGTTACATGAAACCTTTTCTAAAAAATAAAATAAAGAAGGAAAGAAAGAAGAAAGAAAAGAAAGAAAGAAAGAAAGAAAGAAAAAGAAAGAAGGAAGGAAGGAAGGAAAGAAGGAAGGAAAGAAAGAAAGAAAGAAAGAAAGAAAGAAAGAAAGAGGCCTGGAGTGGAGAGATGGCAGTTAAAGGTGCTTGCTTTCAAAGCCTGACAGCCTGGGTTTGATACCCCAGTACCCACATAAAGCCAGATGCACCACGTGGAGAGACCTCCCTCCCAGGAGGGGGACAAGGTTTTTTGTGGAAGAACAGATGTATGGAAGAGATAAGAAATCAGATCATACTATGATCTCTAGCAAAGTGGAGACCTTCCTGTCTTTTTACTTTCAAGGGCCCAGTTACCCTGACTGCCTACTCCCTCTCAACTGGATCCTGAGGGCTCTGCCTTCCTCAATGGACATATCTCTTGATGGATTCATTATGATGCAGTATTTGGTGCAACACTAGGAGGTGGGGCCTGTTTGGAGGAAGTAGGTCACTGGAGGCATGCCCTGGAAAAATACACCTTTCCCCAGCCCTTCCCTGACTGTTCCTGTTCTGGGCCCAGGGAGGTGTGCAGCCTCCTTTGCCACAAGCTCCTGCCTCCCTGTAACACCTCACAGCAGGCCCACAACAACAGAGCAAGCCAAACACAGACTGAAACCAAAATGTCTGTTTCCTTCTTCAAACTGTTTGTTGAGGTATTTATTCATCACAGTGACAAAAAGCTAACATGATTGCTTTCACAGCTTCTCTCCTCCCCGTTTTTCGAGATCACCTCTTAAATGAGCTCCTCTTAGGATATGCTTTGGAGAGAATTTAAACTAAGACAATGCTTCAAATAAATAGTGATTTGAATCTAAATTAGACCTGTGTGTTTTATTTGTGTCTTCTCAAGTCCATATGTTGAAACTTAACTTAACTATGTAGCTGCATTGTGAAACTGGGCGTTGGAGAGGTGATTAAGTCAGGACTCCACCCTTTTGAGTAGGGTTAGTTTCCTGAACACAGAAGCAGCCCAGAGAACTAGACTGGCTCTTCCACCTGGTGAAGACAGGGCTGAAAGGCACTTTCTACTAAGCACAGTGGGCACGCATCAATCTCCAGATCTTCCGATCATTTATTTTGCACTTCATAGCCTCCAGGACTGGGGTTCTCCCACACAAACTTTTCCATGTTTTCTCTCTGTGTAGTTTGGGCTTCTTCACAGCAGGATTCTCTGAAGTGAATCTTATTAGAGGGACTCAACTTTCCCTAGGGCACTGGTACAGGAGTTTATCATTGTCAGTGCTCTGTTAAATACTGTTAATATTAACAACCAGCATTTATTTATTTATATTTTATTTTAATTTTATTCTTTTATTGACAACTTCCATAATTGTAAACAATACCCCATGGTACTTCCCTCCCTCTCCCCACTTTCCCCTTTGAAACTCCACTCTTCATCATATCCCTTCCCCCTCTCAATCTCTCTTTTATTTTGATGTCATCATCTTTTCCTCCTATTATGATGGTCTTGTGTATGTAGTGTCAGGCACTGCAAGGTCATGGATATCCAGGCCATTTTGTGTTTGGAGGAGCACGCCATAAGGAGTCCTACTCTTCCTTTGGCTCTTACATTCTTTCTGCCACCTTTTCCACAATGGACCCTGAGCCTTGGAAAGTGTGTTAGAGATATTTCAGTGCTGAGCACTCCTCTGTCACTTCTCAGCACCATGGTGCCTTCTGAGTCATCCCAAGGTCATCACCATTTGAAAAGAGAAGCTTTTCTAACCAAAAATGAGAGTAGCATTAATATATTGGTATGAATATTAAGAGAAATGCTTACCTGCCAGTTTGGTGAGCATAGTATGTACATTTAGCCAGACACCAGGAGACGGACAACCAGCATTTATTACAAATAACCCTTTTAAATATTTTTATTTATTTGTGAGGAAAGAGGGAGATGGGGAGAAAGAGAACCTGGGCCCTCCAGGGCCTCTTGTCACTGAAAACTCCAGATGCACATGTCACATTAGCTTTATGTGAGTACTAGAGAGAGACAGAGAGAGAGGGAGAGGAGGAAAGAGATGGGCGTGCCAGCAGCCTCTCAGCTGATGTGAACGAAATCCTCTCCAGCCTTTTAATGTTCATTTATCCTTAACTTAAGCTAGGATAGTGTGGACCAGGTTGATTTGATCCCCTAATTGATAGCCGTTAGACCCCTTTCCTCATGCTCTGGCTACCTTCAGTAAAGGACTATCAACTAAGGGCCAGCTGGACTGCCCTCATGCCAGCACCAGCTACCTTGACCACTCCATAGAAATCTCGAGGAAGCTAAAGAGCAATGAGAGTTGCTTGCTGTTGACAGGCAATTCCAGCTCCAGAAGGCTAGGACTCTTTCCAATAGCTTCACATTTTATAATCACAAACTTTCATGAACTCTAGATGACTCTGCATCCAGCCCGGAGGGGACAACTTCCTCCCCAGGTGGTCCAGTAGGAAGCTTGTGATTGGTGCATATGTATGGTGAATGCAAGTGGAGCCCTTCATTTGCACAACGAAGGACTGTGATGTAATTGGTATGAATACAGATCTTCATTTGCATGAAGGTCTGCTGTGATTGGTGCAAATTCCCTTGTCACACCCCCTCTCTAACTCCACTTTGCTAGAGATCATAATATGATCTGATTTCTTATCTCTTCTACACATCTATTTTTCCACACAAAACCTTGTCCTCTCCTGGGAGGGAGGTCTCTCCACACTGTGCATCTGCTTTACCTGGGTACTGGGGTATCAAACCCAGGCTGCCAGGCTGTGAAAGCAAGTGCCTTTAACTGCCATCCCTTCAGCCCCAGGTTTCCTTCCTTCTTCCTTCCTTCCTTTCTTTCTTTCTTTCTTTCTTTTTTTCTTTCACTCTTTCTTTTCTTTTCTTTTTCTTTCTTTTTTTTTTTTTTTAAAAAAAAGGTCTCATGTAACCCAGACTGGCCTCAAACACAAAACTCAAAACTCACACTATGTAGCTGTGGACATGAACTATAACAACAAACTGGGAATGAAAAATGAGAATGACCTATGTGAAAGTGGGCTGATCAGTTGCTTTCTCATTGATAGGACAAAAGTACCCAAACAGAAGTAACTTATGGAAGAAAGAGGGTTGAATTCAGCTTCAGTTCTAGGGGTTAGAGTCCATGACAGCAGTGAGAAGCATGGCAGGATCATGAAACCGGGTGGTGGTGGTGGTGGTGGTGGTGGTGGTGCTGGTGGTGGTGCTGGTGGTGGAGAAACAGCAAGCAGGGCTGGACTATAAAACTTAAAGGCCTACCTCTAGCGACACACTTCCTCCAGCAAGAATCCAATTCTTAAAGAGACTACAACCTTCCCAAACAACATCCTCAGCTGGAAATTAAGCATTCAAACACATGAGTCTCTGTGGGGCATTTTACAATCACAAAATGGTTGGTACAAGAGGGCAGACCTTTACAGAAGAAGGCAGAGCTTCTTTTTTTATTGACAACTTCCTTACATACAAAAAATGGTTGCCCTGATAATCCCCTCTCTCCATAATCTTTTTCTTCTAATGAGGGTCAATGGTCATGGATATCAAGGCCAAATTTCTGTCTGAGCAGTTGCATTGTAGAGAGTCTTCTTTGGCTCTTCCATTCTATCCGAAGGGCCCTGAGCCTTGGAGGGTGTGACAGAGGTGTTTCAGTGCTGGGCACTCCTCCATCCCTTCTTCTCAGCACTATGTTGAGAAGGCAGAGCTTCTTTTAAATAACACAATGTCTTGTGATTTCCAGTCTGTTTCTCAGCAAGAAACTGTTGTCACATGCAAATGAGGTAATTGAAGAGAATTTCCTAGACATTTTGCAACAATATGTACATATTAAGGGAAAATGTAATGACTGGTGCAGTTTAGTGGAGCTAGCAAGAGTGGGGAGCCATTTATATCCCTAAACCTGAGGGTTAGTAGCTGTTAGCAGTTCTGATTAAAGAGAGCAGCACATATATGTATATTTAAATAAATACATATATATATCTGCCTTTTAGCAGAAGGACACAGCCATCCTATAGCAATTTTTGAAAATATTATTTGTTTATTTATTTTTTTCTATTCATTTTTTTATTGACAACTTCTATACTTACATACAAAAACACATGATATTTCCCTCCCCTCCCCCATTCCACTTTAGAACTCCAATGTCCATAATATCCCCTCCCTTTCTCCATTAGTCTCTCTTTTAATTTTATGTCATCATCTTTTTCTTCCATTTTGAGGGTCTTGCGAAGGTATTACTAGGCACTGCAAGGTCATGGATATCAAGGCCAATTTCTGTCTGGGCAGTATTTGTTTATTTATTTGCAAGCAGAGAATGACAGAGAGAGAATGGGCAGGCCAGGGCTTCTAGCCACTGAAAACGAACTTCAGATCCATGTACCACTTTGTGCATCAGGCTTATGTGGGCACTGAGGAATCAAACTCAGGTGGCTAGGTTTTGCAGGCAAGTGCCTTAACCACCGAGCAATCTCTCCAGCTCTCCACCCCATAGCAATTTTTAGGGACTACTTTAGGAAAATAAATTCTATTGTCCTATTTTTGTCCTGTCAGAACCATTCCTAATTGAATACAAAGGGAAGCCAGAGGAAAGGCCTCAGTGAAGTAGACCACAGAGGTCAGCATCCAGGACCCAGAACAGAATGAAGAATGGTTAAGATTGGGTCTCAAGGGCTGGAATGATGGCTCAGCTGTTAAGGGCCCTTTCTTGCAAAGCCTGGGTTCAATTTCCCTATACCCATAAAAAGCCAGATGCACAGAGTGTGTCTGGGGGTTGTTCAATGGCAGAAGGCCCTGGTGCACCCATATTCACTCTCTTTCTGTCTCTCCCAAGTTTAAAAAAAAAAAAAAAAAAAAACAGTGGGGCATGGTGGCACATGCCTTTAATCATAGCACATGGGAGGCAGAGGTAGGAGGATTGTTGTGAGTTCAAGGCCACCTGAGACTACGTATTGAAGTCTAGGTCAGCCTGAGCTAGAGTGAAACCCTACCTCAAACGCCCCCCCACATACACACAGATTGGATCTGGAGGGGCAAATTTAAAATGCCTATCACAAGTCAGGTGTGATGGCTTGTGCCTATAATCCCAGCATTCAGGAGGCCAACTCTGGAGAATCACCACAGGTTTAAAGCCATCTGGGCGACAGAGTGAGTTCCAGGCTAGCTTGGGCTTCAGAATGAGACAGTGTTCCCAAGAAACACCACCACCAACAACCCTCAGCACACCATTTCATCTGCACTTCCAGTCCAGGTTGACAGTCTGATGCTAGAGCAGGACAGTGAGGACCCGTGAAGGAGATAACTGGTAAAAACTAGACACAGCCTAGTGTGGCTTGTTCCCATGGTGATAGAAGAACTCCCAGCAATAAGAAGGGAGCTCCAATACATCAGTATGTTTCAAGCCTCAGTTAGCATCCTATTTGTTACATAGCCCAGGCCCAAATTCAAAATTTGACTTCATCTCTAGCTGGGAGAAGCTACAGTATATTGTGTTCTTCTTGCCCTAGCTCCAATCTGTCACACTGTGTGTGTGTGTGTGTGTGTGTGTGTGTGTGTGTGTGTGTGTGTGTAAGCACGCGTGTGTGGTGATGGTAAAGGAGAGGTGGAGATTTGTAAGGAAAGTGATACACACAAGCCAAAGAATGTTGACAATAAATACAAGTGAGGATTGGGGAGATGGCTCAGCAATTAAAGCCAGTTGCTTAAAAATCCTGATGGCTAGGTTCCATTCCCCAGGCCCCACATAGAGCCAGGTGCACAAAGTGAGGCATGGTCTGGAGTTCGTGCTGGCTCTGGCACATCCATCCTTATTTTCTCTCTCTCTTTCCAAATAAATAAAATTTAAAAACTACAAGTAAACTGAATTTACACTATTATCCGAGACCTCTCACTTGGCTTTACTCATAAATAAGTTGCCATCAAGGATACAAAGATGGTGGTACAAAAAGTTAGAAGCAGATATAATAAAATAACAGACTATGTAGGTATCCAATGAAGCCTTCTCACTTTGCCCCAAATCCTCATAGAACGATAGCTATATCTAGACTTCTGGTATGTGACAGAGTGCTTGCCTACACAGGCCCTGGGTTCAAGCCCCAGGATTAAATAATAATAATAATAATAATAATAAATAAAATAAAAGTATCGATTCTTTTTTTTGTTTTGTTTTGTTTTGTTTTGTTTTTCAAGGTAGGGTCTCGCTCTAGCCCAGGCTGACCTGGAATTCACTATATAGTCTCAGGGTGGCCTTGAACTCATGGTGATCCCCTATCTCTAACTCCCGAGTGCTGGGACAAAAGGCATGTGCCACCACGTCCAGCAAAGTATCGATTCTTAGTGAACATTTAAAGGGCTAAGCAATATATATTTTTTTAGATTGGATCTTTGTATCTGGCTCATGATGGCCTGGAAGTCTCAATCCTCCTGCCCAAGCCTCCTAAATGCTGGGATTACAAGTAAATGTAGTCTTCCCAAGTCTATATTAGTTTTCTGAAGTGTGCACATTGCTTGAAACAGCACCAAGGAGACACATGTCTTAGAGATACAAAGGTATGATAACAATGACTGCTTAGGGCCTAGTGTTCACCACAAGGCTCTCATGCCAGGCACATGGCTCATGCCTGTGATGCTTGTACTTGAGAAGTGGAGGCAGGAAGATGGTAAGTTTGAGTCTACAGTGCTGTATCCAGGCCAGCCTGGGCTACATATTTAGTTACTTCTTTTTTAAAAGAATGTTTTACTAGAGCTGGAGAGATGACTTTGCTGTTAAGGGACTTGCCTGCAAAGCCTAATGACCTGGGAGGGACTCCCCAGTACTCAGATAAAACCAGACCCAAAAATGGTGCATGTGTCTGGTGTTTGAGTGCAGTGGCTAGAGGCCCTGGTGTGCTCATTCTCCCTCTCTCTTCTCTCTGCTTGCAAATAAAATAAATAAAATCTTTTTTTTAAAGTTTCACTTATTTGAGAGAGGGAGAAAGAGACAGACAGAAAGAGAGAGAAAGAGAGAGAGTGTGTGTGTTTGGGCATGCCAGGACCTCTTGCCACTGCAAACAAACTCTACATGCATGTACCACTTTGGGCATCTGGCTTTATATGGGTACTGGGTACTCAAACCAGGGTTGTCAGGTTGTGCAAGCAAGGGACTTTAACCACTGAGCCATCTCCCCATTCCATATTTAGTTATTTCTAATATAGCTTGGGCTATCTAGCCAGATATGTCTCAAAAAAATGTGATGACAAGGGCTGGGAAGATGGCTCAGTGGTTAAATGTGCTTGCTTGCAAAGCTTGCTGCCTGGATTCAATTCCTTAGTACCCATGTAAAGCCAGATGCTCAAAGTGGCCCATTTGTTTATAGAGTTTGTTTGCAGGGGCAAGAGGCACTGGCACACCCATAGTTTCTCTCTCCCCCTCCCTTCTTTTTTTAAAAATATTTTATTGTTTATTTGTTTCATAGAGAGAGATACAGAAACAGGCAGGTAGAGAGAGAGAGAGAGAGAGAGAGAGAGAGAGAGAGAATGGGCACACCAGGGCCTCCAGCCACTGCAAACGAACTCCAGATGCATGTGCCCCCTTGTGCATCTGGATTACATGGGTCCTGGAGAATCGAGCCTTGAACGGGGGTCCTTAGACTTCAAAGGCAAGTGTTTAACCACTAAGCCATCTCTCTAGCCCCACCTCCCTTCTTTTTTAAAAAAAATACTTATTTATTTGCAAGGAGAAAGAGGGAAAAAGAGGGGGGGAGAGAGAGAGAGAAAGAGAGCATGGACATGCTAGGGGCTCTAGCCACTGCTAATGAACTCCAGGTGCATGAACCACTTTGTGCATCTGGCTTTACATGGGTACTGGAGAATCAAACCCAGATCATTAGGCTTTGCAGGCAGGTGCCTTAACGACTGAGCAATCTCTTCAGTCACCCGCCCCCTTTTTTGAGAAAAGGTGTCATGTAGCCCAGGCTGGCCTCAAATGCACTATGTGGCTGGAGCTGACCTTGAACTCCTGGTCTTCCTGTCTCTATTTCCAAAGTGCTAGGGTTACAGGGCTTGTTTGAAATGTGGCCCACTGTCAAGTTGCATTTGTAAGTGAAGTTAAGGGTTAATAAAGTAAAAATTGCAGTTTGTAAACATCAATTCACACACATAAGTTATCTAACTAAACAAAATGAGGACTGAGGATATGGCTCAGTCAGTGAAGTGGAATCTGAGTTCTGATCCCCAGAACCCATATAAAACCAAGTGTGAGGACACACACCTGTAATCATAGCACTGGAGAGGTGAAGACAGAGGAGCCTTGGGCTTCACTGGCTAGCTAAATCTAGCTGAACTGGTGAGTGAGAGATCCTGTTTCAAAAGTAAGGTATAGCCAGGCATGGTGGCACACACCTTTAATACCAACACTCAGGAGGCAGAGGTAGGAAGATCACTATGCGTTTGAGACCAGCCTTGGCTACAGAGTGAGCTACAGGTCAGCCTGGGCTAGCTGAGACCCTGCCTCAAAACTAAAACAAGATAATAAAATAAAATAAGGTGAAGAGCAACTGAGAAAGACACCCAATGTTGACCCTGAGCTTCATACACATATGCATACACACCTGCACAACATGTGTGCTGATACACATATTAATGCATATATATACGTGCACATCTGCCACATACCTATGCAAAAAAAGAAACTTCAGACAAGATTGGGTGTGTTTAGGGTGGCATGACTAGACAAAAAAAAGAAATGTCAGAGGACACAGTTAAGATTAAATGACCATGGAACAATGAAGGACCTCCTTGACAGTGGTGTTGGAGCATGTAATTAAATCATGTGACAGGACACCTGGGTTTTAGGGTCAATTCTCTGAACCATCTGCCCCACAAAATGCCCATCTCATCTGTCCTCCTATCTTCCTTTCTTTCCACAAAGCTAACACAAATATTGGTGGAATTAAAGAATACTTTTCTCCATGTTACTGAAACCCTCTTTTGGGAAACAATTTTTTTTTCCCTCAAAATCCAACATGACAGATATTTTTGAAGGGTGGGCAGTAGTTGAAAAGTGATTCATGGGGCTAGAGAGATGGCTTAGCAGTTAAGGCACTTGCCTGTGAATCCCAAGAACCCTGATTTAATTCTCCAGAACTCACATAAGCCAGATCCACAAGGTGGCACATGCATCTGGAGTTCATTTGCAGTGCCTACAGGCCCTGGAATGCCCATTCTTTCCCTCTCTAATAAATAAAAATAAAAATATTTTTAAAAAGGAAAAGAAAAGTGAAGCCGGACATGGTGGCACATGCTTTTATTTAATCCCAGCACTCAGGTGGCAGAGGTAGGAGGATTGCTGTGAGTTCAAGGCCACCCTGAGACTACATAGTGAAGTCTGGGCTACAGTGAGACCCTACCTTGAAAAAACCAAAAAGAGAGAGAGAGAGAAGAAAAGAAAAGTGATTCATGCCAGAGTGACCTAGTTGTTGAGAAGGAGGAAGAGACCAGAGGATGACAAGTACAAGGTTAGACCAACCACCACAGCAGGACCCTGTGGAAGGAAGGAAGAAAAAAGGGATGGAGGGGGAGAGGGAAGGAAGGTACACACGCTAGCCAAGTATGATGGCTTATATCTATATTAGCATTTGGGAAATTGAGACAGGGGAATTGCAGTGAGTTCCAGTACAGTTTGGGATACAGAGTGAGACTGCCTTAAAAACTAAAATGAAATTTTAAAAATGAAAAAAAAAGAAGGAAGAAAGGAAAAGTGATTTTTGCTAGCAAAAGAGATCAGAAAATTCCCTTAGAAAAAGGTTCCAGGGGGCTGGAGAGATGGCTCAGTGGTTAAAGGCACTTTCTAACAAAGCCATATGGTCCAGGGTTCAATTCCCCAGTACCCACGTAAAGCCAGATGCACAAAGTGCTGCATGCATTTAGAGTTTGTTTGCAGTGGCAAGAAGCCTTAGTACACCCATTTTTTTCTCTCTCTCTACCTCTTTCTCTCTGTCCTTCTCTATCTCTCTCAAGTAAATAAATAAAAGAGGGAAAAATAAAAAAAGAAAAGAGAAAAGCCAGACACAGTGGCACACACCTTTAATCCCAGCACTCAGAGGTAGACGTAGGACTACAGAGTGAGTTCCAGGTCAGTCTTGGGTAGAGTGAAACTTTACTTGGTGGGATGGGGGAGAAAAGAAAAGGGTTCCATTCTAACAGTATCACTGGTTTTCTACAGACGGGGAAGCATCAGAAAAGTGAAAATAAAGGATTTGTGTTTTTTCTTCTGATCGGATAATTTTTTCCTCATGGAGCTGGAGATCCAACCCAGGGCCTTCCACATGCCAAGCAAGTGCTGATTGACTCCCCAGCCTCCACTGGATATTACTTAGCATTTCCCACTGTGCCCTTATCCCTCCTAAAAGATTCTCCTTCTTGAGCAATGAGGTTTGCTTCACTGACCACATCAGGGTATTGAATTCTGGTCACATTAATTGCTTCGAAGTAGAAAAATTCAGCTCTGGACTAGGTTAATGGTGTTGAAATATTTGTTATTAAGAAATAAGCTGGAAAAAAATCAAGTATTTTGTTATGGTTATTGTTCTGGCTGATAAAAATTCCTCTCAAACAAGTCATAGTGGCACATGTCTGTAATCCAGGCACTCAGGCTGAAGGATTATGAATTTGAGACTAGCCTAGGCTACATAGTTAGATCCTGTCTTTAATGAGATAAGGGACAGCAGCAGCTTTGTGCAGCCAGGTACCCTTAGGCCATCTCTACATATGAGGGCTTAAGGTCTCCAGGCAGGAGATGGTAAAGGCCCCAAACAAAGACAGAGCTGTTTCAACCAGAACTGTGACCCCATCTTGGAAGATGGATGAGGTCAAATATAGACACTTGGTCCTCTGATGGGGGAGGGGTATTGTACTTTTTTAGCCACCAATATTTGGATGCCAGCTGCTGCATCCAACTAACTTGCTACCAGGTGACAGTGTCTGTTCTTCAGAAGGCCCCTTCCATCTTTCAAGGAACCCTCTGGCTCCTTCCTGAGAGCAACCTGAGGGCGACTGGCAAGTTTCTGAAAGCTGGCCAGCACTTGGGGCTCTACCTCCTGGCCCAGTCCCCAGACACAGGAAAAGCAGCATTTGCAGCATGCTCTCATCAGGGTCTTGTCCTCCAGTAAGTGGTGGAAGTTGAGCAGAGAGGAGGGGAGGGTTTTGTTTGCTTATTTCTTTTTCTTCTTCTTCGTTTTTTAGAATAGGTGCTATTGCAAATGAACCCCAGACTCATGTGCCACCTTGTGCATCTGGCTTTATGTGGGTATTCGGGAATCGAACCCAGGTCCTTTGGCTTTACAAGCAATCACCTTAACTGCTAAACCATCCTCCAGCCCTCCTTTTTCTTTCTTTTTTAGTATTTATTATTATTATTAACATGATGTTTCATATGGATACATCACATGTTGGTGACCTCTTTTCCCCTCATCCCTACCCCCATTCCATTGGGGATGCTCCTCAGTGGTGTTATAGGTATTCCCCATGGGGTTGTAGTTTAGCATGGTGGGAGCAGTAGTTATTTTGGTGGGGGAAGGCATGCCTCTGGGCATGATGTCTCAACCTGTGGCTCTTACAATCTTTCTGCCCCCTCTTCCACAAAATTCCTTGAGCCATGATGGGTGAGTTTTAAGTCTACTTCAGTGGTGAGCTCTTAGGAGCTCTGGATCTCCGTGTTGGTAGGTGTTGAGTGTCCTCAGGGTCTGTCTCCTTCACCCTGGCATTGATTATCTGGTTCAGCATGGAAGCAGCACTCTTGCTCGTCTCCCCAATTCCTCTGTGGATTCAGCTGTGGCTTGGCTGAAGTGTGAGGGATAGTTTATCTCCTCCGGTCTTGCCACCTTCTGAAAAAGAACAGATTCTCCAAAAGAGTGAAGTCAGCATCGTTAAAATGGGATAATTATTATTAATTTAGGGAAATTTGATGTATATAATCCCTCTTTTAGCCAAAGACTAGTGAGAGCTTGACACTGGAGAACATAATCTTTGTCTCCATAGAATTCTAATCTGGTTCCCAATTCCAGATATAAGATCCTTTACACTGTGAGCAGATCACTTAGCCAAGCAGAAAGCTGTTGGTTACCCACTGAGGCTGTGTGCCACTATTGCACTGGTGTTTACATCATGTCAGGGTTTTTGCTTCTAAGTAGCTTAGACCTCTGGTTGCTCAGAGTATTGTTGGTCATTTTCCCCCTACTAGTAGTTCCTGTAGTGCTTTTTAGCACTAAACAGGCTAACTGTCTGGGGACTGGCTTTCTTCTGAGTTCCAGTCAGGTCTCTCTGTGCTCGTTTCAGCAGCATATGGTGTCTTCAGCAATAGGGTCTTAGCTTTTGCCTCAGGCAGGTAATCAAGAGCTTTGACAGAAAGCTGTCTTATTTGGCAACCTTGTAGGTCTCTGATCAACAGCTCAATGTGGGTAGCAACCAATATCTGGTACTGGAAGTTACAGGTCAGAGACAGAAAAAATTTTTTTTCTTTTAAGCTTAGACTTCATCCCACCCTCACCAGAGCCCTCCTTTTCAGATGCTCCCCCCTTACTCCTTTAAGGGTTATATCTTTTAGACTATCTCCAAGGAAAAAGGTTTATATGATATTAGTTCAATTTGGATTTAATATTGTATTTGTTTTGCTCCCCTCTTCTTCCCCTCCCCCCAAACCCTTCCATCCCTATTGTCAGGACCTTGAGTTGCCTATCAGGTATGACAGCAAATCGAACAGGTCCAGGTTAGGAACCACAGATAAGTGACACCATGTGGCATTTGTCTTTCTGTGGTTGTGTGAGTTTGCTGAGTATGATCTGTTCCAAGTCTGTCCATTTTTCTACAAATTTCATTGTATCATTTTTTTCTTACTGCTGAGTAGAATTCCATTGTGTAAATGTACCACAACTTCATTATCCATTTATTCAATGATGGGCATTTGGGTTGATTCCAGTTCTTAGCTATAATGAATTGAGCAGCGATAAACATGGTTGAGCAAATGTCTCTGTATTGATGCACGGAGCATTTAGGACAAATGCCCAGTAAGGGAATAACTGGGTCTGTTGGTAGCTCTATGTTCATCCTTTCTGGAATCTCCAAGTTGATTTCCATAGTGCTTGTACAAATTTACATTCCCACTAGCAATGTATGAGGGTTCCTCTTTCCCCACATCTTCACCAACATTTGTCATCATTTTACATTTTTTCAAAAATATTTAATTAATTTATTTATTTGACAGAGAGAAAGAGGCAGAGAGAGAGAGAGAGAGAGAGAGAGAGAGAATGAGCACGCCAGGATCTCCAGCCTCTGCAAACAAACTCTAGTTGCATGCGCCCCCTTGTGCATCTGGCTTACGTGGGTCCTGGAGAGTTGATCTGGGATCCTTTGGCTTTGCAGGCAAATGCCTTAATCACTAAGCCATCTCTCCAGCCCATCCTTACTGGAGGAAAGTGAAATCTCATGGTTGTTTTAATTTGCACTTCCCTAATGGTTAGGGATGTTGAACATTTTCTTAAGTGTGTGTTAGCCACTTGTAATTCTTTCTCTGAGAACTACCTATTCAGTTCTATGCCCAGTGTTTGGAGTGGGTTATTTGGTTTTTCATTCTTAGGTTTGTTTTTATTTCTTTGTAGATTCTAGATCTAGGCTTCTGTCAGTGGTAGAGCTGCATTCCTGGGATAAAGCCTACTTAATCAAGGTGGATAATGCTTTTTTAAACTTTTTTTAAAATTTTTTTTATTTATTTGGAGAGAGAGACACAGAGAGATAGAGAGGGAGACAGAAATGGGCGCGCCAGCAGTGTCTCAGCTGCTGTGAACGAAATCCAGATGTGTGCGCCCCCTTGTGGGCAAGTGCGGCATTGAGCCCTTGCGTCACTTTGCATCTGGCTAAACGTGGGACCTGGAGATTGGAACCGCTGGACATTGGAACCAGCATTCTTAGGCTTAGCAGGCAGGCGCCTTAGCCGCTAAGCCATTTCTCCAGCCCTGGATAATGCTTTTGATGTGTTGTTGAATTTGGTTTTGAAGATTTTGTCCAGGATCTTTGCATCTAAATTCTTCAGTTTTATTTTCTTATTTCTCTGTCTGGTTTTGGTATTAGGGTGATTCCAGCTTCATAAACGGAGTTAGGGAGGATTACCTGGTCTCTATGTCAAACAGTTTGAGAAAAATTGGTTTCAGTTCTTCAATGAAGGTTTGATAGAATTTGGCTGAGAAAAGTCCTGGACTTTTCTTTTGAGGGAGGTTTTTGATTACCATTTCAATCTCCATGGATGTGATAGATTTGTTTAGGTGATTAATATGCTCTGAGTTTAGTTTTGGTGGGTGGTATGTGTCTAGGAATTCATTTATTTCTTCCAGATTTTGTGGAGTAGAGGTTTTAGAAGTATGCCCTGATGATTCTTTCAATTTCATTGATCTCTGCTGTGACTTCTCATTTTTCATTTCTGAATTTGTTAATTTGAGACTTCTTTCTCTCTCTCTCTCTCTTTTTTTTTTTTTTTTGCTTGATCAAATTGGCCAGGGATTTATCAATCTTGTTTATTTTTTTCAAAGAACCAGCTCTTCATTTTATCAATTTTTAAAAATTGTTTTCTTAGTTTCCAGTTCATTAATTTCTGCTCTGATCTTAATTATTTCATTCTGCCTGGAGCTCTTAGGGTTGGATTCTTCTTGTTTTTCTAGTGCTTTTAGGTGGACAGTTAGGTTATTAATTTGAGATCTCTCTGGCTTTGTTATGAAAGCATTTAGTGCTATCAATTTTTCCCTTAGACCTGCCTTCATTGTGTCCCATAAGTTTTGGTAGGTTGTGTTTTCATTATCATTCATTTCAAGGACTTTTACAATTTCTTTTTGATTTCTTCCACAACCCATTAATTGTTTAAAAGTGTGTTGTTTAGTCTCCAGGAGCTGGTGGAGTATTTGATGTGTCTCTTGTTCATTTCTAGCTTTAAAGCACTGTGATCTGATATGATGCAGGAAGTTACTTCAATTTTCCTGAATTTATGGAGGCATGCTTTATGTCCTAATGTATGGTCTATTTTGGAGAAGGTTTTATGGGCTGCTGAGAAGAATGTGTAGTCGGTAGAGTTGGGGTGAAAAGTTCTGTAGATGCCCATTAGATCTAGTTGATCTATGGTGTTCTTGAGCTCTATTATTTCTCTGTTGATTTTCTGCTTGTATGATCTGTCTATTGATGATAGTGGAGTATTGAAGTCTCTGACTATGATGGGACTAGGCGTCCTTGGTGGAGATCTCTCAGTCTTCTCACTTTCATTGGCTTTTTTGCATTGTGGTCTACCCATTCTGGGGCAAGACTTTATTCTATTGAGGAGGAAGCAAGATGTTGTCCTTGCAGGATCTTCAGAGGGTGTTCTGTTTTAAATGTGAACTGGATTGGTGTACTAGTGTATGATGGGATTAAAAGCACAGATGTGCAGATTGTAGAGATTGCATGTACTTCAAAGGTACCTGGGGAACTAGGAGCTCTGGCCTACTCACTCCACTTGCACGTACTCTTCAGCACATGGGAATCACGGGTTGAGGAACCAGGCGCCAGGAAGCTGGAGAGCCAGAGGCAAGAGGCCTGCTCCTATAGTGGCCTGCGCACTCTCTGACTCAGGGAAATAAGAATGTTGTTACCCAGGGGCCAGTTAGGATATCAGAGCAACAGGCCTGTTTCCACAGCTCTCACACAGGGACCAGGACTTGCCAAGGCAGGTGAAGGGGGACCTACTGGGACAAGAAAACTGGGAGGATTCAGGGAACAGGGATCTGGCCTACTCACTCTGTGCTTGCCACATGCACCCTCCGGTGCAGGGTCTCTGGGACCCAGGAACATTTTGATCAGGAAGGCAGAGCAAGGGGTCTGCTTCAGCAGCAAGCTTGCAGGGTCCAAATTAAAAATATTATTTATTAATTTGTTTGCAAGCAGAAAGAGATAGAGAGAAGAGAGACAAACAGAGAGGATGGGCATGCCAGGGCCTCCAGCCACTGCAAATGAACTCCAGATGCATGTGCCACTTTGTGCATCTGGCTTTAGGTAGATACTGGGGAATTGAACCCAGGCCATGAACAGCAAGCTTTAACCACTGAGTGATCTCTCCAGTCCTTGCCTTGTTTTTAAATGAGGGGAATTTTCTTCTGGGGCTGTGTAGAGTTGAGGCTTTTAGGGCAGCACAGTCTGCCAAATGCTGCTGTTTTGTTTTTGTGGTGCTGGGATTGATCCCAGGTACTGCTTTTGTGGTCTGAAATCACTTAGTGATATTTTGTTTTCTGCATCACTGGACAATGTCATAACTGTATAAAGAACTTGAGCTGATGCATATGTTATCTTCAAACTTATATATTTTTAAAAATGTATATATTTTTGATTTTTCGAGGTAGGGTCTCATACTAGCTCAAGCTGACCTGGAATTCACTCTGTATTCTCAGGATGGCCTCCAACTCATGGCGATCCTCCTACCTCTGCCTCCTGAGTGCTGGGATTAAAGGTGTGCACCACCATGTCTGGCTTTTAAAAATATTTTTATTTATTTATTTAATTGCAAGGAAAGAGAGAAAGAGAGATAGAGAGAGAGAGAGGGAGAGAGAGAGAGAGAAAGAAAGAAGGAGGGAGAGAATGGACCCCTCAAGGCCTCCGGCCACTTTAAACTAACACCAGATACATGTGCCAATTTGTGTGTCTGGCATATAAAGTGGGTTCTGGGGAATCAAACCCAGGACATCAGGCTTTGCAAGCAAGCACCTTAACTGCTGGTCCATCTCTCCACCCCTTCAATTGTTTTTTAATTTTTATTTTGCAGGCAAGTGCCTTTAAAAATATTGATTTATTTGTAAGAAGAGAGAGAAAGAGATAGAAAGAAGAAAGACAGACAGAGAGAATGAGCATGCTAGGGCCTCCAGCCACTAGAAATGAACTCCAGATGCATGTGCCCCTGTGCATCTGGCTTTGTGTGGGTACTGGGGAATTCAACATAGGGATGTTAGCCTTTGCAGGTAAGTGCCTTAACAACTGAAAAATCTCTCCAGCCTTTTTAAAAATTATTATTTCCTTAAATCCTTTAAAAATATTTATTTATTATTTATTTATTTGAGAGAGAGAGAGAGAATGAGAATGGGTCCAGCAAAGCCTCTAGCCATTGCAAACGAACTCCAGATGCATGTGCCATCTTGTACGTCTGGCTTATGTGGGTCCTGGGGAATAAAACTGGGGACCTTTGGCTTTGCAGGCAAGCACCTTAACCACTAACAATTTCTCCAGCCCCTTATATCCTTTTTAAGGATACTATCTTTGCTGGGTTTGCACCTGTAGCCTGGCTTTCAGTGAAGATACTGGTTTTGCTGGAAGTAAGTGAAAGGATTAACCCTACCCAAGTATGTTAACAAAAGATTGTTGAAGTTTAACAAAAAAGGTAGGAAGAAAGATAGAAATAAAAGGAAGTCAGTATGGTCAGTTTCAGATAATGTGGTGGCAAAACAGAAGGAGGCAGGAAGAGAAGAAAGGAAAGAAGACAGAGATAGGGAGAGAGAGAGGGGGTGGAAACATGCTGACTTAAGGTAGAAGAAGGGGCACAGGCAGGAAGTGCAGGCAGCCTCTTGAAAGTGGAAGGAAGCGTTTTCTCCCCTGAAGCCTCCAAAAGGAATACAGCCTGCCCACCCATTTACACTTCTACCTTCCAGAACTCCGAGACAAAAAACTTGTTCTTCTTAAGGCACTACATTTATAGTCATTTGTTACAACAACCAACCATAGGAAATGCATAGAAATGTCTTATTTTGAGATTGTTATTTGGTTCACATTGTTATTTGGTTCACAAATTGCACGAGACTATTTATTTTATTTACTTATTTATTTATTTGCCAGCAGAGAGATAGGAGAGAACGAGAAAGAGAGAATGGATGCACAAGGGCCTTCCGCCTCTGCAAACGAACTCCAGATGCATGTGCCACTGTGCAATCTGACTTTACATGTGTACTGGGGAATCAAACACAGGCAAGTACCTTAACTGCTGAGCCATCTCTCCATGCCCCAAATTGCATGAGACTTTTAATGAAAGGCATTTTGAGCTGGATGTGGTGACTCCCACATGGGAGGCTGAAGTAAGAGGATCACCATAAGGAGGCTATAGAGCGAGCTCAAGGTTAGCTTGGAGTACAGTAAGACCTTGTCTCAAAACTAACTACATAACTAACTAACTGAAGCTGGTTTAGAAGAGTTAATTAGTAAAGTCAGTGATTTTTATTAATGAAGTCATTTTTAGTTGGGTGTTGGATATTGAACTCAGGGCTTTGCACACAGAAGACAATGAAGAGATTGGTTAGTAGCTAGAGGAGGGGCAGGGTTGTAGCATACCACTTGGAAAATCTAACATCACCTCCCCACACTTCCTCTACATTTAATTCTGGAAATATAAAACCCAGTTTGTTTTCCCTCCTCGGTATAGTTGACATAATTTACCACAATTGACCAGCCTCTTTGAACTGAAATCTGAGACTGTCAATGCTGACTACCCCTGTATTCCTAATCAAAGAAACCCACGCCTGTCTTTCCTGACTATGGTAGGTGGCAGCAGGAAGATCTCTTTTCATGCTTTATCATCATGAGACAAAGGAAATAAAAAGCAGAGAAAGACATCTTGCAGGGATGGCCAGGAGCGTCAGAGACCTGCTCCCGGATCTTGTTATCCAGTTCTTGGTTTGTAAACTAGACTATAAGTTCCTCCCTGGCTCTCAAGCTACCTCATGCTGCCAGCGAGTGAATGAATCCCGGAAAGCATTATAAAATTGTACTCATACTCTTGGTAAGTTGGAAAGTCCTGCTCCACTACACTCCTCATAAGCATTTCCTTCTCACAGCCCTGAAAGTATAATGGTTGGTAATTGTCCCATGGGTGAGTGAGCAAAGCCTCACCTCCCCTGTGGCACTCCTAATACCTGGCCTGAAGGCCTAGTTGGCACATGATACAAGGTGCTTAAAGTCCCAGACAATCTAGAAAGGAACGATTTACTCCTAATGACCTTAGCCGGGGCAGGGAAAGCTCACTGCTGCTCCAGATTTCAAGATAGGTAGAAGTCAGAGTGGGTTGGGACAGTCAAGTATGCCTGAGCAGGGACGTGTTACAACTACAGTTCTGTAAACTCTTGACTCCATTTGCCTTGGGGAGCAAAACCTCTGCTCCTGGCTTTTGCTGCTGGGCCTCTGAGATGCTTGCGAAGAGCAGGCAGCTGCAGCACGATGCTGCAGCCCGGAAGCATCCGCCCCTTGGACAGAAAGATTCCATCCTCCATAGGTTTCTAAGGTCGCATTACTGAGTTGCTTGTGTTATGTATTATTCATGGAGCATCCTGGCTATGGGCTCAACTACATGGCCACAGATGCCCATGTGGGCAGAGGAGCATCACTGCCTGAGAACTCAGACACTCGGTTGGCCTTGATGCAGTTCTGTGACCCTGGTTTGCTCACTATTACCCTCATCACCACTTGGCCTCCACAGACAGCCATCCACACAGACTCTCCCATAGCTCATCAGCTGCCCAGGACCACCTCCAGAAGCAAACCTGCCTGCTCTTCCCTCAGTGGGAGGCTGCAGTGATTGTGGTTGGGGTGAGGAACCCATCACCACTACACTATATCCTAGAAAAGCAAACCCAGTTCTTTCCCCTGATTGATATAATGGCTCTAATTTCACATGATGGACTAGTCCACTTGAATCAAGCCCTGAGACTGGTAGTGTTGACAACCCCTATGTTCCTGACCAAGATGTCCAGGAGCCTGTCCTTCCTGACCATGATCAGGGGCAGCAGGAAGAGCTTGTTCATGGCTTATCCTCATCACACATGTAATACAAGAAAGGGACTGGAGAAGAAATCACCAACCCTGGTTAGAATTAGTCACTCGTTCACTGAGCAGATATCTGTTGAGTGTCAGCACGTAGCCCTGGGAAAATAAAACAAGATCTTGCTCTGATGAAACTTGGAGTTAAGAAAGCTGACAGACAGCCGGGCGTGGTGGCGCACACCTTTAATCCCAGCGCTTGGGAGACAAAGGTAGGAGGATTGTCGAGAGTTCAAGGACACCCTGGGACTACATAGTGAATTCCAGGTCAGCCTGAGCTAGAGTGAGACCCTACCTCGAAAAAAACAAACAAACAAAAAAGAAAGGAAGTTGACAGAGCTACTCATTTCACTAGGTGTGCCAACTAGATTCCTTTTATTTCTCTTTTCTCATCCAGTGAGCACAGAGCAAGAACGCTATGCTCAGCCTTTAACATATACAACAGCTTTAGATAAGCAATGTGTCAATAGTGTCCATGCTACAGGAGCTGCAGCAAGGCAAAGATCTTCTCAAAGTGTGGTCCTAGGCCAGGCAACATCAGTGTTACCTGGGAACTTGTTATGAACCCAGACTTCCTGGTCCCACTCTAAACTGACTTAGTCAAAGACTCTGGGGATGGGAGCCAGAGATGGGGGTAGGAGGATTTTTTTTTTTTTTTTTACATTTTATTTGTTTATTTGAGAGAGAGAACCGGAACACTAGGGTCTCTGGCCAATGCAAAGGAACTCCAGACGCATGTGCCTCCTTGTGCATCTGTCTTATATGAGTACTGGAGGATTAAACATGGGTCCTTAGGCTTCAGAGGCAAGTGCCTTAACCACTAAGCTATTTTTCCAGCCTGGACTTTATTGTATTTTGTTGAGATGGGATCTTATGTAGCCCAGGCTGGCATCAAACTCACTGTGTACCCAAGGTGAGGATGAATTTACAGAGAAGTCATTTTGTGCATGAGGGACTCTCTCTAGCAGTTCTCAAGAACTCAATTATTTGACTTTTTGATGACTTCTCAGGAAAATCTTCTATTTGAATCATCTCTGTGGGGATTTTTCTCCTACAGCTACAGGGATGGTATGGCCAGTCAGAAGCAGTTTGAGTTATAGTAAAAATATTATGTTTGCTAGGCATCATGGCATAATCCCAGCACTTGAGAGGCAGAGGCAGGAAGATTGCTGTGAGTTCGAGGCCAGCCTGAGACTACATAGTGAATTCCAGGCCAGCCTGGGCTAGAGTGAGATCCTACCTCAACATACATACACACATACACACACAGTATTTAACTCATTAAAGTTTAAGTAGAAAAGAGCAATGTTAGACATAGAGAAATGGAGAAACCCAGAGATTCTGATAGGAATGTTAGGGATAATGGTCAGAAGAAGAAAATGGTAAGTTCATTGTGTCACATTAATTTAGCAGATGTTTTCACTGCATTTTGTAACATAGAATGACTAAGCCCTTTCTCAGAGTACAAAGTCCTAACCCATTTATTCTGATCTTCTGAAGGGGTGGGGCACGACTGTGGGTATAGATCTACACACCTGCAATTTGTCAGTTTTTCCTTGCCACCCCAACCCCAGGCATTAGTTTTCATTCTAGCACTGGGGACTCAACATACTCACAGCACATGTTCTACCACTGAACTACACCAGAACCCCTTCTATCTGCAGACACTCATTGTGGCTATAAGCTAGGTGTGTTCCTAGCTTTCCATGAAAAGATTCATATGCACAATCTTGGCACTTAGGAGGCTAAGGCAGGAGGATTGTGACTTTGGGGCCAGCCTAGCCTGGACAGGAAGACTCTATTCTGAAAAATAAGAAATGAATAAATAATAAGGTTTCATTTTCCAAAAAGCTCTTCATAGGGCTAATAAGAATGGGTCTCAGCTCAAGTGATGGCGCTGAGGCAGTGCCATGTTACAAAAAAGTGTCAATGTGTTTAGCACTTTCTTAAAATTTTATTTTAATTTTTTAATTTGTTTGAGAGAGACAAAGATACACACACACAGAGAGAGAGAGAGAGAGAGAGAGGGAAAGAATGGGTACACTAGGGCCTTCAGCCACTATAAACGAATTCCAGACACATGCTCTCTCTACCTTGTGTGTCTGGCTTATGTGGGTCTTGGGAATTGAATCTGGGTCCTTAGCCTTAACTGCTAAGCCATCTCTCCAGCCCCCTCCTTTTTTTTTTTTTTTTTTTTTTTTTTTTTGAGGTAGGGTCTTGCTCTAGCCCAGGTTTACATGGAATTAACTATGTAGTCTCAGGGTGGCCTACCATGCATGGCTTGGTCAGCTCTTTTGCAAAGGGGAAAAATAAATTAGAGCCTCTTGTCCTTAGTCCAAGCAGAGCACTGACTCATTCTGCATGGAAAAGATTAGGAAGTCTGTAATGACAGTATAATTAAAAGAAAAAAATAGGGTTGGGACTATAGTTCAGTGGAAGAGTGCCTACTTAGCATGAGCAAAGCCTTGGGTTTGATCCCAGCACAACACTAAAAATAAGGGAAAGACAAAAGGAAGGGGGAGGGAGGGAGGGAGGAAGAAAGAAAGAAGGAAAGAAAACTCCAGCATTTTTGAGATCGTTATTGCAAATTCCAAGCAAATATGAATTGAGACTATCTCAAAATAATAAATAAATAAACCAGTCTCTGGTGGGTGAGATGTTAGAAATTGTTCTGCCAGGCAAGCTGATGTCCATGAGTATAGAGGGTCTCAAGCCAGAAGTTAAGTGATGTCATTGAGTTCCCTGGCTATTTTCATTGGTGACTTTTTAATTTTTTTTTTGTTTTGTTTTTTGTTTTTCAAGGTAGGGTCTCACTGTGGTCCAGGCTGACCTGGAATTAGCTATGTAGTCTCAGGGTGGCCTCGAACTCATGGTGATCCTCCTACCTCTGCCTCCCAAGTGCTGGGATTAAAGGCGTGCGCCACCACGCCTGGCTAATTTTTTACTTTATTTATTTTTGGTGTTTTTGAGGTAGGGTCTCACTCTAGCCTAGGCTGACCTGGAATTAACTCTTTAGTCTCTTGAATTCACAGCAATCCTCCTACCTCTGCCTCCCAAGTGCTGGGATTATAGGCATAAGCCACCATGCCCAGCTTTTAAAATATATATATATTTGAGAGAGAGTGAGAGAGAAAGAAAGGGAGAGAATGGGCACACCAGGGCCTCTAGCCACTGCAAACGAACTCCAGATTACTGCGCCCCTTGTGCATCTGGCTTACGTGGGTCCTGGAGAATTGAACCGGGGTCATTTGGCTTTGCAGGCAAATGCCTTAACTGCTAAGCCATCTCTCCAGCCCGACTTTTTTATTTGTTGGAAAACTCCCGTTTGGGGTTAATGAGGAAGGTTCTTCCTTGCAGTGTGGAAATTTTGCTTGTATTCTTGACCTGTTGTTTCTACAGAAAGGTGGAGTAAATGTTTTTGCATTTTGAAGGAGAATTGTAAAAGATTCAACACAATGTATTTCTTTTTCTGTCTCTTTTTTTCCCCCTCAGTTTTTTCAATGTAGGGTTTCACTCTAGTCCAGGCTGACTGGGAACTCACTGTAGTTCTGGGCTGGCTTCAAACTCACAGGGATTCTCCTATTTCTGCCTCTTGAGTACTGAAATTAAAGGTGTACATGATCATACCCAGCTATATTTCTTTTTTTAAAAATAAATTTATTTATTTATTTATTTATTTATTTATTTATTTGAGAGAGAGAGAAAAAGACAGAGAGAGAGAGAGAGAGAGAGAATGAGGGAGAATGAGGGAGCAAGAGAATAGGTGCGTCAGGGCATCCAGCCAATGCAAAGAAACTCCAGGTGCATATGCCCCTTGTGCATCTGGCTTATGTGGGTTCTGGAGACCAGAACCTGGGTCCTTTGACTTTGCGGACAAGCGCCTTAACTGCTAAGCCATCTCTCTACCCCTGTATTTCTTTTTATAAAAAATGTTTTATTTATTTATTTGGGAGGGGATGGGTGATTCACCAGGGCCTTTTGTCACTCCAAATGGAATGCCAGACACTTTTGGGTTCTGGCTTTATGTGAGTGGCTGGGGAATTAAACCCAGGCCAGCAGGATTTGTCAGCAAGCACATTTAACCACAGAATCATCTCCCCAGCCCACTCAATACAATGCTTTTCTTTCTTTTCTTTTCTTTTTTTTCTTTCTTTCTTTTTTTTTTTTGAGACAGAGTATCTCTCTTGCCAATGCAAAAAATAAATAAATAAATAAATAAATAAACAAACAAACAAACAAACAGTTTTTAACCTCAAAGGGAATAAGGGATAGTTTATTATTCTGGAGCCAAATATGTGTGACCACGGCCTAGGAACACATTTAGCTTACCATAAATTCTATGTTTCAATGTAGTTAACAGTAGTTTCATAAAGTTTTTTTTTTTTTTTTCCTGAGGTAAGTTCACCAGGCCTTTTGTCACTCCAAATGGAATGCCAGACACTTTTGGGTTCTGGCTTTATGTGAGTGGCTGGGGAATTAAACCCAGGCCAGCAGGATTTGTCAGCAAGCACATTTAACCACAGAATCATCTCCCCAGCCCACTCAATACAATGCTTTTCTTTCTTTTCTTTTCTTTTTTTTCTTTCTTTCTTTTTTTTTTTTGAGACAGAGTATCTCTCTTGCCAATGCAAAAAATAAATAAATAAATAAATAAATAAATAAATAAATAAATAAACAAACAAACAGTTTTTAACCTCAAAGGGAATAAGGGATAGTTTATTATTCTGGAGCCAAATATGTGTGACCACGGCCTAGGAACACATTTAGCTTACCATAAATTCTATGTTTCAATGTAGTTAACAGTAGTTTCATAAAGTTTTTTTTTTTTTTTTTTTTTTCCTGAGGTAAGGTCTCACTCTAGTTCAGGCTGATGACCTGTAACTCACTCTGTAGTCCCAGGCTAGCATCCAATTCACAGTGATCCTCCTCCCTCTGCCTCCCAAGTGCTGTGATTAAAGGCGTATACCACCATGCCCAACTTAAAGTATTTATAGTGACAGAAAAAATAAAATCATAACCCAAAATAGATGTGCCTAATAGTCACAAGGATGTGAGGTCAAACATAGGGGCAGGTAATAAATAAATGGCTATTTAAGGGACTAAGATAACTCAAGAAAATTTGGCTCTGGACCTATGAGCTTTCCCTGAAGTTCCAATCAGCCTTGTATGCTTAACACAGACGCAACTGTTTTTCTGGGAACTTCAGTTGTTGGCCAAGCATCACATTTTATATATGCAGAGTGCAAATATTGTTTTCTGTCCCCCATTGTTAGGAAGAGTCACTTTTAGGATCTGATAAAGATAGGACAGAGTATGGAGGAACATAGTCTTCAAGAGAGAAATAGCTGGTAAAGCCATTAGGGAATACATTTCTGGAGCACGTCAACCCCATTAGCCATTATGACTTGCCAATTTGCATTGCGGGGGCTTGCTAATCTCTGTATTCTTCCAATTTTAGGATATGTGCTGCTGAAGCAAGCCCTGGATTTTTTTTTTTTTTTTTTTTTTAGTTAGTGTCTCACTCTAGTCCAAACTGACCTGGAACTCACTCTGTAGCTCAGGTTGGTCTTGAACTGAAAATCCTCCTATCTCAGCTTTTGGAATGCTGGGACTAAAGGCATATACCACCACACCCAGCCTGATTTTTTTTTTTTTTTGAATCCTTTGTATTTGACATAACAAATATCAAATGCCATATTATAGGAGTATTATCCCTGAAGTTAAAATAATCAATAACATAGTGATGTAGAAATTTGGAGCCTAGGAGGGGTCCCCCAGAATTTATGAACCCCAAATTTGGGGTCCTGTCCTACCTTTAATAAAGAATTAATAAAGATGGACTCAAGAAGGATATATTATGAATTATTAAGTTTATTTAGGGGAAATTACTAACTGTGGGGTTTATTTAAGGGAGATTGTAATTTAAGAGAACTGAGGCTTTTTAAAATTTTGTTATTTTTTTGATTTTAGAGAGAGCTAGAGAAAGATAGTACAAGAGAGAGACAGAGAGTGAGAATTGGTCTACCAGTGCCTCAGCCATTACAATCGAACTCCAGACATTTGTGCCACCTAGGGGGCATGTGCAACCTTGCACTTGCCTCTCCTTTGTGCATCTGGCTTACATGGGATCTGGAGAGTTGAACATGGGTCTTAGGCTTTGCAGGCAAGCACCTTAACCACTAAGCCACCTCTTCAGCCCAGAACTGAGGCTTTTACAGAGAGATTAAAGCTACAAATGCATGGGAGGTAAGAGAAACTCGGGCTTTTAAAGAGAGATTAGAGTAAAGCTGCAAGCATGCGGAGGATAGAATTTAGGAGCTTCTGTAAGGAAACTTAGAAGGAACACACATGGCATCTGCTGTGTGCTTTCCTATGGAGGGAAGTTCCGAGGGCAAACAGTGAGGCTCATGGAAGAGTGAGAGGGAGGATATCAAAGCCAAGACCAAGAAATTCAGAGAAATGAGTAATGAAGAGAGATAACTCAAAGTTACTCTGACTTTAAGAAAATTACATAGGTATCAGGCCTGGAGTTAGTGAAAGCACCCACATGGTAAATCTAGAGTGTAAAGGAAATATGCATGTGGTAGATTCAGAGATCGAGGAAAACCATGCATGTAATCAAAGTGAGAAGTTACCCCAAACTATAAAACAAAGGCAAGCAGAAGAGTTCCCCAGACCAAGAAACAGTGTTTATGCTCTCCCCGCTCACCCAGAAGCTAGACTCGAGGGTATCCAAGCAGAGATGAGAGGGAGCCCAGAGAGAGCTCCATAAAGAAGAAAAAGGCCCATACAGGAAGAAGTTGAGAACCTTTATATGCAAGTGGAAGACCTGATTGGTTTGCAGCACACTTGGGCCAGCCCATCTAGGTAGCATTCTAAGCTGTGGGCATCAGGAAGTGCTACAGATCAGTCTTGAGCAGACAAGAGTTCCATTCTTGTGCCAGGGCATGTGGGGTGGCATCTTCTCGTCTCTCTGGGTCTCAATCTCTACCTGAAACTACCTAAAGGATGCTAGCTTTCTCCTATCTTCCTTCAGTACTATAACCTAAGGAAGGAAAGGCAGCAGATGAGGGAAACAGGATTTTAAACAGCCAAAATTTACTTTTTTTTTTTTTTTTTGGTTTTTCAAGGTAGGGTCTCACTCTAGCCTGGACTGACCTGGAATTCACCATGGAGTCTCAGGGTGGCTTCGAACTCACAGCGATCCTTCTACCTCTGCTTCCCGAGTGCTGAGATTAAAGGTGTGCGCCCCATGCTCAGCTGGCACTTTCTTTTTTCTTTTCTTTTTTTGTTTTGTTTTGTTTGGTTTTTGTTTTTCAAGGTAGTTTCACTCTAGTCCATGCTGACCTGGAATTCACTATGTAGTCTCAGGGTGGCCCTCAAACTCATGTTGATACTCCTACCTCTGCCTCCCCAGTGCTGGGATTAAAGGCGTGAGCCACCACACCCAGCTCCTTTTTTGTTTTGTTTTGTTTTGTTTTTGTTTTTTGAGGTAGGCTCTTGCTCTAGCCCAGATCAAAATTTACATTTTAAAAATACTAGATGGATTGTATATTTCCTCATGTTTTTGTACTATTAGTTTTCTGAACTGTTCTTTTTTTTTTTTTTTTTTTTTTTTTTTTTTGGTTTTTTTTTTGAGGTAGGGTCTTGCTTTAGCCCAGAATTCACTATGACCTGGAATTCACTATGTAGCCTCAGGGTTGCCTCAAATTCATGGCAATCCTCCTACCTCTGCTTCCCAAGTGCTGGGATTAAAGGCACATGCCACCACATCTGGCTGTTTTTTTTTTAAATTTTATTTTTATTTGTTTAATAGAGACAGAGGGGAGAGAGAGAGAGAGAGAGAGTGATAATCGGCATGCCAGGGCCTCTAGTCACTGCAAACGAACTCCAGACGCATGCACCACCATGTGCATCTGGCTTACATGGGACCTGGAGAATTGAACCTGGGTCCTTAGGTTTCACAGGCAAGCCCCTTAACCACTAAGACATCTCTCCAGCCCTGTTGTTGTTTTGAGGTAGGGTTTCACTCTAGCACAGGCTGACCTGGAACTCACTCTGTAGTGCCAGGTTGGCCTTGAACTCATAGCGATCCTCCTACCCCAGTCTCCTCAGTGCTAGGATTAAAGGCATGTGCCACCATGCCTAGCTTATTCTATTGTTTTGGTTAGAGAAGTACTCTTTTCAGATGCTGGTGTCCACTGTGGTGACTGTAAACTCACCATAAGGCTGAGAAGAAGTAACAGTGGAATGCTCAGCACTGAAACACCTCTATTATACCCTCAAAGGCTAAGGGACCATTGAGGAAAAGGTGGCAGAAAGAATGTAAGAGTCAGGGGAAGGAGAGGAGTGCTTACAATACTGTCTTCCAGCCACAAAATGGTCATGATATTCATGACCCGACAGTGGCTTATGTTACCTACAAAAGACCTGCATAATAAGAGGGAAAATATGATGGCATCAAAATAGAAGAGACTTGCTAGGTATGGTGGAGTACACCTTTAATCCCAGCACTCTGGTGGCAGAGGTAGGAGGATCACTGTGAGTTTGAGGCCACCCTGAGACTACATAGTGAATTCCAGGTCAGCCTGGGCTAGAGCGAGACCCTACCTCAAGAAACTAAAAAAGAGAGAGAGAGAGACTAGTTGGAAAGAAGAGGGGATTTAGTGGAGGAGGGCTTGTGGGGTAAGAAGGAGGGTGGTAAGGGGGGATTGTGGTCATGGTGTAGTGTTTATGTTTATGTTTATGGAAGTTACCAATAAACAGTTTTTTAAAAAAATATCCAACCAGGTGTGATGGCGCAAACCTTTTAATCCCAGCACTTGGGAGGCAGAGGTAGGAGAATCACTGTGAGTTTGAGGCCAGCCTAATAATTCTAGATTTTTATTTTGGTTCGTTGATTCCGTAGCTACAAACTGATGTGATGACATTGTTACTGAGTCTGTGGATATTTCTAGATTCTTGGCATGTACTCAAAGAATTGAAGAAAGGTGCTCACAAGTAGTCATGCACAAAGTTACTTTATTAAGAGCAAAGCAATAGTAAAAGTTTGCATACATACGCTGTGAAAGGGGAAGCAGGCCATTGCAGTGGAGGGTACTCCAGGTCAACAGGATGTGCTCTGGGGCTTCTTTTTACAGGACTTTTTTTCAGGCTTACACTTTGTTATAGTCCATCTTGATGGGGAAGGCGTGGTGGCAGGGGCCTGACGCAGCTGGCCCCATTCGTCCACAGTGAGAAAGCAGAGAGCGGTGAGAGCCCCTTCATCAGTATCTTCAGCGGCTGGTAATTTGGGTGATGCTCTAGTTTGAGTGACAGGTTTGGGTTATATAGTGGTTTTTTTTTTTTTTCTGTTGGGTTTGTTTCTTCCCATGATAAATCTGATTTTAATCAGATGTATGCCAATTATACATAGGCATAAGATGGTAGGGGCTTCTCCCAAAAGGTTTACTGAATGTCTGGGCGTGGGGAAAGTGGTGCATGCCTTTAATTCTGCCAGAGGTAGGAGGATCACCATGAGTTCCAAGTCGGCCTGGGCCAGAGCGTGACCCTACCTCAATGAAACAAAAACAAAAGAGCAAAAAGTATTAATGAGCAGAGTCATCCTCCAAATGGGATTTTTTTTTTTTTTTTTTTGAGGTAGGATCTTACTCTAGCTGAGGCTGACCTAAAACTCACTCTGTACTCCCAGGCTGGCCTCAAACTCACAATGATCCTCCTACCTCTATCTCCTGAGTGCTGGGAATAAAGGTGTGCACCACCACACCTGGCCCCAAGTGGGAATTTAAAAAATATTTTTCTAGTTATTAATTTATTAATTTACAAGTAGAGAGAGATAGAAAGAAGAGAGACACACAGAGAGAATAGGTGCACCAGAGCCTCCAGCCACTGCCAACAAACTCCAGATATATGAACCACCTTGTTCATCTGGCTTTACATGTGTAGTGAGGAATCAAACTCAGGTCGTTAGGCTTTGCAGGCAAGAACCTTAAGTAGTGAGCCATCTTTCTGGCCCTCCTAGTGGGAATTTTAATGTAGTATGGGATCCTTTTTTCCTCTAGATTTTATTGTAAAATAGGTCATGTAACAAGCTTTTTTAAACACAGAACTTTGTTTTGCTAGGAGATAAAGCACGAAGAGGCAACATCAGAGAAAGACAGATGAGAATGGGGGGATGTTGAGAATAGTTATAGTTTTCAGAATTTATTTTTAGTTCTAACATAACGTCTAAATTTTTGTTTTGTTTTGTTTTGTTTTGTTTTGTTTTGTTTTTGAGGTAGGGTGTCAGTCCAGCCTGACCTGGAACTCAGTCTGTAGTCACAGACTGGCCTTGAACTCACAGTGATCCTCTTACTCAGTGTCATGGGAAACTTTTCTACTGGGGAGACACAAACAAATCTTCACCCCAAATAGGGTAAAGATGGCAGACCAAAGTATGACTACACTAATATCAATTTGGTGAACCAATGAGTTTATTGGGGGGCGGTTAGTTACTTGTAGGAACCTGGGGCCCCCAAAGTAGCCACTTTGATGGAGATTCCTGTGAGAAAATTATTCCTTGGATCCTCCTCCCTCAGCCTTGTGGTGAAGGCTTAGTTACAGTGAGTGCATGGCTACTCCAGAAGCATCACCTCAGCGGAGCTCTTTGTGTCGGGATTACCCCCACACATGCTCCTCCCTCAGCCTTGGGGTGAGAGCTTGAGACCCCAAACAGCACATCAGTGGGGCTCACTCTCTCGGGGATTTTCCCCATGAGTGATCCTCCCTCAGTCTCAGGGTGAGAGATTACTTACAGAGCACGGAGACTCCAGGGACACCACTTCAAGGGAGATCATTGTTCCTAGATCTTTTACTCTCTACATGTCTATCTCCCCATGAGATCTTGTGTGTTATTGTATACAGCTAGCACAGGGGGCATGTATTATGGATGGGGTCTGATGACTCTTCCCACATCTTCTCTTGTGAGTTGACCCAGCTGCTTTTGAGTCTTTTTGTTTTATTTTATTTATTTGAGAGAGAGAGAGGCAGATGAGAGAGAGAGAAAGAAAGAGAGACAGAGACAGAGAGAATTGGCACACTGGGGCCTTCAGCTGCTGCAAATGAACTCCAGACACATGCACCACTTTGTGCATCTGGCTTACATGGGTCCGGAGAATAGATCCAGGGTCTTTGACTTTTCAGGCAAGTGCCTTAGCTGCTAAGCCATCTCTCAAGCCCCCAGCTGCTTTTGATAAAGCTTGCAATAGTTGTTTACGCTTTTCAATGTAGAGGAAATTTGCCATACAATACACAGCCTCCCAAATGCTGAGGTTAAAGGTATGTACCATGTCCTGCATAACCTCTAAATGTTTAAAATTAATTAAATATATATATATATATATATATATATATATATATATATATATATTTATTTAAGAGAGAGAGACAGAAAGAGGCAGTCAGAGAGAAAGATAGAGAAAGAGACTGAGTATGGGTGTGGTGTACCAGGGCCTTCTGCTACTGAAAACAAATTCCAGGTGAACAGGTAAATGTGCCACTTTGTGCATCTGGCATTACATGGTGCTGGGGAATCAAACACAGGCCATCAGGCTTTTGCAAGCAAGCACCTTTAACTGCTGAGCCATTTCTCCAGTCCAAATTTCCTATTTATTTATTTTAAAATATTTTATTTATTTATTTATTTATTTGAAAGAAAGAAAGAAAGAAAGAGAGAAAAAGAAAAAGAGAGAATGGGTGCACTATGACCTCTAGTCACTGCAAATAAACTGCAGATGCATGAAGCACCTTGTGTATCTGGCTTATGTGGGTACTGGGGAATCGAACCTGGGTCCTTAGGCTTTGCAGGTAAGCATCTTAACCATTAAGCTACCTCTGCAGCTCATCATATTTATTTTCAACACTTTAACTTATATGTTGCTTCTACAGCTCTTATTAATTTTTAAATTACACATCAGATAAACAGAAATCTGTAAAAATAAAAACCAAGCAAGCAAAAAAGAGAAATCTGTGCTATCTGATGATATTTATTCTTAGCCTTTGGGTTGGTGGAAGCTCAGGGTCTGTTCATACATTCCACAAGGATGTATATAATAGTTACAGGATATGTAAGGGGCTAAGACCGCCCAAGGTAATGTGGCTGTAGACTTACATACAACATTCCAACTTCCTGTCATCGCTAAAGTTCTAATCAGCCTCAAATAAATACCATAGGCAAGGTTTTTATTTTCTAGGAACTCACTATGCAAGCCATTTTGGCCTGGAATTAGCTATGTAGCCCAGGTTAGCATCAAACTCATTCTCCTGCCTCAGCCTCCTGAATTCTGAGGTTACAGTCATGCCCCACTACACCTGGGAAAGAAATGCATTTCTAGTATGAGCTCAGTACATATGATGACAAGGAGACTTTGGGTCAGAATGTTCTACCTGGTACTATTCAAATCACCTGCTTTTGTAGCCACCCACTTCGTCCTTGTCAAAGGAATACATCACAATAAGTTAAAAATATATAAATAAATAAATAAAGTTTAAAGGTGCTAATGAGTTTTATCAATTGTAGGACAAAGCATCATCCATCCATAAAATAGAATGTGTTCCCATGAGCCAAATGGTAAGTTTTATGCATGGGAAAGGATTGAGGGATTCAGAAAAGAAGACCAAAATCAGATTGTTCATTATTTTTCTTGTCAGGTACTGGTGCAGAGATAGAACAACAGGGAAAAGATATCAGAATCCTTCATGTAACCTTTTGTGTGGACCATAATGCTGAGGGAATTCCACTACCATGCCATTGAAAGTGATTCTGTTCAAAAATATGGCTGTTATCTGTCTACTCCCATCTTTCCTTCCTTCTTTCCTTCCCTCCTTTTAAACAGAGCTGGAGTTTATTAAAGACATTTTCATAATAGATCTTTGGTACAAAGGTTAATAGAAGGAGACACCCAGAGCAAGAATAGACATATTCACATGTGGGTATGAGCCTTTAAAAAATGTTTTATTTATATTTATTTTTTGAGAGATGGAAAGAGGCAGAGAGAGAGTGAGAGAGAGCGAGAGAGCGAATGGGTGTGCCAGGGCTTCCAGCCACTGCAAACGAACTCCAGACGTGTGGGCCACCTTGTGCATCTGGCTTACGTGGGTCCTGGGTAATCGAACCGAGGTCCTTTGGCTTTGCAGGCAAGCGCCTTAACTGCTAAACCCAAGGGTATGATTTCTTGGAAAGTCAGATGAAGGACCCTATAGCTTGGTTACATTTTGATGACTTGACAGAAATATGAGTTGATTCTGTTACATTTTTAGCCTGACCTGTTGGTGTCCAATGCAGATACCTAGTCCAAAACAATAGCCTCCTGTGATTTTTATTTATCACTCTGGAGAGGCTAGCTGTCTTTTGGAATTTCAAAAACTTTACACTCCTGTGTTCTGGGAAAGTTCACCAGTTTCAAGCATCTGCACAGACTTACTGGCAATGATATTTATAATAAATGCAATTAGGATTCAGTATGTAAGCATTTCTCAGAGAAAAGGGGAGTAGTAAGGACTGTTTCTTTGATGGCACAGTGCAATTATGCTTTGTACTCCATTTGTTGACTTCAGGTACTTGGGCAAGGTAGGTTTTATTGCCTCCTTTTCATTACTAGGGGACACCTGTAGCAGACATGAGCTTAGCCCTTTGGCTCTCTCCTGAGTCTGTACAGCTGTCCACAACAAAGGAGAGAGCCAATTTGAGATAATGAGCACAGGGCAAGGGATGTTTATTTTCTACATCAATAGGCTAGGGGCATGTGAGTTTCGTGATTACACATTTCTCATCATTTATGCTTTTATTAGTGATTTTCTCTCTCTGGGCCTTTAAGCAAGCTACTTCAGCAATAAGAAACTCTGGCATCAGGGCTATTATAGCACCTACGAATGCTGCTTCTAAGATGCAGGAAGGATTTGGGTCACAGATATCTAGTACAGGAACTTTATATAATCACAAGGAAACTATCATGACATTTTCAGGAAAATGGATGCAACTGGAAAACACATGTTAAATGAAATAATTCAGACTGAGAAAGGCAATTGCCACATTGTTTTTAAGACTGTTATTTATTTATTTATTTATTTGCATTCTTGAACGTGTGTGTGTGTGTGTGTGTGTGTGTGTGTGTGTGTGTACACAAAATTCTCTGCACCACTTTCTGTCTGGCTTAGCATAGGTATTGGGGAATTGGACCTGGGTTGGAAGACTTTGTAAGCCAGCACCTTTAACAACTGAGCCATCTGTCCAGCTCCCACATGCTTTATTATATGCAGAACCTAAAATCACAATTATATGTATGGGGCTGGAGAGATGAATCAGTGGTTAAAGGCACTTGTTTGCAAAGCCTGACAGCCCAGGTTCAATTGCTGAGTACCCACATAAAGTCGGATGCATGAAGTGGTGCATGCATCTGGAGTTGTTGTTGTTGTTGTTGTTGTTTGCAGTGGCTAGAGGCCCTCTCTCATTCTTTCTGTGTGTCTGTTTGCAAATAAAAATAAATAAAATTATATATGTGTATACATTCATATTTATATCTATCGCTATGGCAGGTGCTAGAGATGTTGCTCAGTGATAGAGTACCTGCCTAATATGTGCAAAGCCCTGGGCTGATTGCCCAGCACTCCAATATAAAGAGTATTTGTTTATAAGTATACATCAAAGAAAACAGAGCCAGGAGTGGTGGCTCATGTCTATAACCAAACACTTGGGAAACTGTGACTGAAGGGTTGCTATAATTTAAGGCCAGCTTGGGCTGTATAGTGAGCTCCAAGGCTAGAGTGAAACTTTGTCTCAAAAAAAAAAAGGAATTATTGGGCTAGGGAGATGGCACAGTAGTTAAAGGTGCTTGCTTGCAAAGTCTGATGGCCTAGTTCAATTCCTCAGTACCCACTTAAAGCCAGATGCACAAAGTAGTGCATGTGTCTGGAGTTTGTTTGCAGAGTCAAGAGACCCCTAGTGTATCCATTTTGTTTCTCCTCTCCTCTCCTTGCAAATGAATAAATAATAAATTTATTAAAAAACAAATTATTGTCATATCTTTGAGATGTATTTCTATATATGCATATATATGTTTTTAATTGACAGATATATCATATTTATTTACTATGTACATCATGATGCTTTGAAATACATAAACACTGTGGAACAACTAAATTTGGTTGAGTATAATTATGTGTTCCCTCACATAGTTATCATTTTGTGGTAAGAACATTTTATATCCACTTTCAGCATTTTCCAAGGGCACAATCTATTATTAACTATAGTAAACATGTATGTTACACAATAGATCTCTTGAAGTCCTTCATCTCTAGATGAAATTTTGTCTCTTCCACCACTTTCATGGCCCTTGGTAACCACCATTGGAGTGTCATCTTCTCTGAGACTACCTATTTGGATTGCACAAATGAATGAGATCATACGGTGTTTGTCTTTCTATGCTTGACTTGAGTTAATGTGATGTCTTCCAGCTATGGCTGTGTGACTGCAAATGACAGGCCTTAATTCTTTTCTTTATGACTAAATGCTATTCCACTGTGTATATGTACTCTCTCTGTGTGTATACATGAGTGTGTGAGTATGGTATATTCATGTGTGCATGTTGACAGGTGTACCCTATAGGTAAGCATGCAGAGGCCAGAGGATGACATTGCTCTATCACTCTTCTACCTTATTTCCTTATGACAGGGTCTCTCATAGAACCTGGAGCTCACCATTTTTCACCTAGATTGGCTGACCAGTCAGCCATAGTGATCCTCCTGTCTCTGCTCCTTCAGTGCTGGGGTTACAGGTGTGCATGCTCATGCTTAGCTTTTTATATGGATCCTGGGGACCTAACTGTCCTCATGCTTGCTTAGCAAGTGCTTTTACCCACTAAATCATCTTCCCAGCCTTCCTTCCTTCCTTCCTTCCTTCCTTCCTTCCTTCCTTCCTTCCTTCCTTCCTTCTTTCCTTCCTTCCATCCTCCCTTCCTTCCTTCCTTCCTGCCTGCCTCCTCCCTCCCCCTCTCCCTCCTCCTCCCTCCCTCCCCCTCCCCTCCCCTCCCTCCCTCCTTCCTTCCTTCCTTCCTTCCTTCCTTCCTTCCTTATTTTCTTTCTTGGAGGAAGGATTTATTTTGGGTCACAGTTTGAAGGTACAGTCCATCATCTCAGGGACAGCAGAGCAGCATATGGCTGGGGTGGCAGGAGCATTGGGGCAGAGCTTGTGTTTCTGGAGATCAGGAAACAGAGATCAAATAGGAAGAAGGACTGGGATATAAACCTCAAGGTCTGCTTCCCAACAATGCACTTCCTCTAGCTGGGACACACTTTTAAAGATTTCACAACTTCCTGAAAACACATGAGTCTGCGGGGGACATTTTACATCCAAACCAGAGCATTCTACCCCTGGCCACTATAGGCTCATGGCAGTTTTATAATGCATGATGGCTTCAGTCCCACTTTAAAAGTCCCCATAATCTTGCATCACTAACATTGTTCAAAAGTCCAAAGTTTCTTCTAGACTCAAGGGAATCTCTTTTTTTCTGTCTCTTTTTTTTTTTTTTAAAAAGTGTTTTATTTACTTACTTATTTGGGAGAGAAAAAGACAGATACAGAGAAGAAGAATGGGCATGCCAGGGCTTGCTAGCTAGTGCAAATGAACTCCAGAAGCATGTGCCACCTTGTATATCTGGCTTACGTGGGTACTAGGGACTCAAACCTGGTTAAGCTAGCAATCTCTCCAGCCCTTTTTTTTTTTTATTATTTATTTTTTATTTTCCTTGTTCACGGTAATCTCTCAACTGCAGGTCCCACTTACCTGGGCTGACATGCCACTTTCTTAGCACCTCCAACATCCTGGGGTCTCCGTTGCAGCTTAGGCTTCACCTTCACAGATTCATGGACAGCCTATTTAGGAGCTGTCTGCAGGGAATTTGACTTGGTATGCATTGCCAGGCCACAGCAGTCTTCTGGAACCTTGGCACTAGCCTCCATGAATCATCATGGTGGCAGGAGCATGGAACTGCTGGTCACCTTGTTTCCACAGTGGGAAAGCAAAGAACAATGTCCCATGTTTTCTTTATCTATTTATCAGTGGATGAACACTTGGATTCTTCCATTTCTTGGCTACTGTGAATAACATTATGATACATATGGGAATATGATACACATCCTTTTGAGAAAGAGATACTGATTTCACATATTTTGCATAAATAGTAGCAGGATTGCTAAATCACATGGTAGATCTGAGTATTTTTTTTCTACATTGTTTTCCATACCAGATGTACTAACTTATATTCCCACAATAATGTGCCAGGATTCATTTTTTCCTACATCCTTGTCAATAACTGTTTTGTGGTTTTCCTTGGGAATTCTATTTCCATTTACTTCAGATGGAGCGGGCAATGACAGACCTAATATGTGATTCTATTCAAGTCCAGCTTGGTGAACTAATGCCTTTATTGAGGTTATTCACAGGAGCATCTGTGAAGAGTTACTTACTGGAGCACTGGTCACTGGGGTAGCTGTATGTTGAAAAGTCCAGCCCAGTATGGGCGATGACTCATAAATGCTCATCACTGGAGAACCCTGCACAACTTCTAAGCAGCTTCCCCCGCCCCCAGGAGAGTCTCCCAGCAAGTTTTTTAAAATTATTTATTTATTTATTATGTTTTAATATTAATTTATTTATTTGCAAGTACAGAGATACAGAAGGGGGCTGGTATAGGTGTACCAGGACCTCTGGCAACTGTAAATGAATTCCAAACACATGTGCCACTTTGTGCATCTGGTTTACATGGATACTGGGGAATTGAACCTGGGTCAGCAGGCTTTGTAGGCAAGCACCTTAACCACTGAGTAATCTCTGTAGCCTTATTTACTTATTTATTTGTAAGCAGAGACAGAGAAAAGAGAGACAGACAGAAAGAGAGGATGGGCACAAAGAAAGAATGGGCACACAAGGGCCTCTAGTCACTGCAAATGAACTCCAGATGCATGTGCCACTTTGTGCATCTGACTTTATGTGGGTGCTGGAAATTGAACTCAGGTCACTAGGTTTTAAAAGCAAGTACCTTAACCACTAAGCAATCTCTCCAGTCTTAGTCCCAGCATTTTTTGTTAGTTATATAACCTTGGTGTGGAGAAGCATTTAAGAGTTTTGTAAGTTTTATGAACCTCAAGAGACTCCCTCTCTCAAGCCAGAGGGAACAGCTAAACAACACCAGCTATGGTGTGTGTAGGGGTGGTGGTGGGGAAATCTTCCCCATGGACTCATGAAGTGCCGCTAGTCCTTGGACTGGTTTTCAGATTTTAATTTGTATATGTGTGTGTGACATATATATGTAGGTATGTTTGTGTGCTTGTAGGCACATTTGTGTGGAGATCAAAAGTTGAAGGTGGGTATCTTCCTTGGTTATTCTCTACCTTACTTATTTTATTTATTTATTTTATTTTTATTTATTTATTTAATAGAGGCAGAGAAAGGGGGGAGGGGAGAGAGGGGGAGAGTGGCCTCCAGCCACTGCAGAAAAACTCCAGATACATGTGCTACCATGTGCATATGGCTTACGTGGGTACTGGAGAATTGAACCTGGGTTCTTAGGCTTTGCAGACAAGCACCTTAACAGCTAAGCCATTTCTCCAGCCTGATCTCACTCTTGACAGTTCAACCTTATGTTCTTTATACATAATGTGAGAAGTTACTCACTGAGACACCGTTTAAGTGTTGAGAACTCACTGGGGAATAAAACTCATATTTCTACCCTCATGGATCTTTCAGTCTAGTGGAAACATTACAGTCTGTCTGGTATTATTTTGTTGCTTACTTATTTATGTTTTTATAATGTTGCATGATTAACAAAGCAATAATATGTCTTGAGATTCATTAATCACTTAACCCTTGAACTTTCGTGATCTTTCCTTTCTTAAAGCCAATTCCTCAAATGAGAATAATTAGATAGATCAAGGTTCAGCATGACCAAGACAGATAAGATAATTACAAACAACCTCACCCTATTTTGGTCTTTCCATTAAAATGATTTTTTTTTTCTCCTGAAAGAGATTTGGCTGAAGTATCTGGCTTAGCTGATGGCAGAGAACCAATAATAAAACACAAATATTAAGTTGAGATGTGGGCTGGGGAAATTGTTCAGCAGTTAATGGACTTGCTTGCAAAGCCTGATGGCCAGGGTTTGATTCCCTAGTACCCACGTAAAGCCAGGTGCACAAATCGGCGCCTGTGTCTGGAGTTCATTTGCAGTGGCAGGAAGCCCTGGCATGCCCATTTTCTCTCTTTCTCTCAATCTCTCTCTCTGTGCAAATAAAAAAATATTTTAAAATTTAGACTTGACAAGTTTATATATATTTATAAATATATACATATCTTTATATATTATAAATTTATATAATAATGACAAAATAATAGGGAATCCAAATTAATTGATTTTGTACTTTTGAAATGCAACAGAACTTTTTATTTATTTAGACACAGGGCCTTGGTATGTAGCTCAAATAGGCCTGGAACTCCTGATTCCCCTACCTCATCCTCCTGAATGATGGGACGACACGGTGCCCACCATGACATGAGAACAAATTCTACTTCGCTGATTATGCTGAATTCAGATGATTGTGTTGAGATGGTTCTCTTATGTCTTTAGGCTGGACTCCAGTGATTCTCCCATCTCAGCCTTTCAGTTCTGGAACTAACAGGCATATGCACCACACTAGACTCAAGATTCTGAGTCAATGGCTACGTCGATTGCCTTTCATTTCTTGTCCACTAAAGTTGGTGAATGATGAATGGTGAGAAAGCATGTTCTATAGCCAAGTTACTCCAGACTTCTCCAGGAAATACCATAAGAAAGATGAGCGCCACCATGGAAAAACCCCACCAAAATACATGAGCCGTGACTGAGACACGATGGTTTGTCTTTTCAAGAAAAGGTGATAATAGTAAAAAGCTCCCAGGTCTGTTATTTATTTATTTACTTATTTATTTATTTAAGAAATACAGAGAGGGATGGATAGATGGCTCAGCAGTTTAGGTGTTTGCCTTTAGAACCTAAGGACCGGAGTTTGATTCCCCACTACCCATGTAAAGCCAGATGCACAAAGTGACGCATGCATCTTGACTCTGTTTGTAGTGGCTGGAGGCCCTGGCAAACCCATTCTCTCAATCTCTCTTCTATCTCTCTCTGCTTGCAAATAAATAAATAAAAATAAGAAAAAAAAAACACAGACACAGAGAAAGAGAGAGAGAATGGGGGTGTCAGGACCTCCTGCCACTGCATATGAACTCCAGACACATGTACCACTTTGTGCATCTGGCTTTACATGGGTACTGGGGAATCAAATCCAGGCCATTGGGCAAGCAAGCACCTTTAATTACTGAGCCATCTCTCTAGCATGCAGATCTGTTTTACTGATGACAGGTCATAACGCCATGTTTTAAAGAGTTCTTGAAGGGTTAATGGTTAAATGTGGTGTCACTAGGGAATGAGGGACACCCAAGGAGTCTTTTCCATTCATATATTTATGGTAACAGTTTCTGAGTAAAGAATATGAATCACTAAGCAAGGGTCTGGAATTCAGGAATGCAAAAGATAGACCTGATCTTTGCCTATAAGACACCATTGTTTTGTGGGAAAAGCAGAACTGACAAAGAAATTGAAAGTGACCAGAGTCAGTAGAGGAAAGAGCTCTCCTGAGAAGGACAACCGGCCCCTATTTGACAATCAGGGCAGGTTTCTAGGGGGGAGGGGGAGAATTGCACAAACTGAAATACTGAAATCTGAAGTATTAAAAGACAAAAAAAAAAAAAGACAGAAGAGTGTTTCTAAGGGAGAACATCATGAGGGAGAAAAACTCAAGAGGTAAGAGAGGGAAAGTTTGCAATATGTAAGGAAATAAAAATAAGTAGTATACGGGTGGATTGGAGAAATAGTAAGGGGGCAGGTCCTCATATCTCCCCCATATTTTCACAGTATCTGGCATTATTAGTCAAATTGGAAGTAGTATTATTTAAAATATCCATCTTAACTACAGGATTCCTAATATGTGTAGTGTCATCCAAATGGTGGCATCCAGAGGAGACTGTGAGTGTATGGGCCTCCTTTAAGTAGGTGGTAAAATGGTACAATTGCTCTCAATCTAGATCAACAAACTTGTTTTGGAGCAGCCTGCTATACTAGGCCCCAGGGGACCAGACCAAACCAGAATGGTTCATTTATTCAACTTGGCACTTAAATGAGCTTGGAAACAAACCTGCTTTCTTAAGAGTTCCAGTCAACCTGAGTCAGTGCCATAAAGAAATGCCCTCTGTTTTGACTGATAAGGAAAATGTCCTTGCACCCACAGAAACACTTTTTGTCCTCTGCTTCAGCTTCCTTCAGCTATTTTGTCTTTCTTCTTTCTTCCTTCTTTACCTTCTTCTTCTTTCTTCTCCTTCTTCTTCTTTTTGTTTTTTTGAGGTAGTGTCTTGCTGTAGCCCAGGCTGACCTGGAATTCATTATGTAGTCTTGGGGTGGCCTGGAACTCACGGTGATCCTCTTACCTCTGCCTCCTGAGTAGTGGGATTAAAAGTGTGCACCACCATGCCTGGCTTTTAAAATTATTATTTTAATCTATTTATTATTATTATTATTGGTTTTTCGAGGTAGGGTCTTACTGTGGTCCAGGCTGACCTAGAATTAATTATGTAGTCTTAGGGTGGCCTGGAACTCACAGAGATCCTCCTACCTCTGCCTTCCGAGTGCTGGGATTAAAGGCATGTGCCACCACACCTGTCTCAGTTATTGTCTTCTTACAAACAAACTTGCTCTGCTTTAGAATACCAATTACATCTTTAAGCTACATTTGTTTTGATTTTGTCTTTTTTTTCTTCATTCCAAGGATTGAACCTAGGACTTCACACATTGCAGACAAGTCCCTAAGTGCTCTATTACTGAGCTCCTCAGCCCCTCTAATTTTGTCTTTTTAAAGTATAAATATTTTATTAACATATATTAATTATACACAGTACTGAGTTTAACTATGACAGTTCCATATATGTGCATAATGTGCTTTAATTGTATTCACTTCTGTTACCTTTTCTCTTGTGCCTTAATTTTGTCTTTTGGTAGTCCCTTTTCTCATTCTTTTCTGTGGTCCTGAAATTCTAGTATATTCCATAACATTAATGTTAATGAATTAATATTTACCTGTTACTCCAGTTTCCATCTGCACAGAGCTCGGATTCATGTGTATCTCAAAGATTAGCTTCCCTCCTTTTCATGTTTTTTTTTTCTTCCAGGTAGGGTCTCGCTCGAGCCCAGGCTGACCTGGACTTCATTATGCAGTCCCAGGCTAGCCTCGAACACAGAGCGATCCTCCTACCTGTGGCTCTGGAGTGCCGGGATTAAAGGCGTGCGCAACCACGCACAGCTAATGTTTTTGTTTTGTTTTGTTTTGTTAATGCAGACATTCGTTTTCAACAGTTTCTCTTGGCGTCTACTAAGCTGTCCTTTAAAAATTGCCCAAACTATCCACTTACAACGTGCTTCCAGGCAAGGCAAATTCCCTCAGTTAAGATGGCGTGACAGCCTTCGCTTGCCCTAGTCCAGCTTCCGTCAGTGTCACATCAATGACTTCCCTTCAGACTTCGGTTTTCCCACAAAAAAGATGGCGCCGCCGCTTCCGGTTCCGGCCTGTTGCGGTGTGGGGCGGTGAGTGTTCCTGGGTCCGGCCGAGTCTCCGCCGCTTTTCTCCTCGGGTTCTGGAGCGCTTTGGGAGCGGAGCCTGGAAGTGGGGCGGGGGCCGGGCACGCCCTTCATTCCACCGCTCGGTCTGGTCTCTGGCTGGAAGTTACGGAGGTGTCCTCGGGCGCCTACCACTTCCTGCCAGCCCTCCGCCCGGCCGCCCACCGCAGCCTCTGCCTGGGCCATCGGCGCTTACGAGCCCCTGCGCCTGTGTGCTGCCAGCCTCTCTCCTCTTACCCCTCTCTCTTCTCTTCTTTAACTCTTCTGTCTGCCGTTTTCCTTTCCCAGTAGCCTTGATGATGTTTTGTTTACATAACATTTGCCCATTTGCATTGTACTATTCGGTCAATTTTGTACATTAGCAGAACTTTGCATCTGTCATCACAATCTTAGAATATTGCCATCACCACAGTAAGGTAGTGGATTCCAAAGCCTACTAGCTTCCCTCTCCACCATTGACCCCCTAGTTCTAGACAAGTACCAGTGTGCTTTCTGCCTATTGTTTCTAATGTATGCACTTATGCCAGTTAGGATCTTTGCAAAGCTTGTCCTTGTGACTCGTATCAGAACCTCATTCCTTTATTGCTGAACAATGCTCTGTTGGATGTTTATATAGTTTTTTTTTTTTTTTTTCGACGTAGGGTCTCACTCTAGCACAGGCTGACCTGGAATTCACTATGTATTCCTAGGGTGGCCTTGAGCTCATGGTGATCCTCCTGCCTCCCAAGTGCTGGGATTCAAGGCATGCACCACCACGCCCAGCTCATATATAGTTATTTATCTCTTAATCATTTGGGTATTTGGGTCCTTAGTGTTTGGGCTATTACCCAAAAAGCTACTGGGAACATTTATGCAGAATTATTATGGGGGCATTTGTTTCCTCCTTGATCACATACCTTGGAGTACAATTGTCAGCTCAAAGTGTAACTGTTTAATGTCCATAGGAACTGCCCATCTATTTTCTTTCTGTTCCATTGATCTATGTGTCTGTCCTTGTGTCTTCTTTATTGTAGGTAGAATTTTTCATTTATTTTCTTTGTGACAGTATCTTGTTATATAGCCCAGGCTAGACTCAAGACCCTCCTGCTTATACTTTTTAGGTGCTTGGAGTCCATCTGGCATCATTGACTTTATTTTTAGGTCAATTTGGGGACTATTACCATCTTAAAATATTGTTGTTTTTATCCATGAACATAGAATGTCTTTCTTTCTCTTTAGATCCTTACTTTGTTCTGCCACTTAAAAAATTTTACTGTACATGTCTTACACATTTATTTGTTTATTTTTTCAAGGTAGGGTCTCACTCTAGCCAGGCTGGCCTTGAACTCATGGCTTTCCTCCTACCTCTAGCTCTTGAGTGCTAGCATTAAAGGCATGTGCCATCATGCCTGGCCTTTTACACTTATTTAAATGAAGTCCTGTTTTACTCTCTTTATGCTTTCATAACTAGAAATGTGATCTTTCATTTTCAGGTTGTTGATGGCTAATGCATGTAGATACAAATGATTTTTAAAAATATTTTTATTTATTTATTTACAAGTAGAGAGTGATAGAGAGAAGGGAGACAGACTGAGACAATGAGCATGCCAGGGCCTCTTGCCACTGCAAATGAAATCCAGATGCATGCACCACTTTGTGCATCTAGCTTTACATGGGAACTGGGGAATCAAACTCCAGTTGTTAGGCTTTGCAGGCAAACACCTTAACCACTGAGGCATCTCTCCAGCTTTCATGTCATCATTTTCCCCCTCATTATGCAAGTTTTGTGTAGGTAACCTCAGCCACTGTGAGGCTGTGAATACCATGGTCACTTAGTTCTTGCAACTTTATTTAATTTATTCTTGTTTTTTCTTTTCTTTTTTTTAATTGTGAGGTAGCCCAAGCTGACCTGGAATTCACTATGTAGTCTCAGTCTGGCCTCAAACTCACAGTGATCCTCCTACCTCTGCCCCCTGAGTGCTGGGATTAAAGTCATGTACCACTATGCCTGGCTCATTCATGACAAGTAGAATTTTTGTGTTTTGTTTTTTCTTTTGAGATAAGACCTTGCTATATAGACAAGTGATCCTCCATTAGTCCCCCTTCCCTTCAGGTATCTGGGAATACAAGTGTGTACCACCATGCCCATTTTTTTTTTTTTTAAGGCAGGATCTTGCTCTAGCCCAGGTTGACCTGGAATTCACAATGTAGTCTTAGGGTGGCCTCAAACTCACGGCAATCCTACCTCTGCCTCCCGAGTGCTGGGATTAAAGACATGTGCCACCACGCCTGGGAATGCCCTCTATTTTTATCTTTGTATGTATGTATGATGTGAGTGAGTGTGGGTATACATGTGCCACGGCACATGTGGAGGTCAGGGAATGCATCAGTTACTTTTCTCGTTGCTAGGACAAAATATCCAACCAGAAGCAGCTTAGGGAATGAAAGGGTTTATTTTGGCTTATAGTTCCAGATGGTAGGGCCCACCCTAGTGGGGAAAGCACAGCAGGAGCAGGAAGCTGGTTCATATCACATTAACAGGGAAGAAGTAGAGAGAAGAGAACCACATGTAGGGCCTGGCTATAATACCTCAAGACCCAGCCCCACTGACACACTTCCTCTAGCAAGACTCTACTCCTCGAGGTTCCACAACCTTCCTGAACAGTGCTACCAACTGGGGATTAAGTATTCCAACATATCCACCAATGGGGACAACCTGAGTATTGGTCCTCACTTTCTATCTTGTTTGAGACAAGATTTCTTATTGTTCACTGTTGTGAATAAATCCCAGGCTGATTGGCGCATGAACTTTCTGAGATCTATTTCCACCTCTGTGGTAGTTTGAATGTATTTCCCCATAGGCCCAGGTGTTTTATTAAGCTTGTAACTTGGATTTCCAGCTGCCTGGCTGGAGGAGGTGTCACTGGAGGTGGATCTTGGGGTCCAGCCCTAAAGTGTGTTTGGGGGTGGATGTCATTTCCAGTCCAAAGCTGTGCAGGGAGGTCTAAGCTCTGTAGGTCCTGCTTGCTGCAGGTTTGTGCTTGATGCTTTTTGGTGTTTTCTGTTTGGTTGTTTCTCTGCTTGGATGTATGAAAGTAGCTGCTTCTGTCAACGATGAAACTTCCCCCTGGATCTGTGAGCTTGAAATAAATGCTTTTATCCCCAAAAATGTGTCTGGTTTGGATATTCATCCCAGCAACATGGAGCTGCCTACAAGAATCTCCCACCTCACTGTAAAAAGGCTGGGATTATAGCTGCTGACTACTGGATCTAGCCTTATGTGGATTCTAGGTATTTGAACTCATGTCATTATGCTTATATAGTAAGCATTTTATCTACTGAGCTCTTTCCCTAATCACCAATCTTCATTTTTTTTTCATTTTTAAGATGCTAGATTTTTTATTTGTTTTTGTGGCCCTGGGGAGCAAACCCAGAACCTTGGAGAACACAGGACTTTGGATTGGACATGCTCAGCAAGTGCTGTACCACTGAGCTACATCCCTGGCTATCTTGCTTTTTATTTATTTATTTTGTTTTTTTGAGGTAGGATCTTGCTCTAGCCCAGGTTGACCTGGAATTCGCTATGTAGTCTCAGTGTGGCTTCGAAGTGGCAATTCTCCTACCTCTGCCTCCCGAGTGCTGGGATTAAAGGCATGTGCCACCATACCTGGCTTTTTTTGTATTTTTTGAGGCATGGACTCACTGTAGGCCAGACTGACTTGGAACTCACTCTGTAGCCCTATAGCTCTAGGCTGGCCTTGAACTCGCGGTGCTTCTCCTACCTCTTCTTCCTAAATGTTGAGATTAAAGGTATGTGCCACCATGCCTGAATTCTTCTCTTTTTAAAAAATATTTTCATTTATTTGCGAGAGAGAGAGAGAAAAAAATGGGCACACCAGGACCTCTTGCCACTGCAAATGAACTGCAGGCACATGTGCCATTTTGTGCATCTGGCTTTATGTGGGTACTGCAGATCTGAACCTGGACCAAACCCAGTCCAGCAGGCTTTGCAAGGAAGTGCCTTTAAACATTAAACTATCTTCTAGCCTCTATTTTTCTTTAAATTAAAAAAAATTTATTTATTTATTTATTTGAGAGAGAGAGAATAGATGTGCCAATACCTTCAGCCACTGCAAACAAACTCCAGATGCATGCACCACCTTGTGCATCTGGCTTACATGGGTACTAGGGAATTGAACCTGGGTCCTTTGGCTTTGCAGGCAAGCACCTTAACCACTAAACCGTCTCTCCAGCCTGCTTTTAAAAAGTTGTTTTAATTTATTTTTATTTGCAAGCAGAGAGCAAAAAGAGAGAGAGAAAATGGGCACTCTAGGGCCTCTAGCCTCTGCAAACAAACCCCAGATGCATGCACCACTTTGTGCGTCTGGCTTTATGTGGGTACTGGGGATCTAGCCCAGGGGGTCATTAGGCCTTGCAGGCAAGCACCCTGACCACTGAGCAATTTCTCTAGCTCCCTGTTTTCTTTATGTGTGGAAAATTTTCAGTTACAGTATTAGGAGGGAAGTGCTTTAATTGATAAAACAAATACTTGGATGAATCATGTCCTCTATGTGGACCTTGAATGACTTTTAAAAATATATATATATATCTGTGAGAATCTGTACAGTATACCTAGGGGCCATTCTAAACTTCTAGTATTAGAAAATTTTGATGCATAATTAGCCTCTCCCCCCCCCATTTTTGCCAGCACCTTGTGTGTACACTCTATCACTGCTTTACCCCGCTATCCTAAAACAGTTTTTTGTTAGTCTGTTTTGGTTTTTAGAGATAGGGTCTTGCTACATAGCCTTGTTTGGTGTGCAAATTGCTATACAATCCAGGCTAGCCTCAAACTGGCAGTGGTCCTATACCCCCTCAATGTATAAGCATATGCCATCTACTATACTTTTTTTTTTTTTTTTTTTTTGAGATAGAGTTTCACTCTAGCCCAGGCTGACCTGGAACTCACAGTGTAGTCTCAGGCTGACTTCGAATTCACAGCAATTCTTCAACCTCTGTCTCCTGAGTCCTGGTATTAAAGGTGTGCAGCACCTTACCTGACTTATGTACTGTACTTTAATTAATTAATTTGCAAAGAGAGAGAGAATGAAAGAGAGAGAGAGAGAGAGATTGAGAATGGGCATGCCAGGGCCTCCAGCCACTGCAAATGAACTCCATCCAGATACATACACCATTTTGTGTATCTGGCTTAACATGGGTACTGAGGAGTCAAACCCAGGTCCTTAGGCTTTGCAGGCAAGTGCCTTAACTGCTGAGCCATCTCTCCAGCCCTCTACTATACTTAAAAAAATTATTTTTATTTATTTGAGAGAGAGAGATACAGAAATAGGCAGGGAGAGAGAGGGAGAAAATGGGTGTGCCAGGGCCTCCAGCCACTGCAAACAAACTCCATATGCATGTGCCCCCTTGTGCATCTGGCTTACGTGGGTTCTGGGGAGTCGAACTTAGGTCCTTTGGCTTTGCAGGCAAGCGCCTTAACTGCTAAGCCATCTCTCCAGCCCCTCTACTGTACTTTTAAGAGTGGGAAATAAGCACTTGTGGAGCAGTACCTAAAATACACGTTGGAAGGTTTGGGGCCGAGGTGAGTTGTTGTTCTGTACTTGCCAGCCCAGGTTGTCTCGGTCCCCATCCGTCCCATTGCATTCTCCTAAATAATGTACTTAGAAGGAGATGCATGGATACTTATTTTGTAATAAGAAGGATTGGACCTCTCAAAAGGCGTTCTTTCTTTTTCTTTCTTTAATCCAATGCCCAGACTGAAATGTACTTGGCATTTAATGTAAACGATTCAAAAAGCAAACACAGCATATCAGCATGCTTATAGTGTTCAGAAAGGAGTCCTCTCATTTCGTGACACCCAGCCAAAGGCTCTTTCAAGGCATCTTTGAAGGTAGGCGGGATATTCAAGTGCTTGTTTATTCCCTTCAACAAGCTTCCCGAGCTAGCAGTATTAGGTAACAAGAGGAAAGGGGGAGCCAAAGGTGTCTGGTCAGAGGTGCTTGCTGCAGCATGGGGCTTGGCTGGATAGTGTAGCGTGTGTGAGAGACAGCGTGTTCTTCCTTCTTTGGGAACCTTGATCTTTCCACTCCTTTCAGGAGCAGTCAGCTTTACCTTGGTTCACCCTCTGCCTACGTGAAAGTCCGCAGCATGTGACATAGTGTCCTCAAACAGGAGGGTCCTCTTCAAGCTTCTGTGCTGATTTGTGCATTTCCTGTCTTGGCTTGAGCATGGGTGACATAGGCTGAAGTGCTGAAGCTGTTCAGGCACAGGAGGGATGTTGGGACCTTGAGGCTGGGCTCATTTGGAGGGGGTTGCTTTCTAGAGATGTTTCCTTAGGCAAAATACTTTTCTCTTTGCCTGGGTCTGACTTTCTATGAAGGTTACAATAGGGTTACCTGCCCCGTGGGGTGAAGCTATTGCAGATGAAACTTAGCACAGTGGCTGGTATCTCACAAGCACTTGACAGATGTGAGCTGTCCTCACTACTACACTGCTTTCTTTCTCTTGCAGTTGTTGCTTTCATTCAAACAAGTTCATTCAAGGTCTACCATTTTAAAAGCTGTTTAGTATTCCTTAATTGGAAATACTGCCTTTTCTCAAACCTATTCCTTCTCCTGACTTCTCTAGCTCCATTGATGATACAGCCACTTCTTGCAAACTGCCTCTTCTAGTGACTCCCAGCTCTTTAACCCTTTCTCTGTTTAGTCATCATATTCTGTTTTCCATTTAGTTTTTATTCTCTCCCTGGCCTGGTTCACACACCCCTCCTCCTTTATGTGAACCACTGCATGTGCAAGAACCCCTGCTGCTCGTGAGATTGCTTGTTGCCAGAATTAAGCAGGCTTCAGTCCTGCAAATCCATCTGTTATCTGCCTACAAAATGTATAAATTTGACCATGTAACACTCCTGGATGGTGATGGTGGCATGGCACTCCTAACATCTGGCACTGGCTGTCATGTAATTTATTGATGAAAGCAACTTATCTGTAGAGGCTTAGGGATCTTTCCAGGCCCATAGTGTTCATAGAGATTTAATATAGAAATGGACAGGGATGGAAAACTGCTGAGAACTTCCAGTGGAGGAGCCAGCACCCCACAGGTAGACATAGACCTGAGGGGAACACCTGCTTTTTTAAAAAAATTGTTTTATTTATTTATTTGTAAGGAGAGAGAGGGAGAGAGAAAGAAAAAGGGGAAAAAGAATAAATAAGAATGGGTGCACCAGAGCCTACTGCCACTGCAGAGGAACTCCAGCTGGGCATGGTGGCTCATACCTTTAACCCTAGTATTCAGGAGGCAGAGATAGTAGGATTGCCGTGAGTTCAAGGCCAGCCTGAGACTACATAGTGAGTTCCAGGCCAGCCTGGACTAGAGTGAGACCCTACCTAGAAAACAAACAAACAAACAAACAGACAAAAAAAAAAAAGAAAAGAAAAGAGAGGAACTCCAGACCCCTGCACCACTTTGTGCATCTGGCTCTATGTGGGTACTGGGGAGTTGAACCTAGGCCATCAGGCTTTGAAAGCAAGTATGTTTAACTGCTGAGCCATCTCTCCAGCCCAACACCTACTTTTTTTTTTTTTTTTTTTTTTTTTTGTAGGGTCTTGCTTTATCCCAGGCTGACCTGGAATTCTCTATGTAGTCTGAGGCTGGCTACAAACTCACAGTGATCCTGCTACCTCTGCCTCCTGAGTGCTGGAATTAAAGCCGTGCACCACCATACTCAGAACACTTACTTTTATTCAAAAAATAGTTTTATTTCTTTGTAAGACGGGAGAGAAAGAGAGAGTGTGTGTATGGGCATGCCAAGGCCTCTTGCCATTGCAAACGAACTCCAGACATATGCATCTGGCTTTAGGGGGGTACTGGGGAATCAAACCCTACCAGCAAGCTTTGCAAACAAGCACTGTTAACTACAGAGCCAACTCTCTAGCCCCAAGTCCTAGTTTTAAGCAAATGTTCAGATGCTGACTGTAGCAAACCACTGTTGAGTCCTTTAAATTCTCCTGGAGAGGTCCTTATCAAGCTGCTGATAGCACAGAGGCCTTGCTGTCCTTCCCAGTGCTGATAGGGGTGTACGAGGCTGTGGCCATCCTGCTGAGAACATAGTTTTTGTCCCTTCCCAGCTTCTCTCGGTATGAGCCATCCTTTGTTGTTTGTTTCAGACAGGCTCTCACACTGTAATCCAGGTTGGCCTTGAACTTGCAGTGATCCTCCTGCTTCAGCTTCTGAAGGGCTGGGGTTACAGACATGAGCCACCTCACTGGCACAGGCAATCCTTGATTCTCATTTTAAACCCCCAGTACCCATGACACTAGAGGCTATACAAACAGCGCTACAACAACTTTTCCTCCTCCTCCTTTTTTCTCCCACCAACTCCTACTTCATGTACTAGGTATTGAACACATGGCCTTATACATGTCAGGCAAGGGCTCCACCACTGAGCTACATCACTAGATCTCTATTTTGTTTTATTCTGAGATAGCATTTCATAAATTACCCAGGCTGCCCTTGAACCTGTCTCAGTTTTCTAAGTATCTGGGATTACAGACCTGTATTACCAAGGCTGGCTTAATTCATTCGTTCATTTGTTTGTTTGTTTGTTTGTTTGTTTGTTTATTTATGACAGAGTGAGAGATCGAGAAAGAGGTAGGTAGGCAGATAGATAGATAGATAGATAGATAGATAGATAGATAGATAGATAGATAGACAGACAGACAGGAGAATGGATGTGCCAGGGCCTCTAGCCATTGCAAATGAACTCCAGACATGTGCCACCTTGTACATCTGGTTTTATGTGGGTACTGGGGAATCAAACTCGCATTCTTAGGCTTAACCACTGAGCAATCTCTCCAGCCCTCTCTTTTCTTTTGTTTTTGGTTTTCGAGGTAGGGTCTCACTCTAGTCTCAGGCTGGCCTTGAACTCAATGATCCTCCTACCTCTGCCTCACGAGTGCTGGGATTAAAGGCGTGTACCACCATGCCCAGCTCTCCTTTCTTGTAAAATACTGTTTTATGTTTGCATACAGAGTAATGGCTTCTTTATGTGTCCTTACACATATGTGTCATTATACTTTGTTCTCATTTGTTCCCTGCTCCTACTGCCCACTCCCCATCTTGGTTCCTTGTGAGTTCCTGCTTTACTTTGGCCATGGTCATGGCCTGACCAGTCTGGAGATAAGGATAACTTCTTTTCAAAAACTTGCTTTCCCTTTCTGGGCCCTTTGACTCACGTATTGACATAATATGTCTGTCCAAGCTCTGAGCTCTTTGAAGGAAGTATCTATATCTCCAGTTCCTGGTGCTAAATCTGTTATGTCAACCATTTGACTGCTATGTTTGATAGGCCACAGAGGGAAATGCACATTGCCCATAATCTCACCGCCAGATGATCATTTCTATTAATTTGGGATATACCCCTGCAGTCTCTTTGCCAGTGCTGTATATCTCTGTATTTCATGCGTGCAGTATTCCAAACCCCACCTTTGTTTTTATTTTTTTTCTGTGAAAGTATATTTATTTGACGGGGGTGGGAGGGAGGGAGAAAGAGAAACAAGGGGTGTGCCAGGGCCTCTTGCTCTGTAAAGGAACTCCAGACATATGTATCACATTGTGCATCTGGCTTTATGTGGGTACTGGAGAATTGAACCTGGTCAGCAGGCTTCTTCCCTCCTATAAGCTTTCATAAACAAGAGCCTTTAACCACTGAGCAATCTCCCCAGCCCCCAACTTTTGTTTTAAAACCTTTTTATTTTTACTATACCATAAATATTTCTCCTCATTAAATATTCTACCAGCCAGCCAGGTGTGGTGATGCACACCTTTGATTTTAGTACTCTGGAGGCTGAGGTAGGAGGATCACTATGAATTCGAGGCCAGCTTGGGCTACAGAGTGAGCTCCAGGTCAGCCTAGGCTACAGTAAGACTCTACCTTAAAATAATTTATTATTTTTTAATTTAAATTTTAATTTTAATAAAATTGTGGTTCATTCCTATAGTCCTAGAACTTGGGAGGCTGAGGCAAGAGGATTGCTGAAGTTCAAGGCTAGCCTGGGCTTTTAGAGACTCTGTCTCAAAAATAAACAAAACCAAAAACTAAAAAGAAAAAATAAACCATTGAATTATAAAGCCATTGAATTATAGTTCTCCACAGCATTTCATGGAGAAGAGTGTTATGCTTGGGCCTTTCCTGTTTCCTGTTTTTTTAAAAAATATATATTTATTTATTTATTTTTATTTATTTATTTATTTATTTGAGAGAGAGAAAGGGGCAGAAAGAAAGAAAGAGGCAGAGTGAGAGGGAGAGAGAGAGAGAAATAGGCACACCAGGGCCTCTGGCCACTGCAAACAAACTCAGATGCATGTGCTCCCTAGTGCATCTGGTTTATGTGGGTCCTGGAGAATCAAACTGGGATCCTTTGGCTTGACAGGCAAACGCCTTAACTGCTAAGCCATCTCTCCAAACCAGTTTCCTGTTTTTGAGATAAAGTCTTGCTTAAAGGCCAGGCTGCCATCAAACTTGCAGTTCTCCTGCCTCATTCTCCTGAGTGCTGGATTATAGGTGTGATCATGCCTGGCTTCCAGCTGAAATTATTCATGGTTTCTGTCAGTTGAGAGTGTGTATTTCTAATGAGAACATGACAAACAGTGGGTGAAACATAAGGACAAGGAAGACCATTTTTAACAGGAAAGGAAGTACTCTGCACTTCCTGTTGCTGGTCTCCAAGACTCCTCAGGCTCTGGCTCTAAGGTAGGCTCCTGCTATGTAGTGTCTAAGGTACTGAATTGTTTTACTTTTCCCCAGCAGGCCTATGGCATCCCAGGAAGCCACACCAGGCAGCCAGTCAGAGGAGAGCTGTACATTGGACCTACCATCATGCGACTTAAAAGGCTACAATGAGCGGCAGAGACCCCGCCAAGAGGGCAACAGTGAGGCTCTTAGCTCAGTGGAATCGTGTTCTTTTCCTTGCTCTTCTGATGTGGAGCCAGGTAATAAGCAGGGTTTGGGACAAACTAACTTTCAAACAACAACTCGCAGAACACAGGTGTGTGGTGGTTCATTTCTCCAGTATCCAATAGTAGATCTGGAGGGAATGATTATTATCTTCCATAGGAAAACACCATAGCCTGGCAAAGCTGAGGGGAGGAACTTCAAAGACAGCCTCCCTGGTGTGACAAGTGAAGCCGTTTCTTGGAGGTCCTTGTTATCTCTTCCTTGGGTCCCTTTCTGATCTCCATCCAAATGCATTCAGAGGCAGGAGAACACTTGGTTCAACAAGGAAAGTGCAATTTTGTTTTGTTCTTTCAAAACTTCTGAAAAAACAGTACGTCATGCTGTGTGTTGTGGATAATAATGATAATAATGGGCTCTTTAGTGTTTTTATGAAGTGACTCTGGATTTAGATGTTGCTTTTTTCTTTGAGGTAATGTCTCACTCTAGCCAAGGCTGACCTGGAAGTCATTCTGTAGTCCTAGGCTGGTCTTGAACTCACAGTGATCCTCCTACCTTGGCCTCCCAAGTGCTGGGATTAAAGGTGTGTGCCACCACGCCTGGCTTTTTTTCTTGTTATACTGATGGGTCTTGAATCTGCTTGGTATTTGCTGTCAACTGTCAAAAGCAGAATTTTTTACCAAGACTGAGAGAAGCATGGATCAAAGGGGATGAACCAACATTTAGAAGACTTTTTGATGGGCACAGCCTCTCCTTTCAGCCAAGGAACAGTGGAAGCTTGCCTGTAGGGTCAATAACCTTCTAAGTCATAGGCTTCTGACTTGGTTCTCAGGACCAGGCATGAATTCATTCCCACTGAGTGGGTCTCATTTCCAATCAGAGAGCAGTTGATTACCCCTATAACTTAGGTGTCACTATTGCACAAATGTGTACATCTGGTTGATTTTGTAGCTTGCAGGATCCACTGCTTTCATCTCTTAGCAGTTCACATAGCACTTTCCAGCACTATGACAGCTAGTCAGCAGGGAGCTGGCTTCCATCTCAGTTCCAGAATTATCTCTCAATGTCCTGTGACCACAGTCTGTGGTGTCTTCAGCAATAGGGCCTTATCATGTAGTTCTGGTGAGCTACCAACTTGTTTGGCAAAGGCCTGCATTATTTTGGGGGCCTCATGTACCTCTTTGACTAATAGCTCCCCAAAAGGGGGTAACCCATATCTGGCCCTGGGATTCACCAGCAACTGTCCATGATTTTAGGGTAAAGCCTTTTCTACCTCTTATCTTCCTTTTTAAAAATTATTTTAGTGACAGTTTTCATATATGAATACAATACATTTTGATCATAATCCCTTCCTATTACCTACCCTTTTCTTGTCCTCGTCCCCTATTCTCTTTTCCACTGAACCATACCTACTGCCTCTTCTACTATGATGTCTTTTCCCCCTTCCCCCACCATCCATGACAGAATGTTGATGGGCCAAACATTGTGCAGGTAAACACAGCTGCTGTGAGGTCAGGAATGCAACAGCCACAACAGCCACTTCAAGATGGAATTCCAAAGCACTCTTTCCCATCTTCGGGCTCTTCCACAGTGTCCCCAGAGTCATGGAGGATGTGATAGAGTCCCTAACATGCCACACCTCCAGTACTGGGACTGCAAGCATGAGGCTGACCTTGCTGCCTTCCTGCCTCGCCTCCCCCGTACTGGTACTGCAAGCATGAACCACCATATCCAGGTTGACTTTTTCTATCTTTATAATTCTAGGAGGTGCTTCTTATGTCTTGCTTTCAGCCTTCTTTGCTTGGTCCTCCTTCCTCACCTCTTCATTTTTAATGTTGGAGCATTAGGCTGTGTCATCAGTTCTCTTCTCTGATATCATTTGACTCTCTAAGTGATCTTATCCAGGTCCCCTCTGGCCTTACATGACCTTAGTACCTTGCTCAGTTCCAAGTTCCTGTCACCAGCTTGGACCTCTGCCTGGCAGTTACACCATCTGTGTACTTGATATCATCACTTGATGGTGTTTTTAAGGAAGAAAAGGTTTATTTTGGCTCACAGTTTAGAGAGTACAGCTCATCAAGGCAGGGAATTAATGGTGGAGTGTTGTTTTGGTGGTGGGGGTGTGCTCCACAGAGCTCACCCGACCAGGAAGCAGAGAGACATCACTTGAGCCTACCATTGAAGTTGACATATGCTAAACTAAATTCATAATTCCCATGTCCTTTCTCCAGTTCTTTCCCTCAGCACACACACATGCACACACACATGCACACACACACACCCCTGTATTTTTATGTTGCTTTTTTACAGTGTTGGGGATGGAAGCAAAACATACTAGACAAATGCTTTGCCTTTGAGTTCCATCCTCAGCCACTGTGCTTTGAGGCTTCTCATTTCAAAAAGTATTTTCGGGCAGGAGAGATGGTTTAGCAGTTAAGCTGCTTGCCAGCAAAGCCAAAGGACTCAGGTTCAGTTTCCTAGTACCCACGTAAAGCTTGATGCACAAGGTGGCCCATGTGTCTGGAGTTCTTTTGAAGTAGCTAGAGGCCCTGGAGTGCACATTTTCTTTCTTTCTCTCTCTCTCTGTTGGCCTCCTTCTCTCTCTCTCTTAAATAAATAAATAAATAAATAAATAAATAAATAAATAAAAATATATCTTTAAAAAGTATTTTCATTCTTCTATTCACTTAGGAAACAACAACAAAAAAACAAAGTAAGAAAAAGAAAACACCACAATCCTAGGAATCCTCCTCAACTTCTCCTTCGCTAGAGGCATGTCCAACCTGAGGCCTGCGGGCTGCATGCATCCCAGCGTAGCAGTGAGCGCAGGCTCACACACTGGTAGATGACAGTACCATGCCTCAGTGTGAAAAGGTTGGACAACCTGCAGCTTTATATTCAGATCCATAGCAGTAATTATCAACTCTAGCAGTGGGGTAGGTTCAGATGTGAACAGTCTCTCCACTTTCTCCACCCTGGTCTGAACCACAGACCTCTCTCCTGGATTATGATTACTATTCTCTCAATGGCTTTGCCTCGGTCATCCTATCCCTCTGCAAGCTGTTCCTAACTCAGCAACTAGAAGAATCCTTTTGAGAGATAAATCAGATCATGTTGACCTTAGTGCAAACCCCTCCCCCCCGTAGCTTCTCATCTGACTCAGAACAAAAGCCAAAGTCCTTCCTCACCTCGGTGACTGATCTCTGAACTGTGTGCCCTGCCATGCCCCTGACCTTGTCTTCTGCCACTTGACCCCTTCTCTGAGTTTCTACCTCACCAGCCTCCTGGCTGTACCTCTGTACGAGCTTGCCCTTCTGCCTTGCATGCCCGCCCTTCAGAGAGGCCACCCTTGCCTCCTGTATCTCAGAGCCAGCTATCCCCTCCCCCATCCCTGACCCTCCTCACTGGTTTTATCGGTACTCAGTGTGTTTGATTGTTAACTTATTTGTCTCTTCCCACTAGAATATAATGTCCAGGGCAGCAGGGAGTCAGTAAGTACTGTTTAAGAATGAACAAGTAAATATTAGCTGTTACTATTATGTCATTAAGAGATAGGCTTGTCCAGGCAAGATGTTTCACCCAGTACTTGGGAGGCTGAGGCAGTAAGATGGCTGTAAGTTGCAAGACTGGCCTGGGTATAGTGTACGATTCTGCCTCAATATAGTCTACCTGCCAAAGCTGGGTCAAGGGAGGGAGATGGAAGAGAGGAGGGGTGGGGAGAGGGAAAAGAGAATAATAAAAATAAAATTTAAGATAGCTCTATATGGATTTAGGCCTGAAGTTGATCACCACCTAAAAAGTCTCCGTGCCCTCACATCTTTGCACAGATATCTTTACGTGCTGTATGAGTAACTGTGGAAAGTTTCATATGGAACAAAGAGAGCCACGTGTAGACTGCATGAGTGAAGCCTGACTATAGCCCCATGTTGAAAGAAGGTCTGTCAGGTTTCCTCTGCTGCCAGAGACAGGGCAGAACTGTCAGCCATTCTGATAAATGCAAAGTAGGCCGTGAAGTATTGTGCCGAGGTGCCAGCTGTATTGTTTTTATTGAGATAGAGAGTGCATGTAGGGTGCACACTACAGACGGGCATGCAAGGTGCACACTACAATGGGTGAGTCTCTGTGCCCGTGCTCTTGGAGTCCCAGTTCTCTTTACTTCTGCTCCCTGCCTGAGCCTCTCCCTGTCTAGGTGCCAGTACCTTCATGTGTCTCCTAATAAAGTATCAAAAAGTGCGCTGAAACTTACGCCAAAGCAGAAAGGATGGCTTTTTGCTCCCATTGTTAGCTTTTCCACGCAGGTGTTCACCGATGAGTACCCAGTCTTAACCTCTATTAGGTAGGGAGATTTTAGGAATTAAAAGGCAGTAGGAATGAGATTTGGGGATGATACCTCTCTTGTGTTCCCAAAATGCATCTCACACAGCCTTACACTTCGCTTTCTTCACACCCTCTGGCTTGATCTTTCCAGGGGAGGGGGCATTCCTTAGAGCCCTTCCATCACTGATCACCTTAGCAGAAGTGATCTCTATCCTGTACAATGTGTGTGTGTGTGTGTGTGTGTGTGTGTGTGTGTCATCTATCTATCTATCAATCTATCTATCTCTCTCTCTCTGTCTATCTGTCTGTCTGTCTATCTATCTATCTATCTATCTATCTATCTGTCTGTCTGTCTGTCTGTCATCTATCTATCTAATTTGTAAGGAAAGAGAAAGCGGGGGAGAAGAGAGAGAGTATGGATGTGCTAAGGCCTACTACCACTGCAAATGAACTCCAGATGCATGCTCCACTTTGTGCATCTGGTTTACATGGGTACTGGGGAATTGAACTCTTCAGGCTTTGCAAGCAAGTGCCTTTAACCTCTGAGCTATCTCTCCAGCCCTGTCTTACCTAGTTTTTGAGACAGGGTTTTACCATGAAGCCCAGGCTGGCTGTTCGCCAGTGCTGGGATTATAGGACTATACCATCTATGACACTGTGTTGTTTGCAAATACAAGGAGAGTTCTGTGTATGATCACCTTTCTCCCTTGGAAATTACCAAGGCCTCTGAGATAAGGAACTGTTAGACATCAGTGTAGGCAAGTTTTTTAGCTTGGTAGAACACAGAACTCATTTGGGGGTGGAGGTCTGTTGTAGTTACTGTTGCATTGCTGGGAAAAGCACTCAACTAAAAGCAGCTAATGGGAAGAAAATTTTGATTTGATTTTTCTTTTCTTTTCTTTTTTTTTTTTTTTTTTTTTTTAAAGTAGCGTTTTGCTTTATCCCAGGCTGACCTGGAATTCACTATGTAGTCTTAGGATGGCCTTGAACTCACACCGATCCTCCTACCTCTACCTCCCAAGTGCTAGGATTAAAGGCATGTGCCACCACGCCCAGCACATTTTGGCTTACATTACTTTGGCTTACAGTCTTGAGGGGAAGCTTCGTGATGGCAGGGAAAGCATGGCATGAGCAGAGCTGGACATCTCCTATGTTACAGTAGGTGTCAAAGAGCAGCAAGAGAGGCCTGGAGAGATGGCTTAGCAGTTAAGGTGCTTGCCTGCAAATTCAAAGGACCCCGATTCAACTCCCCAGGACCCATGTAAGCCAGATGCACAAGGGGGCGCATGCATCTGGAGTTAGTTTTCAGTGGCTAGAGGCCTGGTGTGCCCATTCTCCCTCTCTATCTCAAATTAAAAAAAAAAAAAGGACAGCAAGAGAGGGAACCAAACTCTGATAAGGGGGCTAGAACACCCCTAAGCCTTCCCCCAGCAACACACTGCCTCTAGCTGGGTTCTATCTCCCAAATTGCCACCTGTTGGGGACCAAGCATTCTGAATACATGAGTTTATGGGGTGACATATGACTCAAACCACCAAATTCTGCCCCGGTCCCCATAAACTTATGACCATCTTGAAGTAAAAATGCATTCAGTCCAACTTTGAAAGTACTCAGAATTTTTTTTGGGGGGATGTTGGAGGTAGGGTCTCACTCTAGCCCAGCTGACCTGGAATTCACTCTGTAGTTCCAGGCTGGCCTTAGACTTACAGTGATCCTCCTACCTTTGCCTCCTGAGTGATGGGATTAAAGACATGGCCATCATGCCTGGCAGTACCCATGATTTTTATCAATTCCAACACTATCCAAAAGTCCAAAGTCCAAGGTCTCATCTGTGACTCAAGACAGTTTAACTGCAAGCCTATAAAATTAAAACTGAAGTTAATATACATAATGGCACAGAATAAATAGTCACACTGCAAAAGGCATTGAAAATAGCAAGAAAAGATTGAGTCAATGCAAGATCTAAAACAAGCAGGGCAAACATCAAATCCTGCAGCTCCACGTCTATCTCAGACCCACAGTGAAGTCTCTGGGGTTCAAATTCTTCCCCTCCAGCTGGGCTGCTGGAAAGACTGGGTCATAGGATGTCTTCATAAATGTGTGTCTGCAAAATGAAGTGATAATAACAATAATTAATAATGATGGTAAAGCCATGATGGAATTCTGTAATCCCAGTACACTGACATTGACTGCAAGATGGGAGACAGAAACAGGAGAATTTCCTGGAAGCTTGAGGCAAGCACAGCCAAGAACAGCAGAGCGAGAATCCAGAGGGAGAAACCCTGGCTCAGATGAGGCTGTCAGGTGAGGACCAGTCTGAAAGTTATCTTCTGACCTGCACTTGCACACACACACACACACACACACACTAATCATAGTACTATTAATAAATCATAAGTGTGTGTCTGTCCTGACGTGACCAGGCAGCCACTTCTTAGAAAATACTGATGGCATAAACAACTTTTTGCTTGTACCAGGTGTAGGATCCTGAGCCTCCTCCTTGTACCCTTTGCTGGTGAGATAATATGGAAGACTCTGTGCTGCCACAAAGGTCTTCCAGAATGTTCCTCCCTCTAAGTCCCTCAGAGATGTTGGGTGTTTCCTCTTTCCCAGCAGCTGCATCAAAGCACCTCATCTTCAGGACTCTCTGCAACCTGGTGTCTGGGGTATCTGCTTAAAATATGTAACCAAGGCAGTGGCATTGTAATGTCTTACCAGTGGGCAAGGCTGCACAGGCGCACTCCAGGTGAACGTGAGTCTCAGTGTCTTGCTTGTGATACTCTAGCAGCATTGCTCCCTCCTTGGAAGGTCTCCCTCCTCCTTGCTCAACTCTAGTCTACCCTACCAGCTGTTGAATGGATCCCATTACGCCCAAGTTCAGACTTGTTGATGGACTTGAACTGCTGGTGTGTTCCTCCCTTCTCCTTGTCTGGGATGGAGGGAAGCATAGATACACAGAATTGAAGAGTCATGTTAAGTGATAAACCATCTTGCAAAGTCAGGATCACAAGGCTTCCTTGAGTACTACTGTGGTTTCATAAGCTCCAGGTAGGTCCTGTGGCATATCTCTTCAGGGCCTGTGGAACCTTTGTACTGGCGATTACCCAAGGTGAATTGTGATGCAGGACAAGAATTTCTCTGACATTCCTGAGGTATTGCAGCCCGGATGTAGGAAATCTCAGCCCTTTCCTCAAACTGGAACTTCTATCCAAGAAGAGTGTTGGGGAACTTGAATGGACACAGTAGATCTGAATGTTAAGACAATAAGTCTTTGATGATGAAAGGCCCTAGCTGGCAGGTGGCTATAAATGAAAGTAAATAGTGGTTTAATGTCTCCTTATTCTTTTGGAAACTGTCAGCATTCCAGTCTTCAAAGGCATCCATAGAAACTTGCACATAACAATAGATGAATATGCTTTTTCCTGGTTAGAACTCATGGTATAAATATAGTTTTGTCTGGTTATAACTCATATGGCATAAATGTATTTTTCCTGGTTATAATTCATGGTATATCTCTGCAATTCTATAAAACTTTGTTCCCATAAGGAAGCAATTATAAAACAGGCATGGTGATGCATGCCAATAATCCTAGTATTCAAGAGCTAGAAGTAGGAGGATTTCACAAATTTGAGGCCAGCCTAGTCTGAATGGCAAGTTCTAGGATAGCCAGGGCTACATAGCAAAACTCTGTTTCAAAAACAAAAGCAAGCAAACAAAAAGAAATTGTAAGTTCTTAGAGTATAAGAGTCAAACTAAAAGTTACAATTGTGAAATTCTGGATGTGTTGTTGTTCTTTTTGTTTGGTTTTTTGAGGTAGGGTCTCGCTCTATCCCAGGCTGACCTAGAGTTCACTACATAGTCTCAGGGTGATCTCAACCTCACAGTAATTCTCTTACTTCTGCCTCCCTGCCACCATGCCCTGCAGAGAAAGAAAGAAAAAAGAAAGGAAGGAAAAAAGAAAGAGAATAAGAATGAGCAAGAGAATAGGCTAACCAGTGCCTCTAGCTACTGGAAATAAACTTGAGACACATGTGCTTCTCTGAGCATCTGGCTTTACGTGGGCACTGGGGAATTGAACTTGGGTCATTAGGCTTTACAGGCAAGTACCTTAACTGCTGGGCCATCTCTCCAGCCCTGTTGTTGCTCATTTTAAATAGGGTGGTGGTGCACACCTTTAATCCCAGCACTTGGGAGGCAGCGGTATGAGGATCACCATGAGTTGAGGCCAGCCTGGGACTACAAAGTGAGTTCCAGGTCAGCCTGGGCTGGAGTGAGATCTTACCTTGAACCTCCCCCCTCCCAAATAGGGTTATGTTAGACATACAAGTCATGTTAAGGTCATTCTTTTTATAAGTGTGTTGAGTAGTATCCTTCCAAGTGGTCAATGACCAGTGTAGGCACCCCTATCCTGAACCCGGAAAAGAACAGGCAGGGAAGATTGAGCTGATTCTCTGAGATATAACTAAGAACAGCTTGTCCATCTTGCCTTCATGCGACTAAATTCATTTATGAAGTTTAGATATTCTGAATGGTAGGACATTCCCACATTTTTAAAGTTTGTTTATTTATTTATTTCAGCCTTTTCCTGCATTGAGTTGTGCAGATTTTGCATCTGAACTGAATTTTTAGATACAATTCGTGATTCTGAACTTTTCCCACTGCTGGTGGAAGGCAGCAGTGATCCTGATTGTGTGGCCTAGGTAGTGGAGGATAAACTCTAGGGATATATGACTGAGGACCATAGGATTACAGAATGGCACAGTTCATAGGTGGTGATTTTTTTATTAGTATTATTTTTTCTTTTTTGAGGTAGGGTCTTGCTGTAGTCCAGGCTGACCTGGAATTCACTATGTAGTCTCAGGCTGGCCTTGAATGCATGGCGTTCATCCTACCTCAGCCTCCCAAGTGCTGCAATTAAAGGTGTGTGCCACCATGCCTGGCTTATTTTTATTTATTATTTGCAAGGAGAGAAAGAGAGAGAGAGACGGAGAGAGAGCGGGCATGCCAGAGCCTAGTACTGCTGCAAATGAACTCCAGACACATATGCCACTTTGTGCATCTGGCTTTCCATGGGACTAGGGAATTAAACTCAGACTGTCAGGCTTTGCAAACAAGTACCTTTAATTGCTGAGCCATTTCCCCAGCCTGGTGATTTAATATATATATATGGGAAAAATCTCCCCTGGGATACTCCTCATTGGGGTTATAGTATTCACTGTGAAGTCATAAAGGCCTCAGTCAGTCCCTGTGGGATAGTGGGGCAAGTGGGGGGAAACCTTGCCTCAGGGTATTCCTACCCTACCCACTCTGTGGCTCTTAGAATCTTTCCACCCCCTCTTCCACAATGTTCCCTGAGCCATGGCAGGCCTGTTGGCAATCTGATTTAGTGTTGAGTTCTCTGTAGTCTCTGGATTTCTGCTTTGATGGGTTTTGATTGAGCACTGTGTCTGTCACCATCACTCTAGAGCTGGTTGTCAGGCTAGCAGTAAGAGCAGTATTTGGTTTGCTGCTTTTTTCTACAATTTCTCTTAAGCCCCAGCAGATGTGGTAGAGGTGGTATGTTTTGTGGTGGGAAGTTGGCCACCTTTTTGTCTTATTGATGGATCTTGGTTCTCATTTGTTTTCTCTGCTTTCACTGGTCTTCCCCTGGTTTGCTCCCAGGCTCTCCTCAACAGCCATAGAATGGCATCTAGCCCTGGTGCTAATGGTGATTTTCTTTGTCCCTCCTTTCTCTCTCTCTCTCTCTCTTTTTTTTTTTTTTTTTTTTTTTTTTTTGAGGTAGGGACTCTAGCTCAGGCTGACCTGGAATTCACTCTGTAATTTCAGGATAGCCTCGAACTTATGGTGATCCTCCTACCGCTGCCTCCCGAGTGCTGGGATTACAGGCATGCACCACCATGCCCGGCCTCTTTTTTTTTTTTTTTTTTTTTTTTTTTTTTTTTTTTAATATTTATTTGTTTGAGAGACAGAGAAGGAAAGAGGCAGCTGGATAGAGAATGGGTGCAGCAGCACCTCTAGCCACTGCAAATGAACTCCAGATGCATGTGCCATCTTGTGCATCTGGCTTACATGGGTATTGGGGAATTGAACCTGGGTCCTTCGGCTTCACAGGCAAGCACCTTAACCACTAAGACACCTTTCTAGCCCTGTTTTTTTTTTGTTTGTTTGTTTTATCTTTGCCTTTTGTTTGTTTTGTTTTGTGTATGCATATGTGTATGAGTGTTCATATGTGTGTGGGCACATGTGTTGCTTAGGTGTGTGGAGGCCAGTGGTTGACTTTGGGTCTTCTTGATCACTTTCTGCCTTATTTCCTGAGGCAGGGTCTCTCTGTGATCACAGAGCTTGGCAGTTCTGCTAGTCTAACTAGCCAGCTTGCCTCAGCTTGATCCCTGGTCTCCTCCTGAGCTCTGGAATTACAAGCAGGACACCATCCCCACCTGACATTTTTTGTGAGTGCTAGGATCTAAACTCTGGTCCCCATGCTTGCACGGCAAGTGTTTATCTATTGTGCCATCTCCCCAGCGCCTCCCCTCCCCTTCTTTCCCTATCCCCCTTTCTCCCCCCCCATCTCTCTCTCTTGAATACGTGTTGTGGAGTTGTGTGTGGTGGTATGTGCATGTGTGTGTGCTAATGTGGCACCCCATACAACACACTCACCTGCACTGTTCTCCACGGCTCACCTGCCTGAGTTTTCCTGCAAGAGAGTCTTTTACTGATTCTGAAGTTTACCCTTTGTGAGCCCAAGTGATTCTCCAATCTCATGCTCTTCACAGGACTGGGATCACGGACATGTGTGACCACACTTAGCTCTTGAGTGAGTTCTGGAGATTCTAACTTGTGGGTCTGAGGCCCTCATGCTAAAGCAGAAAGCACACTTAAGCACTGAGCCTTCTTTACTGTTATTTATATTTATTTATTTATGTGATTCTCCACTCCCCCACCGAGCGGTTGGGTCTCACTGTAGCCCAGGTTGACCTAGAACTCATTCTGTAGCCCCAGGCTGCTTCAAACTCAAGGTCATCCTCATCCCTCAACCTCCTGAGAGCTGGGATTAAAGGACTGTGCCACCACACCTGGCTGCTTACTGTTTTTATGAGCCATATTCACACTATATAGCCTTAATTCATGATCCTCCTGCCTCAGCCTTCTGAGTACAGGTGTCAGCACTATGAGTTCTGGGCTGGTGGTTTTCAATCAGGTTCAGGGTTGGGAGGTGTAGGTTGTGTGCTGTAGGTTCCTGGACTTTCCACTTTGCATCCTCCTGTTAGCTTATTTACATTGTGGCTTTCCAAGTAAGCATCCATCTGCGGAAATATTTCCAAGGCCAAAAGGAGTTTGAAAGCCACTAAGAGTATTTAGTCCTCTCATCCACATGAGGAAGTTGAATGAAGAAAGCTGCATAAAGCCACCAGCAACCTTTTTTGTCTTGGGTGACTCTTTGTACCTACGACTGTAACTGTGACTTCCCTGTCCCCCGTTTAGAAAGAAAAATATATAGTTCTCTGTTTTAGACCTTGCATTGTAGCTCACAGCAAGTAGTCATTGTAGATAGTAATGGCTTCAGAGAAAAACCTTTTTTGGTCTGGGGAGATGGCTCAGCGATTAAAGCACATGCTTGTAAAGTCTGCCAGCCCAGGTTTGGTTCCACAGAACCCACATAAAGCCAGATTCACAAAGTAGTGCATACATACATTTGGAATTAGTTTGCAGGGGCAAGAGGCCCTGGTGTGCCGTTCCTTCTCTCTCATTGTCTCTCTTTCTCTTTGTGTTTTCTAAATAAATAAATATATATATATATATTTTTTTAGAAAAAAATCATTTTTTAAAATATGCTTTTATTTATTTTCCAGCAGAGAGAAAGGGGGTGGAGGGAGGGAGGGAGAGAATGGACATCCCAGGGCTTCTAGCCACTGCAATTGAACTCCAGATGCATGTGCCACTTTGTGCATCTGGCTTTATGTGGGTACTGGGGAATCAAACCTGGGTTGTTAGGCTTTGCATGCAAGCACGTTAACTGCTGAGTCATATTTCCAGCTCAGAAAAGTCATTTTTAAAGCTCACAAATGCTTTCACCACCTGGTGTGTCTGCCCTTGCTCTTTACCACTTGTGAATTTTGATGATGTCTGCTAGGGGAAGACAGAATTTTTCACTTCTGGACACCATGCCTGCAGTTATAGTTTGGAACAAAACCGCAGTGGAGTGGAAAAACAAGCTGTGCCCTGTCACCAGACACAGCTGCAGGGCACTTGCTTGCCCGCTCTGCAGCACAGCAGTGACTTCATGGTCTGACTGTTCCAACAGCTTTCCTCAAAGCTTCTGCATGTGAACTTCCATTCATATCTTGTCACTCAGCTGCGTCTCCTTATAGCTTGAGGAAAAAACTTGGTAAATTGTAGTCAGATGCCACCGGTAGTTTCATAAAACACAGTTGAAGGAGTGAACATTCGTTACTGTAAGCCCTGTACCAAGTGCATATTGTACACATTGCTCCTAGTGTGAATATGTGTTGCTGGAGATCAAATAAATGCATGGCCTTGGGTATGCTAGGCAAGTGTTCTCTACCTCTGAGTTGCACCCCCAGCACACTGTTCCTTTTGATTCTCAAAACCACACCCAAGAAATAAATACTGCTATGATGTGTGTTACCTGTGAGGAACTCGAGCCTTGCAGAGGTTGGTTACATATTAATATGGTGCTCAAAGAATCATGAAAAGCTCAGATGCAAATGTAGGTCAGGCTGACTTCAAAGGCAGAGCTTTTAAGAAGTGCAAACATCAAGTGTGACTGAGTGCCGCTGTGACAGTTTCAGTGTTTGTAGTTATGTCTCAGGTCCCCGCAGTTACCCCTCAGGTTCCTTCACGTCCCCACAGTTACCCCTGAGGTCCCCACAGTTACCCCTCAGGTCCCCGCAGTTACCCCTCAGGTCCCCATAGTTACCCCCTGAGGTCCCCACAGTTTTGCCTCAGGTCCCCAAAGTTACCCCTCAGGTCCCCGCAGTACCCCTAAGGACCCCGTAGTTACCCCTCAGGTCTCTGCAGTTACCCCCAGGTCCTGGCTAGCTCCTTTCTGCTGACCCCGTGAATCAGCTTAAGCACCTTCTCAGGGTGGCTCACCTGACCAGGATGAGACAACTGTTGTTACCCTCCTTTCTCTCTCTGCTCTTTTCATTACGGAAGAGGCCCTAGCCAGGCGACTGCAGATTAGCTGTAGAGAAGGCACTTCCTTCCCATTCCACACCAGATCCCATTCACCTCCTTAGACCAAAGTAGGAAGAAAGTACTTAGGAATTGGAGTTTAACAGTTGTTGGAATGAATGAAAGAAACCTTTTTTTTTTTTTTTTTTTTTTTTTTTAACTCAGAAAAAATTTTCCCATCTTGATTCAGAACTCTTAGTTTTGGCTGTTTGCTCTTTGAAGTTACACTTTTTGGTGGTGGGGAATGAGCCAGCCCCTCCCTGGAGGTTTGGAAGCTGGATGCTGACATGCTTGAAGTTCTGTAAAACCGAGCTTACTGCAGTATAACTTGAGTGCTTGTGAACTCACTTCTGGCTTTCCCACGGTGCCTGCAGCAGCCATCTGCTAAGCCTAGGTCTTAAGAATCAGGGGACAGTGTCTGGTGTATAACAGAGGCTTAGTAAGTGCTGGTAGAATGAACAAATGAAAAACACATGTAAGTTACCCTTGTTATGATTTAAAAATACAAATTATCATAGTACCTTGCTCATCAGTTTGTAACTGTCAACCTATTTGAGCTGTTTGGTTTTATCTGTAGGATAGAATGAAACAGTTTTCATGAGAAAAGTACATATTTGCCGGGCATGGTGGCGCACGCCTTTAATCTCAGCACTCGGGAGGCAGAGGTAGGAGGATCGCTGTGAGTTCGAAGCCACCCTGAGAATACAGAGTGAATTCCAGGTCAGCCTGAGCTAGAGTGAGACCCTACCTCAAAAAAACAAAACAAAAAAAGAAAGAACTTGGCGCTGCAAATTATTATTTAGAAAATGATTAACCCTGGGCTGGGGAGATGGATCAGAAGTCAGAAGTGCTTGTTTTCAAAGCATGCTGGCCTAAATTCCCTAGCCCAGTACCCACATGTGTCTGGATTTTTTTTTTTTTTTGCAGTGGCATGAGGCTCTAGCACATCTCCCTTGCCCCCTCTGTCTTAAATAAATTTAAAAAAGAAACATTCTTGGGGCTGGAGAGATGACTTGGTGGTTAAGGTGCTTGCCTGGGAATCGTAAGGACCAAGGTTCTATTCCCCAGTACCATGTACCCATGTAAGCACAAGGTGGCACATGTGTCTGGAGTTCATTTGCAGTGGCATGAGCCCCTAGCATACCCATTCTCTCCCCACCCCTCTGCCTCTCTCTGCTTCTCTCTCTCTCTCAAATAAATACATACATACATACATAATTAATTAATTAATTAATTAATAAAATTTATTTAAAAAGAGAAAAGTTATTAGCCCAAACTTCTCTCTCTCAAATCCCTGGCTTTTTTTTTTCCTTGAAAAGAGAATAGTTATATAAAAATAAATGATGGTGGGCCAGACAGATGGCTTAGCAGTTAAAGCTACTTGCTTGCAAAGCCTGATGGCCCTAGTTCAGCTCCCCAGTACCCACATAAAGCCAAATGCACAAAGTGGCACATGTGTCTGGAGTTCATTTGCAGTGGCAGGAGGCCCTGGCACACCCATTCTCATTCTTGGTTCCTCTCTCATAAATAAAAATAAAATTAAAATTAATTGATGGTGACACAGTGATACACTCCTTTAATCCTAGCACTCAGGAAGTTAAGGCAGTAAGATAGTGAGGTTGAGGCTAGCATTTTCAATTTTTTTCTCTTTAAGTAAATTCTGAAAAACAAATAGCAATGTACCTGTTTCTACACAGTATATTCTTTAAAAAAAAAAAAAAAACTTTGACAGCTTCCATAAGAATAAACAATAAACCATGATAATTCCCACTGTCATCCTCATTTTCTCCTTCTCAAATCCATCCTTCATTGAATCCCTTCTTCTTTCCAATTAATCTCTCTTCTATTTTAATGTCATCATTTTCCCCTCCAATGGTGAAGGTAGTGTCAAGCAGGTCATGAATATCAAGGCCATTTTGTGTCTGAAAGATTGCAATGTAAGCACTCTTACCTTTCTTTTGGCACTTACATTATTTCTACCACCTCTTCCTCAATGGACCCTGAGCCTTGGAGGGTGTAATAGAGATGTCTCAGTGCTGAACACCCTCTGTCACTTCTTCAGTACTATGGTGACTTTTGAATCTTGCCAGTGGTCACTGTCATCTGCAAAGAGAAACTTCTGTAACCAGCAGTGAAAGTAGCATTAATATGATATCCATTTAAACATGAAAAAGTCTTAGAGGGCAGTTTGCTGGGCATAGTATATGCATTTAGCTAGACAACATCAGGTGTTAACTTCCCTGGGGCATATGAACTCCCCAGCCATAGGCTTTTGACTAGGTTTTCAGTATCAGGCATGTATTTCCTCCTGTGGAGCAGGCCTCCAGTCCAATTAGTAAGCAGTTGGTTTTCCCCATAACAGACATGTCACTATCGCACTAGTTGGTGCATTTGACCTGGCTGGTCAGTCTTAAGGCTTGCAATACCCATTGCTGTTTACCACCATTGATGAGTTCTCTCTCCCAAAGGTCTGCATATAGCATAGCTCTTTCCAGCTTGCTGACAGCTAGTCAACAGGGAGGAGGTTTTCAGCTCAGCTCCAGCTTGATTTCTCAGTGACCTGCAGCCAAAGCATGTGGAGTCTTCATCAATAGGGTCTTACCATCTAGTTCTGGTGGGAAACCAAGAGCCTTGGCAATGGTCTGTAATGTTTTGGGAACATCAGGGACCACTCTGGCCGACAACTTACTGGATGGTATCCAATCCCTGGCACTGAGATTTTTCTAGTAACAGTCTATGGTTTCTGGGTGTGCCATTATCTGAAGAAATAGGTTTCCATATGGCTTATTCATAACATCTTAAATTTTGATTACCTCCTCCCACCCCTCCTTTACTAAATTTCTCCCTCTGACCTCACTTAGGCCATTGCATCTCCAGTAATCTGTTCATCTACTTACATACATATCTCACCCTCCCCTTAAGTCCTCTCTTCTCCCTCCCTTATAGCCCCTTTCTAGCTTCCTGACTTCTACTACTGACTTTTATTGCAACTCATGTACAAATCTAAACATTTGTAGCTAGGATCTACATATCAGAGAGAAAATGTGGCCTTTTGCTTTGTGGTCCTGGGTTACCTCACTTAGTATAATCCTTTCCAGATCCTTCCATGTCCCTGCAGATTTTGTAATTTTATTTTTCTTTACTGCTGAATAGAACTCCATTGTATAAATGTACCACATCTTCATTATCCATCCATCAGTTGAAGGGCATCTAGATCTTCATCATATATTTTATAGTCGATTCTTTTTCTCAAGAACTTTTGAGACAGAGTCTTGCTATGTAGCTCAGGCATGTCACAAACTCAAGTCCCCTGTCTCAGGTTCTCATATGCTGGCATGTGCTACCACACCTGACTTTCACAAAGTTTTCAGAGAGTAACTATTAGTGGATGTTAGGCATAACAAGACTACAAAGATGAGGAAGTTACTCGCTGGTCAACATCATTTCAGAAGTCTAGTTTGGGATAAAATTGGTTAAGATAATTTTCCTGTTTTTATTCAGCAGTACCTAAGCAGCTGCTCTGGATCTGAGGCCTGCTAATTTTTGCCAGTGTTTGATTCTACTGCCCTCTAACGGTTACTTTTCACACGTTCCTGAGCCATTCTAGGGGAAAAAAAGATTTCTTTTTTTTAGATAAAGTCTCACTCTGTAAGCCTAGACTGTCCTCAACTCACTATTGTAGACCAGGCTGGCCTTGAACTCATGGAAATCCGCCTGCTTTAGACTTCCAAGTGCTGTGATTATAGGTGTGAGCCACCACACTTGGCTTGAAGTGACACTTCCGGCTACTCCTTCATTTGCTGTGTCAACTAGAGGTAAAAATAAAATGATTTTAGAGAATTTTTTGAGCATATATGTGGTATGTTGTGTGCATGTATGTTCATATGCATGTGAGTACAGGTGTGTGTGTGTGTGCGCACGCGTGTGCCCCAGGGGCCGAGGCCTGTGTCTTCCTTGATGACTCTCTAATTTGTTTACTGAGGCAGCACATGCAGTGGAGAGTCCTTTTTCTTTTTCCCTCTTTCCTTTTCCCTTTTCCGTTCTCACTTGAACCCAGAGCTTACCAATTCAGCTGGTCTAGCCAGCCTGTCCTGAGGATCCTGTCTCTGCCTCCCAGGGGCTAGGATTCCAGGAGGCCACCAAACTCACCTGGCACTGACATGGTGCTGGGATATGAACTCATTCTCACAGTTGCATGGCAAGGGCTTTACCCAATAGGCATCTCCCCAAACCCACCCCGGCTTTTTTGAAACAGGGTCTCATGTACCTGAGGCTGGCCTCAAACTTGCTATGCAACCAAGAGTGCCCTTGAACTGAAGATGCTCCTGCTTCCACCTCTTGAGAAATCATGAGATTCAAACAATCTTTGCATCGAGCATGGTGCACATACTTGTAATCTCAGCACTTTGGAGGTTGAGGCAGAAGGGTTGAGAATTCCAGGTCAGCTTGGCCTACATAGTGATATTCTGTCTCAAAATAATATCAACAAAAATCTTTTGGGGATTTTTTAATTTTTTTATGTTTCAAGGTAAGTTCTCCTTCTAACCCAGGCTGACCTGGAGTTCACTATGTAATCTTAGGGTGGCCTCAAACTCACAGTGATCCTCTTACCTTTGCTTCCTTAGTGCTGGGATTAAAGACACCATACCTGGCCTCTTCTGGGGACTTTTAAAAACATTTTTATATATTATTTATATTTATTTATTACAGAGAGAGAGAGAATGGGCAGGGCCTCCAGGCACTGCAAACGAACTCCAGATGCATGTGCCACTTTGTGCATCTGGATTACATGGGTACTGGGGAATTGAACCTGGATCCTTAGACTTCCCAGGCAAGTTCCTTAACCCATAAGTCATCTCTCCAGCCCTCTTTTGGGGATTTTAATCCAACAAGATAATGTGGACCTATTTCTTCTCTGCTGTATACAAGTGTACACCCTGGAAATGCTGAGAGGCAGTCACATGTGGTGAGATGATGAATTCTTGGAACCCCAGGACTTCAGTGCAGCATAGCAGCAGGCTGTCCTATGTTCTCGTTACTTCACTCCAGGTAATCCAGGCCAGTGCATCCCAATCTGCAATCCAGCAACAAGAAGGTAGCAGGGAAGGCTCATCTTTCCCCAGGATTGACCAGTTGTTTTCCCAGCGTCACGGGAAGGTCTAACTTACCCAGCAAGGGGGGGATATACTGCTAATAATAGGACAGGGAAACTCCCCTATACTGCTCCTGAGATGTCTTTCCCCTGCTAAGTGATCCTCTAAAAGCCAGAAGGCTCCATTCCCCATCCTTCTCTTCTCTTTTTAGAAGTATTAGAGATTGAACAGAGGACCTTCCACATACTAGGCACGCACTCTACCACTAAGCTGTATCCCCACATCTTTTTTTCCTGTATACTTTTATTAAAATTTTGAGTTAGAATTTTATTAAAGTTCCCCGATAGGCTTTGAACTTGGATTTATCTTCCCTCAATCTCTTGAGTACCTGGGATTATAGATCTGTACTACCAGGCAGTTTTCCTCCTTTTCTTTTCCTTTTCTTTCCTTTCCTTTCCTTTCCTTTCCTTTCCTTTCCTTTCCTTTCCTTTCCTTTCCTTTTTCTTTTTCTCCATTCCTTTCCTTTCTTTTCTTCCTTTCCTTTTCCTTCCTTCCCTTTTTATTTATTTATTTTCTAGTTACATGCTTATCTTTATAGGTAAGCATGTTTCAGCACAGACATAAGTCATGGTCTCAATCTTTGGGCAGGACCCCCTCCAGATGAAGCAGTCATCCATGAGGGTGAAACTGCATCCTGAAAGAGGAGCTAGTATGCTCTGAGAGCCACTTTATTCTCCCAAGCAACCAGGACGCTTAGAACCAGCATTGAGTTAATGATCAAGTAAATAACATCTTGACTATTTAATTATGTATATGTATCCTTTTTGTCCTCTGTTTCAAAATTTTAGTTCCACTATGAACCTAAAAGAATTTGGGCTAATTTGCTTATCAGCCAATTTGGAACCATGTAAACACTATAAAACATGAGCACATGTAGGCAACATACACACACAGTCATACCTTAAATTTTATTCAGTCATATTTTTTCAGTCATATATATTTTTTTTTCAGGTAGGGTCTCACTTTAGCCCTGGTTGACCTGGAATTCATTATGTAGTTTCAGGGTGGCCTTGAACTCATGGTGATCCTCCTACTTCTGCCTCCCCAGTGCTGGGATTAAAGGCGTGCACCACTATGCCTGGCAAATCTTGGTTTTAATAAAAGAGCAGGGCATGGTGGCACACAAATTCCAGGTGAATTCCAGGTCAGCCTGAGCTAGTGTGAGACTCTACCTCAAAAACAACAAGAACAACAACAACAACAACAAAAAAGATTTTATAGCTTTTATTTCGAGAGTTGTCACCTGCCAATTTTAAGTTGGACTGTGGATCTGATCATTTCCACTATAGCATTAAGCAATTCTTTTAAAAAACATTTTTTAAACTATTTATTTATTTATTTGAGAGAGAGGGAGAGAGAGAGAGACAGAGGGAGAGAATGGGCATTCCAGGGCCTCCAGCCACTGCAAATGAACTCCAGAAGTATGCGCTCCCTTGTGCATCTGGCTTATGTTGGTCCTGGAGAATTGAACCAGGATCCTTTGGCTTTGCAAGCAAATGCCTTAACCACTAAGCCATCTCTCCAGCCCTGCATTAATAAATTCTTAAGCAGCCAGGCAAGGTGGCGCATCCCTTTAATCTCAGCACTTGGGAGGCAGAGGTAGGAGGATCACCATGAGTTCGAGGCCACGCTGAGAATACAGAGTGAATTCCAGGTCAGCCTGATCTAGAGTGAGACCCTACCTCAAAAAAAAAAAAAAAAAATCTTAATCCTGAATCTGTACTTCTTAAGGTTTGACTTTTCTCTTTTTTAAAAAATATTTTGGACTGGAGAGATGGTATAAATACCAAGTCTCAAACACAGGGGCTTGTATGTACTAGACAAGGGTTCTACTGCAGAGCTAAAGCTTTGGTGCCACCCTTTTGTCATTATTAAAAATAGACATGGGGAGCTGGAGAGATAGCTTAGCGGTTGAGGCACTTGCCTGCAAAACCTAGGAACCCAGGTTCGCTTCTCCAGGTCCCACATAAGCCAGATGCACACAGTGATGCATACATCTGGAGCTTGTTTATGGTGGCTAGAGGCCACCATATTCTCTCTCCCTCCCTCTTGTCTCTCTCCCTGCCCCCTGTCTCTAATAAATAAATAAAATCTTTAAAAAATAGACATAGGGGAAATAGATGTAGGGCTGGAGAGATTTCCCAATGGTTAGAGGTGCTTGCTTGCAAAGCCTGATGGCCCGGTTTTGATTCACCAGTATCCATGTAAGGCCAGAAGCACAAAGTGGTGCAGGCATCTGGAGTTTGCATGCCCATTCTCTCTTTCTCTCAAATAAACTTATGTGTCCTGAATGCTAGGTCCCCAGCTGGTGGCAATTTGGGAATTGGCGCCTTTGGGAGAAGGTGTGTTGGGGCAGGCTTATGGGTGTCATAGCCAGCTTCCCCTTGCCAGTGTTTGGCATCCTCTGCTGCTGTTGATGTTGGCCAGGAGTTGATGTCCAGCTTCTGCTCATGCCATATGCCCCAACCATCATGTAGCTTCATCTTGAGTCTGTAAGCTCAGATAAAAACCCTTTCCTCCCACAAGCTGCTTTTGATCATGTTCTGTGTGTCAGCAATGTGAAGATTATATATTTCTCAACCTCTCAGATGTCCCCTCCCCAGAAACCCTTAAAACTCCCTTCTTCACCCTTATTCAGCACTTGTGCATGTGGCTTACATGAGTAATGGGGAATCAAACCTAGTCCCTAGGCTTTGCAGGCAGGTGCCTTAGCCACTAAACCATCTCTCCAGCCCCAAAGCGCATATATATATATATATATATATATATATATATATATATATATATTTTTTTTTTTTTTTTTTTTTTTTTTTTTTTTCTCTAGGTAGGGTCTCGCTTTAGCTCTGGCTGACCTGGAATTCACTCTGTATTCTCAGGGTGGCCTTGAACTCTCCACAATCCTCCTACCTCTGCCTCCTGAATACTGGGATTAAAGGCGTGTGCCACCATGTCTGGCTTTATTCTTTTTTTTTTTTCTTTTTATTGACAGCTTCCATACTTACAGAAAATAAACCATGTTAATTCCCTCACCTCCCCCATTTCCCCTTCACAGATCTATACTGATTACTGATTGGTCTTGCTCTCTCTCTTGCCCCTTCTCTTCCCATCAGTTTATCTGCCTGTTTCTATCCATCTATCTGCCTATATGCATCCACCCATCCCATTCATGTTTCTATGATATCAGATTAAAACATTAAACTGTAGTTAAAATAAATGTATCAGCAGGCATGGTGGCTCACACCTTTAGTCCCAGCACTCAGAAGACAGAAGTAGGAGGATTGTTGTGAGTTTGCAGCCAGCCTGAAGCTACAGAAGTGAGTTCCAGGTCAGCCTGGGCTACAGTGAGACCTGCCTTGAAAAATAAAAGTATAAGAAAGGTAAGCTCCAGATCACCTGTGGGAAATCTGAATGTTCCCCACAAAGGAGAATATGTCAGCTACTTTTAAAGACCTGCCCTGACATGGAAAGAGAGATTAGCACTTCCAGTGCAGGGCTGTGTACCTGCATTTTTGTCAGTAGGCCTTGTTGCCTTTTGGGGTGGCTTCCAGTCTCACCAATGTTGAGGGCCCACCTCCATTCCTCCGTGTCGTGCTGTGTACCTGGTGTTCTGATCAGCTGTGCTGGATGCCCTGCCCTTTGTGGCTGAATGCGTTCTCTGCAGGTTCGGTTCTGATGGTTGGGGGATGGGAGAGTGCAGGAAGCCTGGAGTTGCATTGGAACTGCTCAGCTGGTCCTACCTGTATCCCTTTCAGCAGCTCCTTAGCTGATCTCTGCTGTCCCCCTTCAGCTTTGATGAGGTTGGAAAATCCCCTTGTTTGGTCTCTGCTCCTGCAGCTCCACTGGGCTGGGTGGACGCATGGATCCGCATGCAACTCGGCAGGATTCTAGCTCTATTTTTTAAGGTAAGTTCTCACTCTAGGCCAGGCTGATCTGAAATTCACTCTGTAGCCTCAGGGTGGCCTCACACTCGTGGTGATCCTCTTACCTGTGCCTCCCAAGTGCTGGGTCTAAGGCATGCACCCCCACACCTGGCCCAACATATATTCTTAAATTAAAAAACTCCCTATAAATGTACCAGAAACATATTTATGGTTATCCTAGACTTGGGACATTAAGGCAAGAGGACTGCTATGAGTTCAAAGCCAGCTTGGGCTACAGAGTAAAGTTCTGTCTTAAAAAAACCAAAACAAGTCAGGCATGGTGGCACATGCTTTTAATAAAACCCTGCACTCAGAAGGCAGAGGAAGGAGGATTGCTGTGAGTTTGAGACCAGCCTGGATCTGCAGAGTGAGTTCTAGGTCAGCATACCCACCCCACCCCAATAAAAAAATCAAAAGAAGAAGAAACATTTATGGGTGGTGAGTGTGTTTAGAATTCAGTTTTTAAAAAAGTTTTATTTATTTGAGAGAGAGAGAGAGAGAGAGAGAGGGTGCACTGGGGCCTCCAATTGCTGAAATGAACTCCAGACTCATGCACCACCTTGTGCATCTGGCTTATGTGGATGCTGGGGAATAGAAACTGGGTCCTTTGGCTTTGCAGGCAAGCGGTTAACCACTAAACCATCTTTCCAGCCCTAGGATTCAGTTTTGTAAGGATAAAATTATTAGGAGTTAATCCTAGTAGAAATGGTTTTATAATGTCAAATTAATACCCTCTACATGAATCTACCAGGCAGCATTTTTTCTCAGTTGTCATACAGAGCAGGGCATGGGCAGCGTTAGGAAGCATTTGCAGAGGTGGAGCTGAAAGAATAGCTTTTCATAAGAGGAGGTGAGAAGTATGGGGGTGCATTTTTCTGTTTAAAACTGTTTATAAGTGATGAAAATGACAACTTTTCAACATTACTAAAGGCCCAAGTAGTATGACTAAGTAGTTGAAAAGATCAGAATGTACTTGTTTGCACCAAAATGGGAAGCATATTTCATTCCATGAAATGAATACTAAGTACATTCAGAGTGACTCCAATAATATCAGTTGATATGGCTGTCCTCGAGGAAACCCTTTGAATTGGATTGACTCATGAGCTCACAGTTAAACCCCTCTTTTCCTTTATGTTACAGCCTTATGTTCAGGTATCTGACAAATAAAACCCAAGTAAGAAATGACTGTCTCATATGAGGTTGGCCCCCAGTACCACAGTCCAGCCTGTTCCTGAGGGGACTGCCACTGAGCCACCAATCCTCAGCACCTCTAGCTGGAAAAATTTTCTTCTAATTGCTGTTACCGTACTTCTACAACTGCATCCACCTCCTTCAGTTCTGTAGATACATCAAGTATTTATACCTGTGTTTCTCATTTCTGAACAGTTTTGCCTCCCAAGAGACATTTGGCATAGTTGGGGCTCAACATTTTTAGTTGTAACAAAAACTGCTTGCCACTGGCATCTAGGGGTTAGGCCAGAGATGCCTCTAAACATACAGCAGTGTTCAGGAGAACATCTTCCACCTAACAAAGAGTCATTCAGCCCAGTAGTGCTTGGGTCATGAAACCTTGCTGCTCACAGTGAAGTCGATACCCACCACGCATCGTTATTCCAGCTTTCTGGCATATCTACTTTATCTTGGACAAAAAGCTGTATTGTTCAATAATGGGCCCTCTTGGACACAGAGTAACTAAGGGGACTGATATGGTGGAGTGATATTAGCATTAGGCGAGGTGGCAATGAGCACATCAGTGTTTTAAGTCCATTATTGCTTCTAAGGAGCTGCAGGACTTTTGACCAGCCACGTAATTATTTTTTGTTCAAATGAAATGAGGGTATGCACCTGTGTTACAGAGTCTCTGTAAGTCTTAAAATATTGCATCACTACCTTGCACTTCTAATTTTTCCTTTTAAAAATATATTTATTTATTTGCAAGCAGAGAGAGAAAGGAGAGAGACAGGCAGAGAGAATGGGCATGTCAGGGTGTCCAGCTGCTGCAAACAAATTCCAGACACATGTGCCACTTTGTGCATCTGGCTTTTATGTGGGCCCTGGGGAATCAAACCTAGGTTGTTAGGCTTTGCAGGCAAGTGCCATAACTGCTGAGCCATCTCTGCAGCCCCTGCACTTGTATTTCTGAGGTGAGGAAAGGATGAACACTAGAAGAACATATGGATGTTCTGCTCCACTCGTGCTTTCTGGTTCTTCTACCACCAGACATATGTCTGTCATATAATCCTTTGCCAACTGGGCAGATGTCCTGGCTTTGAAGATCCTCCTGTGCTGTGAATCTAGACATCCAGCTAAGAAGCTCTGATGGACCTAATAATGTATCATGTTCAACATGTGGTTGTTCTGCATCAGCAATCTACTGAATTCCTTCATTCCTACATCCAGCCTCTAAGCTGATACTGAGCTCTAATCTATGCCAAACTTCTGGTCCAAGTAAAAAGCCAGGAGACAGGCAGAAGAGAATTTATTCTCTTCTAACTACAGACATGGAGACTGCAGCTTAAACATCCCAGGTTATATGGCTCTCTGTACGAGACAGTTCCAGGAAACATGTCCCCCTTAGCTCTGAGCTCTTTTCTGTTTCTACAGATCCTGTTTGGGTGTGCCCCCGAATCCCTGATGACTGGGTTTCTTACAGTGCATTAGATGTTGTTCTTTCAATTGTTTGACAAATGGTTATAGAGCACCTGTTATGTCCCAGCCCTGTGCTCGCTGGGCACTGGGAATGCAGTGAACAAAGCCCTTCAGGGGGCTTTTTAAATTCCGGTCATGGTTGGAGGGGTACTGATGAAGAGATAAACAATTAATCAAGGAAATACATGTCACCTGGTGTCATGAGGAAAAGGAAAGCAGTAGTAGAGATGGGGTTGGGGTTTGATTAATAAGGTGGCTTGAAAAAGGCCTGTAATGAGGTGACATGCTTGCAGAGTCTGGAGGAATTTTGGTATTAATAAAATAAATCATACATTCCTCTGCTTATAAAGTAAATTATGTTATTAAAATGTGGAGGCCGAGGAAAAACATAAGAGCAAGAGAAACTGTCAGGCATTGCAGTGCTGTTTGCTGGGATTACAAAGCAAAAAGAACCAAGGTAAGGTGAGGGGCTGGGGAGATGGTTCAGTGGTTAAAAGTGCTATTTTCCCAGGTGCTTCTTTGTAAAGCTTGCCAGCCCCAGGTACAATTTCCAAGCTGCCCATATAAGCCAGACACAAACACACAAAATGTGGTACAAGGACCTGGCATTTATTTGTAGTGGCAACAGTCCCTGGCATACCCACACAAATGCTCTCCCTCCCTCCCTGTCTCATACACACACACATACACACACACTTAAATAAATTTTTTAAAAGCTGAGTTAAGTTGGACGTGGCGATGCAGGCCTGTAATGCTAGCACTTGGGAGGTGAAGGCAGGAGGATCAGGAGTTCAAGGCTAGTCATCCTCAGCTACATAGGGAGGTCAAGGCCAGTTAGGACTACAGGAGATGCTGTCTTAAAAACAAACAAAAAACTAGATAAGTAGGTTATTTTTAAAATTTTATATTTTATTTATTTATTTGAGAGAGAGAGAGAGAATGAGAAAGAGAATGGGCATGCCAGCGCCTCCAACCATTGCAAACAAACTCCAGAGGCATGTACCACCTTATGCATCTGACTTACATGAGTACTGGGGAATTGAACCTGGATCATTAGGCTTTGTAGGCAAGTATCTTAACTGTTAAACCATCTCTCCAGCTCTCTCTTTTTTAGATAAGGTCTCACTCTGGCCCAGGCCCACCTGAACTGGAATTTACCACCAGGCTGGCCTCATACTCACTTCGATCCTCCTACCTCAGTCTCCCAAGTGCTGGGATTAAAGGCATGTGCCACTACTCCCAGCTATTTTTTTAAATAAAGATTATGAGCCAGCTTTTCTGAAAGCACCTATTATGACTGCTTTCACTCTGGCTTCCTAGGTATTGATTCTGAAAGCATCTTTAAACATATATGTGTTAAGTGTTTTTTAATACTGGATAAGGTAGTTCTCTGTGAAATTGTTCTATAGCACCTAGTGATGCAGATTTTGGGTCCAGTGAGAGATTAAATTCCATAAAGATGTAGGACATAGCCGGGCGTGGTGGCGCACGCCTTTAATCCCAGCACTCGGGAGGCAGAGGTAGGAGGATTGCCATGAGTTCAAGGCCACCCTGAGACTACATAGCTAATTCCAGGTCAGCCTGGGCCAGAGTGAGACCCTACCTCGAAAAAAAAAAAAAAAAAAAAAAAGATGTAGGACATTCCAGGCTCATGGACCCCAACTTTTAGGTCATTATCTGAGTTAGCAAAGAATTGAAAACATGGACTCCAAGAAAGGTAAATTATGAATTATGGGTTTTATTTTATGGAGTGTTAGGAGCCAGAGGGAAGGCCAGCTGAAAGGCTCCAGACAGAAAGGGGAGATAGAGAAAATCGCTCTCACATAGAGAAGATCTGGGCACACATATGCAAACACACACATGCACACAAGGAAAGCAATGCATGAAAGGCTAAGCCCCAGATTTCCCCTCACATAAGGGGTCAGAAAAGATTAAGAGATAGTAAAGGACTTGGAGCTTAAAGAGAGATCACACACGTAATAAAACAGAAAAACATCCTCAAACAAGATATATGTAGAAAGAAAGCAGAAAAATGCTCAGGCAGAAAAGAAATCCCCCCCCCCCCCCCGCCCATAACCTTTCCAGTCAGAACTCAGGTGTATAAGGAAGAGACCTGATTGGGTGGTGGACTTAAGGGACTCACTCAGGAGGGTCGGCCCACAGGTGTGCTGAGCTGAGGAAGAAGCAGGACTCATTCTTGCTGAGGACGGCTTGCAGCCATCTTGGATGAGACTGGATCAGGCGGCAGGCACAGTGGCATATCCTCTGTTGGATAGGCTGACTGTTAATAGGCTGACTGCCTATTAAACAGCTATCTTGCTCCTGTCATCCTTCCCAAGGATCTTTAAACATAAATAAACTACACAGTGGTGGCTTGTTTAAAAATATCTATATGTTTTCAGTTAAATGTTCCAAAATTTAATATATTTGTGAGCACGTCCCTAAGGAATTGACTGAAGTCCTTCACATACTTGTAAAGTTGAAAAAGAATGCTATGCTGTTGACTTTCGGCTAATGATTAACTTTTAAAAAAAATATTTTATTTTATTTTATTTATTTTTGGAGAGAGACATAGAGAGAGATAGACAGAGAGGGAGAGGAAGACAGATAGAGATGGGCGTGCCAGCAGTCTCTCAGCTGCTGTGAATGAAATCCAGATGCATGTGCCCCCTTGTGGTCAAGTGCGGCATTGCGCCCTTGCATCACTTTGCATCTGGCTAAATGTGGGACCTGGAGATTGGAACTGCTGGAGATTGGAACCAGCGTTCTTAGGCTTAGCAGGCAGGCGCCTTAACTGCTAAGCCATCTCTCCAGCCCTAATGATTAACTTTTGAGGCTGAGGTTATTGTATCCTGTTGAGTAAGGTTTGTATCTCCAAAGACCAGCGAGACACAGGGACATAAAGAATTTTCCCTAATGTTCTTGGTCATCACCTTGCTCCATGGTGTCTCAGTGACTGTAGGACGGCTTCATCGTGGAGGAGTAGGTGGAGAAATGGCTACTTTCTCTACAGTGCTTTGGTTGAACTAAGAGCGCTCAGCCTGCTTTCAATCTTGGCTGCGCTGTGCACCTCCAGAAGCTCTGGTCAGTTAGTAGTGTGCAAGTCTGGAGAGTCGAGTGGCTGGGCAGCCAGGATGGGGAAAACTCCCAGGTGCTCCTAATCTGTATCCAGACTTTAAAACCATTGTCTTAGAGCAGTGCTTCTCAAAATGCATACTGACATTGTTTGCAGGCCAGTGATGTCTATGAACACAGAGCAGAGGTTGGCCCACTGTGGATTTGGATCTTACCCAAGGCCTGTTTTTGTGTAGCCTGCTACCTAAGAATGGTTACTTTCTGTGTGTGTGTGTGTGTGTGTGTGTGTGTGTGTGTGTGTGTGTGTGTTTTCAAGGTTTCAGGTTGACCTGGAACTCACTCTAGTCCCAGGCTGGCATCAAACTGACAGCAATCCTCTACCTCTGCATCCCTCCCTAGTGCTGAGATTAAAGGCATGCACCACCACACCCAGCTACAGTTTATTTATTTTATTTATTTATTTTGGTTTTTGAGGTAGGGTCTTGCTCTAGCCCAGGCTGACCTGGAATTCACCCTGTAGTCTCAGGGTGGCCTCAAACTCACGACAATCCTACCTCTGCCTCCTGAGTGCTGGGATTAAAGGTGTGCGCCACCGTGCCTGGCTAGTTTATTTTTTAAAATATTTTTATTTATTTGGATCTCTTACCTGCTGTCCAGGATTATTGCATCAAACTTTTCATTTTTTTTGGTTTTTCAAGGTAGTGTCTCACTGTAGTCCAGGCTGACCTGTAATTCACTGTGTAGTTTCAGGTGGTCTTGAAATCATGGCGATCCTCTTACCTCTGCCTCAGGCGTGCGCCACCATTGCTGGCTGCATCAAACCTTTTAAAAAATAGCTTTATTAGCTGGGCATGGTGGCACATGAAAAGAAAATATTTATTTATTTGCAAGTAGAGAGAGAGGATGAGAGTGGGTTTATTAGAGCCTTTTGCCATTGCAGACAAACTCCAGACACGTGTACCACTTCATGCATCTGGCTTTACATGGCTACTGAGGAATAAAATTCAGGCTGTCTGTCTTTGCAAGCAAGTGCCTGTTACCGCTGAGCCATCTCTCCAGATCCTGACTTTCACAGTTTTAAAAAGGTATTTTAAAAATATATTAAAAAGAAAAGGAGAAGGGAAATAGTAGCATAGAGGATACATTATATATGGCTCCTTATAGAACGTGTTTGGCAACTCCTGCTTTAGAATGCATACCTTTTTATTTTTGGAAACAGGGTCCCAGGTAGCCCAGGCTGGCTTTGGACTTGCTGTGTAGCCAAGAGTGACCTTGAACTTCTGATCCTCCTGCTTCCACCTTCCACGTGCTAGGATTGATTGTAGTGCTAGGATTGCAGGCGTACACCAGCCAATCTGGTTTCATGTGGTGTTAGGGATCACACTGAGGACTTCATGCATGCATTCACTCTAGCAGCTGAGGTACATTCCCAGCCCATAACCACTGCAAGTCCCTCTCAGGATGATCCTACCATGCTGGGTTCTACAACCCTTCTTTGCTGTGAACTTACATAAAGGAAACAGATGGTAGCATTGAAGGCCCATGAATTATTGATCATAGAATTGATTATAAATGAAGTATTATAATGGAAATTTCTACTCTGTAACTACATTAAATTTTAAAAATTCTTCAGTGATTTTTATTGTAAATGTACCACTTCAAAAGGCACATTCTGTGCTGGAGAGATGGATCAGTGTTTAAGGCACTTGCTTGCAAAGTCTAACGACCTGGGTTTGATTCCTTAGTACCCATGTAAAGCCAGATGCTCAAGCGCATGCATCTGGAGTTTGCTTGCAGTGACTGGAAGCCCTGGCGTGCCCATTCTTTCTTTCTATCTTTCTTTCCTCTCTCTGTGCATGCAGATAAATATTTTTTTTAAAGGCACATTCCTTGAATGATATTTTTTTCTGGTTTAGAATACAGATTCCAAAAGCAGACTGAATTAAGAATCACTGAAAATTCCTCCTCAGGCAATCTGTCGTTTTGGAGTTTATGGCCCAGTGTTAGAACCGCCAAGAAACCAGCTTCTTTTTTTTTTTCGAGGTAGGATCTCACTCTGGCCCTGGCCCAGGCTGACCTGGAATTCACTATGTAGTCTCAGGGTGGCCTCAAACTCATGGCAATCTTCCTACCTCTGCCTCCAGAGTGTTGGGATTAAGGGTGCGCACCACCATGCCCAACATGAAACAAGCTTCTAAAATGTTTAGATTAGAGTTCTCCCACAGTGATATTTTCATGTTGGGAAGTTTAAAAAAGAAGAGTTTTGAAAAACAAGGGCAAATTTATAAAATAAAGCATGGAAAATACTATTTCCTCTTGACAGTAAATGAGAGCTTAGCTGGCCATACTTTCTCATGGGGAAGTGTTTGATTTATGTCACCTTTGGTCATGTCTCTTTCATTTCTGGGTTTGACATAAGCTTTAGTGTAGGCCTTTGATTGGAAAGCTTTGCAGAAAGAACTAAGAATTTACTGTGGCTGTTCTGTTTCCTTGAGTGATGCAATATACAAACCCAGAGCCTTGTATTTGTGTGTGTCTGAGTTCTGATTGGATGCCTCCTTGTTATTGTAGGTCATAGAACAGACATCTGAAAGATGGAGGTCAGGCACCAGGGGAACTTTTCACTTTTAATTTTTAAAAAATTATTTGCAAAGAAAGGAGAGAGGGGTTATATGAGGGGTGCAGATGGTTTGCTTATTTATTCCCAATGTTGCTTTTCAAAAGTATTTTGGTCCTTTTAAGAGTGGTCAGGCCAGCCATGGTGGTGCATGCCTTTAATCCCAGCACTTGGGAGGCAAAGGTAGGAGGATTGCTGTGAGTTCAAGGCTAGCCTGAGACTACATAGTGAATTCCAGTTCAGCCTGGGCCAGAGTGAGCAAGACCCTGCCTTGAAAAACACAAAGAAACAAACAAAAAAAGAGTCGTCAGTTGTTGGGAGTTACAGCAAAGCATTTTGGGGGTGGGGTTATTATTGCTTCGAAACAGGGTCACAAGTAACCCAGGCTTTATAGATTCTGATGACCTTGAACTTCTGAGCCTCCTGTCTTCACTCCAAGTGCTGGGATTACAGGCATGTACCACCATATCTGGCTCGGTAAGCCAGAAAGAGGAGAGATAAAGAAGGAAGAGCAGGAGGGAAAGGATGGAAAGTAGGGAGGGTGGTCTTCAGATGTGTCTAGTGATTTATTACTTTGTCACTAATGTGTTACCTGAGGGGTGACTGGCACAAAGGTTGACTTACTAGCTTTTTTTTTTTAATTTGAGAGAGACACCCAGAGAGAGACAGAGACAGAGAGAATGGGTGTGCCAGGACTTCTCAGCTGCTGTGATTGAATTAGAGATGTGTGCTCCCCCTTGTGCGCATGTGTGACATTGCGCGCTTGCGTCACTTTTGCGTCTGGCTAAACGTGGGACCTGGAGAATGGAACAAGCATTCTTAGGCTTTGCAGGCAGGCACCTTAACCACTAAGTCATATCTCCAGCCAGACTTACTAGCTTTTGTTTAAGCTTTTTTTTTTCTTTCTTCTTCTTCTTTTTTTTTTTTTTTTTTTTTTTTTTTTTGGTTTTTCGAGGTAGGGTTTCACTCTAGCTCAGCCTGTCCTGGAATTTACTGTGTAGTCTCAGGGTGGCCTCAAGATCACAGCAATCCTTCTACCTCTGCCTCCCAAGTGCTAGGATTAAAGGCATGTGTCATCATGCCTGACTTCCACATTGATTTTTATTTTTTTTTTTTTTAGGTAGGATTTCTTTGTAGCTCAGGCTGACCTAGAACTCACTCTGTAGCCCAGACTAGCCTCAAACTCATGGAGATCCCCCTACCTCAGACTCTAGTGCTAGGAATAAAGGCATGAACCACCACATCTGGCTTCACATTGCTTTTTAAGTTTAAAAATATGGCCGGGTGTGGTGGCGCATGCCTTTAATCCCAGCACTCAGGAGACAGAGGTAGGAAGATTGCCAAGAGTTTGAGACCACCCTGAGACTACATAGCGAATTCCAGGTCAGCCTGGGCTAGAGCGAGACCCTACCTCAAAAGGAAAGGAGAGGAAAGGAAAGGGGGAAGCTCCATGATGGCAGGGAAAATGACAGCATGAGCAAAGGGTGGATATCATCCCCTGGCCAACATCAGGTGGACAACAGGAACAGGAGAGTGTGCCAAGCATTAGCAAGGGGGAGAAGCCCACCCCCAACAATACATTGCCTCCTGGAGGTGTTAATTCCCACATCTCCATCAGCTGGGAAGCTAGCATTCAGAACACCTAAGTTTATGGGGGACACCTGAATCAAACCACCACACCTTCCTTTGGCTCTTACATTCTTTCCACCACCTCTTAGTGGATCCTGAGCCTTGGAGGGTGTGATAGAGTTGTCTCACTGCTGAACACCCCACTGTCACTCCTCAGCACCATGGTGAGTTTTGAGTCACTCCAGTGGTCACCGCCATCTGAAAAGAGAAGCTTCTCTAACCAAAAGTGAAAGTGGCATTAATATATAAGCATAAACATAAAAAAGTGTTCAGAGCGCAATTTGGCAGGCATAATATGTGCACTTAGCCAGAAAACAGCAGACATTTAACCATGTTTTTAAAAAAATATTATTTATTTTATTTGAGAGGGAGGGAGAGAGAGAAAGAGGCAGAGAATGGGCATGTTATCAGGGTCTCCAGCCACTGCAAACAAACTCCAGATGCATGCACCAGCTTGTGCATCTGGCTTATGTAGGTTCTGGGGAGTTGAACCTAGATCCTTTGGCTTTGCAGGCAAGCGTCTTAACTGCTAAGCCATAAGTCCTATCTCCAGCCTTTAACCATTTTTTAAATATTTTATTTATTTATTTATTTATTTATTTATTTATTTATTTGAGAGAGAGAGAGATACAGAAATAGTCAGGTAGAGAAAGAGAGAGAATGGGCATGCCAGGGCCTCCGGCCACTGCAAACGAACTCCAGGTGTATGCGCCCCTTTGTGTATCTGGCTTTTGTGGGTCCTGGAGAATCGAGCCTCGAACGGGGGTCCTTAGGCTTCACAGGCAAGTGTTTAACCACTAAGCCATCTCTCCAGCCCTAACCATGGTTTTAAAAAAACTATTTGAAGCTGAGCATGGTGGCACACATCTTTAATCAAAGCACTTGGGAGGCAGGGGTAGGAGGATCACTGTGAGTTCGAGGCTACCCTGAGAGAGACCCTACCTTGAAAAACCAAAAACGAAGAAAAAAAGAAAAAACTTTATTAGGGAGAGAGAGTGTATGGTCATGCTATGGTCTCCTGCCACTCTAGCCACTTTGTGTATCTGACTTTACATGGGTACCGAGGAATCAAACTCAGGCATCAGGCTTTGCAAGCAAGTGACTTTAACTGCTGATCCAGCTCTGCAGCCCTGAGTCTGATTTTTAAAAGCTGGAGATAATTATTATTACTATCTTTATGGCTTACTTGTAGCTTTTAAGTTGATTTATTAAGGATCATTTTTTCCACATGATTTTGCATGCTGTTCCTTCACTCTGTGCAAAGGCCATACACATTTCCAAATTTGTTAGGTAACTGCTGGTAACTCCCAGAAAGTCATTACTAAAAATATCTGAAAGTGTCTGTTTTCCCACTTCCTCGCTGATGTGGGTGGAAAACAAGAACTCATTGTTCTAAGTTGCATGTCTCTAATTGGTACTAAGGTTGAACATCACCCCATTACAATTTTTTAGACATCTTTATTTTCCATTTTAAATATGTGTGTGCAGAAGTGCACGTGTATATACAGGTGCCCTGTTGCATGAGCACACATATGTGTGGAGGCCAGAGGAAAATATCTGATGTCATTCTCAGGAACACCGACCATCTGCCTCTTTTTTATTGGCCTGGAGCTCCCAGTTAGGCTGGAGTAGCTGTCCAGCAAGCCCCAGTGATCTTTCTTTCTCTGCTTTCCCAGCACTGGGGTTCTAGTGGTGTACCGCCATGCACAACACACTCGGCTCCTTATGCTTGCAAGGCAAGCACTTGACCATCTCCTCAGCCTGACACATTTACTTCCTTGTGAATTACATGTCCATATCATTGTGGTTGCTCTGTTTGTTTGTTTTGTACTAGGGATTGAAATGTGGCCTTTTGATTCTACTAAAGTGCTCCACCACTGAGCACTGAGCTATATCCCCAAACAAAAATGACTCTTTTTTTCTTTTAAGGCAAGCTCCTGCAGGAGTGGTGTGTGTGTGGGGGTTAGAATCAAAAGGCCCTAAATTCAGTCAATAGTACAGAAAAAGAAAAAAAAGATTATTAAAGGCTGAATAGCTTTCTATCATATGGATAATTTATTACCTATTTTTATTGCTTCTTATTTTTGCTTTTTCAAATAACACCACTGTGAACACAGTGTCCCCAAGTTTTGCATCATTTCCCTCCAATGCACAAACCAAGCAAGTCTGAGGAAATGAGGGCTCACGGCATTTACTGGGGTACATGCCTAGCTCAGCTCTGGTCTTTTTTCAGATGGGCAAGGTTGTAGGTGCCCTGGCACTTGTATTTCCTGGTCTCTCACCACTGGTCTTTGCATCTTTCATACACTTCCTGGGGGTGTAGTCCACTAGTGGTCGACTTTGCCTTCCAGCATGTAAAGTGGTTTGACATGTGTCTGTTTAGATCTTTTGAATTTGCTTATGAATCATTTACTTACTACATTGCTTTTTGTGTGTGTGAGAGACATAGTTTCTGTGTAGCTCACACTGGCCTTGAACTTGCAGTCCTCCTGCCTCGGTCTCCTGAGTTCTTCTGTTACAGGTGTGCACCGCCATGCTTGAATTTTTTTCTTTTATAGAATAAATCCCTGACAGATAAATCCAAGGTCAAAGATATTTGAATCCCATCCCTGTGTGGCAAATGACCCTGCTTTTCTCCACTAGCAGGGTGGGGAGGTCCCATCATGTCACAGGCATCACATCCACTGTGCATTATGAGACAGGGCTCATCTTGTTGCTTTAATTAATTAATTAAAATGCAATTACATTTTGTGATAAAATACACATAGAATTTACTGTATTATCCATTTTAATTCACTACACTCAAATTATTGTTTAGTTATCACCCCTACTCACTTTCAGCATTTTTTTTATTTTCTATTGACAACTTCCATAATTATGGATGATAAACCATGGTAATCCCCCCCCCCCGCTTTGCCCTTTGCAACTCCACTTCCATCATACTCTTTACCCCTTCTCAATCAGTCTTGATGTCATCATCTTTTCTTGTGTAGGTAGTGTCAGGCACTGTGAGGTCATGGATTTCCAGGCCATTTTGTGTCTGGAGGAGCACGTTGTAAGGAGTCCTACCCTTCTTTTGGCTCTTACATTCTTTCCGCCACATCTTCTATAATGGACCCTGAGCCTTGGAGGGTGTGATAGAGATGTTTCAGTGCTGAGCACCCTTCTCTCACTTCTCAGCACCATGGTGCCTTCTGAGTCATCCCAAGGTCACTGCCATCTGAAAAGAGAAGCTTCTCTAACCAAAAGTGAGAGTAGCATTCATATATGGATGGGTATGAACATTAAGATAATTTATTGTATTATCCATTTTAATTCTTGCTTGCTGGGTAGTTTGGTGAGCAGAGTATATACATTTAAGCAGGCACCAGTAGATGTTACACCCCTAGGGCTCATGACTTCCCCTGTCATAGGTTTTCAGTATCAGGCATGTATTCCCTCCCATAGAGTAGGCTTCCAGTCCAATTAGAGAGTGGTTGGTTTTCCCCATAACAGACATGCCACTATTGCACCTGTTGGGTCATTTGGTGTGGCTGGTCAAATTTAAGGCTTGCAGTGTCCACTGCTGTTTATCTACACTAGTGATTTCTCTGTCTCCCATGTAACTGCATGCAGCATAGCTTTTTCCAGCTTTCTGTCAGCTGATCTATAGGGAGGAGGTTTTTAGCTCAGCTCCAGCAGGATTTCTCAGTGATCTTGCAACCCAAGTATGTGGAGACTTAAGCAATAGGGTCTTACCATCTATTCCTGGTGGGAAACCAAGAGCTTTGGCAATGACCTGTAATGTTTTGGGGTGCATCAGGGACCTCCCTGGCCAACAACTCACTGGAAGGTATCCCATCCCTGACGTTGAAAATTTTCTGGTAACAATCTATGGCTTCTGAGTGTACCATTGTCCAAAAAGGTAGATTTCCATATGACTTATTCCTAGCCTCTTAGATTTTGATTAGCCCTCCCCCCCCCCCACCTTTCCTTTACTCAGTCTCTTCCCCTGACCTCACTTAGGCCTTTCCACCCCCCAGTCTGTTCTTCTACTTATATATATACAATACTATCCTCTTAAGTCCCCCCTCCCTCTCTTTCTAGTCCCTTTATATCCCCTTCCTAGCTTACTGACTTCTGCTACTAAGTTTGATTGCATTCCCACCAACAGTGTAGAAGGGTTCCTCTTTCTCTGCATCCTCTCCAGCATTTATTATCATCTGTTTTCTTGATGGTAGTAGCCATTCTGACAGAAGTGAGCTAGAATCTCAAAGTAGTTTAATTTTCATTTCCCTGATGGCACCTTCAGCATTTTTTGATCCCTCAAACTAAAACTCTACCCATTAAACACCAACTCCCAGGTCTCCATGCCCTCACCCCTTGACAACCATTGTCTACTTTCTTTTTATTTTTGCATGTGTCTTTGTGTGGGGGAGTGAGCATGAGTGTGTGGGTGCACATGTGTGTGTACATCTATATGTGTGGAGTCCAGTTAATCATCAATCTCCACCTTTTTTCCCCTTTTTATTTTTATTATTAGTTATCTGTATAATGTGCATAGAGTCATAATGGTACCATCATTAGCCTTATCCCTGCCCCCCCCCGGGATTGTGGATCTTGCATTGTGTGGATAGCCATCAGTTATGGGGAGAGACAATGTCTCTGTGCATAATGACTCAACTTATGGCTGTAACAATTTTTTCCACCCTCTCTTCTGCGAATTTCCCTAAGCCATGTTGGGTTCATTTTAGGTCTACTTCAGTGACGGCAGGTCATGGGAGTCTCTGTGTCTCTGGATCTCTGGTTTGGTAGGAGTTGAGTGTTCTCTGTGTCTATCTCCTTCACCCTCTGCTGATACAAGGTTAGCTGAGAAAGCAGAACTCTTGCTCATTTCCCCAGTTATTCTATGGGTGCTCATTGTGGCCCAGGCTGACCTGGAATTCACTATGTAGTCTCAGGCTGGTCTCAAACTCATAGCCATCCTCCTACCTCTGCCTCCTGAGCACTGGCATTAAAGAGGTACGCCACCATGCCTGGACCTTACTTTTTATTTATTTATTTTTATTCTATTTTATTTTTTTGGTTTTTTGAGGTAGGGTCTCACTCTGGCCCAGGCTGACCCAGAATTAATTATGTAGTCTCAGGGTGGCCTTGAACACATGGCAATCCTCCTACCTCTGACTCCTGAGCACTGGCATTTAAAGAGGTACACCACCATGCCTGGACCTTACTTTTTTATTTTATTTTATTTTATTTTTTATTTTATTTTTTGGGGTTTTGAGGTAGGATCTCACTCTGACCCAGGCTGACCCGAAATTAATTATGTAGTCTCAGGGTGGCCTTGAACACATGGCAATCCTCCTACCTCTGCCTCCCAAGTGCTGGGATTAAAGGCATGTGCCCCACGCCTGGTACTTTTTTTTTTTTTTTTTTTACATGTTAGAGAACCATTTTAATTAGCAACAACAGCCATATTGTCCTAGGAAAATAAACTTGGCAAAAATTATTTCTTTTCTCCTTGAAAATGAAGATGTGATGAAAAACACAAGCCCTGGGCAGTTAATACATTTAAAACAAAGACAGAATGTCTTTTTTTTTTTTTTTTTTTTTTAAAGCATAGCTAAAATTTCTTCACTAAGTACAGTAAATATTGCCAAGCTGAAACCAAGAAGACAAATAAAAAGAAGGTTAGATTTAATATCTGGGTTGAATTACTTAGTATTATGAGTAATGTTATGAACTTTCAAGGGTATGGTGGTGCATGCCTTTAATCCACTTAGGAGGCAGAGGTAGGAGGATCGCCATGAGTTGGAGGCCACCGAGACTACAGAGTGAATTCCAGGTCAGCCTGAGCTAGAGTGAAACCCTACCTTGAAAAAAAAAAAAGAAAAATTTTTTTGAAAGAGTAACAGAGAGAAGGGGGGATGCCTGCACAGGGTCTCTAGCCACTGTAAACAAACTCCAGATGCATGCGCCCCCTTGTGCATCTGGTTTTACATGGGTCCTGGGGAATCAAACTCTGATGGACCTTATTTTTTGAGACAGGGTCTTTCACTGAACTCAAAGCTCACTGATTGGCCCAGCTCCGCTAGCCAGCAAGCCCCAGCCATCTTCCTGTCTTCCCCTCCCCCATGCTGGGATTATAGGTGCACACGTGGCATTTCCCGTGGATGCAGAGGATCGGAACTCAGATAGATATAGAGAGAATGGGCACTCCAAGGCCTCCAGCCACTGGAAAAGAACCCCAGATGCATGCACTACCTTGAGCATCTAGCTTACATGGGTCCCGGGGAAATCGAGCCTTGAACCGGGGTCCTTAGGCGTCACAAGCAAGCGCTTAACTGCTAAGCCATCTCTCCAGCCCACCATTTACTTTTTAAACATGTGAATTCTTTCTTAGCCAGTTTTCTATTGGAACATTTCTGTTTTTCTCATTAGTAGAAAGAGTTCTAGGAAAGTTGAAAACAAGTGGGTCGATGTTTTGTTTCTAAAGCATTTCTCTCTGGTCCTGATTCCTGAACTATTTGCCCTCTTCTGCTAACGCCTGGCCAAGTTAGGTTTCCGGGATTCCCAGCCATGGCCTATGAGGCCTCAGGCTGGAAGCTGGGCTGCTGTGGGGCTCTGGCGCCCCCTCCTGTCCAGGCTTCTGCTCCTTATTGTCCAGGTGTAGAGGAAGCCTCATTGTTTCTGCCTTTGCCAAGGACCCCAATATGAGTGGTCAACCTTGTTCTTGCCTTTTATTTTACTAAGAAAGTTGAAGCAACTTTCTCATCCCCCTGCCATCTGCCTCTTTCCCTATGTGTCCCCAACATAGTGTCGGGTCTGGGTTCTTGTTGGAGGCTGTCCCTCGACTTAATTCCCTCCCTGCCTCCTAGTCACGGATATTACACTTCAGTTACCTCTTCAGACCTGCATAATTGCTTTCTCCCTCTTGACTTGCTCATTCTTCTCAAAGACTGACTCATGTAGCTCAGGCTGGTCTTAACCTTTGATCCTCCTGCCTCTTACCTCCCGAGTGCTGGGATTACAGGCATGTGCCACCATGCCTGGCTTCACTGGCTTATTCTTTTATTATTATTATTATTATTATTATTATTATTATTATTATTGACAACTTCTATACTTACAGACAATAAACCATGCTATTTCCCTCCCTTCCTTACATTCCCCTTCAGAACTCCACTCTCCATCATATCACCTTCTTCTCTCCATTAGTCTCTCTTTTAATTTGATGTCATCATCTTTTTCTCCTATTATGAGGGTCTTGTGAAGGTATTGCTAGGCACTGCGAGGTCATGGATATCGAGGCCAATTTCTGTCTGGAAAGTTGCATTGTAAGGAGTCGGAACCTTCCTTTGGCTCTTCCATTCTATCCTCCCCCTCTTCCGCAATGAGCCCTGAGCCTTGGAGGGTGTGACAGAGATATTTCAGTGCTGGGCACTCCTCTATCCCTTGTTCTCAGCACTATGTTGCCTTTTGGTCATCCCAATGGTCATCGCCATCTGAAAAGAGAAGCTTCTCTAACCAGACGTGAGAGTAGCATTAATGTGTGAATATGAACATTAAGTGTAGTGCTTTCAGGGCAGCTTGGTGGGAATAATATATACATTTAGTCAGACAAGATCTATGGCTTCTGAGTGTACCATTGTCCAAAAAGGTAGATTTCCATATGACTTATTCCTAGCCTCTTAGATTTTGATTAGCCCTCCCCCCACCTTTCCTTTACTCAGTCTCTTCCCCTGACCTCACTTAGGCCTTTCCACCCCCAGTCTGTTCTTCTACTTATATATATACAATACTATCCTCTTAAGTCCCCCCTCCCTCTCTTTCTAGTCCCTTTATATCCCCTTCCTAGCTTACTGACTTCTGCTACTAAGTTTGATTGCATTCCCACCAACAGTGTAGAAGGGTTCCTCTTTCTCTGCATCCTCTCCAGCATTTATTATCATCTGTTTTCTTGATGGTAGTAGCCATTCTGACAGAAGTGAGCTAGAATCTCAAAGTAGTTTAATTTTCATTTCCCTGATGGCACCTTCAGCATTTTTTGATCCCTCAAACTAAAACTCTACCCATTAAACACCAACTCCCAGGTCTCCATGCCCTCACCCCTTGACAACCATTGTCTACTTTCTTTTTATTTTTTGCATGTGTCTTTGTGTGGGGGGGAGTGAGCATGAGTGTGTGGGTGCACATGTGTGTGTACATCTATATGTGTGGAGTCCAGTTAATCATCAATCTCCACCTTTTTTTCCCCTTTTTATTTTTTATTATTAGTTATCTGTATAATGTGCATAGAGTCATAATGGTACCATCATTAGCCTTATCCCTGCCCTCCCCCCCTCGGGGATTGTGGATCTTGCATTGTGTGGATAGCCATCAGTTATGGGGGAGAGACAATGTCTCTGTGCATAATGACTCAACTTATGGCTGTAACAATTTTTCCACCCTCTCTTCTGCGAATTTCCCTAAGCCATGTTGGGTTCATTTTAGGTCTACTTCAGTGACGAGGTCATGGGAGTCTCTGTGTCTCTGGATCTCTGGTTTGGTAGGAGTTGAGTGTTCTCTGTGTCTATCTCCTTCACCCCTCTGCTGATACAAGGTTCGCTGAGAAAGCAGAACTCTTGCTCATTTCCCCAGTTATTCTATGGGTGCTCATTGTGGCCCAGGCTGACCTGGAATTCACTATGTAGTCTCAGGCTGGTCTCAAACTCATAGCCATCCTCCTACCTCTGCCTCCTGAGCACTGGCATTAAAGAGGTACGCCACCATGCCTGGACCTTACTTTTTTATTTATTTATTTTTATTCTATTTTATTTTTTTGGTTTTTCGAGGTAGGGTCTCACTCTGGCCCAGGCTGACCCAGAATTAATTATGTAGTCTCAGGGTGGCCTTGAACACATGGCAATCCTCCTACCTCTGACTCCTGAGCACTGGCATTTAAAGAGGTACACCACCATGCCTGGACCTTACTTTTTTATTTTATTTTATTTTATTTTTTATTTTATTTTTTTGGGGTTTTCGAGGTAGGATCTCACTCTGACCCAGGCTGACCCGAAATTAATTATGTAGTCTCAGGGTGGCCTTGAACACATGGCAATCCTCCTACCTCTGCCTCCCAAGTGCTGGGATTAAAGGCATGTGCCCCCACGCCTGGTACTTTTTTTTTTTTTTTTACATGTTAGAGAACCATTTTAATTAGCAACAACAGCCATATTGTCCTAGGAAAATAAACTTGGCAAAAATTATTTCTTTTCTCCTTGAAAATGAAGATGTGATGAAAAACACAAGCCCTGGGCAGTTAATACATTTAAAACAAAGACAGAATGTCTTTTTTTTTTTTTTTTTAGAAGCATAGCTAAAATTTCTTCACTAAGTACAGTAAATATTGCCAAGCTGAAACCAAGAAGACAAATAAAAAGAAGGTTAGATTTAATATCTGGGTTGAATTACTTAGTATTATGAGTAATGTTATGAACTTTCAAGGGTATGGTGGTGCATGCCTTTAATCCACTTAGGAGGCAGAGGTAGGAGGATCGCCATGAGTTGGAGGCCACCGAGACTACAGAGTGAATTCCAGGTCAGCCTGAGCTAGAGTGAAACCCTACCTTGAAAAAACAAAAGAAAAATTTTTTTGAAAGAGTAACAGAGAGAAGGGGGGATGCCTGCACAGGGTCTCTAGCCACTGTAAACAAACTCCAGATGCATGCGCCCCCTTGTGCATCTGGTTTTACATGGGTCCTGGGGAATCAAACTCTGATGGACCTTATTTTTTGAGACAGGGTCTTTCACTGAACTCAAAGCTCACTGATTGGCCCAGCTCCGCTAGCCAGCAAGCCCCAGCCATCTTCCTGTCTTCCCCTCCCCCATGCTGGGATTATAGGTGCACACGTGGCATTTCCCGTGGATGCAGAGGATCGGAACTCAGATAGATATAGAGAGAATGGGCACTCCAAGGCCTCCAGCCACTGGAAAAGAACCCCAGATGCATGCACTACCTTGAGCATCTAGCTTACATGGGTCCCGGGGAAATCGAGCCTTGAACCGGGGTCCTTAGGCGTCACAAGCAAGCGCTTAACTGCTAAGCCATCTCTCCAGCCCACCATTTACTTTTTAAACATGTGAATTCTTTCTTAGCCAGTTTTCTATTGGAACATTTCTGTTTTTCTCATTAGTAGAAAGAGTTCTAGGAAAGTTGAAAACAAGTGGGGTCGATGTTTTGTTTCTAAAGCATTTCTCTCTGGTCCTGATTCCTGAACTATTTGCCCTCTTCTGCTAACGCCTGGCCAAGTTAGGTTTCCGGGATTCCCAGCCATGGCCTATGAGGCCTCAGGCTGGAAGCTGGGCTGCTGTGGGGCTCTGGCGCCCCCTCCTGTCCAGGCTTCTGCTCCTTATTGTCCAGGTGTAGAGGAAGCCTCATTGTTTCTGCCTTTGCCAAGGACCCCAATATGAGTGGTCAACCTTGTTCTTGCCTTTTATTTTACTAAGAAAGTTGAAGCAACTTTCTCATCCCCCTGCCATCTGCCTCTTTCCCTATGTGTCCCCAACATAGTGTCGGGTCTGGGTTCCTGTTGGAGGCTGTCCCTCGACTTAATTCCCTCCCTGCCTCCTAGTCACGGATATTACACTTCAGTTACCTCTTCAGACCTGCATAATTGCTTTCTCCTCTTGACTTGCTCATTCTTCTCAAAGACTGACTCATGTAGCTCAGGCTGGTCTTAACCTTTGATCCTCCTGCCTCTTACCTCCCGAGTGCTGGGATTACAGGCATGTGCCACCATGCCTGGCTTCACTGGCTTATTCTTTTATTATTATTATTATTATTATTATTATTATTATTATTATTATTGACAACTTCTATACTTACAGACAATAAACCATGCTATTTCCCTCCCTTCCTTACATTCCCTTCAGAACTCCACTCTCCATCATATCACCTTCTTCTCTCCATTAGTCTCTCTTTTAATTTGATGTCATCATCTTTTTCTCCTATTATGAGGGTCTTGTGAAGGTATTGCTAGGCACTGCGAGGTCATGGATATCGAGGCCAATTTCTGTCTGGAAAGTTGCATTGTAAGGAGTCGGAACCTTCCTTTGGCTCTTCCATTCTATCCTCCCCCTCTTCCGCAATGAGCCCTGAGCCTTGGAGGGTGTGACAGAGATATTTCAGTGCTGGGCACTCCTCTATCCCTTGTTCTCAGCACTATGTTGCCTTTTGGTCATCCCAATGGTCATCGCCATCTGAAAAGAGAAGCTTCTCTAACCAGACGTGAGAGTAGCATTAATGTGTGAATATGAACATTAAGTGTAGTGCTTTCAGGGCAGCTTGGTGGGAATAATATATACATTTAGTCAGACAAGAGCAGACTATATATCCCTAAGGCTCATGACCTCCCCTGCCATAGACTTTTGCTTAGGTTTTTCAGTGCCAGGTATGTATTCCCTCCCGTAGAGAGGGCCTTCAGTCCAATTATGGAGCAGTTGGTTACCCCATGAGTAGACATGCCACTATTGCACCCGTTCAGTCATTGGGCCTATATGCCCAAACTTGAATATTCAGTGTCCACTCTTTTCACTGCTGATGACTTCTGTCTCCCATAGGGCTGCATGCAGTGCAGCTTTTTCCAGCTTTCAGTTGGCTGGTCTACAGGGAAAAGGGTTTCTGCTCCGCACCAGCTTGCTTTCTCAGTGACCTTGCCTCTCAGGCAAGAGATGTCTTCAGCAATAGGGTCTTACTATCTGTTTCTCAAGGGAAACCAAGGGCTTTGGCAAAAGCCTTTAATGTTTTGGAGGCTACTGGGACCTCCTTGGCCAACAACTCACTGGAAGGTATCCCATCCCAGGCCCTGAAAATTTTCTAGTCACAGTCTACAGCTTCTAGAGGTGCCATTATTCAAATAAGTAGGTTTACATAAGTCTTATTCACACTATCTTGAATTTTGAATGACCCTCCCCCTGCCCTTTTTGTATGCATTCTCTTCCCATGGCCTCACTTAGGCCATTCCCCTCCCTATAATCTATTCTTCTACTTACATATGTGCAATGCCATACACTTAATTCCTTCCCTTTCCTCCCTCCCTTATATCCTTTTACCAGCTTACTGGTTTCTGGTACCTATTTTTGGTTCCAGTTCACACACAAGTCTATACATTTGTAGCTAGGATCCACATATGAGAGAGAACATGTGACGTTTGGCTTTCTGAGCCTGGGTTACCTCACTTAGTATAATCCTTTCCAGATCCATCCATTTCCCTGAAAATTTCATAATTTCATTTTTCTTTACCGCTGAATAGAGCTCCATTGTGTAAATGTACCACATCTTTATTATCCATTCATCTGTGGAGGGACATCTAGGCTGGTTCCATTTGCTAGCTATTGTGAATAGAGCAGCAATAAACATGGTTGTGCAAGTGTCTCTAAGGTAGTGAGAAGAGTCCTTTTGGATATATGCCAAGGAGTGCTATAGCTGGATCATATGGTAAATCTATTTTTAGCTGACTCAAGAACCTCCACACTGATTTCCACAATGGCTGGACCAGATTACATTCCCACCAACAGTGTAGAAGGGTTCCTCTTTTTCCACATCCTCGCCAACACTTATTGTCATTTGTTTTCTTGATGGTAGCCATTCTGACAGGAGTGAGATAGAATCTCAAAGTAGTTTTAATTTGCATTTCCCTGATGGCTAAGGATTTAGAACACTTTTTTAGATGTTTATATGCCATCTGTATTTCTTCTTCTGAGAACTCTCTATTTAGTTCCATGGACCATTTTTTAACTGAGTTGTTTGATTTCTTATTGTTCTGTTTTTTGAGTTCTTTGTATATTCTGGATATTAATTCTTTGTCAGATGTACACCTGGCAAAGATTTTCTCCCATTCTGTAGGTTGTCTCTTTGCTCTATTCACAGTGTCCTTTGCTGTACAAAAGCTTTGTAATTTTATGAGATCCCAGTGGTTGGTTAGTGGTTTTATTTCCTGAGCAAATGGGGTTATATTCAGAAAGTCATTGCCTATGCCAATATGTTGAAGGGTTTCCCCTACCTTTTCCTCTAGCAGTTTCAGAGTTTCACATCTGATATTAATGTCCTGATCCACTTGGATTTGATTCTTGTGCAGGGAGAAGGACAAGGATCTATTTTTATCCTTCTACATACGGATATCCAGTTTTACCAGCACCACTTGTTGAAGAGAATATCTTTCCTCCAATGAATATTTTTGTCATTTTTGTCAAAAATCAGGTGGCTGTAGCTGCCTGGATTAATATTTGGGTCTTCTATTCTGTTCCATTGACCTACATGTCTGTCCTTCTGCCAGTACCATGCTATTTTGTTACTATGGCTTTGTAATATAACTTAAAATCTAGTATGATGATACCGCCAGCCTGATTTTTGTTGCTTAAAATTGTTTTGGGTATTTGAGGGTTTTTTTGTGCTTCCAGATGAATTTTAGGATTTTTTTTTTCTATTTCTGTGAAGAATGTTATTGGGATTTTAATGGGGATTGCAATAAATGTCTAGATTGCTTTTGGTAAGATTAACATTTTCACAATATTGATTCTTCCAATCCAAGAGCATGGGATGTCTTTCCATTTCCTTGTGTCTTCTGCAATTTCTCGCTTGAGTGTTTTAACATTCTCATTGTAGAGATCCTTCACTTTGTTGGTTAAGTTTTTTCCAAGGTTTTTTTTTTTTTTTTTTTTGAGGCAATTGTGAATGGGAGAGATTCCTTGATTTTATCCTCTACATGTTTGCTGTTCACTGGCTTATTCTTAGCCACATACAAAGATGATGTAATAGTTCTTATCTTTAAAAAAATCATTCCTGACCTCATAATCCTTTGTGGATGCTGCTCATTTTTCTGTTCCTGTGAAAGATGTCTATTTTGTCTATACCCACCCTTCTACCTCTTCCCAGCTAATTCCAGGTAGCCTTTTGTTTTGCTCTCCTCAGCCTTCTCCTCTCCCCCCACCCCCCTCCTGCCATGGTCCTGGTATCTTGGGTTTTCTAGATCTGGTGGTTTGTGCTCATCATCAGATCAGGCATTTGACACAAACAATCGCTACATTCCAGAATACTTGTCTTTTTTTTAAAAAAAACTTATTGACAAGTTCCCGTTTAAGCATTGTAAGGAAAAATCTCAGAGGTAAGTTTGGAAGGAAGAGACCGAATCTCAACACCAAAGAGCAGGCTTTATTTAGAGAATAGGGCCTGAAAGGGTGCTACCTCAGGTGCTAACTAATAACAGTGTATGGCTTCTGGGTGCACCATTAACCATCTCCATAGGATAATTCTGCCTAAACGTTCTCTTTTTAAAAAAAGCATATATATTATTGGCTAGCAAAAAAGTAGGTTTCCATATGGCTTATTCATAACATCTTAATTTTTTATTAACCCTCCTCCCACTCTTCCTTTACTCAGTCTCTTCCCCTGACCTTACTTAGGTCAATCCTCTCCCAGTAATCTGTTCATCTACTTATATACAATATTCTCTGTTTAAGCTTTCCCTTCTCCTCCTGGCTCATAGCCCTTTTCTAGCTTCCTGGCCTGTACTCCTGACTTTTAGGCCAACTCACACACAAATCTAAGTATTTGTAGCTAGGATCCACATATGAGAGAGAACATGTGGCACTTGACTTTCTGGGCCTGGGTTACCTCACTTAGCATGATCCTTTCTAGATCCATGTATTTCCTGGCAACTTTTATAATTTCATTTTTCTTTTTTAATTTTATTTATTTATTTGAGGGAGGGAGGGAGGGAAGGAGAGAGAGAGAGAGAGAGAGAGAGAGAGACAGAGACAGAGACAGAGAGAATGGGCATCAGGGCCTCTAGCTAACTCTGGATGCATGCACCACCTTGTATATCTGGCTTACATGGATCCTGGGGGAATTGAACCTGGCTTTGCAGGCAAGCACCTTAACTGCTAAGCCATCTCTCCAGCCCATAATTTCATTTTTCTTTACAGCTGAATAAAAGTCCATTGCTGAATACCTGTCTTTTTCTTGGCTTTTGGGCCACCCCTTCCTCCTGCCTCCCCTCCACCTCACCAGCTGGTCCATCCTTTGCTGGTTCATCAAGGCTCTTCCTTTTCCCCTCCTCCCCTGAGCCTTGGTGACACCCTTCCAACTACAATTCAGCATACGCCATGGCAGCTAACAAGCCCCTCAAAATTAATAAGTTCAAGCAGAACTCATTTGGTTTAGACAGGGCCTCTCTCTGCAGCCCACATTTGCTTGGAACTCTCTATGTAGCCCAGATTGGCCTGCAGCAGGTGGCAATCCTCCTGCCTCAGTCTTCTGATGCTGTGATGGAGGCATGAGCCATCACACTTGGCTCAAGTAGACCTCTTTTCAGTTTTTAGGTTAATATACAAAGAATGGGGTTTACTATTATTCATGCATGTGTCATTATACTTTGTTTTCATTCTCTCCTCTTCCCCACTGCCCTCCCCCGTGCCCTCTGTTCCCCTTTGAATGGTTCTCTTACTTCTCCCCCCTCTGCTTTCATGCCATGTGTATTCCTCAAGCAGAACACTTTTTTATTGTTTTTAACATTTTACTGACAACCTCTGTACATAGAGACAATATACTGTGATCACAATCCCCTCCCAGCACCCTCCTTCTGAATCTTCTTTCCAGCTAGTCGCTCTTCTATTTTGAGGACAGCATTTACCCCCTTCTATTATGCAGGTCTTGTGCAGGCTCCATCTAAGCCACTCCTCATGTGCAAACTCCTACAGGAGCGTCCTAAGTGATATCTGGTCCCATTCTTTTTTTTTTTTTTTTTTTTGGTTTTTCGAGATAGGGTCTCACTCTAGCCCAAGCTGACCTGGAATTCAATTCACTGTGTAGTCTCAAGGTGGCCTTGAACTCACAGCGATCCTCCTACCTCTGCCTCCCGAGTGTGGGATTAAAGGCGTGCACCACCACGCCTGGCTGGTCCCATTCTTGTCCATCTTGGTCAACTTTCCCACAGAGCCACAGCTCTTGACTTCTTTTTCTCAGGCTCCTCTGCTTATTTGGAATCATTCCCATAGCTTTTATCATTCTCCCTGTTACCTTAATTTTTTTTGTTTGTTTGTTTTTGAAACAGGGTTGAGGTTTGAGGCTAGCATTGAACTCCATCTGTAGCTGAGGATGATCTTGGACCTCTGATCTTCCTATCTCTATTTCCTAAGGGCTGGGATTACAGGTATGCACCACCATGCCCCGTTTATTGAATACTGGCAATCACACCCAGGTTTTCCTGCATCCTAGGCAGGCACTCTACCAGCTGAGTAACCAGCCCCACAGCGACCTTTAGAAAGCTGCCAGTTATCTGAAGGAGATAAACACAGAGAACATCCAACTCCTACGAAGCCAGATATCCAGAGACACAGAGGCTCCCAAAACCTCACACTGAAGTAGAACTAAAATGATCCCAACGTGGCTCAGGGAAATTCGCCGAAGAGGGAACGGAAAGAGTGTTAGAGCCACAAGTTGGGTCATTATGCATAGAGACCTGGCCTATCCTCCTTTTTTTTTTTTTTTTTTTTTTTTTTTTTTTTTTTGGTTTTGCGAGGTAGGGTCTCACTCTGGCCCAGGCTGACCTGGAATTAACTATGTAGTCTCAGGGTGGCCTGGAACTCACAGCGATCCTCCTATCTCTGCCTCCCGAGTGCTGGGATTAAAGGCGTGCGCCACCACGCCCGGCTTTCTCCATAATTTTTGATTACCCCCACAGTGCAAGACCCACATTCTCTATTGATGAGGGTCCCTTTGGAGGGGGAGGACAGGGAGGAGGATAATGGAGTCACCAATATGAATGTAAAATTAGAATAATATAAACAAAATAATAAATTATTAAAAAAAAAAAAAGAAAGAAAGCTGCCAGTTATAAGACCTTTTTGTCCTGCTTGGAACCTTCCAGGGCTCTGAGGACATGATCCAGAGCTCTTCCATTGGACCCCCCAGGGTCCAGATGACTTGGCAAAACTCTCTGTCCTCACTGTGACTATTTACCTACTTCTCTCTAGCCAGACTGTCCTTCCTTTTGACCTTCACACACAAGCTCATTTCCATCACTAGGACTTTGTGCTGCTAGGCTACAGTGGCCTTCACCTACAGTATGGCCTTCCCTCACTTCCTTCAGATTTTCCTCTCAGATCTACTCAGATATGACGTCTCTTGACTCCTGCAGTACAAGCTGCTTCTACATGCTTTGCTCTTTCCCCACTTCATCTGCCTTATCTTCCAGCATAGCATGTTTGCCTGCCTTTAGTTAACTTTTCTCTTTGCTTATTTTGCCGTTGTAGCCCCGCCCATAAGCGCCATGAGAGAGCACTTTGCCTCTTGTGCCCTGCTGTGTCCCAGGCCTACAATATTGCCTGGCACATTGCGGCTGTTAAGAAATTTGTACAAAATGAAGACTGAACATTACTTTTATAATTGAAGGGCTATATATATTTTAAAAATAAAAATCTTTTTATTTATTTATGTGTGTGTGTGTATGGGCACTTCAGGGTCTCTTGCCATTACAAACAAATATCAGATGCATATGTTTGGTTTTATGTGGGTGCTGGGGGAATTGAACCCGGGCTTGCAGGCTTTGCAAGCAAGCACCTTTAACCACTGAGCAATCTCCCCAGCCCCAAAGACCTATATTTTTAAACAAAATTGTACAGTTCTCTGGGGTGAATTGTTACCGTGTGATTTTCCACAAGAAACATGGAATCTGCAAGATTCAGTGTGTGTAAGGGACCCAATCATCTACCTAAGTACCATGATCTTCATCAAGAGGACTGGAGGTGCTGCTTTTTACAGTAACTGTCAAACATACTTTGGAGTAGACTAGAATTTCGGCATGAATGTCCCTCATAACCATGATTTAAGTGAAATAAAGTATTTCCTTCTTGGGAAAAAAAAAGGTGGATTAGGACTGGAGAGATGTCTTAGTGTTAAGGCATTTGTCTGCAAAGACTAAGGACCCAGGTTTGATTCCCCTGTACTCAAGTAAGATGGTGCATGCAACTGGAGTTCATTTGCAGTGAGTACAGGCCCTGGCATGCCCATTCTCTCTCTCTCTTTCTCTGTCTCTCTCTCTTTCAAATAAATAAGTAAATAATCATTTTTCAAAAAGGATTTTTTAAAAGGTAGCTTGGAAAATTAAGCAAGATGGAAACAAAAGATCCCAAGGAAAGAAACATTACCAGCCATTGGGAAAAATGGGAATTAAGAGAAATCTGGATTAGATATTTGAAAATAGATAAGAAATCTAAGAAATATCTTTAGTCCAAATTCTTTGCATTTATATATAAGTTGACTGTATTCAGCTTAAGAAAAATTCTTCCAAACTAGAGTCAGTTTAACTATAATGCATTTAGTTTCTCCTAAGTTTATAGGTGATTGAAAGGTTTCAGAAAACCTTTTCTGAGCCAGCCGATTAAAACAGAATGTCTTTATTCCCCAGTAAAAGCTACTTTGTATGCAGCATTTAGCTTTTCTAGTGTCCCTGCATTAGAATGATGTTTTTCATCATTGGGTGTGTGCGTGTCATGACAGGAGTTCCTTCTGCAGGCATTTGCCTCTTCTAGTGCTTTAGGGTTGTCAGGACAACAGCCAGACTCACCCACTCACTTCCTAGGAAACCTGTGCTCTGCGCTTGATGAATTCAGAATTGGTACATTACTTCTGGCTGCTTAGGCAGCATCTATACAACTCTAGGAAATATATATACATAATATGTGATGCCATGATATACTGATTTAGTTCTTTTCTTTTTTGAGCACTCCCAAGTAAGTAAGTTTGTTTGTTTGTTTATTTTCAGGTAGGGTCTCACTTTAGTCCAGGCTGATCTGGAATTCACTATGTAGTCTCAGGCTGGCCTCAAACTCAGTGATCCTCCTACCTCAGCCTCCCCAGTGCTGATATTAAAGGTGTGTGCCACTATGCCTGGCACAAGTAAATTTTTACATATATTTTATTTTATTTTATTATTTTATTTTTACAGTGCACAGGGCATGCATGCGCTAGGCAAGTGCACTGACATTAAAATACTTTTCCAGCTCCATGCAGTTCTAGTTATAGAAAGTATTTTTATTTGTTATTTGTTACCTTTTGTTTGTTTGTTTGTTTTCGAGGCAAAGTCTCACTCTAGCTCAGGCTGACCTGGCACTCACTCTGTAGTCCAAGGATGGCCTTGAACTCACAATGATCCTCCTACCTCTGCCTCTTGAATGCTTGGATTAAATGCATGCACCATCACACCTGGCTTGTTATATTTTTAAAAAAATATTTATTTATTTGCATATGGAGGGAGACAGAGAGAAGAGAGACAGAGAGAGAATGGGCATGAGAAGGCCTCTAGCCACTGCAAACAGAGTCCAGGTGTATGTGCCACTTTGTGTATCTGGCTTTACATGAGTACTGGGGAATTGAACCTGGGTCTTTTAGCTTTGCTGCAAGTCCCTTAACCACTGAACTATCTCTCCATCCTCCTGTTATCTTTTTGAATCTTCAAAAGTTTCATTGAAAGACTTTCACATTTTAGATGTTAACACATTTTAACTTCATAGGAATTACCTGAAATCTAATTTTTAAATTATCGTAATTATTGAGTGTCTATATTTCAAGGGAGTGGCTTTCAAAAAGTGTTTTTTTTGTTTGTTTGTTTGTTTGTTTGTTTGTTTGTTTGTTTGTTTGTCTTTCAGGGAAGGATCTCACTCTAGCCCAGCCCAGGCTGACCTAGAATTCACTATGTAGTCTTAGGGTAGCCTTGAACTTGTGGTAGTCATCCTACTTCTACCTCCCAAGTGCTGGGATTAAAGGCATGTGCCACCAAGCCTGGCTCCAAAAGTTTAAGATGAGAAATGTTATTGCTTCACTTTAAGACTGCATTAAAATAAAAATTCTTTATTTTTGTTTCACAAAAACTCATTTGATACAATAATAAAACATTCTGTCTTATAAATTTTATTAATACTAATTTTACCTTTGCTTCTCCATGACATATCACTCATTATATATTAAAATGACTTCAGGGCTGGAGGGATGGCTTAGCAGTTAAAGCATTTGCCTGCAAAGCCAAAATACCCAGGTTCAATTCCCCAGGACCCACGTTAGCCAGATGCACAAGGTGGCGCACGTGTCTGGAGTTCATTTGCAGTAGCTGGAGGCCTTGGCCTCTCTCTCTCCCTCCCTCTTTTTCTCTGTCAAATAGATAAATAAAAATAAAAATATTTTTAAAAAATGACTTCAGCCTTTCAACATTTTTTTAAACCTCAGGAACATTTTCCTTCTCACATACTTGCAATTTTGCTCAAAACTATCACTTACTTAATAGTGAAGTTATTTGGACAACATATAAGGGGAAGTACTCTGAGATGCATGCACACCTAAACAGAAACATTGAAAGAGCCATAGTCAGACTGTAGTGCACCAGTTAAGATGCTTGCTTGTGAAGCCTAAGGACCCAGGACCAATTAATTCCCCAGTACCCACAGAGGCCAGATGCACAAGATGGCACATGAGTCTGGAGTTTACAGTGGCTGGAGGCTCTGATGTGCCCGTTTTCTCTATATATATCTGCCTCTTTTTCTGTCCTCCTATAAATAAATAAATGAATAAATGAATGAATGAATTTTTTAAAAGAAAGCCAAATTTACAATTAATTATTTACATTTTACCTAAGAAAACTGTACAGAGTTCTTTTTTTGTTTTGTTTTGTTTTGGTTTGGTTTGGTTTTTCGAGGTAGGGTGTCACTCTAGCCCAGGCTGTCCTGGAATTCTCTACGTATTCTCAGGATGGCCTCGAACTCATGGCGATCATCCTACCTCTGCCTCCCGAGGACTGGGATTAAAGGCATGCGCCACCACGCCCAGCTTCAGTGTTCTTTTAATCATTTGTGAGTAGAGCTTAGATTTGGGTTCACTGGAGCCTTGCTATTTAGGGCCAAAGCCCTGTAAGTCCAAGTATTGCCTCTCTAGTAAGTGTCAGAGCTTAAAAATGTAGACGCATCTCAGCCAAGGCCTGGGCGAAACCACAGAGGAATTGAGGAGACTAGCAAGAGTGCTCCTTCCATGGTGAGCCTGACAATGAGCACCAGGGTGAAGGAGACAGACACTTAGACACTGAGGACACTCAACACCTACCAAAGCAGAGATCCAGAGGGTCCCAAGAGCTCATCGTAGATGTAGACTTAAAACTCACCCACCAAGGCTCAGGGAATTTTGCAGAAGAGGGGGTGGAAAGATTGTGAGAGCCACAGGTTGGGATGTCATGCCCAGAGGCATTGCTTCCCCCCAATATCTGACTGGTGCTCCCACAACGCATAACCCACACCCCATGGGGAATACCTGCAACCCCACTGAGGAGGGCCCCCTGCAGAAGGGGGGCAGGGAGGAGGGAAAATGGTACTGACACATGATGTATCCATACAAAATATGTTCTTAAAAATGTAGATGATATGCTGGATGCTAGGTTTCAGAAATAGAATCCAGGTCATCTGCTTCCATTCTGAACTGGATACTCATGAGATTCTAGGGCAGTCTATCCAGTATGTAGCCACAGGCTACATCAAGCTATTTCAGTGAAAAAATGAGTTGAAATTAAATAAAATCTAAGGGGTTGCAGAGATTGTTCAATTGGTAAAGTACTTGCTGCATAAGCACGAAGAGCTGCGTGCAGAACCCCAGCACCCACATGACATGCCAGGCACAGTTGCACACGCCTGTCATGCCAGCGCTGGGAAGGAGGAGGCAGCATCCCTACAAGTCACTGGCTAGCTACCAGCTGAATGGATGAGGTCCAGGTTCAGTGAGACACTGTTTCAACAAATAAGGTGGAGAGCTATTGAGAAAGACAGTTGATGTTGACCTCTGCCCTCCCCCACCAGATAAGCAAAAAATTAAATACAATTTAAAATTCATTTTCTTGGTCACACTGGCCCTATTTCAACTACTCCATGATCACAATCTAGTGGGTAGTGCATTGGATTTCACACAGAACATTTCCATCTTGGGAAGGTCTGTTGGGTGGCACTGATTTAAATGATGGAAATAAGAATGAACTTTCCTGCTAATGATCTAGTGACTTTTATGAGACTGTCATATAGTCTGCTATCTTTATTCAGTGATTTTTTTAAAAACCTTTAGTTTTGTTTATTTATTTTTTTAATATTTTATTTTTATTTATTTGGGAGAAAAGAAAGAGTGAGAGAGAGAGAGAGAGCAAGAGAGAGAGAGAGAGAATGGGCACACTGAGGCCTCCAGCCACCGCAAACAAACTCCAGATGCATGTGCTACCATGTGCATCTGGATTACATGGGTACTGGGGAATTGAACCTGGGTCCTTAGGCTTTGCAGGCAAACACCTTAACTGCTAAGCCATTTCTCCAGCACAAAGTCCTTTATTTTTAGAGCACTGTTAAATTTATAGCAGAAATGCAAAAAAAAAAAAAAAAAAAAAAAAAAGATTTACTGTATTCACCTATGCCTTTATGTGCATGACCACCCCTTCTCCATTAGAGTGATATTATCACTGACTACATTGACACATCCTAATTATCCAAAATGCATAGTTTGCATGCAGGTCTTCTAGGTGTGGTATGGTCTAAGGGTTCGGATGAATGCATAATGGCTCGTATCTACCATTATGATGTTGCATTAGTTAACTTTCTCAGTAATGTGACCAGTTACTTAATGAAAACCACTTAGGAGAGAAAGCATTTATTTTGGCTCATGGTTTCAGAGGGTCCATTCTTGGCTCTGTATGTCTGGGCAGAATATCATAGTAAGCAGGACAGTGTGGTCTAGGCTGCTCTGTACATGTCAGTGGAGGGAGAGAGTAAGGAACTGAAGACCAGGAATAACCTTCAAAGGCTCTCCTCTAATGACCTACATCTTCTAGTGAGAGGTTACCCTAACATTTCTGTGTCTGTCCAGAACAGTGCTTGGTACTAGCTGGGGACCAAGTGCTCAAACACATGAGTCTGTAGGGGGCATTTCAGATTCAAACTGTCTAAGACCATACAGAATGGTTTTCCTGTCCTTCCTGCAACCATTGATCTTTTTATTGTTTCCATGGTTTGCCTTTTCTATTCAGAGAAATTTGTTATGAGACTCTTATTTTTATTGTATTTTATTTTATTTTTTGGTTTTTCAAGGTAGGGTTTCACTCTTGCGCAGGCTGATCTAGAATTCACTGTGTAGTCTCAGGGTGGCCTCAAGCTCATGGTGATCCTCCTACCTCTGCCTCCCAAATGCTGGGATTAAAGGTGTGCGCCATCATACCTGGCTCTGAGAATTTTGAACTGTCAATTACAAGCTTCTTAATTTTAATTTATTTTTACATGCACATGTATATGCATTTGTATGTGTATGTGTATGTGTATGTTTGTGTGAAAGAGCACATCAAGGTCTCTTGTCACCTAGCTTAATCCTGAGCTGACAGGCTTTCCAAGCAAGGCCCTTGTAACCACTGAGCCATCTCCACAGCCAGTTTCAAGCTTTTTTGGTTTCTCGAGGTAGGGTCTCACTGTAGCCCAGGCTGACCTGGAACTCTGTAAGCTCCAGGCTGGCTGTGAACTCACAGTGATCCTCCTGTCTCTGTCTCCCAAGAGCTGAGATTAAAGGTGTGTGCCACCATGCCCAGCAGTTGCCACTTTTTTAATAAAAAGAATATTACTTTATAAAAATTTATTTATTTACTTATTTCACACAGAGAGAGAGAGAGAGAAAATGGGTGCACCAGGGCCTCCAGCTATTGCAAACAGCCTCCAGGCACATGTACCCCCTTGTGCATCTGGCTTATGTGGGTCTGGGGACTTGAACCTGGGTCCTTAGGCTTTGCTGAGAAGCACCTTAACTGCTAAGCCATCTCTCCAGCCCCAGTTGCAAGCTTATTAATAAGTGATGTATTTTTATTGTTTTATTAAACTCTTTGAAAATTTATTATTTTATTAAACTCTTTGAAAACTTTTCTACCATACATACATACATACATACATACATACTTTTGGGGGGATGCTTTTTGAGGTAAAGTCTCACTCTAGCTCAGGCTGACCTGGAATTCACTATGTAGTCTCAGGGTGGCCTCGAACTCACTGCAGTCCTCCCACCGCTGCCTCCCAAGTGCTGGGATTAAAGGTGTGTACCACCACACCTGGCTAAAATATATTTTTAAAAATATTTTATTTATATTTATTTATTTAATAGAAAGAGGAAGAGAGTGAGAGAGAGAATGGGCATGACAGGTCCTCCAGCTACTGCAAATGAACTCTAGATACATACACCACCTTGTGCATCTGGCTTACATGGGTCATGGGCAATTGAACCTTGATCATTTGGCTTTGCACACAAACTGCAAGTGCATGCTCTACTTTGTGCATCTGGATTTATGTGGGTACTGGGGAATCAAGCCAGGTGAGCAGGCTTTGCAAGCAAGCACTTTAACCATTGAGCTGTCTCCTCAGCCCTATTTAAAATATTTCTATTTTTAAATTATTATTTTTTTTGGTTTTCCAAGTAGGGACTCACTCTAGCTCAGGCTGACCTGGAATTCACTATGTAGTCTCAGGGTAGCCTCAAACTCATGGCAATCCTCCTCTCTACCTCCCGAGTGCTGGGATTAAAGGCGTGCGCCACCACACCTGGCTAGTTAATTATTTTTTATTACAAAGGTAATAAATATCTCCTCTCCCTGTCCCCTTTCCCTGAGGGCTTACCCATTTAATAGTTTTATTAATTTTTTTAAATTATTTTTTTACAAAGGTTATAGTCTTACATCCCCTGTCCCCATCCCTCTTTCCCTGAGGGCTTTCTTAGTGGGATTGTTGGTGTTCACTGTTGGGTAATTGAGGCCTAGTCAGTCTCTGTGGTGGTGGTGAGGGGAGGGGAGAGCTGTGCCTCAGGATATTTCTACCCACCCGGTTCTTGGTGAGCCTTATTGGGCTATTACCAGTCTGGTTTAGTGAGGAGTTCTCTGTAGCCTCTAAGTTTCTGGTTCCATGTGTTTTCATTGACCATAGCGTCTGTTGCCTTTTCCCTGGAGCTGGTTGTCAGGCTTCCAGTGGGAGCTATATTCCTGTTGACACTTCCTCTGCAATTTCTCATGGACCTGGCAGAAGTGGTAGAGATGGCACGTCTTATGGTGGCCAGTCAGCTATCTTTTCTCATCACATTGATGGATCTTGGATCTCCTGAGTTGTTGCTGCCATCTTCATGCTTTGGGAGGACGGATTATTGTGTGGAATCTAGTCTCTATTTTTGCCTGTTGCTTTTGGCGCAGGCTCTATTCCACCATTTTGATCAGAAGTCCAAAGTATTTTTATTTTTACTTATTTGCAAGCAGAGAGACACACAGAGAGGAAGAAAGACAGAATGGGCAAACTGGAGCCTCTTGCCACTACAGATTCCAGGTGCATGCACCACTTTGTGCATCTAGCTTTACCTGGATATTAGGGAATTAAACCCAGGCCATCAGGCTTTGCAAGCAAGCACTTTAACCATTGGCCCTCTCTCCAGCATGAATACCATACTTTTTTTTCTTTTTTGAGGCAGGTTCTCACTATAGCCCAGGCTGACCTGGAACTCACTGTGTAGTTCCCTGCTAACCTCAAACTCATTTTGATCCTCCTACCTCAGTCTTCTGAGTACTGGAATTAAAGGTATGTGCCACCACACCTAGCTTATACCATCCTTTTTTATTTAGCAGAATAAAATGTATTTCTTGATTATATAATCCTCCTGGGAAGGTGATAAGATTGTCAAGATGGCTTTCCTCAAACAGCCTCTGAGGGACCACGATCCTTCCATTTTGTGGCTCCTAGGCCTTGTCATTATTCATGCCAGCCAAATGGGCCATTTCTGGAAAGGCACATGTCACTTCTGACCACATTCCAGGAGAGGAGACATTCATACAGTCACACTTGGCTAGAAATACAATCTAGCTTTGTGTCAAAGAAGAAAATTCAGACTTGAGGGACACTTAGTGGAATATCACTAGGGAAACTATCTTACAGCTACGACTTGAAATGGAATGCAGCAAAATGTGAATGCATCCTCTCCGCCCTGACAAGCAGAGCTGAAGAATTTCAGGAGAACCTCTAGCAGTTCCAGAACACACCGGCAGAGCTGTCCAAGAACTATCAGAGCATGGAGCAGAAGACTGGCAAGTTTCCCTCCTGGTTCCCAACCCTGACTGCAGAAGAGATGAAGGTTGCATGTTTAATGGGGGGGAAATGTCTGTGTATTTTCGGTTTTCAGTAATGTGCAGTTAAGTTAGTTTTTCCTGTTTTGTTTGAAGACCTTAAATGTTAGATTGCCTTTTCCAATCCCCAACGCTCACTGTTTTTCAAAGCTACTGTGGTTTCTATACATTCCTTGGCCACTATAATCATTACAGAGACCTGAGCTTTCCTTGCAAAACATAGAATTGCTTCACTAAACTATGTTCCTTCCAAAGAATCTTAGGGAGCCGTCCCTCTACTGCCCCCAGAAGAGAAGACGTATTCCTTTAAAACACATTTGCAGTTGTACCTGTTTGCTTGGCTCCTGTTATGTGAATGTATGGATCAACCCCGGCTAGCACTTGTGATCTGCTAGCTTTCCTTTCATATAAAAGCTGAGTGTGTGTGTCATCATGACAATATGCCTTTGATAGTGAGGGAGCAGCTGCAGAGGTGGCTTGTCCCTCCTTCCCCCCACCCAGTGCCTCTCTGCTGTGCATGGCAGCTAGCATGAGGACGCTCAGGAAGAGAAGCATGAGGTCAGGGCCAGCTCACGCTCGCTCTGAGGCTGCAGGCCCTGGCAATGGGTCTTGGTGCTCGTTACCAGGTTTCTCATTATAGTCTTGGCTGAGCTGGCACATTTGGCAGTTCACAATGCCAGTGAGAAAGATACAGGCTGACAAGGGAGCATTTTCCCTCCCTGGCTTTCTCAAGGAATGTGCTTGCTGGGAAGTTATTTCTGATGTTAATAGGCATGTTGGCTTGGCTCAGAGGCAGCTGGGTTAAGATGCCTTTTAAAATGAGTAACACGATGCATAGTGTTGTTAACATTTTCCATAGTGCTGTATGAGACCTTAAACAATTTATTAATATTTTCCTTGCAGTGGAAATTTTTATCCAGAGAACTGGCTATTATCCACTGACTGAGTGGACAGCAGGGCTTGAACTTTCTGGACTATTAGTGCTTGTGACATGAGCTCTCAGAGGAAGCCCTGGGCCTGTGGGTAGGAAGCACTACCCATGGCCCTGGGGCACACCCTGGCACTGAGAGCCTGGCGAGAGGCCAGCTGGCAGCAAGGGCTCTTTGCTGTCTCGGTTTAGTGGTATGACGTGCACTACAGGTCATTTTTCTATGCTATCCAGGTTTTTCTTGGGTTTTCTTTTGTTGATCTGTGGTCAAACCATTTATTATGTGTAGGTTGTGACAAAATATAATCGAAGTCTTCATTGTTAAAGTCCCTTTATGAAAAATGATTATCTAGTGTTATCTCCTCTCCAGGCACCACTGTTCTTTTTCTCATATTAAATAGCTATTTGCTTATTTTTTTAATATCATGATATTCCTTAGGAACATAACTGTGATTTTGTACCAGAGCTAATGGTAATTTTTTCTTTTGACTTTTGAGACAGGATCTCACGTAGCCAAGGCTGGCCTTGCATGAGATCTCTCGGTAGCTGAGGATGACCTTGGGTTCCGGATCCTTTGGCTTCCACTGTCCAACTAACAGCAGTTTATTTGGATAGATTTATTAGTTGAGGATTACTGCCATTCTGTTACCTGTACTCACTATTTATTTCCATTGAGGTAGAGATTGTATAGGATAACAAGATTTTCCCAGAATTTCCCATTGTTACTTCAACAGTTTATATGGGTGGCCATGCAGCTAAGCTGTTCTGGTAACTATTAAATCTCTTCCTCTACAACTTTGCTGGTCTCCACGCTATTCACCAATTACGCCATGACCTGTGCATCCCTTTTTGTTCCTCCACACCTGTTCCCTTGCCCAGGAGTGCCTGGCCCTCTTTCAGTCCCACAGAAAAGCTATAAGTAGCCATCTCAAATTCCCTTTTTTTCTGTAGGCCTTCCTGCCTCCAATTAGGTATGATTCTAGCCACTTCTACATCCCTCACCAGGTTATTTCATGTTGTAATCCTGCTGTTCCTTTTTAAGACTGTTTCCTCCATAGATTAGAGCATCTACTTAATTTTTTTAAAAATTTATTTATTTGCAAGCAGAGGGAGAGAGAGAATGTGTGTGCCAGGGCCTCCAGCCACTGCAAACTCTAGACACATATGTCACTTTATGCATCTGCCTTAATGTGGGTACTGGGCAATTGAACACTGGTCATTAGGCTTTGCAGGCAAGTGCCTTAATTGCTGAGCCATCTGTCCAGCCCAAGATCATCTTCCTTCCTTCCTTCCTTCCTTCCTTCCTTCCTTCCTTCCTTCCTTCCTTCCTTCCTTCCTTCCTTCCTTCCTTCCTTCCTTCCTTCCTTCCTTCTTTCTTTCTTTCTTTCTTACTTTTTTTTTTTTTTTTTGGTTTTTTTGAGGTAGGGTCTCACTCTAGCTCAGGCTGACCTGGAATTCACTATGTAGTCTCAGGGTGGCCCCAAACTCCTGGCAATCCTCCTACCTCTGCCTCCCGAGTGCTGGGATTAAAAGCGTGCACCACCACACCCAGCATTTTTTTGGTTTTTCGAGGTACAGTTTCGCTCTAGCCCAGGCCGACCTGGAATTCACTGTGTAGTCTCAGGGTGACCTTGAACTCATAACGATCCTCCTACCTAAGCCTCCCAAGTGCTGGGATTAAAGGCGTGCACCACCACGCCCGGCTCATGTACTTTTAAAAAAATTTTATTTTATTTATTTATGAGAGAGAGAGAGAGAGAGAGAGAATGGGTGTGCCAGGGTGTTTAGCCACTGCAAACAAACTCCAGATGCATGTACCACGTTGTGCATCTGGCTTACGTGGGACCTGGAGAATCGAATCTGGATCCTTAGGCTTCACAGGCAAGTGCCTTAACCACTAAGCCATCTCTCCAGCCCTCATCTACTTTTTATAGATAGAAATAACCATACTTCAGCCTTCCTTTATGGTGTCTCCAAGTTTCATGAAAAAAACTTGAGTAAAATTAAAAATGAGTACTCCAAAAATTAGTCTCGTTGAAATGACTAACTAAAAGATGAGATGTGTATTGTTGTTTGTTATTTTGTTGTTTGTTTCAAGGTTGGGTCTCACTCTAGCCCGGCAATAAAATGTTTTTTTTTTTTTTAAATGTTGAATCAAATTGGGCATGGTACCTCACTCATTTAATCCCAGTATTCAGGAGGCAGAGATAGGAGGATCGCTGTGAGTTTGAGGCCAGCCTGAGACTACATAGTGAATTCCAGGTCAACCTGAGCTAGAGCAAGACCCTACCTGGAAAAACAAAACAAAACAAAATTTTATTGATAACCTGCATACATATACACAATATATACCCTGAGCGTAATTCCTCCCACCATCCTCTTTTGAATCCCTTCTTTCCAACTAATGCTCATTAGATTCAGCATTCTTTTAAAAATATTTTATTTGGGGCTGGAGATATGGTTCAGCTGTTAAGGTACTTGCCTGCAAATCCTAAAGACCTGGGTTTGATTCCCAGCACCTACACAAAAGCCAGATGCACAAAGTGGTCCATGCATCTTATATTCGTTTTGCAGCATCTGGAGGCCCTGGTATGCTCATTCTCTCTGTGTGTCTCTCTGTGGCTTGCAAATAAACAAAATATTTTTAAAATGTTTTGTTTATTTATTTATTTATTTAATGAAAGGGACAGGGAGGGAGAGTGAGAATACATGGGTGTGCCAGGGCCTCCTGCTGCTGCAGATGAACTCCAGACACATGTACTGCTTTGTACATCTGTCTTTATGTGGGTACTGGGGAAGGCCTTGCAAGCAAGCGCCTTTAACTGCTGAGCCATCTCTCTAGGTTCAATTCAGCATTCTGAACACATACCTATATCACATGTTGCAGTAACCCCCAATCCACATTGAGTTTCTATCATGTCCTCTGGGGACAAGTATGTCACTTGTTATAGTTTATCTGTGTAATTATTTACTGTTTCGTCTCTAGATCTTTAACCCCATGAGGTCAGGGCCATTTTTGTGTTGCTCACCATAGAATCTTTAGAGCAGCACCTGGTACAGAACAAATAAGTCTTTCCTGAATATTTTACTTGTAGTTCTCATTTGTTTTTCCTAATTATGCTGACTTGTAATTTCATTTGTGATGCCAAGTAAAATATATTCAGTTACAAATTGGATCAACTCAAGCCTATTTAGTAGTATATATGCATAAATATATGTGTAAATAGGCAAGAGAGGTTATAATTGAAAGTTAACATTGTACATTATTTACTGTTGTGATGGTCTAGCCAGATTTTATTATTAATGAATGACCTCAAGAACCACTTTCTAAAGGTCACAAATGATGTTTATTAACCTGAAAAAAGATTATCTTTGGAAATAGCAAGCAACAACATAGCCTAGAAACCTTCATTTATTTAAGACCTACCATAACTCAATAATCTTTTCATCTGCCATTTTTTCAGAGCTTTTATATTCTGAAGAAAGCCTCTGGAAAAGAAATTGAACTTGTGCTTTGAGATACCAGAGCCCCTATGACGCTCATGCACTGGAGGGATCAGAAAAAAAATGACGATCAAATGAAAAGGCAAAAAATTTTATTTTATTTATTTATTTGCTTTTAAGTACAGATAATTTCTTCTGCCAGGGTGTTTAGCCACTGCAAACAAACTCCAGATGCATGTACCTGTGTTGTGCATCTGGCTTTTTTTTTTTTTTTTTTTTGGAGAATCGAATCTGGATCCTTAGGCTTCCAGGCAAGTGCCTTAACCACTAAGCCATCTCTCCAGCCCTCATCTACTTTTTATAGATAGAAATAACCATACTTCAGCCTTCCTTTATGGTGTCTCCAAGTTTCATGAAAAAACTTGAGTAAAATTAAAAATGAGTACTCCAAAAATTAGTCTCGTTGAAATGACTAACTAAAAGATGAGATGTGTATTGTTGTTTGTTATTTTGTTGTTTGTTTCAAGGTTGGGTCTCACTCTAGCCCGGCAATAAAATGTTTTTTTTTTTTTTAAATGTTGAATCAAATTGGGCATGGTACCTCACTCATTTAATCCCAGTATTCAGGAGGCAGAGATAGGAGGATCGCTGTGAGTTTGAGGCCAGCCTGAGACTACATAGTGAATTCCAGGTCAACCTGAGCTAGAGCAAGACCCTACCTGGAAAAACAAAACAAAACAAAATTTTATTGATAACCTGCATACATATACACAATATATACCCTGAGCGTAATTCCCTCCCACCATCCTCTTTTGAATCCCTTCTTTCCAACTAATGCTCATTAGATTCAGCATTCTTTTAAAAAATATTTTATTTGGGGCTGGAGATATGGTTCAGCTGTTAAGGTACTTGCCTGCAAATCCTAAAGACCTGGGTTTGATTCCCCAGCACCTACACAAAGCCAGATGCACAAAGTGGTCCATGCATCTTATATTCGTTTGCAGCATCTGGAGGCCCTGGTATGCTCATTCTCTCTGTGTGTCTCTCTGTGCTTGCAAATAAACAAAATATTTTTAAAATGTTTTGTTTATTTATTTATTTATTTAATGAAAGGGACAGGGAGGGAGAGTGAGAATACATGGGTGTGCCAGGGCCTCCTGCTGCTGCAGATGAACTCCAGACACATGTACTGCTTTGTACATCTGTCTTTATGTGGGTACTGGGGAAGGCCTTGCAAGCAAGCGCCTTTAACTGCTGAGCCATCTCTCTAGGTTCAATTCAGCATTCTGAACACATACCTATATCACATGTTGCAGTAACCCCCAATCCACATTGAGTTTCTATCATGTCCTCTGGGGACAAGTATGTCACTTGTTATAGTTTATCTGTGTAATTATTTACTGTTTCGTCTCTAGATCTTTAACCCCATGAGGTCAGGGCCATTTTTGTGTTGCTCACCATAGAATCTTTAGAGCAGCACCTGGTACAGAACAAATAAGTCTTTCCTGAATATTTTACTTGTAGTTCTCATTTGTTTTTCCTAATTATGCTGACTTGTAATTTCATTTGTGATGCCAAGTAAAATATATTCAGTTACAAATTGGATCAACTCAAGCCTATTTAGTAGTATATATGCATAAATATATGTGTAAATAGGCAAGAGAGGTTATAATTGAAAGTTAACATTGTACATTATTTACTGTTGTGATGGTCTAGCCAGATTTTATTATTAATGAATGACCTCAAGAACCACTTTCTAAAGGTCACAAATGATGTTTATTAACCTGAAAAAAGATTATCTTTGGAAATAGCAAGCAACAACATAGCCTAGAAACCTTCATTTATTTAAGACCTACCATAACTCAATAATCTTTTCATCTGCCATTTTTTCAGAGCTTTTATATTCTGAAGAAAGCCTCTGGAAAAGAAATTGAACTTGTGCTTTGAGATACCAGAGCCCCTATGACGCTCATGCACTGGAGGGATCAGAAAAAAAATGACGATCAAATGAAAAGGCAAAGAGCAATTATTTGAAGGGACTAAATAAAACTGGAAAGTGAAACCAAAAACATTGCGTAGATGGTTGTAATAAACTTGGGAAGATGAACTCTGGGGCCATGTGGTAACAGGCTTTTACTGACGTATCTGTTGCAACTAATTGCCTCTTGTCGGCTGATAATCTAAGTTTAGATTTGTGGGGTTTGTAATCGAACTGATTAAAAGTATAATATTGCCTTTTTTTTTGTTAATTAACCAGTGAGTGGTTGGGTTTATGTGGATAATTTGATTTATCTTGAAGTTAATTGTGATTGCATGTTGTGTGTTATTAGGCAGCTTGTCCTTTATTATATAATTTGCTTTTAAGTACAACATAATTTCTTCTGCCCTTCTTGATTAATCACCTCCTCCACAGGGAAAAATATAAGCCTAAGAAGCAGTATCTGTGAAGTTGTTTTTTTTTTTTTTTTTTTTTGGTTTTTCGAAGTAAGGTCTCGCTCTAGCCCAGGCTGACCTGGAATTCACTATGTAGTCTCAGCATGGCCTCAAACTCACGACGATCCTCCTACCTCTGCTTCCCAAGTGCTGGGATTAAAGTCATGTGCCACCACGCCTGGCTCCTAAAGATAATATTTTTAAGGAAGATGGAAGTAGATTTGCCCGGGGATTTTAAGTCCTGGATGATTGAAGGTTAGATTTGGCTGAGACCTGGAGTAGGACAACATTAAGATATAAGAATTGCTTCTCAGCCTTTTAACTAACATCAAGTGTAGGACTGAGGCAAAAACAGAACTTTGTCTTAGGTCACAGAGAAGCTATTGCACCCATTTGCAGTATCCCCAGTAGCTAAACACACACATGTATGTCCCTAAAGGAATACATTTTTAAAAATGTTGAATCAAATTGGGCATGGTACCTCACTCATTTAATCCCAGTATTCAGGAGACAGAGATAGGAGGATCGCTGTGAGTTTGAGGCCAGCCTGAGACTACATAGTGAATTCCAGGTGAGCCTGAGCTAGAGCAAGACCCTACCTGGAAAAACCAAAAAAAAAAAAAAAAAAAAAAATTATTGATAACCTGCATACATATACACAATATATACAATATATATGGAGAGATGGTTAAGCAGTTAAAGGCACTTGCTTGCAAAGCCTGATGGCCCAGGCTCAATTCCCCAGTACCCACATAAAGACAGATGCACACAGTGGCATATGTATCTGGAGTTTATTTGCAGTGGTAGGAAGCCCTAACATGCCCATTTTCTCTCTTTCTGTCTGCCTCTTTCTCTTTGCCTCTCATAAATAAATAAACAGATAAATAAAAGGAATGCAGCTGTATGTACAGAGAGTTATGCACTGAAAGAGAGCAGCACTCGTGGTAACAGTGCTAACTGGACGTTACCCAAATGCCTGCCACAAGTTCAGTGAGAACACATGGTGGTGTTGTCACACACTGGAAATTCATCAGTGAAAATGAACAGATGGTTGCATGTCACTTCCCTGAGGATGTAGACATAACCAACACTGAAGAGCACATTATATAGTGTTTAAAAAGACACAGCAGCTGGGTGTGGTGGTGCACACCTTTAATCCCAGCACTCGGTAGGCAGAGGTAGGAGGATCACTGTGACTTTGAGGCCAGCCTGGAATTATAGAATGAGTTCCAGGTCAGCCTGGGCTAGAGTGAGATCCTACCTGGAAAACAAAGACACAGCAATGTAGGTGATAGAAGTCAGAGTGGGATAACTGCTGAAGGGGTCATAATTGGAAGGGAGTGTCAGTAGAGGTCTGGAGTTCCTGAGTGCTTGATCTCAGAGCTGATCATCCTAGGTATGTTCAGTTTGTACAAACCAATAGAGATTATGGAGATTTAATATATATGAATGCTATAGTCTAATAAAAGCAAAAACCATCAATATGAAAATATGGCAGTGCAGTAGCTTAAGATTATTGTCTTGTGTTTGACCCCTGAGTGCTTTGTGTAGAGACCATTTAAAGTGACGTTGATGAAAGGCTAAAATAAAAATAAAATATTTATTATTTTATTTTTATTTATTTATTTGAGAGAGAGAAAAGGCAGAGAGAGAGAGAGAGAGAGAGAGGGAGAGGGTGCTCCAGGGCTTCTAGCCACTGCAAACGAACTCAAGATGTATGTACCACCCTGTGCATCTGACTTACGTGGGTCCTGGGGATTCGAACTGAGGTCCTTTGGCTTTGCAGGCAAGCACCCCAACCACCAAGCCATCTCTCCAGCCCGTGTTGTCTTTAGATGGAACTTTATTATCTACAGATGGAGGAAAGAAGCTATATTGAGACACATAAACATATTTTTTAAAACTTTATTCAGAAGTGAAAGCAATAGCTCCTGCAACTTGGAGACTTTCTGTCAGGGCCTTCCCTGGCCAGCCCCTTTGTAAAGAACCATGAGTTGATCCAAATCTACACCTCATTTGTCCAGATCAGTCTGCTTGGATCAGTGAAGCCTTGTTTTTCTGTTCTTGTTTGTGTTTGTTCTGAGATGAGGTTGCATGTGGCCCAGATGGGCCTGGAACTTATTATGTAACTGAACTCTTGATTACCCTGTCTCCACCTCTCAAGTGCTGGGACTACAGGTGTGCACCACTGTATCTGACTTGATTTAGAGAAGTCTGCGTGGCACCTCTGACTTTCACTTTTACCATTTCTGTTATAGCTATTGTCAAAAGAATGGTGGTTTAGCTGTCAATAGTGCTTGAGCTATTACATTTCTGTGTGTGTGCGCACATGCACACACTTTTGTACTATGTGTGTTGTATGCACATGTGTATATGTGTACATGTGTACAGATGCATGTACCCAGTGTGTGCATGTGGAGGCCAGAGGAGGATGGCAGGTTTCCTGCTTTAACTCTCACTGCATATTTCCTTGAGACAGAGTCTCTGAACCCAGAGCTGCGGTTTCAGGAGCCCCAGAGATTCTCTGATCTTTACTCCCTAGCAGGACTGGGGTTGTAAGCAAGCATGGCCATACCCAGCTGTTTACTTGGGTGCTGGGGAATGGAGCTCAGGTGGTGTGGTGGTTTGATGCATATGTTCCCCATAAACTTATGTGTTCTGAATGCTAAGTCCCCAGCTAATGGCAATTTGGGAATTGGAGCTTTGTGGAGGCTGTGTAATGTTGCAGTTAGCTTTGCATTGCTGGTAGAAAACACATGACCAAGAGCAGCTTGTGGGAGGAAAGGGGAAGCTCCATGTTGGCAAGGGAAAATGATGGCATGAGCAGAGGGTGGACACCACCTCCTGGACAGCTAGAGGTAGACAACAGCAGCGGGAGAGTGTGCCACACACTGGTAAGGGAAACTGGCTGTAGTACCCATAAGCCCCCCCTTCCGTCCTTCTTCCCTCCCTCCCCCTTCCTTTCCTTTCTTCCTGTTTCTCTTGTTTTGCTAAGTAGCCCAGGCTAGCTTTAAACTCATAATCCTCCTGCCTCTGCCCCCCAGGTGCTGGGATTACAGGTCTGTGCCACCATGCAGTCTGCTTGGGAAAGTGAAAACTGTATGTGCTGCCGTCTCCATTTGCTTTCTTCCATCATAAAGGTGTAACTTGGATCGAGACCCGGGTTTTCTGTCTCCCCAGAAAATAACAGTGTGAGCTCTGATGCCACCTCTTCCTGGTTACTGCTCACATTTTAAATATTAGATTGGCTAGCATGTACAAGGTACTCCAACTTTCTTCTTTAAAAAAAAAACACACTTTTTCTAGGCTGGAGCCATGCTACTTGCTTGTTCTGTTTCATCTCTTTTCCAGTCTTTTCTTGAAAGCAACCATGGAGCCAATGGCTCTTTTTTTTTTCCCCAGTGCTGGGCATCAAATCTAGGACTTTGCCTGTGGTAGGCAGATGTCCCATATTGGTGTTTTGTTGTTTGTTTTCATTTATTTTTTATTATTTTTCAGTGTGCAAAATAATTGATTTCATTATGACATTTTCATACATATATATCATTGTTGATTTTGATTATTTAATTTTGGTTTTTTTCAAGGCAGGGTTTCACTCTAGCCCAGGCTGACCTGTAACTCACTTGTAGTCCCAGGCTGGTCTTGAACTCACGGTGATCTTCCTACCTCTGCCTCTCTAGTGCTAGGATTAAAGGCGTGTACCACCAGGCCCAGCTAGTTTGCCTATATTTGCCACAAACCCTAATATCCCTTCTCCTACTTACTGGTCACCTTCCTCCCCTAAAATATCACCTTTCTACTTTTATGTTGTGTTATATGACAAACTGATTATGACATGTTTTAATGTCATTTATATATATCAGCTATATATATTATAGCTATGTTCCCTCCTCTCCTCTCCCTTTAGACCCCATTCTCCTCTCATAGTCCCCCTTTTACTTTGATGTCATATGCGATCATCCTCCTCCCCAAACAGCTCTTAGACTTCAAACCTCATGCACCCTGGTTCTCTACATTACAGTCTTGAGATTTGCTTCTCCAGCTTTGGCCTGGGTTTCTGGGCAGTTGAGCTGATTGTCACGTTTCTGGAACTATATGGTAGCTTGTCAGCATAGTGTGCTTGAGTGGGCCACACCTGCCCTGGAGCTTCCAGACTGTGCTCCTTGTACACACAACCTATAGTGCTCTGAGCTCCTCTTCTTACCTCCCAAAAATGGACTCCTAAGAAAATCCTAACATAGGTTCTTAAGGCTTCTCTCTTCCCTGATTTCTTTACATTTTTCCTCCCAGATACCTCTGAGCTTGATCCCTACTTCCTTTTCAGATTCTTGAAGTAGGGGTGGGGAGATGCTTGGAGAACTAGGGAAGCCTTCAAGGAGAAAGGGCACAGGCACGGGTGCCCTGGGCACAGTACAAGGCCTGCAGTGGAAAAAACAGGGAAGGAGAGGATAGGCAGAGTGCCTTCCAGAGCTTTAGGCAGGGTGGCTAGTAGAGGAGCACAGATGGTGTTGAAAGCCAAATATGAGTCACTCAAATTACAGACATTCAAGGAGAAGGTTCTGGAAACCTGCCAACAAGTTATTTGACCTTCTGGTCTCTCAATAACAATTTAGTTTGGAGTAAATAAAGAGAATTTCTCTGCAATTCTGTCATGTAGGGGAGCTGTAGAATGATTTTTAAGAAAAGAAGTCGTTCTCACACCTTAGCTTTTACCACAGGATTCACTTTCATTCTCTAAATAGGCTTTGGATAAAAGCAAGCTGGCCAGTGCTGTGGCTTCTCCACTCCTGACCAGTACAGCTTAGAATCAGTCTCTTCAATAAAGTGTTTACAAGGTACAGATTTTTTTTAAAAAATTTTTCAGAACCTTTACAAGGTTGAACAATGTAGAGAATTCCATGTAACTGTTAACTACCTGAATAACTAAAGAGAAATCAGAAGTGTTTTTCTATATATGATGATGTTAAATATTACAAAAGTGATTTGGATTCATTTTTACAAAATGTCACAGAATATTTTAATATCTGACTTTTCATGTCCATGACAAGTGTTTTTCACATACAGATCTCCGCTGCCTTCTCCTAGTCTTCCTTGTTACATGACTCCAGTCCCTGGCAGCTGGCTCTCTCCCTTCTTTGCCTGTCCCCAGCTTCTTTGCCATCCCCTGTGTCTGGGTTCTTCCTGCTACAGGTCTTTGCATTATTCCCTTCCTCATCATGCCTTGGTCTCCAGTTCAATGCCATCTCCACAAAGAGGACTCTTTGGAACTTCCTGAACCAGCACCCTCACTCATCACTCTGGCTTGTCAGGTGGTGGGAGAATCTATATCTGGCAAAACAGATCAGGTATCCCAAAGGAAGGAAGCCCCTCAGTCCATAAGCTTCCAATTAGACTTTTTTTTTTTTGAGAGAGAGAGAGAGAGAGAGAGAGCGCTAGAGAGATAGACAGATAGAGAAGGGGCCCACCAGCAGCTTCTCAGCTACTGTGAATGAACTCCAGACACATGCACCCCCTTGTGGGCAAGTGCAGCATTGCACCCTTGCATCACTTTTTGCATCTGACTGAACATGAGACTTGGAAATTGGAACTGGTGTTCTTAGGCTTGGCAGATAGGCGCCTTTACCGCTAAGCCATCTCTCCAGCCCTCCCAATTAGCCTTTTAATATCTCATCCTTAAACATGAACTCAGACAAAGAGCACCAGCTATTCGAGGAAATAGCTATTAAAATATAGAGATGACCAATAAGAAACAAATGACATGGAAGAAACAGAGACAACAATGGAGCAGGAGAAATCTGAAGAAAAAAAACCACAGAAAGAAAATTAGGCAGATTGGAGCAAGAGGGTGGAGGGCCCTCGGGAGGGCTGAAGAATTGAAGGTTTATTCCAACAATCTAAAGGAAAGTTGTACAGAAAGGTTATTGGGGAAATTGAGTAGACTTTAGATAGTTGCAAATACAGAAGAGAAACAACTGTTTACCATACAAATGATAATATTATACAATAAAGGACATTTTTAAAGCACATTTGACAATGAGTGATATTTGTATAGCTACAATCATATAAGTACAAATAATAATATTGCTTTAATTTAAAAATGATATACTTAGAGAATAAAGAGAGGCTTTCCTGCTCAGTCTGTGTGTGTGTCCTGAGGCCCAAAGCCTTACTTACCATAGTAGGATACCAACATGTAATCTGAGGCATTGTCATATGTACATATTAATAGACACATAAAGATTTAAACAAAATAGTAAATTGAAATTTTAGACTATGAGGAATGGAAGGGTAGATAAATAGAAGAAATGAGGTTGTTTTTTATTGTAAGACTGTTTAAGCCTCATGTGACTTAAAATTTATAAGCACATGTTATGTTGATAAATCTCAAAATTAGTTATTAATTAAATATAAGCCTTAACATCTTTTCTTGTGAACAGATGTTGGATAACAGTTTGATGTATATTTGATTAACAGGAAATTTTTCCAGCATGTGGGCAATGAACTTGTCTGGCAGGCTCAATTATTTAACTGAATCTATTTTCACTTGCATTCACAGTAATGAAGTCAGACTCACCTTGTTGGAAGTCATGCTGAAGACATTTGTCACTTCCTTCTGTACCATGGAGACAGATTGGACTGTGGTTCATAGTCATTGAGATTGTAGGTTGATTAAAAATGGAGTAGAGCTGTGTGATATTAAATTGCACTTTTTAATTACTTTAGATTTAATGATATGTTTTTCCTATGTACTTAGTCTTCAGTAAATATTTGTCTTCTCGAACTGGCAGGTTTATAACCTACAACTTTTAATGTCAAATCAAAATTTTCTCTTGCCTACTCCCCCAAAGGATCTTTGTTCAAAATTATATTTAAAAGTAGCTGACATATTCTCTTTTGTGGGGAACATTCAGATTTCCCACAGGTGATCTGGAGCTCACCTTACTTATACTTTTATTTTTCAAGGCAGGGTCTCACTGTAGCCCAGGCTGACTTGGAACTCACTTCTATAGCTCCAGGCTGGCTGCAAACTCACAACAATCCTCCTACCTCTGTCTTCTGAGTGCTGGGACTAAAGGTGTGAGCCACCATGCCTGCTGATACATTTATTTTAACTACAGTTTAATGTTTTAATCTGATATAGAAACATAAATGGGATGGGTGGATGCATATAGGCAGATAGATGGATAGAGACAGTCAGATAAAGTGATGGGAAAAGAAGGGGGGAGAGAGAGAGAGGGCAAGACCAATCAGTCATCAGGAGAGATGAGAGAAGAGTTCCAGATAACATAGGATATGCAACAGGCTTTAGTCTCCAGGCTGCTGGTCTACAAGATCTATATATATGGTTACCTTTTTAAGGAGATGCAAAATAACTTATGTTGTATCCAACATAGTTTCCTAACTAACTGACAGAAGTAGAATAAATAAGATATTCCATTGTAAAGCTCTGAAGTAATGGACTGGTAAAGTGCCTACCTAACATGTGCAAGGCCCTGAGTTCACTTCCTAGCACCACCACCTATAAAAGACAAAAGGCACTCGGGTGGCAGAAGTAGGAGGATCGCCTTGAGTTCAAGGCCACCCTGAGACCACATAGTGAATTCCAGGTCAGCCTGGGCTACAGCAAGACCCTACCTCAAAAAAAGGGGGGAGGGCTAGGGAGATGGCTCAGTGGTTAAAGGCACTTTCTTGCAAAGCCTGTCAGCCTGGGTTTGATGCCCTGGTACCCACATAAAACCATATGTATAAAGTGGCACATGAATCTGGAGTTCATTTGCAATGGCAGGAGGCCCTAGCATGCCCATTCTCGCTTTCTCTCTCCTCTGTGAGTAAATTAAAAAATACATAAAGTCAAAATCAAAAATTTCCTGGATAATTTTAATTTGTGTCATGGAAACTCCAAGTGAATTGAAAATATTTTGTTTATTTATTTATTTTTTTTTAAAATTTTTCGGTTTTTCAAGGTAGGGTCTCACTCTAGCCCAGGCTGACCTGGAATTCGCTATGTAATCTCAGGTAGCCTTGAACTCATGGTGATCCTCCTACCTTTGCCTCCCAAATGCCAGGATTAAAGGCATGCACCACCACACCCGGCAAGTTGAAAATATTTTAATCAAAACCTTGGTATGAATGTCTTCAACCTTTTTGACCCCTCCCTTCTTCCCTGCTGCCTACATAATAGTTGAGAAAACTTTCTGGACCTAAAGCAAAAATGGTTAAGTAAATTAATATCTTTTTGAATTTGAAGATGAGCGAGCACAAGACTAGATTCATAGCGTTAACATCAGGATTGAGTACAGTGAAGTAGAAATTGCTGTTTATGAGCAGAATGGCTTGTATGCCAGGCTGGACCTACCTGCAGGCTTGTCTGTGTGCTGTGTTATTATTTTCTTATATGCTGTATTTGTTTCTTGAGGTCATACTTCTTCCATTTGAACCTCGGCTTTACCACTTAACAGCTGCATGTCTTTGAACAGTTTTTTTTTCTTGGTTGTTTGATCTTTGATTTGTGGTGTTGGGGATTAAACCAAGGACCTTATACCTGCAAGCAAGTGCTTTGCCTCTGAGCTATTCCCCAGCTCTGAACAAGTTTCTTCATCTCTGTGTCTTGTGAATCCATCAGCCTGCTTTTCCTGTTCTTTTAGCAGGATTTCTTGTTTCATAGGGGGAGCATGTTTATACTTCCAGAATCCCTTACAGTTGGTGTTCTCAGTATAAATTATGCTGTGTCTTCCCAAGTATCTTCTCATAAACTTTTGAATCCAGACCAAAATTATGTGGGAAGAGCAATGGGACGCAGAACTTTCATTTCTAACTGGGATGGATACGCAGGGACAGCATGAATGGAATCAGCTGCTGTAGTGATAGCTTCCTGATTCCACAGCAGTTTCTGAATTATTAGGTACTAATAATGAAGCATCAGTCCCCTTGGTCAAGTTCTGCTGAATTATTTGAGGAATAATTCATACAAGTTCAGCTTATATTCTATTTTGGGGGGTGTATTTTCGAGGTAAGTTCTCATTCTAGCCCAGGCTGACCTGGAACTCACTCTGTAGTTTTAGACTGGCCTCAAACTCATAGTGATCCTCCTACCTCTCCCTCTCAAGTGCTGGGATTACAGGCATGGGTTAGGGGCCTGGAGAGATGGCATAGCAGTTAAGCTCTTGCTTGTGAAGCTTAAGGACCCCGGTTCAAGGCTCAATTCCCCAGGACCCATGTAAGCCAGATGCACAAGGTGGCATATGCATCTGGAGTTCATTTGCAGTGGCTAGAGGTCCTGTTGCACCCATTCTTTCTCTATATATCTGTCGCTCTCAAATAAATAAAAATAAAGATTCAAAAAAAAGGCATGGGTTACCATGTCTGGCAATATTCTATTTTTTATAATTTAAAAATTTTTTTGTCTATTTATTTATAAGCAGGGAGAGAGAGAATGGGCATGCAAGGGTTTCTTGCCCTTGCAAATGAACTCCAGACACATGCACCACTCTGAGCATCTGGCTTTATGCGGGTACTGGAGAAGTGAACCTGGGCCTCTAAGGGTTTTCAAGCACATGCCTAAACCGCTGAGCCATCTCTCCAGCCCTTATGTTCTATTTTTGCAGCTCTCCCCAAAAATGTTATCAACTGTATTAAACTTCTTAATGCCTTTCATCTCGTATGTATGTATGTATGTATGTATGTATGTATGTATGTATGTATGTATATGTAGTTGCAAGGAGAAAGAGAGAGAAGAGAGAGAATGGGCACACCAGAGCCTCCTGCCACTGCAAATAAACTCCAGAATAATGTGCCACCGGCTTTTACTGGATACTGGGGAACCAAAGCCAGCATGTCAGGCTTTTCAAGCAAGTGTCTTGACCGCTGAGCACTGGCTAAAACATCGGAGGTATTATTCCATTGTCTTGTTGCCTGCATTGCTGCTATATAGACATGGCGTCCAACTTCATTGCCATTCATTTATAAATGACAAGTCTTTTCTTTTTTGTTTGGTTGCAGGATTTTTATCTTTGCCTTCAGTAATCTGTAGCTTTATATAGTGCTTACCTGAAGATTTCCTTTTATTTATTTTGCATATAAAACATTGTGATTGTTAAATTTGAGGATTTTGACTTTTTATCAGTTCTGGGAAATTTCCCCTCATTATCTCATTGTGCATTGCCTTTCTCCTGCTCTATAATCTTTCAGAATTTCTAGTTAAGTAGGGAAGGGAGATGGCTTAGTAGTTAAAGGTGCTTGCATGCAAAGCCTGCTGGCCCAGGTTCAGTTCCCCAATACCCATGTAAAGCCAGATGCACAAAGTGGCACATGCATCTGGAGTCCCTGTTGTACCCATTCTCTGTTTTAGTCTCTCTCTTGTCATACAAATAAATAACAACAAATAAACAGAAAAAAAAAGGAATTCTAATGGAGGGTGGCTAGGAAGATGGCTCAGTGGGAGATTGCTTAAAGGTGCTTGCTTGCGAGTCTGCTGGATTGCGTTCAGTTCCCTAGCCACATAAAGCCAGATTCCAAACGGTACACACATATGTAATTTCAACACCCTGTGACAATGGGAAGTGGAGCCATGAAAATTCAGAAGCTTGTGGGCCCAGCTAAGCTGGTGCACAGGAAGTGGCAAAAGAAAAGAAGTCTAGTTAGATGCATGCTAGCTGAACTACCTTACTTTGAGTCACATATCACTTGATTTTGTCTCTATCTCCTTATGACTCTGTGCATGTCTGAGTAACATCTTCAGCTCTGATTTCTATTTCTAAAAAAATATATTTATTTGAGAGAGAGATGGGGGGGCGGTGGCATGGGCATGCCAAGACCTCCTGCCACTGCAAACAAAGTCCAGATGTGTGTGCCACTTTGTGCATCTGGCTTTATGTGGGTTGGGGACCTGAACCTGGGCCATCAGGCTTTGCAAGCAAGTGCTTTTAACCACTGAGCCATCTATCCAGCCCCAATGAGCAGTTTCTTTCCTTCTTTAATATTTTCTTTCTTTCTTTCCTTTATTTATTTATTTATTTATGTATTTATTTAGTCTCTTGTTCCTGGAGATTGAACCTAGGGTCTTGTGCATGTTAGGCAAGTGCTCTACTGCTGAGTCATGTCCCCAGCCTGATTTCCATTTTTAATTCTTTCAGCTGTGCTAGTCTTCTGCTGTATCCATTTGCTGGTGTATAAATATGTTATTAGAATTTATAATTTTCCTATTATTAAACACTGTTCTTTTTCTCTTTCTCATTTGCCTATTCATTTAATAGTCTCTTATTTCTTAGCCAAACTTTCAGTCTTTCATTTCTTATTTACCATACTAAGGTGCAGTACTTGCTTGACACTCTGTCCATGAGTTCCCAGAGTCTCCTGTTGCTGATGCTTGTGCGTACTCCCTGCCGGTGAAGGCACCTTTCTTCAGTGTGGATTTGTGACTGGTTTTTAGTGCGAGCTTATGGTCAGTGGAACTTTATGGGTAGGGTTGGTTGGTTTGTTGTTTGGTTTAGGTCTGTGCTATGAGTGCATTCCTGTAAGCTATAAACTTGCTGTCACTAGATCTACGAGGGCACATCTGAACTCTTACTAGAAGAAATGCCTGTTTTTGAGGCTCTTAGAACACAAAGAAGTCTAAATTCAAGCCATAAATATAGATGAATTGTAGCTTAGAGCCAAGACCAGGGTTTCTTACTCTGGCCCTTTGCAACGTTTACCTTTTTTTGGTTCACCTTTTCTGTGAGGTGTGTCTTTAAGCCTCTCAACTGTTATGCGCGTCATCTTGCCATGGGCTTGTAGTCCAAGTCCTGTGTAGACATTAAAGTCAGCAGGCTGCATATCGATACCAGCTCAGGATTTTCTTTCCTTTTGGCATTACTGCTTTCATTTTGGCTTTGGTTCCTAAAGACTTTCCTTACTTTATTTCCAGCCAATCATGCATTTTGACAGATTTTTAAAAATATTATTTTAGTTAGCATGTTTAGATATTTGGTAACATGAAAGATTTTCATAGTATTTTATCTACCGTTTGCTCAAAAAACTTGTATAACTATCTCTACACCCCTACTAGAAGTGTCCTTGAAAGGGCATAAATTCAATTCTCTCTTTGCCCCAATAGCCCTTAATGATCCGTGTTGGTGCTAGGCCTAGTGTGCACACCTGTTGTCTCAGCTACTTGGGCAGCTGAGATTAGAGTATCAGTTGAGGCCATTGTTTTAAGACCTGCCTGCGCAGTGTAGTGAGACTTTGTTTAAAAAAAAAATTTTTTTTTTTTTACAATAATCCATGTTAGAAACATTCTCAACACAAACACACCCCAAACCGTAGCAGCCTTTGTTCTCTGTCATTTAATCAGCCTGGGCTTCTACTTCTCTGCTGCCTGGAATCCTTGCCTGCATCAGTGAACTACATTGTTTGTTTTTTTTGTTTGTTTTTTTGTTTTTTGTTTTTGTTTTTGTTTTTTTGTTGTTTTTTTGGTTTTTCGAGGTAGGGTTTCACTCTGTTCCAGGCTGACCTGGAATTAACTATGTAGTCTCAGGTTGGCCTCAAACTCAGAGAGATCCGCCTACCTCTGCCTCCCAAGTGCTGGGATTAAAGGCATGAGCCACCACGCCTGGCTACATTAAGTTTTAAACTTATTTGGGGCTTTGCTTTTCCAGTTTCTGGGTTTTCCTTGTCTGTAGGTACTAGTGCTCCACAGAGAAGGCTCACGGCTTTGCTCTCCTCAGATTCACATGTCAATGAAGGAAGAAGTTGTGTCTCTCATAACTTCCCATTACATTTCCCACTTTTATCTTGCCTTTTTAAGCCTAACTCACAACTACAATTCGGACTCACCCAGCAGCCATGCTCTGGATATTAGACCTTCTCTGCCCAGTTTCAGTCTGTCTCCCTCCCCTAACCCCTTTCTCTCCATCTCCCTCTCAGTGCAGCCTGTTCCGACTTCTGCATACATAGAGATCCAGAGTTTTCACTCAAGCTCTTCGCCTGGTTTACAGTTGCCCTCTAGTCATAGAAACCTACCACCATCAGGCTTTGTGGAAATTTAATCATTTCAGTTTTATCAGCTCTGATGCTGGTCCCCCTGGGGTGGCAGAGGAGGGTGTTTGGGGACAGCTGGAGCGCTCTGCCTGCCTGGGCTTCTATGTTTGACACTCCCACACACTGAGGCCCCTGCTGTTTCTGCCCACATTGGGATCACACTCGCTTTGCAGTGGGTGCACCTGGGACCTGTCTATAGTTATTGTCCTCCTCCAAGGGTGTGTGATTCATCCCTTCCGCTGTGCTGCCAGGTGGGCAATGGCTATGGGTAAAGGTGTGCCTTTCCTTAGGATGCACATCTGTCACCACCTCTTAGACAAACAGGGTATTCAGATGCTACATGACAAGCTCCCTAATTTCATATGCAACTTCTCTGCTAGAAGTACTGCCCTTGTTGCTGTGGTAATAACTACAAAGTTCCTATACTTCTGGGGCACTTATTATATGCTAGACTTTATCCTAATAAATCAGTTAATTCTTATAATGGTCTTATGAAATAAGAACTATTATCCTCACTCAAGTCTTCTAAATTTGCAAACATCTCTCCTGTCAAGGCCAGGACAAAAAAAAATGTTGAGATTTCTCATCCATGAAATGAACTTTTATAAGACCAGAACTTCAATCTGCCTTGCAATGAAAATATATACATATGGGAACTGGAGAGATGGCTTAGCAGTTAAGGTGCTTTCCTGAAAAGCTTAACAACTCAGGTTCAATTTTCCAGTACCCACACAAAGCCAGATGCACAAAGTGGTACATGCATCTGGAGTTCATTTGCAGAGGCAAGAAGCCCATATGTCCCCATTCTCTCTCCCCCAAAAAATATTTTTAAAAAAATTAAAATTAAAAGAGGGCCAGGTGTGGTGGTGCATACCTTTAATCCCAGCACTCAGGAGGCAGAGGTAGGAGGATTACCATGAGTTCAAGGCCACCCTGAGAATACAGAGTGAATTCCAGTTCAGCCTAAGCTAGAGTGAGACCCTACCTCAAAAAACAAAAAACAGGGCTGGAGAGGTGGCTTAGCAGTTGAGTGCTTGCCTGTGAAGCCTGAGGATCCCAGTTCAAGGTTTGATTCCCTAGGACCCACGTAAGCAAGATGCACAAGGTGGCGCATGCATCTGGAGTTCGTTTGCAGTGGCTGGAGGCCCTGGCATGCCCATTCTTTATCTGCCTCTTTCTCTCTCTCTTTCTCTCTCTGTCATTCTCAAATAAATAAATAAACAAAAAATAAAAAAGAGGGGCTAGAGAGATGGCGAAGTGGTGAAGGCACTTGCCTGTGAAGCCCAAGAACTTATGTGCAACTCTCTCTCTCTTTCTCTCTCTCTCTCTTGCTGTCTGCATAAAAAAAGGCCAGTCTGTTGGGCTTGCCTCAAAATATATATATGTATTTTTAAATTTTTATTTTATTAATTTATTTATTTTTGGTTTTTCAAGGTAGGGTCTCACTCTAGCTCAGGCTGACCTGGAAGTCACTATGTCGTCTCAGGGTGGCCTTGAACTCATGGCGATTCTCCTACCTCTGCCTCCCAAGTGCTGGGATTAAAGGTGTGCGCCACCACGCCCGGCTGACTGGAATTGCACAGACCTGATTTTGGAATAGTTTGGTGATGAATGCTTTTAGAATTAGCTTGCAGAACATAAGGAATCAGTTCCTTTTTGTGGATGAAACTTGCTTTTTCCCCAGGCCATACAACCCTGATAATGCCACTTGACAGTTTCCCATAGGGCAATTAAGTTCTCTGAGAGTGTGTGGACTTTCCCTGGGGAGACCAGAACAAATGTTTGCTCCTCCCAGACAGGGCACCAACTGACACACCAAGTAAGAATACCACCAATGACACACCAAAAGCGAGGATTCCACCAGTGTGAGTTTTTGGGCTTACTTACAGAGCATGGACAAAGGGTTACGTGAATGACACCAAAGCAGCTATAGCCGCAAAACTTCTCACCTCAGCATGCATGACAACTTCCTCATAGCCAAATCAATGGAGTCCCCCTTCAGTTCACCTTCCACCTTCTGTATATTGTAGCACTTCACAAGAATTACATGCAGCTAGTCAGGAGGTACAAGGTGGAGTGGCTGCGATCTTAGGTCAGGGTCTCAGGATCCTTCTCAGCCCTCCCTTCTATGAGGGAAGTCAACAGGACCAATCATGAGAATCACAGCTGCTCTGATAAAGGTGGTAATGGTTGTTATGCTCAGAGGACAGCATTTCACACCTGGAGGTTTTGTCACTAGTAAGGACACTCAGAAGATTCTAGAGGGCATGCAAACAGTTTCTGATATTCTGAGCATTGTCAGTATTTTCCAAACAAGAGTTTGGCATCTAGGGTGCTGGCTTTGAAAGGAGAACATTAAGCCTTTTAATGTATTCTAGTAATTTTGTTTACAATTCAGTGTATAACTATAGATTGATATAAAAAAAATCCACAAAAATAGTAGGCATCTAACAAAAACCCTACTACAGAAGAAATATTGGGCTTCTGTATGTCACAGATAGATGTTACCTTCTCTTGGAAAGTCCCATTGCTAATGTCATCACTAAAGCTAGCTATGTAGTCAGATATCTGTTCTGTTCTTTAAATCTTTAAATCAAATATTGGCTTGTCAGTTATCCTGTTTCTGCTTCTCCAACGCATGGAGAAATCTTCCTGTTAATTGACTGCATCCAGTCACAAGTTAAACATCATTAAGTGTTCATATTTGCCTTATGGTTAAAAATTAAAGCATATGATAGTTGCCAACTCATATTTAACCTAATTCTGGTGAAGTATAGTCATAGTTAAAAATATAGTGGGGAGCTGGGAAGATAGCTCAGTGGTTAAGTACACTTGCTTGTAAAGCCTGCTATGCTGGGTTCAATTTCCAAACCACCTACCTAAGTGGGACACAAAAAGGGGTGCAAGTATCTGCTGTGCATGTAGTCAATAGGTTCTGGTATACGCATACACACACATGCACGCACGCACACACACGCGCGCGCGCGCACACACACACACACACAAATGAATAAGTAAATAATAAAAACATAAATGCCAGCGTTGGGACTGAGGATGTAGCTCAGTTGTTAGCGTGCTTGCCTAGCATGCACCAGGCTTAGTTTTGATCCCCAGCACCTCATAAATCTTGTGAACTAAAGTTCCCAGAAAAGCTCTGCATCTGCTACACCTACTTCCAGCAAGGCTGAATGGACTGATAAAGCTCCTGTGATCACAGAGAGATGGAGTGTTACAAGTCAGAGCCAAACCTTGGGCTGTCTTTAGCCCTTTAATAGCCATTTATTGCCCCCTCTGTGTCTGACCTAACATGCTGTGACTATCAGTTGACGAGGTGTAATCCTTTTTGAAATGCAAGAACATTTCAAGAGCTAAGCTTGTCATCAGATAGCATCTGAGGCCGATGGTGATTTCCCCCACTTTGCTAGAACTGGCTTACCTGATGGTCAGCCAATGTATTTGAAAAGTTCCTTGATTTATGTCTTTCTTCTGTTCTGTAACTATAAAACCTTCATGAAATTGTTAACATGTTGGAACATGGAATTTGGGGTAACCTAAATCTGTGTTCCTGGGCCATGGTCACTCATATTTGGCTCCAGAATAAACTACCTCTTATCCCCTTTGAGGTGAGAGCTGTTTTTTGCATCAACAGCCTCATGGAAAAGGGTTCACATTGGGAGATGGAGGCAGCAGGATCAGAAGTGCAAGATCATTCTCATTTGCATAGCAAATTTGAGGCCAGCCTGGGCTCCAGTCACAAACAACAACTACTGCCATAACCTGTGGGTGTTATGCCATGTTGCCATAGCAGCCAAGATCCAAACCTGGGCTCCAGGAGACCCAGTCACAAACAGCTACAAGACAGTCGTGTTGCCATAGCAACCAAGATCCAATTAACTTGGTTCTCCTTTCTGCTCACCAGTGTTTCTATCATCCAAGCCAGGATATAACTCAAATTGAAAAATTGTTTGGGGGAAAAAACCTTTTAATTTTTTTGTTTGTTTGTTTTTTTGAGATAGGGTCTTACTTTATCCCAGGCTGACCTGGTTTCCACTCTGTAGTCCCAAACTGACCTTGAACTCTCAGCAGTCTTCCTACCTCTGCTTCCCAAGTGCTGGGATTAAAGGTGTGTGCCACCACACCCGTTATTTATTTATTTATTTATTTATTTATTTATTTATTTATTTGTTGGTTTTCCAGTTTTTCGAGGTATGGTCTCACTCTAGCCCAGGCTGACCTGAAATTCACTGAGTAGTTTCAGAGTGGCCTTGAACTCATGGTGATCCTCCTACCTCTGCCTCCAGAGTGCTGGAATTAAAGGCATGCACCACCAAGTCCAGCTCACACCCATTTTTTTTAAATGATTGCTTTAAGTATTTAGTTGAAGCTCAAATTCTGAATGACTTCAAGCAGAACATATCTCTCTTATTCCCTTGTTTGGCAGACTCATTCATTGTCCCATCTCAGGACTTCTGACATGAAGTGTCAAAAGCTATTTCCCAGCACATGTCAGACTCAAAGGATCAGAGCTCTTGTTCCAGCTCTTCTCCCCATGGCCTTTCTAATTATGAGGGAATCTTACTCCAATCCTTGGGGCTGGGGAGATGGCTCTGCTGATAAAACACTTGACACACAAGCTTGAGGACCCCCATAACCACGTAAATGCCTGTTGGGTGTGGTGGCCACCTGCAATCGTAGTGCTCGTGAGGCAGAGACAGAGGACCCAATCCCCAAGACAAGCTGGCTATTAGACTAGCTGAACCAGAAAGCTCTAGGCTCAAGTGAGAGACCCTACCTCAGAAAATAAAGAACAGAGTGATTAAGGAAGGCACTCGATGTGAACCTGTAGCCTCCACATGCTTGCACACACATGTGTACCTGGATATACACATACGAACATGCTTATACATCCATGCCTACCATACACATGCAAAAAATACCCCAATAATTTAGGGTAAGGGTTGAGCTAAATGGTAGAGCATGTACTTTGTATGTATGTTTGAGGCCCTGTTACAATGAATAGCATCACAAAAAAGATGATCTTTTGGTTACTCTTTCATAACAAAATATAAAACCAAACTGTTTTCAGTCAAGTTGCAGGGTGAACCTCCACTTCCTTGCAAAAAGAATTATTAAGCCCTTTGTAATAAGCCAGCAGTTAACATTTCAGTTGTCAACCCCTTCATCCAGTGATTCTGGAGGCTTGTGCTTATCTCCATTTTCTTGTCTGAAAACTAAGATTCAGTACATCAGGTGCCTTCCTTGCTCTTGAATCTGGTTTGGAACATGACTTCCTTATTAAATAGAGTTGAAACACAATATCATAACCTGTGGGTGGTGATAAGCTGACACAGTGGGGGTTGTTTTGCTTGAGATTTGCCATTAAAAGAAAAACAAACTTTGCAGCTTCTCAGAAGCATTTATTTCACCCTTACTTTCTCTTTGTTCTTTTTCTGGTATAAGACATTAATTGTAATCATGAGATTAATCAAAGAGTTGTCAGGTAAATATGCTTTTTGCATGTACATGGTATATAGTGTGGGGTGTGTGTGTGCATGACGTATGTGCATGGCATATGTGCTGGTACAGTGTCCCAGGTACTTGTCCTGTGGAGTCACCTACCAGAGGAGAACATCAGGCATCCACTTTCATCATTCACCTGCCTGTTTTTCTTCGCAAAGAGGTCTCTCTTACTGATTCCAGAGCTAGCTGTTCAAGAGCCCCAGTGCTTCTCCAGTCTCCTCTTCTTACACGACTGGGGTTACAGATGTGTGTGGCCATACCCAGCTGTTTACACCAGTTCTAGAGATTCAAACTTGGGTGGTCTCAGGCCCCTGTGCTTGTGTAGGAAACACACTTATCCATTCAACCATTTCTCTGGCCTGACAAATGTGTTTCCTTTGTCAAATGTGTTTCCTTTGTCGTCTATTGCATATTTTATTGAAAAGGAGGGAAAAAAAGACCTCTTTTGGAGAAAAAAAAGTCAAAAGAAAGATAACAAATTTGAATAACAGTCACAGAATAGGAAATGCAAAGGCCCCATGGGTATGTGCAATCACAGAAGGAAACACAGGGGTGTCTGCTGGGTGGCAGCAGTGACACCATGTTGGTCTCTCACAGCCCAAGGAAGTCTCCAAAGTTTTAGGGACCTTTACTGAGGTGAAACCAGATCCATTGCCTCTACACAGAAAAGAATTTTAGAACTCGCCAGTAGGAAGCAAAGTTGGAGTTTCTAGCTTTTTGTATAGATTTGAAGCATTCAAAGAGGAAAAGGTGCTCAAGAAGAAGTAAGACACATGCAAAAGATGGGCATGGGATTCTCTAAGAACGTCACAGAAAGTAAGACATGCCAAAGGGTGGGCATTATTTCAGATAAAGATTCTTCCCAGACCCCGTAGAGAGGCACTGAGATGGATTTCAAGTGAAGCATCCTTTAGTAATTACAGCCACCCACACTGGGATAGGAGGTCCAACACAGCCCACAGAACAAGGCAACTTGTGCTTGGTTGTCTACAACAGTCATATGTAGGGCTTTGGTGGGATTGAAGACATTACCTTCAAAGGGATGCTGTGGACCAAAATGAGGCCACAAGGGGCACCTGAGAGGATTACAATTGATCGGGTCACAGGGATGCAGGGAGGTAGAAAATCTTTACTGTAAACGAAGTTTATAGTTTAAGATTCCCAGAAAATATCATGGAAAAAGGAACGAGACCCTATTCAAGGTCAAATACATTTGGGCCTTAAGCCCAGTTCATTGCTATTTCTCCACAAAATACCAATATATAGATGAAAGGAATATTATGTCTACATTGACAACTTTGTCATCAACTGATAATTGTGTTGGAATTCTTGCTTCTTATCTGGCCAGAGCTTTTCAACCAAACTTTCCCTCCCATGTGCCATATTCTCCCTGTCTTTCTATCCACCTCATAAAGGTTTGGCAAAGATGTGAGGAAACAGGAAAGCCCTGGCGTTGCTGGTGGGAGTATAATTGCTGCGACTGCTTTGGAGAGCCATTTGCAGAATCCAGTAGAGTTGAAAATGCTTATTCCCTTGGACTCAGTAATTGCACCTTCAGTTGTATTTTCCCGACACAGACTCACACATGTGCACTAGAAATGTGCATTAGGAGGCTTGCGCATACTTTACTTCCTGATAAGAAAAGCATTAGGTGCAACCCACAAGCCCATTAGCAAGAAAATAGGTGAAAAAATCATAAGCTTCTGTATGAGAATTCGTTTTTTTCTCCTTTTTTTGGTTTTTCAATGTAGGGTCTTACTGTAGCCCATGCTGGCCTAGAATTTACTATGTAGTCTCAGGGTGGCCTTGAACTCATGGCGATCCTCCTACCTCTACCTGTCAAGTGCTAGGATTAAAGGTGTGCACCACCGTGCCCAGCAACAATTCTTTTTATTTTTATTTCTTTATTTGCACATGTGTGTGTAAGGATACACCAGGGTCTCGTACAACTGCAAACAAATACCTGATGCTTGCACCACCTTTTTGCTCCTGGCTTTACATGGGTGCAGGGAAATCAAACCCAAGTGTAATGGATTGATTCAGGTGTCCCCCATAAACTTAGGTGCTCTGAATGCTAGGTTCCCAGCTATGGAGATTTGGGAATTAATGCCTCCTGGAGGCAGGGTATTATTGGGGGTGGGCTTATGGGTATTATAGCCAGTTTCCCTTTGCCAATATTTGGCACACTCTCCTGTTGTCTACCTGATGTTGGTCAGGAGGTGATGTCCACCCTCTACTCATGCCATCATTTCCCCCTGACATCATGGAGCTTCCCTTCGAGTCTGTAAGCCAAAATAAACCTTTTTTTCCCCACAAGCTGCTCTTGGTCAGGTAATTACTGCCAGCAATGTGAACCTGACTGCAACACCAAGCCAGCAGGCTTTGCAAGCAAGCACCCTTAACCACTGAGCCATCTCCCCAGTTTCATGTTTCTGTATTAGAATTCTATAAAGTAGATCTATATATTTCAACAATGGCTAGAAGCAAAAAAAATACTGTACAGATGAATGTAAAAGTTTTATATTGAAAGTAAGATATAAAACCATAAGTAGAAAATTAAAAATTAAAAAGCAAGACGTGGGGTTGGGGAGATGTCTCAACGGATAAGGTGCTTACTTGCAAAGCCTGCCAGCCCAGATTCAATACCCCAGCAATCCACATACAGCATAATGGGTATTCATTTGCAATAGCAAGAGTTCCCTGGCACATATACATACACATATACATACACATATGCGTGCACACACACATGGAAATGAATTTTTTGAATTGGAACAAAAGCAAGATGCCAGATTTAGCACATGGAAGAGTAAAAGTAAGATGATCACATGCAGCTGGGGATGTGGCTCAGTGGTACAGTGCTTGCCATGAGTTCAATCCCTATTACCACCAAAAAAAAAAAAAACTAAACAAGATGATCACTTATGACATGTGTGTGTGTAACATACTAGAAGGAGCCAAATCATATCTATGAAGAAGCAGTCAACTTCAAGTGAAATATTAATGAAGCCGGGCGTGGTGGCGCACGCCTTTAATCCCAGCACTCGGGAGGCAGAGGTAGGAGGATCGCTGAGAGTTCAAGGCCACCCTGAGACTACATAGTTAATTCCAGGTCAGTCTGGACCAGAGTGAGACCCTACCTCGAAAAACCAAAAAATAAAAAAGAAAGAAAGAAAGAAAGAAAGAAAGAAAGAAAGAAAGAAAGAAAGAAAGAAAGAGAGAAAGAAAGAAAGAAAGATTAACGAAAAAATAATTTGAAGCCAGGTGTGGTGGCTCATGTGAATAGTCTCAGTACTCGGGATCCTGAGGCAAGAGAATTGCCCTAAATTTGAGGCTAGCCCAGACTACTTAGTAGGATAACCTAGCCTATAGTGAAACTCTGTTTCAAAAGAGAGAGAGAGAGAGAGAGAGGGAGAGAGAGAGATGCCTATAAACTCAGCACTGGGGATGCAGAGGCAGGAAGACTGCCACAAGGTCCAGGTCATCCTAATTGAGAAAAAGCATTTTTTTTTCTTTTTGAGGTAGAGTCCCACTCTAGCTCAGGCTGACCTGAAATTCGCTAAGTAGTCATAGGGTGGCCTCGAACTCATGACGATCCTCCTACATCTGTCTCCTAAGTGCATGAGTGCAGTGATTAAAGGAGTGTGCCACCACACCTAGCTTTTACATTCTTTTTTTTTTTTTTTCTTTTTATTTCCAAGGTAGGGTCTCACTCTAGCCCAGGCTGACTTGGAACTGACTCTGTAGCTCCAGACTGGTTTCAAATTCATAGTGATTTTCCTACCTCAGCCTCCAGAGTGTGCTGTGTGCCACTGTGCCCAGCTAAGAAAAAAACCATTCTACAATTAAAAAGTGGGCTGGGCTGGAGAGATGCCTTAGCAGTTAAGGCGCTTGCCTGTGAAGCCAAAGGACTCAGGTTCGATGCTAAAGCAGCTGCACAGGTGGCGTATGCATCTTGAGTTCATCTGCAGCCGCTGAAGACTAGCATGCCCATTCTCTCTCTCTATTTGCCTCTATCTCTCAAATAAATAAATAATAAAATAGTTTTTTTAATAAAAATAATTAATAAAAGAAAGGAGAGTTGTAGAGATGGCTTAGCCATTAAGGCACTTACCTGTGAAGCCTAAGGACCCAGGTACAATTCCCCAGAACCCACATAAGCCAGATGCACAAGGTAGCACATGTGTCTGGAGTTCGTTTGCAGTGGCTAGAGGTCCAGGCGTGCCCATTCTCTATCTGCCTCTTTCTTTTTAATAAGTACATAAAATATTTTTACAAAAAAAAGGAATGGAAAAAGAGTTGAAGTGAATATGAGGATAGATATGTAGATATGTTAATTGGCAGTTTGGGGAGGTGTGAGCTCGAATGCTAAAGTTTTGTAATTAGTAGAATGTTTTAATTTTTTAAGAACAATATAAAATTTACCAAGGGAGTTTTACAACTCAAAATATTGTCCATACTCATTTGCCCTGGCACCTAATTTGGGGCTGCTTCCTGCTTCCGTATACCTTTGGTTTTTTCCCAGCACTCTTTCTACTCTTCAGCAGTGGCCTCTCCTAGACACTGTCCTTTGTGCTTGCATCTGCTTGTCATTAGGATGAAGGCTGACAGCATATGCCACTTCCCTGGGGTGACTCACTCCCTTTAGCTTCCCTTGTAAACAAGTACAGAAGCAGCTGAGCAGGCTCAGCCTTCATCCTTTTCAAGGGTTGATTTGGATTAAATATCTGGATATCCACATATGCTCTCTTTGTAAGTTTTGATTTTTTGGTCTTTAAAGGAATAAGTTGCAAATAAACGACGGGGAGGCAGGGTTGCTACCAAGTAGAAGGCACAAGCTTCTTGATGTTTTGGTGATTAATTTTATTTGTAAGATAGGATAAAAATGCCTTAGAATTCTAACACTGGTATTATTGCATGGTGTGGGGGTGGGGATGGGGGTGTGCAGATAGAACCAAGAAGAGGAATCAGGGAAGGTCTGGATGGAGTGACTGGGGAGAGGGGGCTTCACCTACCAACAGTTTTCTGAAGGTACTTAGCAAAGGAGCAAAAGAAATGCCAAGTGTAAAAAGAGGGGAAAGAAGAGAAGGGTGCCTTGGGGTATAGTAACAACCATCCAAGAAGGCTTAGCAGAAAACAGCATCTACAGACATCCTGTCTATTTCTATCTTGCCACGGCCTGGGATCATTCTCAGCACTCATCTCGCCCCCAGGGACAGAAAGATGTGTGGTGGCAATGTGCCGCTGCCCTCCCAGCTGCCAGTACCAGCTTAATGTGTAGTATGTCACAATGCACATATCATATGACAATTACTGTGACAGTCAAAAAAGGTGCTGTTGATAGCTAAAACAACAGGTATGACCCAGGACTGGCCTGGATAATCCTTGTGCTTGTCCCCAGTTTTAGGGCAAAACCCCCTGCTCCAGTAGCTTGGCCACCCTCCCCAGTATGCCAAGTAAATAGACAAGGAATGGCAATAAAGCAGAGAAAAGAGATTTAATTTATGTGCTTGGGATGAGGTACAGATAAAGGGGTTCCATGATCCCAAGTTCATTTTGGGGGTGATGATATGAACTTTAGGCTTTAACACAGGAAGACAAGGGGCAGGAGACAAACAGTATAACTAAGCGATCATAGCCCAAGCATGGTTGCTACGTCTTCAGAGTACTGCAGGAAATAGGCACAAAAGATAGAGACAAATGCAAAGTAGGAAAGGGAGATGGGGATATCCAGGGTTAGAAAAGTGAGAAAAGTCAATTTTTAAAAATTTTAGGGGGGTGGCTGGAGAGGTGGCTTAGCAGATAAGGTGCTTGCCTGCAAAGCCAAAGGACCCATGATCAATTCCCCAGGACCCATGTAAGCCAGATGCACAAGGGGTTGCACGCATCTGGAGTTCGTTTGCAGTGGCTGGAGGCCCTGATGCGCCCATTTCTCTCTCTCTCTCTCTCTCTCTCTCTCTCTCTCTTCTTCCTGCCTATTTCTCTCTCTCAAATAAATAAATAAAAATAAAACATTTTTAAAAATTGTAGGGGGCTGGAGAGATGGCTTAGTGGTTAAAGGTTCTTTCTTACAAAGCCTGACAATCCAGGTTTGCTTCCACAGAATCCATGTAAAACCATATGCTCATACATCCAGAATTTATTTGCAGTGGCTAGAGGCCCTGCCATGTCTGTTCTTTCTCCTTCTCTTTCCCTCCCTCCCTCCCTCCCTATGTATCATCTATCTATCTATCTATCTATCTATCTATCTATCTATCTATCTATCATCTATCTACATATTATCTATCTATCCATCCATCCATCCATCCATCCATCCATCCATCCATCTACACTGTCCAGCAGTGTTTGGATTACCACAAAATAAACACACAACACACAAAATAAGATTTAAAGGAGGGTCAGGGTGTTCCCTGGAGAAAGAACCTCATCCTGACTGTACTCACAGCTTTTATTTAAGATTCATCATTAGAAAACTATGGGGAGCTATAGCCAAATGTTTGTACTTACCGACACATGACAGATCATGAGTAGATTGACCCATGTATGTCCTCATAGACCACATGCTGCTTTTCTCATGTTCCGACAGTTCAGATCACGTTCACAGGTTGTTTGCTTCATGATCATTTCATTAGGAAATCTTTAGAGAAGCTGTGAGCTCCTGCCTTCAAGATATTCCACCCAAGGTGCACAGCCTTCCATGTCCTCAGGCTTAGCTTGTGCAAAGATTAGCCTTTTGCTTAATCTCCATATCTATCTATCTATCTGTCTGTCTATCTATGTATCTATCTATCCATCCATCCATCATCTCTATCTCTCCTCACAAATAAACAAAATTAGTATTTTAATTGTGATAAAATATACATGATATACAATTTATTACATTAGTCATTTTTGTGTTTTTTGCATGTGTATATGTGTGTTGTATGTGCATGTTTATGTGTGTGTAATGCACATGTAAAATTAGGTATGTGTTCATGTGTATACAAATGCATGTAGAGTCTAAAGGTTGATGTTTACCTCAGTAGCTTCCCACCTTATTTTTTTAAACTTTTATTAACAATTTCCATAAGTATAAACAATAAACCATGATAATTTCCTCCCACTACCTTTTGTCCCCCTTACAAATCCACCTTCCATTGAATCCCTTCTTCTTTACAATTTGTCTTCTATTTTGGAAGCTATGGTTTGTTAGACTTTGAAGTGTTCCATTCCAAGCCCTTCTGGCTTTCAGGGTTTCCATGGAGAAATCTGAGGTAATTCTGATGGGGCTGCCTTTGTATGTAGTGAGTTGTTCTCTCTTGCTGCTTTTAACACTCTCTCTTTGTTTTCATTGTTAAGCATTTTAACTATGATGTGTCTTGGAGAGTTTCTTCTTTGGTCCTGTCTGTTTGGTGTTCTGTGGGCTTCTTGTATCTGAAAGGGCCTCTCTTTTGAGAGATTTGGAATATTTCCTTAAATAATTTTGCTGAATATGTTCTTTATGCCTCTGGTCTGGATTTCCTGTCCTTCTGGTATACCCATGATCCAGATGTCTGGTAGTTTTAGGGTGTCCCACATTTCCCTCGTATTCTGTTCACTTGATTTTTTTGAACTTAGCAAAATTTTTGGCCTCCCAATCAAGGTTTTCTGTCTTGGCTTCCAGGTCAGAGGTTCTGTCTTGCACATGAATGCCTCTGTTAGTGAGCATTGTGTCTATCTCTTTTTTGAGGTATGATTTCAGTTTGAGTTCTGACTTTCTTGATGCTTCCTGGAATTCATTCTTATGGTTGATCAAGTCTTCATCAAGTTTAATCAATCAGTTGTTGAGATCTTCCATATCTTGACTCACCTTCAATTCATTCATATCTCTTTTGAGGGGTCTAATATTTTCTTCACTCAAGTTAAGCCTACTGTCAAAAGCTGGATGCTCTAAGAGATGATTCTATTCAGTATCGGTGATATGATTGTTGGTTCTTTGATACTTTGCTTCCAGTTCTGTGATTCTTTTGATCAGGGTCTCATTGGTTGTTGTGTTTTCATTTTGGGATTGCATTTCTATTGATTTTTCTATGATTTCATTGGAGGTTTCCATTGTAGGACTAGGCATCCTTGGTGGAGATTTTGTATTGTGGTCTACCCATTTTAGGTAGACTTTATTTTATTGAGGAGGAAGCAAGTTTTTGTCCTTTGGCCCGTGCACCCTCTGACTCAGGTGAACAAGGATGTTGGGGACCTAGTGGCCAGTCAGGATACCAGAGCAAAAGGCCTGATTCCATAGTTCGCACAGGGGCCAGGTCTCCAGGGAACTGGGAGGAGCTGGGAAGCAGGGATCCAGCCCACCCACTCCATGCCGCTGTGCCTGCCTGCACACCCTCCAGCTCTCCAACGCAGGGAACCAGGACCAGGGAACTGGGACAAGCCAGAAAGCAGGGATCTGGTGTACTCATTCCATGCCCTTCCCTGCCTGCACACCCTCCAGAGCAGGGAACCCTAACTAGGAAACTGGGAGGAGCCGGGAAGCAGGGGTCTGGTCTACTTACTCCATGCTGCCATGCCTGCCTGCACACCATTCGCTGTCTTCTATTTTGATGTTATCATCTTTCCCTCCTATTATGCAGGTCTGGTGTAGGTGGTGTCAGGCACTGTGAAGTCATAGATATCAAGGCTAATTTGTGTCTGGAAGATTGCATTGCAAGCAATCCTCCCTTCCTTTGGCTCTTATGTTCCTTTTGCCACCTCTTCCACAATGGATCCAGAGCCTTGGAGGGGGCAATAGTGATATCTCAGTGCTAAACACTCCTCTGTCACTTCTCATCATTTTGGTGACTTTGAGTCACCCCAGTGGTTACCACCATTAAAAAGAGAAGCTTTTCTAACCAAAAGTAAGAGTAACATTAATATGTTGGCATAAACATAAGTGTTTAAAGGGAAGTTCAGTGGGCTTAAGATGTGCATTTAGTCAGACAAGGTTTTACTCCCTTAGGGTGTATGACCTCCCCAATTATAGGATTTGACTATGTTTTCAGCACCAGGCATGTATTCCCTCCCATGGATTGGGCCTCCAGTTCAAAGAGCAGTTGGGCCAGGTGTGGTGACATATGCCTACCTCTGCACTCAGGAGACAGAGGTAGGAGGATTGTCGTGAGTTCAAGGCCACCCTGAGACTACATAGTGAATTCCAGGTCAGCCTGAGCTAGAGAGACCCTACCTGGAAAAACCAAAAAAAAAAAAAAGAGCAGTTGGTTTTCCCCATAGCAGACATACCACTATTGAACCAGTTGGCACATTTGGCATGGCTGGCCAGCCATAAAGCTTACAGGGTCCAGTGCTGGTTAACAGCAGTCCACCTTGTTTTTTTGAGATAAGGTCTCACACTGAAGCTGGAGCTCACTGATTTGGCTAGACTAACGAGCCAGCAAGCCGTAGTGCCTCTTCTGTCTCTTGGCTCGTCAGCATCAAGATTATAGGTGCACACAGCGGTGTGCAGCTTGTCCATGGGTCCTGGGATCTGAGGTCAGGTCCTCGTGTTCGCACAATAAGCACTTTACCCAATGGGCCATCTCCACAGCCCCTGTTCACCTTGTGGTCAGCCAATCTTCAAAATTCCTGTTCATCACTCATTAAATAACTCCCCATTTTCTTCTTTCCCAGCCTATAGTAACCACCATTGTACTTTTAGTCTCTATGACTTGATTCCTACAAATACATTATATAAGCAGAAATGTACAATATGACATCATGTCCCCAAGATTCATCCATATTGTGGTATGTATCAGAATAACATTCTTAAGGCTTAACAATATTTCATTGTGTACACACACCACACTTTGTTTATCTATTCTTCTGCTACTGAACTCTGGATTACTTCCTCTTGTTGGCTATGGTAAAAATAGGAAGTACAATTTTATTTTTTTATTTAATTTTTTATTGACAATTTCCATAATTATAGACATTAACACATGATAATCCCCTCCCCCCACTTTCTCCTTTGAAACTCCACTCTCCATCATACTCCTGCCCCCTCTCAATCAGTCTTTCGTCTATTTTATGTCATCATCTTTTCCTTCTATTATGATAGTCTTGTGTATGTAGTGTCAGGCACTGTGAGGTCATGGATATCCAGGTATTTTGTGTCTAGAGGAGAGTGCTGTAAGCAGTCCTACCCTTCCTTTGGCTCTTACATTCTTTCTACCACCTCTTCTGCAATGGACCCTGAGCCTTAGAAGGTTTGATAGAGATGTTTCAGTGCTGAGCACTCCTCTGTCCCTTCTTCTCAGCACCATGGTGCCTTCTGAGTCATCCCAAGGTCACCACCATCTGAAAAGTGAAGCTTCTCTAACCAGAAATGAGAGTAGCATTAATATATGGGTGTGAACATTAAGAGAAGTGCTTACTGGGTTATTTGGTGAACATAATATATACATTTAGCCAGACACCAGCAGACGTTATACCCCTAGGGCTCATGACTACCCCTGTGGTAGGTTGTCAGTATCAGGGTTGTATTCCTTCCTGTGGAGCAGGCCTCCAGTCCAATTAGAGAGTGGTTGGTTTCCCCCATAACAGACATGCCACTATTGCACCCATTAGCTCATTTGGTTTGGCTGGCCAAATTTAAGGCTTATAGTGTCCATTGTTGAGTGGTGATTTCCCTCTCTCCCATTGAAATGCATGCCACCTTTCTGACAGCTTGTCTAATTAGAGGAGGTTTTCAGCTCAGCTCCAGCAGGTTTCCTCAGTGACCTTGTAGCCCAAGTATGTGGAGTTTTCAGAAATAGGATCTTACCATCTACTCCTGGTGGGAAACCAAGAGCTTTGGCAATGGCCTGTAATGTTTTGGAGGTATCAGGGACCTCTCTGGCCAACAACTCACTGGAAAGTATCACATCCCTGGTACTGAATATTTTCTAGCAATATTCTATGGTTTCTGAGTGTTGCATTGTCCAAAAAAGTAGGTTTCCATATAACTTATTCATACCCTTTTAGATTCGGATTAGCCTCCCCCCACCTTTCCTTTATTCAGTCTCATCCCTTGACCTCAGTTAGGCCATTCCACCCCCATTAATCTGTTCTTCTACACACACACACACACATAATACCATCCTATTAAGTTCCCCCTACCTCCCTTTCTATTCCCTTTAAATACCCTTTCTAGCTTACTGGCCTCTGCTACTGAGTTTTATTCCAACCCACATAGAAATCCGATTGTTTGTAGCTAGGATCCACATATGAGAGAGAACATGCGACATTTGGCTTTCTGGGCTTGGGTTACCTCACTAAGTATAATCCTTTCAAGGTACATCCATTTTCCTGAAAATTTCATAATTTTATTTTTCTTTACTACTGAATAAAACTCCATTGTATAAATGTGCCACATCTTCATTATCCACTCATCAGTTGAGGGATATCTAGGCTGGTTCCATTTCCTAGCTATTGTGAATAGAGCAGCAATAAACATGGTTGAACAAGTATGTCTAAGGTAGTGAGATGAGTCCTTAGGATATATGCCTAGGAGTGGTATAATTGGGACATATGGTAAATCTATTATTAGCTATCTGAGGCATCACCACACAGATTTCCACAATGGCTGGACCAGATTGCATTCCCACAAACAGTTTAAAAGGGTTCTTCTTATTTCCCATCCTCACCAGCATTTATTGTCATTTATTTTCATGATGGTAGCCATTCTGACCGAAGTGAGATGGAATTTCAAAGTAGTTTTAATTTGCATTACCCTGATGGCTAGGAATGTAAAACTTTTTTTAGATGTTTATATGCCATCTGTATTTCTTCTTTGCAGAACTCTTTATTTAGTTCCATAGTCCATTTTTTAATTGGATTGTTTGATTTCTTAATATTGAAGTTTTGAGTTCTTTGTATATTCTGGATATTAATCCTCTGTCAGATGTATAGCTGACAAAGATTTTCTCCCATTCTGTAGGTTACCTCTTTGCTCTATTTATAGTGTCCTTTTCTATACAAAAGCTTTGTAATTCCATAAGTTCCCAGTGGCTGATCAGTGGTTTTATTTCCTGAGCAACTAGGTTTATATTCAGAAAGTCTTTGCCAATACCAATATGTTGAAGGGTTTCCTCTACTTTTTCCTCTAGCAGTTTCAGAGTTTCAGGTCTGACTGATATTAAGGTCTTTGGCCCATTTGGACTTAATTCTTGTGCATGGAGAGAGATAAGGATCTATTTTCATCCTTCTACAGATACATATTAGTTTGTCCAGCCCATTTGCTGAAAAGGCTGTCTTTTCTTGAATGACTGTTTTTCACATTTTTTGTCAAAGATCCAGTGGCGGTAGCTACCAGGACTTACATCTGGGTCCTCTATTCTATTCCATTGATCTACATGTCTGTTTTTGTGCCAGTACCGTGCTATTTTTATTACTATGGTTCTGCAAAATAGGTTAAAATCATGTATGGTGATACCACCAGCCTTGTTTTTGTTGCTCAAAACTGTTTTAGATATTTGAGGGGGTTTTTTGTGTTTCCAAATGAATTTTAGGATTGTTTTTCCCATTTCCATGGAGAATGTCATTGGAATTTTGATGGAGTTTGCATTAAATGTGTAGATTACTTTGGGTAAGATTTCCATTTTCACAATATTGCTTCTTCACAAGGGATGTCTTTCCATTTCCTAGTATCTTCTGCAATTTCAGTCTTGAGTGTTTTAAAGTTTTCATTGTAGAGACCCTTCACTTCCTTGGTTAGGTTTATTCCAAGGTACTTTTTTTTTTTTTTTTTGATGCAATTGTGAATAGAAGTGATTCTCTGATTTCATCCTATGTGTGTTTTTATTAGGATATTGAAAGGCTACTGAATTCCTTGTGTTTATTTTGTATCCTGCTACATTGGTAAAAGTGTTTAACAGCTCTAACAGTTTTCTGGTAGAGTCTTTAGGATCCTTTATATATAGAATCATATCATCTGCAAATAATGATAACTTGATCTCTTCCTTTCTAATTTTTTTGTTTGTTTTTTTCAAAGTAGGGTTTTACTCTAGCCCAGGCTGACCTGGAATTCACTATGTAGTCTCAGGGTGGTCTTGAACTCACGGTGATCCTCCTATCTTAGCCTCCCAAGTGCTGGGATTAAAGGCATGCGCTACACGCCTAGCTCCTTTCCAATTTTTATCCCTTTTATGTGTTTCTCTTGCCTTATTGTTATGGCTCAGACTTCCAGTACTATATTAAATAAAAGTGAGAACAGTGGACACCCTTGCCTTGTTACTGATTTTACTGGCCTCCCCCCGTCCTCCCTCCCTCTGAAGAGACTCTTCTCATTGGGGAATGTGGGTTGTGCATTTTGGGGTACACATCAGTTATGGGGAAGAGGCAATGTCTCTGTGCATAATGTCCCAATTTGTGGTTCTAACAATCTTTCCACCCCCTCTTCCACATATTTCCCTGAGCCATGTTGGAATTGTTTTAGGTCTACTTCAGTGATGAGGTCTAGGGAGCCTCTGTGTCTCTGGATATTTGGTTTGGTAGCAGTTGAGTGTTCTCTGAGTCTATCTCCTTCACCCTTATGTTGGTACCAGGTTCACCAAGAAAGCAGCATTCTTGCTCATTTCTCTCATTACTCTATGGTTTTGGCTGGGGCCCTGGTGAGGTGCGATGGGTTGATTCTTTCCTCAGGTTCTGCATCCATCTGAAAAAGAGAAGCAAATTCTCCAATGCAGAGAGAGGTCAGCACCAGATAAATGGGATAACCATTATTATTTTAGAGATAATTTTATAGGTGTAGCCCTCTTGTAGCCCACGATTGGTGGGAGCTTGATATTGGAGAGTGGGCTCATTATTTGGATATGGTTGTGACTTGTTTCCTAGTTCCAGCTATGGGTTCCATTTAACTGAGCAGATCTGTTAGCCAAATCAAGAGCAATTGGTTACCCACCATGGCTGTGTGCCACTATTGCCCTTGTGTGAGCATCACATCAGGTTGTTTGCTGCTGAGAACCTTAGATCACACATTTCTTGGACAGTTATTGGTCACTTTTCCTGAGTCATTCATGTAGCACCTTCTGGCACTAGACAAGCTAACTGTCTGGGAACTGACTCTCTTCCAGATTCCAGCCACATCACTCCAAGAACATATGGTGTATTCGTCAGTAGGATCTTACCATTAACCTTTGGTGGGTCATCAACTACTCTGACAGAAATCTACCTTCTTTTGGGAAACCTTATAGGTCTGTTTGATCAACAGCTCATTATGAATGTTAACCACATGCTGCTACTGGGAGTTACAATGCAGTGCCAAGGGCAAAGAAGGAAGAAAAAGATGGTAATATAGAAGAGAATGAGAGAAGAGAGAGAAGAGGTAGAAAGAGAGAGAAACAGGAGAAGCTTAAAGTTAGTCTTCATCATACCCTCCAGGGCCCTGTGTATCATGTGTTGCCTCTAAGGACTTGAAGGTTCAACCTTTTAGTCTGTCTTTCAGGATATAGGATTTCCATTTGAGTCCAGTTTTATGTCCTTCCCCTTACTTCCCCTCCTGCCCCACCATCCCTATTGTCTGGTCCTTGAGATGGTTATTAGGTATGTCAGCATCTCGGGCAGATTCAGGTTAGGAGCCACAGAAGAGTGGTAAGATGATGTAACGATTACCTTTCTGTGATTGTGTGAGTTCACTGAGAATGATCTGTTCCAATTTCGACCATTTTTCTTCAAATTTCATTGTGTCATTTTTCCTTACTGCTGTGTAGAATTCCATAGTATACATATACCACATCTTTATCCATTCATCTAATGATGGACATCTGGGTTGACTCTAGCTCTTAGCTAGTCTGTTTGGAGTTCTGTTAGCTTCTTGTAACTTGATGGGACTTTCTTTTGAGAAAGTAGAAAGTTTTCTTCTATAATTTTGTTGAATAAGTTCTCCATGCCTTTGGTCTGAATTTCTTCCCCTTCTGGTATCCCCATGATCTGAATGTTGGGACATTTAAGGGCATTCCACAGTTCCTTCATGTTCTGTTCACAAAAATTTTTGAACTTATTGAAACTTTGGATTAACAAACTGTTTCTTCTGTTTTGTCTTCCAGTTCTGAGTTTCTATCCTCCACATCTGACTCTATTCTTGAGAATTTCTATAGCGTTTTGGGCTTGTTCAATTTGGTTTGTATTTTCTACTTTTTTTTTTTTTATGTAGAGTTTCCATCCCTGTTGAGTTCCCTTTTCACGTTATTTTCTGATTTTCTTAATGCTTCTTGGAATTCATCCTTGCATTTATTTATGTCTTCATTGAGCTTGGCTAGCTGGTTATTGAGGTTCTCTCTTTTTTCACTCTCCTTCAGGTCATTTAACTGTCTTTGGAGCCCTTCCTGGTTCTTTTCTATTAGGTCTAATCTAGCAAGAACAGCATTCATACAATTATTGGCCCTTTGTTGATTTTGTGTAAGTTCTGCTATTTTCTTGGCCACGTTGCATAGCTTGTCCCTTCATTTTGGGGTTCTGATCCTATTGTTTCTTCTATATTTTGATTAGAGACATCCATTGTGGGACTGGGCAACCTTGTTGGATTTACTTGCATTTGATTTTTCATGTTATTCCTTTTGCGCTGTGGTCTGCCCTTCACAGTGAAGGAATCATATTAAATTTAGGAGGAAGCTGTAATTTACCCTGAACCTGGGTCTGCACATGGAAGGCACTGGTGAGTGGGATGGCTTTCAGGCGTTAAACTCTGTGGGAGTCAGAAAGCTTAGATTGGGACCAGGCGGGGAGAATGCTAGCCTGTTGGCCTGGTTCCGCACATGGGGTTGGTGGCAAGTGTGATGGCTTTTGTGTGTGAAGGGGGGTGGGGTGAGGGGATGGAGTGAGGAAGCCTAGGTCGGGGCAGAGCAGGGCAAATGCTAGCCTATACGGCAGTGGTGAGTGGGATGGCTTTCGCATGAGGTGTTCTGTGAAGGTCGGAAAGCCTAGGTCAGTGCGGGGCAGGGCAAATGCTAGCCTGTTGGCCTAGGGTCCGCACATGGGGGAGGGCAGTGGTGAGTGGGATGGCTTTCCTATGTGGAGTTCTGCAGGGGTAGGAAAGCCTAGGTTGCGGCGCTCGGGGCTAATGCTAGCCTATTCAGCAGCGGCAAATGGGATGGCTTTTGTACATGAAGCTCCAGGGCTGGAAAGCCTAGGTCAGGGCAGGGCGGGGCAAATGCTAGCCTGTTGGGCTGGGTCCACACACTTTGGGGTGGTGGGGAGGTGCAGTGGTGGTGGTGAGTAGGACAGGGTTCACCTGTGGAGCTCGGTGGGGGCGGGAAAGCCTAGGTCAGGGTGGTGAGAGGCAAATGCTAGCCTGCTGGCCTGGGTCCAATAAGCCTGTGTTTAGTGCAGGAGGAACCTGTGGCTGAGAGTGCGGTTCGGATGGCTGCTTGAGGGGACTAGGGGGCTGGAGGGCTACCCAAGAGTGTGGGAATCAGGGGATTCCCTGCTTTGCTCCTCCGCGTGCCCTCTCACTGGAGGTCTACTAGAGTCTATAGACGGTTAGAAACTCCACTTAACCCTAAATGTCTTGCCTTTCCTTCCCTGTGAGGTGAGGCGTGGTTAGGTGAACACCATCTTGACCAGATGTGTGCTAATTTCTTAATATAGGCATCTAAAGCTATATATTTCCCTTTTAGGACTGCCTTCATTGTGTCCCAAGGGCTTTGGTATATTGTGTTCTCATTGTAATTTGATTCCGTGAATTTTTTTATTTCCTTCTTGATTTCATCATTGACCATTCATTGCTTAGAAGTATATTATTTAGTTTCCCTGATTTTGTGTATTTTACTCTAGCTTTTCTTGCTATTGATTTGTAGTCTACTCCCATTGTGATCAGAGAGAGTACAAGGAATTTTTTCAGTTTTCCTGTATTTGTTAAGATTTGTTTCGTGTCCTAACATATGGTCTATTTTAGAGAATGTTCCATGTGCTGCTGAAAAGAATGTGTATGCTGCAGCATTTGGATGAAATGTCCTGTAGATATCTGTTAGGTCCCTTTGTTCTATGACCAAATGTGCAGGTTCAGGAGGGATGCATATGGAGTAGTGAGGGAGGAAGAGGACACCTGCCTAGCCAGCCAACTCAGTCAAGTCAACCCTGAGACCAATGGGGTGACAGATTTCACAGAGAAATCACCTCACATCCATAAAACCCATTTGAAAGAAAATAAAAGGCTGAAACGGACTGAAGGGCTGACTGCTCAGGCCATATGGCCTTGTTCTTTGACAAGGGGAAGGGCTGTTTCTTTGGAGATGACTTGCAGTCTCCTTGACATTTGCATGAAAAGTACAAGAGACAGGCGAGCTATGAAGCTCTTCTGTAGACACCAAAACTCAGAAGTTAGAATGAAATGAAACCTTACAATGAAACTCAGATGACAACGTGAATCCTATATGTCCATGTATATTGACCAATGGCATACCTTGCTACATGGAAGGCTGCTGTCCATGGGAAATTTCAGGAATTCCCAAACCACCTCAGTGTTGCTGCTGGGATCACCCTGTGTTTTACCTTTCCAATTAATGGTTCTCGGTCTCCATCTTCCTGCCTTCCCACTGTGTGGCCAGATCATCTGTGAGGAAAAAGTGACAAAAGACGCCTCATCCTGCCATTGTGGGCTCCCTTCTCCTCTCCTCTCTTCTCTTTTAATTTTTTTTTTTTTTGTCTTTTTGTTTTTTGAGGTAGGGTCTGGCTCTAGCCTCGGCTGACCTGGAATTCATTATGTAGTCTCAGGGTGGCCTCAAACTCATGGTGATCTTCCTTCCCTTGCCTCCTGAGTGCTGGGATTAAAGGTGTATACCACCATGCCTGGCCTTCTTTTAATTTTTATTTCTTTATTTGCATACTCTGTGGGGGGGGGGTATGGGTACACCAGGGCCTCTTGCTGGTACAAATGAATACCAGATATTTGTACCACTTTTTTTTTTTTTTTTTGGCATCCAGTCTACATGGGTGACTTGGCATTGAACCAGGACCAGCAGGTTTCGCATGCAAGGACCTTTAACTACTAAACCATCTTCCCAGTCCCTCTTTAAAAAAAAAAATTCTTTCTTATTTAATTTATTTGTGAGGGAGGCAGGGTGCACCAGGGTCTCTTGATCCTGCAAATGAATGCTGATGTTTGTACCACTTTCTGTGTCCAGCTTCATGTAGGTTTGGGGGATTGAACCCCAGGCCAGAAGCTTTGCAAATAAGCACCTTAACCACTAAACCATTGCTCCAAGCCCCAGCATCTCTTTTTGGTCCTTTGTTTGTTTGTTTGTTTTTTCAAGGTAGGGTTTCACTCTAGTTCAAGCTGACCTGGAATTCACCATGTAGTCTCAGGGTGGCCTCGAATGCATGGTGATCCTCTTACCTCTGTCTTCCCAGTGCTGGGACTTCGTTTTGGTTTTTAATAGCAATACAATTTATAGAGCATGTGTGATTTACCAAGTTCTGGGCTAAATGTTTTTATTTGGCTGGTTGTTGTAAGTAGACAGTTTTAACAATTATTTCTGTAGAGGTTTGTTTTAAATTTTTTATAACAATCTCAAGTTCATAGAAAACTTTCCTTTCTTCCTGATGATTTAAGGGCATAGGACATAGTTTTCATTTTTCTAGAAACCAGTTCCTGGTTCCTGTGTGGCCTCACTGTGCACTCTCCAGCTCCCGTGTCTTCTGTCTTTGTCTCAGGGTGGTGAACACATGACTAGTGGACAGAGAAGGATGACTGGAACCAGCTTGCAATGATTGGATTTCTCCTTATAACTTAGCCTTTGTTCATAAGTCCCGCTTCTCATGTTTCTTTAGTCTCTGATCTTTGGTCCTTTCAGAATAAGATTCCAAGGAGCATCCCCAAGAGACTCCCTCACTAGTTCTACTGTGTGCTGACCCTTCCTTTGCACTGAGTTTATCCACTGAGTCTGCCCTTTCCCAGTCAATGCCATGATTATAAAGCCTGTGATTGCCTTTCAGTTGTTTAATGTCAAGAGGTATGTCTGCTCTTCCTGCTTAGATTCCAAGTATCCAAAGTGAAGTGTTAAGTCTGATGGGTTTGGCATTGAACCAGGACCAGCAGGTTTTGCATGCAAGGACCTTTAACTACTAAACCATCTTCCCAGTCCCTCTTTAAAAAAAAAAAAAAAAAAAAAATTCTTTCTTATTTAATTTATTTGTGAGGGAGGCAGGGTGCACCAGGGTCTCTTGATCCTGCAAATGAATGCTGATGTTTGTACCACTTTCTGTGTCCAGCTTCATGTAGGTTTGGGGGATTGAACCCCAGGCCAGAAGCTTTGCAAATAAGCACCTTAACCACTAAACCATTGCTCCAAGCCCCAGCATCTCTTTTTGGTCCTTTGTTTGTTTGTTTGTTTTTTCAAGGTAGGGTTTCACTCTAGTTCAAGCTGACCTGGAATTCACCATGTAGTCTCAGGGTGGCCTCGAATGCATGGTGATCCTCTTACCTCTGTCTTCCCAGTGCTGGGACTTCGTTTTGGTTTTTAATAGCAATACAATTTATAGAGCATGTGTGATGTGCCAAGTTCTGGGCTAAATGTTTTTATTTGGCTGGTTGTTGTAAGTAGACAGTTTTAACAATTATTTCTGTAGAGGTTTGTTTTAAATTTTTTATAACAATCTCAAGTTCATAGAAAACTTTCCTTTCTTCCTGATGATTTAAGGGCATAGGACATAGTTTTCATTTTTCTAGAAACCAGTTCCTGGTTCCTGTGTGGCCTCACTCACTGTGCACTCTCCAGCTCCGTGTCTTCTGTCTTTGTCTCAGGGTGGTGAACACATGACTAGTGGACAGAGAAGGATGACTGGAACCAGCTTGCAATGATTGGATTTCTCCTTATAACTTAGCCTTTGTTCATAAGTCCCGCTTCTCATGTTTCTTTAGTCTCTGATCTTTGGTCCTTTCAGAATAAGATTCCAAGGAGCATCCCCAAGAGACTCCCTCACTAGTTCTACTGTGTGCTGACCCTTCCTTTGCACTGAGTTTATCCACTGAGTCTGCCCTTTCCCAGTCAATGCCATGATTATAAAGCCTGTGATTGCCTTTCAGTTGTTTAATGTCAAGAGGTATGTCTGCTCTTCCTGCTTAGATTCCAAGTATCCAAAGTGAAGGATATGGTCCTTGCTCCCCTTCGTTACATTTTATAACAACTTGTAATGAGTTTCCTATTTAGGCAATCAATCAACTTTTTTTTTTTTTTTGGAGGGTTAGGGTCGCACTCTAGCTCACGCTGATCTGGAATTCACTATGTAGTCTCAGGCTGGCCTGGAACTCACGGCGATCCTCCTACCTCTGCCTCCCGAGTGCTAGGATTAAAGGCGTGCGCCACCACGCCTGGCTGCAATCAGCTTTCTATAGGTGTGTGTCGAAGTGATGAATGTCCATATGTGGGCCTACACATGAACTCAGAATATCTGTCACATTCTTTTTAAATTAACTGTTTCTCTGATTCTTATATTACCACAGGCATTCTAGAAAAACGGTTGTTTAGTAATATCCTTGCTTTAGAGATGAGAAAGCTAGGACCCAGAAAGGGTGCATTGCAGCCACAGTGACATATCCAACAGTGAAACAAGGGTCCAAGTAGAAACCCTACATCCTTTCCAAATCTTCACCCCCTGTATCCTACATCTTCCTTTATCATTAACAAGGACAAATATCGTTATTATAACTACTAATTAAGCTACTAATCAGATCTGGGAATTGGCAAAGCAGGTGATTTTGTAAAAGCTTATATCAAGTGAGCAAAAAGGAAAACATCAATTTAAAGAATAAAATTTTAAGAATAGCCAGGCATGGTGGCACACAGCCTTAATCCCAGCACTTGGGAGGCAGAAGTAGGAGGATTGCTATGAGTTCAAGGCCACCCTAAGACTACATAATGAATTCCAGGTCAACTTGGGCTAGAGTGAGACCTTAATCTCTAAAAACCAAACAATATAATAAAAAAATTAAGAATAAAATTGCTAAGTGTATAAGAAATTCTACAAATTAAATAACTCCAATTAATTGTTTTTTAATAATTATTTTTTATTGACAACTTCTATACTTACATACAAAAAGTGCATGATTTTTCCCTCCCCTTCCCCCATTCCCCTTTAGAACTCCAATCTCCATCATATCCTCTCCCTCTCACCATTAGTCTCTCTTTTAATTTGATGTCATCATCTTTTACTTCTATTTTGAGGGTCTTGTGAAGGTATTGCTAGGCACTGCAAGGTCTTGGATATCAAGGCCAATTTCTGTCTGGGCAGTTGCATTGTAAGGAGTCGTACCCTTTACAATTCTTTCCTTGGACACACTGATAGCAAAGAAAGTCTTGTGTTTCAAAAACTAAGAGAACTCTATGTTAAGAATCAGAGTAGAAGCCAAGCGTGGTGGCGCACGCCTTTAATCCTAGCACTTGGGAGGCAGAGGTAGGAGGATCGCCTTGAGTTCAAGGCCACCCTGAGACTACATAGTTAATTCCAGGTCAGCCTGGGGCCAGAGTGAGACCCTACCTCGAAAAAAAAAAAAAAAAAAAGAATCAGAGTAGAAAGCCAGTGTGGTGGTACACACCTTTAATCATAGCGTTTGGGAGGCTGAGGTAGAGGATTGCTGCCTGAGCTACAGTGAGACCCTGCCTCAAAAAGAAAAGAAGAGAAGAGGAGAGGAGAGGAGAGGAGAGAAAATAAAAAGAAAACAAAAGAAAAGAAAAAAGAAAGAGAATATTTATAGGTTCTGAAGGACTAGGATTTGCCTTTAGTTTGGTGTCTCAATCAGTATTAACACCTATATTTGTGACACCAAGACTTTGAAAATCTATCTCAAATTTAAATTTATACCATTATGGTTTCCTATTTGTGGTTAAATAATTTTTACTCCTTGTTTAAAAAACAGAAAATAGAACTTTAATTTTAGAAATAGTCTGTGGGATTATTGTATGGAGGCCAGAAAGGAAGTGTGTGAACTGTAATGTCAAACTGTGTAACCAGGGTCCCTACTGTGTTTGTACCAGAAACCCCTGCTGAAGCTCACTGGCTGTTTCTAAAAATCATGTTTTTAAATGTATAAAGTAAAAACTGTATATTGCTTTACCAAGAAAACTGCTGAAATGTAGTTATTATATATTTTAAGAATAAGTGAGGCTGAGGAGATTACTCAGTGGTTAAAGGCATTTGCTTGCAAAGCCTGCTAGCCTGGGTTTGAGTTCCCAGTATCAACATAAATCCAGATGCATGAAGTGGTGCATGCATCTGGAGTTCATTTACAGTGGCAAGAGGCCCTCAAGTGCCCATACTCACTCTTTCTATTCTCTCTTTCAAATAAATAAATACAAATTTTTAAAAAAGAAAATCTGAAAAAAGAATAAATGATTATAATTAGTACGTGCTTTTAACTTAATGAGATGTAGCATCAGAATTAATAAGTAGTAATTTCAGAGTCACATGCCTGGGTCTGCTGTTAAGCAGTAGTAATGGAGTCCATGGTCTTCAGCATCCTTCTCGCTGCCCAGCTTCACATGGGTGCTGAGGATCTGAATGCAGGTCCTCCTGTTTATGCACCAAACATTTGTCAACGGAGCCATCTCTCCAGTCTCAAGGTAGGATTTTTTTGTCAGACACCATAAATTATACACAAGGATCCCAGGCTAAGAGTCCCTGCTACATGCAAGCCATGTGTTATTCTTGTGAGCACACAAGTGGCATAACCCAAGGCTAATGGGAACAGATTCCAAAATCAGCTGGTTCTGCATAGCCAGTTCCCCAGAAGCAGTAACTGTGTTGAACTGCAAAGAAACATAAAGTATTCTTGGCTTGCTTCCTGACGTAGTTTTTAATGTGTGTTTGAGTATTGGCATGTGTTTTGTCTTGTAGACAGCAATAACCTAAGTACGCAACAAGAAGACTACAGGGACTCTAAGAACTCATGGACTGACCCTTCTTTGGAAGACCAGTTGGAGACCAAGGAAGATGATGGGCTCAGGAAATCCCTGGATAGATTCTATGAAGTGTTCAGCCATCCTCTACCAGGCTCTGGGGATCAGCTTTCAGTACCTGTGTGCCACTGTCTGTCTCAGAAAATCACTGAACTGAGTGGCCAGGACAGCCACAAGTATGCTCTCCGCAGTTTCCAGATGGCTCGGGTCATCTTCAACCGGGACGGTTGCTCAGTCTTGCAGAGGCATTCCAAGGACACAAACTTCTACCCTCTGGAGGAAGGAGGCAGCTCTGTGGGTGACAAAGAGCCAACCCCAGGACTTTCAAAAGAGATTATTCAATTTCTCTTGCAGCAGACATTTATGAAAGACTCCTGATGGAGCTGGTGGTAACAGCAGGCAGTGCTGTGGTGATGTGCTATTTATCTATCTTCCTTCAGAGGCCCTCGTGTTCTGGGCCAGCCCACAGCCAAGTGCTTTGCCATTACAGGCTAGCACCTGCGACATGGTCCTGGAGCCAGTCAGCCTATAGAGATATGGCTATCTCACTTCCCATGCCACCCCCTATTCACCTTGGCCAAGGTCACCACTGACTGGATGGGTTGGGAGTCCAAGCCCAGCATCCTTGCCACAGTTTATACACCAAAACGCTCTCTCCTGGGGTCTAAGCTATGACTGGGACTTCAAAGGCAATCACTTGGGTTACCTTCCTTTCCCCATTCTTAATAAACCTCTTATATCTGAATCCTTAACTGCAGTCCACTTCTGGAAGAACCAGCTTCTGGGAGATGAGTGTTATGAGGGTATAAAGCTCTGTGCCGAATCAATATTACGAATTATACCTAGTTGTTAAAAAATAAAATTAAATTAAAATTTAAAAAAGAATTATACCTAGTTGTAAAATACAGATCATCTGACAACAAAGATCCCAAAGTAACTTAAATACAGTCCCCAAAAAGTACATCCATCACCCTTATTCATGTCTTTGGCTCCTTTCCAAAGCCAAAATTCCTTTTTTTTTCTTAAATAATATTAACTGAATATGGAAGGAACATTTGGGCCATCGGAAAAAACAGCTAAAACTCACACATACACAAAAATTTCTTCATTGCTACTAGATTGCAATGTTCAAGGTAAGAAGGAAATAAATACAGACCCAAGCTGTGTAAGTGCCTTTATGACCTATGAGGCTGGCAGGCATCATGTGGCCTTGCCAGTCTGTGTATGAAGAGAATAAGAAATCCTTTGCCCAGGCAGGGTCCTCCCTCCTCTTGTTTTCCATGCCCTCTGTCTGCTGCCGGCACCCTCTGAAAGGTTAGCCCCTCACCCTGCCTTGTTCTTGCTTTCAGTATCCTGAATTCCAGTACAGTGCTTGCCCAAAACAGGGCCTCACTGTTACCCTGCCCTCCTGGCCTGTGCTCAGCCTGGCCAGGGAGCTCCGTAAATAGCCAGTACAGGCTTGCTGGCAGATGCTCTGCTCTGCAGGTTATGTCCTGAACCCCAGTATGAGACTCTGTTGGGTAGAATTACATCACTTGGCACCAGGCGCTCTGAAATGGTAACTGAAGAAGCCTCTTAGTTCTTCCAGCAAATTATTTCACTTCTATCACTTGTCTGGGGGGAGGAACAGAAACTGCAATGCTGTGTAATTAGATTTTGAGAAATTCAACTTGGAGTTTAATTAGCATAAGACTTAAAAAGCTTTCCAGAAAGCAGACTATGCAAGTAGGGCAGGGTAAAAGTACACATTAAAAGTGAGTGTGTTTCCACCTGCCCCCCCAAAGCCATAGATTGTTAAAGGAAAAATCTCAGTGCTAGGAGTGGGATGCCTCCCAGTGTATTTTTAGTCAGGGGGGTCCCTGAATCCCTCAAAATAATAATATAGACTATTGCCAAGGCTCTTGGTTGAATACCAGAACTAAATAGTAAGACCCTATTGCTGAAGACACCACATGCTTTGATTGCAAGACACTGCGAAATCAAGCTGGAACGGAGCTGGAAAGCTCTTTCTTGTTAGCTACCTTTCAAAGTGCTGGAAAATTCTATGCATGCTTCTGGGGTAGGGTGGAGTTATCAACAATCCTACCCAATCAGCCAGTAATGCCCAGTGATGCAGTAGTGGCATGATTATTGTTAGGTAACAAACTGCTGTCTGATTGGATTTGAGGCTCACTCCATGGGAGGGAATTCATTCCTGGTCCTGAAAACCTAGTCAAAAGCTCATGGCTGAAAAGGTAATAGGCCTTAGGATGAAAGATACTATTGTTTATCTAAATAGATATGTTGTGCCCATCAAATTGCCCCCTAAACATTTATGTTCATGACCATGAATTACTGCTGCTCTCACCTTTGGTCACAGAAGCTTCTTTTTGCAGTCAGTGGTAACTACTGGGGAAACTCCAAATTCATCAAAGTATTGATAATAAGTGGCTGTTAAGTGTTTAGTGCTAAATAAGACATCTATATCACTCTCAGCCCAGGCTCAGGGAACGTTGTGGAATAGAGGGCAGAAAGAACATAAGAGCAGGAGGATGGCGGAAGAGTAGTTTGGAAAAGTGTCTTCCAGACTTAAAGTGGCCATTGCATTCAGGACCTTACAAAGACTGTTGTTACCTGCAGGAGACATGCACAATATTGAGCCCATCAACATGCCATCATTGATGACAGATGTGAGCAAGGAAAAAAGACATCAAAGTATGAGGGACTAGTTGGAAAGAAGGAGTTCCGTGGGTGAAGGATGAGAAAAGCCTTAGAGGAAACAAGGATACATACAAGGTAAAAAGTGGAAGGGTCCCATAGGCTGGTTCATTAGAAAAGTACAAGGCTCTTAAGAGGTACTTGAAAATAAGAAGTCAGGTTTTCCTGACAAGCAGTCATGTATCTTTTCTCTCTCCTCTCCCTTCCTCCCTCTCACTGTCTTCATGTATGTGTGTGTATAAGAATTGATTCACTGAGTTACTCTAAGAGTTAATTGCTGAAGAGCTAAACTTGTCTTTGTCAGCAGATGGAAAAATCCCAAAGAAAGAACTGTTCAGAACGGGCTCAGAGGGATGATAAGAAGGAAAAACAGTTTAAGCTAAAACAAAGTAAAATAGAGTTCATTGCTAGAGTGGCCTGACTATGGAAATGATTGATATTGCCACGTTTTCTTTGTTCATTTACCTCTTCCCTTGGCTATGAAAACTATAAAATGGAAATAAAATCTCAGCTTCTTTGGAGAGCTATCTCAAGCTCTTTGGTTCTTGGGTAAATAAACTCAACTTTCACTCCTACTGGCATTCGAGTGATCTTTGGAGAGAATTTCTACAACATCTCTGGAGGCCCCAGTGAGATTTTCCTTTGCCATGACCCCCATTGGTCAGGAAGGGTTGCTGCTCCTGGGCTTCCCAGCCTGCCAAAGGTCCCTGGAACTGGGAATCGCATGCCCCCAACATGATTGTGGGGTCCCCTACAGGTGGTCCAAGAAGACTGCAAAACCCTGGACTGAAGTTACTGACTGGAAGGAGACAAGACTGAGCCAGATGTTCAGACCAGGTAAAAACTCCTCAGGGAAACTGGAAATTAGAATTTTAAATTGGGGTTGTGACTAGTCAGGTCTGAATTAAACTCGAAGTGATTTCAAGGTCTGAAGGAACTGGAATGGATTGATTCCCACAAGGAATCCCAAGCCTTGATCCAGTTCTGAGGTGATGGCCCTGTTTCTGTCAGGAGGACTGAAGTTGTTCAGGTCAGGATCAGTGGTATTCTGGTCTCAGTAACTAGCCACATCAGGGTTATGAGTGGGATTAGATCAGAAAAATTGTTTAGACTCTGAATGAATGGATGAATGAATGAATGAATGTGTGAGGGGGAGATGGCCATCCAGATGCTGTATGAAAAGTGTACTTGACATGAAGTATGCAAGTATGTATGTGGCTCACAGCCCTAAGGCTTGCAGGGTGATTTCTGTCCCAAGCAGAACTCAGGAAGGTTTTGTCTTTGTGTCTGTTCTGCAGCACCAACCCAGTGGGAAATTCATAGTGGGAGAAGCCCACTGTCCTAGTCTGTATGATCAAAACCATACTTAAAAAGGAAATATTCAGGAGATTATAATACTAAGATGATACTAGGAAAATTAAAGGCCACTGTAAATTAAGAAGTCCAGCTTTTAATGTTGAATGGCCCCAAGAAGAAACATTGAAAATAAGATTATAGACCAGGGGAAAATGCAAGATTCTCGTACTCTTAAAAGTTATAAAATGGCAAGATCAGGAAGCTGCCCTGTAGCTCTGAGAGAAATTCAATACTCTCCCGGGGGAGGGAGGGAAGAGCTCAGCTAGTGTCAAACCAGAAGCTTCAAGGCCAGAGATCGACATCCCCCCCCCCCCACACACACACACAGCTGCCTCCTAACACACTCTGCAGTAATGAGGACCTGGCTGGCAGAACTTAAAATTGCCTAAACCCGAGCCGGGCGTGGTGGCGCACGCCTTTAATCCCAGCACTCGGGAGGCAGAGGTAGGAGGATCGCAGAGAGTTCGAGGCCACCCTGAGACTACATAGTGAATTCCAGGTCAGCCTGGACCAGAGTGAGACCCTACCTCGCAAAACCAAAAAAAAAAAAAAAAATTGCCTAAACCCAAGGCCACAGAAAGGGGAGTAAGGGGAGATAATGCTGTCCGGGCTACTGGGGAAATTCCACCACTCCGGGCCTGACACTGAAGAAGAGGTTAAATGATGGAAAAAGACAAACCAAGATAAAGGTCTCACTGCAAAGTACTACAAAGACCTCTGAGCTAGACCAATGTGAATGAAAGTCACTCAAGCCCTCAACCCAACCACATACCTGCTAGAAGAGGAGGGAGAGCCCTCCACACTTACAAGAAGGGTTACGCTATCCTACTGTGTTCCGCAGGGGCACAATGTTAATCAGGAATGGCTAATGCTAATTAACCCAGGCACATGCTAGAAACCTGGGGAAACTCATTGTGGCTGGGGCGGCTCTTCAAGGACAGATGGGGGACTGCACATGAGCAGGCACCTGCAATTACAATGTGTCACTTCGTGCTTCCCCTGCAGGGCTTGAGTGCATGATTGCTAGAGTAAGAGGGGGAATCTGACTCACAGGTATTGTTGTTGGATAGGGAGACAAGGCACAAACCTCTCTGGGTTTATGCCACCCCCAGGGAAATCCCTGATGGCTCTGCTTTCTTGGCTTTCCTACCTTGCAAAGCCTGGAACATCTACAGACTCAGAGACATCATGAAGGGTGAGCCCCAAATTGCTACAGACAGGTGGGAATTTATTATGAGAAATTTGTAACTGTTTTAAGTTTATTTTATCTCTCTTTGCTTCTATGGAACTGCTAACAGACAAACAGCCCCAAGGTTTGTGTTTAGTTTGAGAAGTACTCAATACTGAGTTTGTTAGGAAATTTCTAAAACTTCTAGTAACGTTCTAATCTGCTTTCATATTTTTAAAAACATATGTTTCAGAAAGCTGATAAAAAGAGGTTCCAAAAATCAATAATGAGTGAATAATATAAATTGTCAAGTCTGGTCTACTCTTTTATAAAAGTTTATTTCAAAGAGCCCTTTGAGGACAATAGAGAAAAGAGCTTATGATAGCTACAATAAAATTTTTGCTGGTAATTTTAATGAGCTAAACTGGATAAAAGGATAAACTGAAGAAGAAACTTTAAATGTTAAGTGTTTGATAAAAAAAAGAATTGTTACTGAATAATTACACAGATTGTAAGGTAAAAGTATATAGATGAAGGTATGAGTAAACTTAAACAGAAGGCTTAAAGATAAAGCTGATAAATGAATAGATCTGGAAAGAATTATACTCAGGTCCAGAAAGCCAAACGTCACATGTTCTCTCTCATATGTAGATCCTAGCCACAAATGATTGGGCTTCTGTGTGAGTAGGAATCAAACTCAGTAGCAGAGGTCAGTAAGCTAGAAAGGGGGTATAAAGGGAATAGAAAGGGAGGGAGGGGGGGACTTAATATGATGGTATTGTATATATGTAAGCAGACGAACAGATTAATGGGGGTAAAAAGGCCTAAGTGAGGTCTGGGGAAGAAATTGAGTAAAAGAAAGGTGGAGGGAGGGCTAATCAAAACCGAAGAGGATATAAATAATTCACAAAGAGGGTTGGAGAGATGGCTTAGTAGTTAAGGCGCCTGCCTGCTAAGCCTAAGAATGTCAGTTCCAATCTCCAGCTCCCCTGTTTAGCCAAATGCAATGACGCAAGGGTGCACGCATCTGAAGTTCGTTTGCAGCAGCTGAGAAGCTTCTGGCATGCCCATTCTCTGTCTTCCTCTCCCTCTCTCTGTCTCTCTCTCCAAAAAAAAATAATAATAATTCATAAAGAAGCCTACTTTGGGGCTGGAGAGATGGCTTAGCAGTTAAGGCGCATGCCTATGAAGCCTGAGGACCCAGGTTCAATTCTCCAGGTCCCACGTAAGCCAGGTGCACATGGTGGGGTATGCATCTGGAGTTCGTTTGCAGTGGCTAGAGGCCCATTCTCACTTTCTCTCTCTGTCTCTGTCTCTGTCTCTAATAAATAAATTTTTTAAAAAATAAAATGGACAATGGAACACTGAGAAGCCATAGATTGTTACTAGAAAATTTTTAATGCCAGTGATGGGATACCTTCCAGAGAGTTGTTGGCCAGGGAGGTCACTGGTACCCCCAAAACATTACAGGCCATTGCTGAGGCTCATTGTTTCCCCACCAGGAATAGATGGTAAGACCCTATTGCTGAAGGCTGCACATACTTGGGCTGAAAGGTCACTGAGAAATCATACCGGAGAGTAGCTGAAAACCTCCTCCATGTAGACCAGCTGACAGAAAGCTGGAAAAAGCTACGCTGCATGCAGTTTAACAGGAGAGAGAGAAATCACCAGTGGAGATACTCAACAGTGGACACTGCAAGCTTTAAATTTGGCCAGCCAGGCCAAATGAGCCAATAGGTGCAATAGTGGCATGCCTGTTATGGGGGAAACCAACTATTCTCTCATTGGATTGGAGGCCTGCTCTGTAGGAGGGTATACATCCCTGATACTAAAAACCTATGACAGGAGTAGTCATGAGCCCTAGGGGTGTAATGTCTGCTGGTGTCTGGCTAAATGTATATACTATGCTCACCAAACAACCCAGTAAGCACTTCTCTTAATGTCCATACCCATATGTTAATGCTATTTTCACTTTTGGTTAGAGAAGCTTCTCTTTTCAGATGGCAGTGACCTTGAGATGACTCAAGGCACCATGGTGCTGAGAAGAAGGGACAGAGGAGTGCTCAGCACTGAAACATCTCCAACACACCTTCCAAGGCTCAGGGTCCATTGCAGAAGAGGTGGTGGAAAAAATAGAAAAGCCAAAGGAAGGATAGGACTCCTTACAATGTGTTCCTCCAGACACAAAATGGCCTGGATATCCATGACCTCGCAGTGCCTCAAACTGCCTACACAAGACCATCATAATAGGAGGAAAAGGTGATGACATCAAAATAAAAGAGAAACTGATTGAGAGGGGGAGGGGATATGATGAAGAATGGAGTTTCAAAGAGGAAAGTGGGCAGAGGGAGGGAATTACCATGGGTTATTGTCTACAATTATGGAAGTTGTCAAAAAATAAATTAAAAATTTTTTTAAAAGAGTTGATTAAGTCTTCAAGTGCTTAGTCAGATTACAGACTACTTGAAATTAAGATGACTACTAGCCTGGAGCAAATATCAGACTAACAAAGGATGGCCCTAGCTGGTTACAGGATGTTATGATATTCAGGTTGTAAATTTAAACCTTTAACTTACTGATGTTAATCTGGTCATAATAATAGTTATAAGGTTGTAAAAGACTGACTTTAAAGTGGTAAACCCAGTTAGCTATTTTCCTGTATTTGTCAACCTTTTAGTATATAATTCTCTTATAATTTATTATATCTAAAAAAATTGTAACCTTAAGGTGGTTTCTGAATTGTTCATGCTGTTTTACTGGGTGGTTATCACTGAGATTATTGTCTAAGTCTTATAAAAGGTGATTCAGTCATCGTGACTTTGTTCTTAGGGAAACTGAGGAAGCTCCTCATATCCTAGGAAAACCTGCTATATATAAATAATGTTAATAGTTTGTCTAAGCTTTATATATTCTCAGTTGTAAATATTGCTTTATGTTAAAGTTAAAAAATGGGTCAACAATTAAAGGTACTTGATTAAGAAATTACTTTTTGTCTATAATAATGTCTCTAATGTATGTTAAAATCAGACTAATTTAGCTCAACAATGACAAGGTTTGGTTTTATTCTTAAGCTATGTATAACCAGTGTCAGTCAAGGTTTTACTTAAGAGTCTCATTTCTAGTATCTTAAATTCACTGCTAATAGGTATATTGATACTTAAGACATGTTCCCTTCTCTAGAAAAACGGTTATAAAAGCTGCTGTTCTGCTTCCAGTTGAGGGGGGGGGCGGTAATTGGTACGTATATCAGTATACAGACTAGCCAAAGTTGTTTTCAGACACAGATGCCAAGTTTTTATATTTGCTTGTCTTTTCCTGACATACAATTTCTAGATCAAATTATTTGATTTAAAGTTGTGGATAAAATATTGTTTCCAGGGCTGCTAAAAGGTTCTGTTTGTACTTATAACTGACAGATAGATACTTAACAGATAAAATGTGTATGTTTTCTATGTTCCAGATATAGCTCACACTGTCACCTGACAACTAAGCTTAAATGCTAATCAGAGTGATTTTAAACTGTTGTGTCATTCTCTGACTGGATCTGCTGTGCTAACCAGATATGTTCTGTACCTCTTTAACTAAATCTTTTTTCCTAATCAGATGTGTACAGTCTCTCTGAATTATTAATAACCATATGTAGAAGCCAAACTCAATCAGAAACATCAGAGTTAAAAGGATAACCAATATTTAGGTTCCTGCTCCCAGGTCAGAAGGTCACAGGAGACAATGGGACACTTGCTACCTTCTAGCCTCTGGTAAGTTACCTCTCTTCTTGATCAAGGAGGACACAGAGTGGACTCCAGAGCAATGTATCTACAACAGCAGAATCACATCAGAGGGTTCCTCCAGGCTTCCCAAAAGAGAGAGGGCCACTTGGTCAGCACGGCCTTGACCTATCCTAGCAGATGACAATGCTGAGAGTCATAGAATTCCTCACAGGTCCCTAAAGTCTATCCTCCAGAGCCATAAATGACCTCTAAAGTATAATACATAGTTAATCTTAGCTACTTACATGGCTTTAAACACCCAGTAAGAGAATATAACTACAAGATATTACAATATAAACCAAGATTCAGACAAATTGACTGCCCTGCCTGATGCTGGCTTACAGTACTAAGCTTTAACATTAACTCATGCCTTCTGCCTCTGCCTGGCCCTGATTAGTCAGCCACTGTTTGCCTTTAAATCAAAGATCCAAAACTTGTCCACACTGATTATGCTTACCTGATAGTTATATTTGGGGCAAATCTAGAGCCTAGCCCTCAGTTGTCAAAACAACATTTGTGCTGCTAATGTGGGTGGTGCTGGTTGCTTGATGGTGTCTCTCTGCTTAGATTTATAGAGATAAACCAGATTCTCCTGCCACAGATAATGCTTCCTTAAAATTTGTAACACAAGGTCATCCATATACCCTTGGGAAATGGGGCCCATAACCATCAGCCAAGAGTTATAAATTCAGCACACCAGAATCAAGAAGACAGTGTCCTCGGCTGATTGTAACAGCTAACAGATCACCAGAGACCCAGAAATCCCCCTTAAAGTCTAGTTCTGGAAGACACCTGCCCCTGCCAAAAAGTCTAGGGCCCTGCTCCAGTCACAATCCTGAAAGTTAACTGGTTAACCCATGATAGAAGCCTGAGGGCTTCAATATGAGATGCCGACAAAAAATAGACACGATATCCACCAGTTCTACTGGTGCTTGCTTAAGAATGATCTGCTTTTTTTTTTTTTTTTTTTTTTTTTTTTTTTTTTTTTTTTTTTTTTGGTTTTTCGAGGTAGGGTCTCACTCTGGTCCAGGCTGACCTGGAATTCACTATGTAGTCTCAGGGTGGCCTCGAACTCTCGGTGATCCTCCTACCTCTGCCTCCCGAGTGCTGGGATTAAAGGCGTGCGCCACCACGCCCGGCTAGAATGATCTGCTTTTTTATAGCAACGTGTTCCTCTGTAAGTCTGAGATAATCAGACACATGGTAAGGATCCTAACTCCTTCCACTTGCTGGCCTGATCAATAACCTCGTGAGATCCATAGAGAAATTTTGACCCCAAGGACCTTTTATGTCTTTCACCTCTGGATAGATACAGTTCTTTACTATTGCCTTGTATTATATCCTTTTCTGTTTGAGGAATGTGGTACAATCCCCTCCCTCTAAGTGCAGGAATGTCCTAATATCCTTTGCTCTCCTCTTCACAATAGGCTTAGTCACAGTTCCTCCTGCTGACTAATCTTGTACAGGGAAGGCCCTCCTGGCTCTCTTTCTTTGGCTTTATTTTGTTATAATTCTTTTGTGTTGCCATCCATAATTTCAAAGATAATAATCATGAATCAGTTCCTGTTGTTTAAAATTAAATACAAGATTTAATGGTAACAGTGTCAGTGTTCCCGATGACAACTGACACATGCTTGGCCCTCGAGGTCGTGCTTACTCAAGACTGCAGAGATCTTACAGCTTATGTACCCCAGACCTTCGACCTGACCCCTATATGGACTACATGGGGATACTGGCTAGCTCCTTATAATGAACCATCTCATAATACTTACACTTGGACTTGCGTTAAAACCCTATATGCTAAATGCTCTGTCCAGGTTCATCCAATCTACAGTGAAAATAATTAAAATGCACGTGATAAGCCAGGAGTACCAGCCATTACATTCAAAATCACAAGGTGTTATGATGATAAAGAGGAGGAAATGTGAGAAAAGAAGTTAGAAGTTGAACTGATTCACTGAGTTACTGTGAGAATTAATTGCCAAGGAGCTAAACTTTGTCAGCAGATGGAAAAATCCCAAAGAGAGAACTGTCCATAAAGGGTCCGGATGGACAATAAGAAGGAAGGACAGTTTAGGCCAAATCGAAGTAAAATGGAGTTCATTGTTAGGGTGGCCTGACTATGGAAATGACTCATATGAATTATAAAATGGAAATAAAAATCTCAGCTCAAGATCAGAGCTTCTTTGGAGAGCTATCTCAAGCTCTTTGACCCCTGGGTAAATAAACTCTTCTACTTTCACTCATACTGGCATTGGAGTGATCTTTCCAGAGAATTTTTGACCATATATATATATATATTTTTAAATACTGAAAATTGGGCTGGAGATACAGCTTAGTGGTTAAGTGCTTGTCTGTGAAGCCTAAGGACCCAAGTTCAAGGCTTGATTCCCCAGTACCCACATAAGCCAGATGCACATGGTGGTGCAGGCATCTGGAGTTCATTTGCGGTGGCTAGAGGCCTTGGTGTGTCCATTCTCTCTCTCTCTCCCTTTCTCTGTCTCTAATAAGTAAATAAATAAAAACTGAAAATCTTCAAGTTAAATTTTAAGGGTGTTTTGTTTGTCTTTTACTGTGAAGATATTAATAGATACCCTTGAAGAACATTGTGTTTGTATTATTCAGCCACTGAATATTTGTAATTGGTTTCCATGGCTATTAAAAGAAGGAATCTGGATTATTCTGTACAGCAAATACAATCTAGTTGGATTTGGTTTTGGGAAAGAGTGGCTTATATTTCAACTGGGGTTTTTAACATAAGAAAACATATAGCCTTTGTTGTTATCAGGACTGCAGGTACTCAGCACAAGGTAGACTCTAAATGCTGAGAATGTAGATGTGCGAGAGCCAGAATAGCCTGAGGCTGGATCAGCTGTGGTGTGTATTTACTTGCATCTGCATAAGCATTTGTGACAGGTCAGTACAAAATATTGGATTCCCTGTGATCAAGCTCCTTGATTTGATCTCTGTGAGGATAGGATAGCATTTTCCATTTATCTCTGCAAAGCTTTAATAAAGACTGAGAGATAAGGATAGTGAGGCTCTGGCCTTTGCATGATGATTTATTTCAGAACTGCACATACACTCGAGGACATATCACAATTTCATGAACTCTATGAGTGACCTATGATATCACCTGTGGCCATTTTCAGAATTACAGGGCCTTTGAGATGTTTGCAGAAAAATCCAGTCCTAAAGACAGGAGCTATTGGGGCTGGAGGAATGGCTTAGCGGTTAAGGCATTTGCCTGCAAAGCCAAAGGACCTAGGTTCAATTCCCCAGGACCCAAGTTAGCCAGGTGCACCAAAGGGCACATGCATCTGGAGTTTGTTTGCAGTGGCTGGAGGCCCTGATGTGCCCATTCTCTCTCTCTCTCTACCTCTTTCTCTATCAAATAAATGTTTAAAATATTTTTTAAAAGCTTAAAAAAAGGAAGGGAGCTATTGCCAGTGTTTTAAGTTTATATGGGGTAGTTCACTTCACTAGTCTATTTCTTGGTATAATTTGTGCTAGAGCTTGAACCACAGACCATACTGCACTTGCCTGTACTTTTTCTGAGTTACCCTCTAGCCTTTTTCTAGAAACTATTTTTAAGATGCACGTAACAGATCGTATCACCAATAATTAGCAGAAAACAATATAACAATTCTTTTGAAAGCTTCCCATACATTTTAATAGATTATAAATACACATAATGCATATACTTTATGCAAGTGATTATTATGATAATCTTCACAAACTGATCCCACCTGTGCAGTCACTGTCCCACTTTGGCTACAGGTGTTATCAGCTAGCCCAGAGGTCCTTCTAAGTGGAGGGTTCTATCTGGAGAAGTGATGAGAGCAGTCCACTCTGACCATTTTTCAACCAGTACTGATGGTATACAAGACACCGTGGAGGCCACAATGTCAGTGTTTGTTTTAATTGCTAATCTATTCAGTTAAATATGCTAGAAAAGCCTAACTACTATATCCCATCCCTGCTTTTACAGTTACTGTGAAGGGTAAGCTTACGATAAGTACTTTAAATGTTGCAATTAGACTAATAATAAAAAAGAATAGCTTATATATAAAGGCAGCAAAAAGAATAAATGTAGTATAACCCCAAAATTGGTGGTTTATAGTTGTCCACAGTCCCTCTCTTGAACAGTGCAAAAAACTTCTGTTATGTTAACCTTATCTACCTTTGCCTCTTTTTGACCCTGAAATGCAATCCAAATTCTCTTAAAAAGAGGAGTATGCTTTCATTGCCAGAAAACAAAAATGATTAGGCTTATCTAACATGAGAACATTTTAACTCTAGTCAAAGCAGCAACAAAATAGAAATCAACATGAGAGAAGGAGAGTTCAGTCCACCAATACATGTAAATATTAAGTACAAATATTAAGTACACCATGAAGGTGGCACTTGAAATCAGTAAGGAAAAGGTCAGACTGGGGATGGCACTCGATGGTAAGTGTTTGACTAACATGCACAAGGTCTTAGGTTCAACCCCCAGCATAACCAAAATAAAAACTTGTTTTAGTCCATGAGGCAACAGTAGAGTTGGTATCAAATGATCTTGGAATAACTGATTCCCTCCTTAGTGAGAGGAAGAGTAAGAAAAAAAAGGGCTGGATTCCCCAGCTGACTTCAAGTCTTAGAATATATACTGGGGGCTACAAAGATAGCTCAGTGGTTAAAGTGCTTGCTTAAAAAGGCTGCCAGCCTGGGCTCAATTCCCCAGCTACCTACTTAAAACCAGAGGGATACTGGTGTGCTTCCCCCTCCCCACCCCCACAGATACATGCTAATAAATAAATTTTTAAAATGTATACTACATGGGCTTAAGATTTCAAAGTAAAGAAATAAAATCATAAAAATACTGAACTAAAAACATGGGTTAGGGTTGGAGAGATGTCTCAACAGTTAAGACACTTGCCTGCACAGTCTTACCAACCTGGATTTGATCCTCCAGAACCACTTGAAAGCCATACTCACAAGGTGGCACATGCATCTCAAGTTCATTTGCAATGGCTAGCGGCCCTGGTGCATCCATTCTCCCTTCCTCTCTCTTTCTCTCTCCCTCTCTTTCTCCTAAATAAATAAACAAAAGGACCACATGGGTTTGTATCCTGATAAATCCATTATAGGTTGAAGATGTGGTAAGTTAAAAATACATTAAATGAGCCAGGCATAGCAGTGCATGCCTTTAATTTCAGCACTCGGGAGACAGAGGTATATGTCACCACACCCAGCTTATTTTTTTATGTCGGTACTGGGGATTAAACTCAGGTCCTCAACCAGCTGAGCTATTTCTCCAGCTCTCTAAAAGATGTCTAAAGGTCAGTGGATTAGAGGGAAACATTGACACAAATTTCTTTGAGGGCAGAAACGTTTATTGCAGGTCAGAAGGGGGCGTTAGCTCCCAATGAAGTACATGGTGGGTCACCAAAGAGAGAGAGGGGGGCTTTGGTTTTCTCCCAAGAAGAAAAGGTATTTCATGCATTTCTGGGGTTTTCAGCGAGGAAGTTCCACACAGCGTGACCCAGCTTAGAGCTCACGGAGTCAGCAAGGCACTAAGTGGACCTAAGGCTATCACTCAAGTGGTCTTAGGGAATCCCTGACAACAAGTGAGGAAGCGGTCTTGCTTTCCCTTCCTATTTGGCCTTGGCCTTGGCCTTGGGCAGCAGTAGAGAACTGGAAACTGGGGTTTTCCAAGAGACACTTGCTGCAGGTAGCCATGGCTACCTCTGGAGTGGCCTGTATCTGGTCTTTTAAAGGACATTAACACTGGTGAATACCCTTCACTGGCAACAGTGCACCACAGGGCACTGGTCAGTCCCCCTCCGAAGGCGTGATGGGTGGGAGCTATACCTTGTCACACTGCTGCACATCTTAGCCATGTATTGCTGACTCAGAGGACAAATTCAGAATGGAAAGTTTGTTTCCATTTAATATCTATCACCTTTGCTTGCTAATTGAGGGGTTAACAGACTTCCCTGAAAACTAGAGGGAACTAAAGAGTTAGTGGCTATCCCTAAGACCAACAAGCCATAAAACTTCAGAAGCATGGCCTTGACAGGCCTGTCTACTCCCAAATGATAAACTAAACTGCCCTTAGCTCAGAAAACCAAACAGAAACCGTCCGGTGTGATGTTCTCCCTAGACAATTTTTGCTAAAAATGCTTATTCTGAGTAAAGACACAAATAACTACAGTTCATTATCTACTTCCTTGGGCCTACAGCTGGTCCAGTCTGTGTTTTTCTTAGGATCCCCCTTATAAGCTTGCACCCCAGCCTGGTTCAGTGCTTCAGCCTTCATCCCACAGGAAAGCTGAGGCCCCTTGCTGTTCCTCTCAATAAAACAGTCTGCCTGTAGAGATCAAAGCCCAGTGTTCTCTTTTGATTTTTCTCTTATGCTTTCTTTACATTTCTGGTGCTGTAATGCAGATACCCGCCTCACGGGGCTTTTGGCTGCACCCCCACACACACACACATACTTCCTCTCTCCTCCCCCCCTTTCCCTGCTGGTGTATGATTCTCTCGGGATCACAGGCTCTCACCAAGCTCATTATTTGGACTAAACGGTCACCAATCTGACCTCTGAGATCTTTGGTCTTTTGTGGCTTTTGGCTATGTGAGTGATGCAAGTTCAGTTCTGCCTCATGGCTCAGGGAGCTTTTTTGATGCTCTGTGTAAACCCATCTTGACACCTAGCAGCTTTCTCCTCTCTCTCTCTCTCACTCTGACCCTTGGGTTGCATGAGCTCAGCAGCTTGTCTGTGGAGACTGAGGAATTCTGGCCAGGGCTTCTCCCTGGTGAATATCCAAAATCCCTCTCTGAGCTCAGCCGAGTCTCCAACAGCCTTTTGGGTAATCCACCGGGTCATAATTCTCTCTCCCTCCCCTCTCCCCCCAGGCTTTTGAATTCCAGACTAGAGGCACTCACCGTGTGATCCACTGCATCCACACCCTCATCAAATTGCTTCAGGACAAGGTATTCGTTTCTATTCTCAATAACCAGGCAGACACTCTCACCCACCAAATGGCTTTCGCTTACCCACAGCACTCTTTAAAACAGGCTAACACTTTCCTCCTCTCCCAGACCTGCACCTTTATTCCTAGCCCATAATTCCACTCATAGCACTCCTATCTCACCCATTAAAGAGATGCTTTCATACTTACACTCCCTGTTCCATCCAGCTGACAGCTCTCTGCTTTCCTTTCTTCAGGGGTCATACACCCTCACTCCTGAAGACAGTTTCTCAAAAATGCAACCACTTCTTGCTCTATCTGTCAGAAAACTAATCCTAACTCTAATATACATCCCTCTCAATTTCCAACCCATCAAATGAGGGGAACCTCTCCTGCCATGGACTGGAAGACAGACTTTACTCATATGCCCTCTGTCAAATGCTACCAGTATCTTTTGGTCTTTATTGATACCTTCTCAGGGTGGATAGACTCTTTCCCCATGACTAACAAAAGGGCCTCAACAGTCGCTAGACTCCTCCTTACTGAACTGATTCTCCGATTTGGTTTACCCTCCTCTCTGCAATCTGATAATGGGGCAGAATTTATTTCTGCTGTCACTCAACATGTAGCCACTGCCCTTCACATACCCTGGAGGTTTCATATCCCTTACCACCCCCAGTCTTCTGGGAAAGTTGAAAGGGCCAATTGCTCTCTTAAAGGAATATTAACTAAACCAACTCTGGAACTAAAATTAGACTGGCTCAAACGCTTACCCTTAACTCTCCTCCATCTCTGTGCCCTCCCCTGTAAACCAACTAACATCAATCCTTTTGAGTTGATGTATGGCAGGGCCTATCACCCCCTACCCCGGACTTCACCCCACAAATTCCAATCTGCCTCCTACTCTTGCCCAAGAATTTCTTTCTTTCCTCAGAGCAAAACTGTGGAAGACTGCTGATTCAAACCTCCCCAAGCCTATCCCTAATGCTCCTATTCCCTCTCTTCAAATTGGGGACCAAGTTTATATTTTGAACACCCACTCCTCCTTACGACCTAAATGGCAAGGACCTCATAAGGTCATACTCCTCACCCCCACGGCCGCCAAACTCCAAAATCCTGCTCCTTGGTTTCACCTTTCATGTCTCAAGAAAGCACCTTCCTCCTACTCCTCCATCCTCCTAAACCCCACCAAACTCAGAATTTCTCGTTTCCTGTCAATTCCTGAAGAGACAACCAACACCACTATTAATCTTATGCTTCCTTTTCCAGATCCACCGAATGATCCCGAACTTTTATCAGTTGCACCTTTTCCTAACTGACCTGCTAGACAATGTTTGGTTAATACCATGGCCTATCCACATCTTGAATCAACTACTCAAGGATACTGAAATCCTTTGGTTATAGGGTACTTTTATGCCATTTCAGCCCCATCAGATTGAATTCTTCTCTCTTGCCCTTCATTTTGCCCTTCAGAAGGATTGCTCGCTGGGCGTGGTGGTGCAGGCCTTTAATCCCAGCACTCAGGAGGCAGAGGTAGGAGGATTGCCATGAGTTCGAGGCCACCCTGAGACTACATAGTTAATTCCAGGTCAGCCTGGACCAGAGTGAGACCCTACCTCAAAAAATCAAAAAAAGGGTCTGGAGAAATGGCTTAGCAGTTAAGGCATTTGCCTGTGAAGCCAAAGGATCCTGGTTCAATTCTCCAGGACCCACGTAAGCCAGATGCACAAAGGGCACATGCATCTGGAGTTCATTTGCAGTGGCTGGAGGCCCTGGTGTGTCCATTCTGTCTCTATCTGCCTCTCTTCTATCTCTCTCTCTGCTTGCAAATAAATAAAAAATAAAATTTAAAAAAAAAAAGAAGGATTGCTCATGCTCTGTCCCATCCCCCCCTTGTCCTCACTGTCATCACAGCTGCAATCCTTACCACTGGACTAATCACAGCCCTACCCCCTAGCTGGTCCAGTGCTGAAAAGACAGCTCTCGCCCTCCTATTATGGTCATATTTCATATTATTCTAATCATAAAATGTCACCCTACTTCTATCCACGTTACTCTTTCTACCATACTCGACCCATTTCCAACTCCTCCCAAAGGTTGTAACATCTGCTTACACCTTACTTGACACATGTGTCCCCTCTGTATCCCTAATAGGAACTGTCACTGCAGGATCTTCTTTAATGCTAAACTGTACCTTTTCATGTCCTGACGTCATAATTGGCCCTATTAGATGGTATAAAGATGATCAAGAAATATTTCCTCAAGGTATCATGCAAGGACCATAGAAAAATCTCACAGATAAATCTAAAAGAGATAACATAAACTATGGTGTCTATAAACCTCTTGTTAACCCTCAAGACTCAGGGATATACTCTTTTTTTTAATTTTAATTATTGTTTTTTATTGACTTTTATACTTACATACAAAAAAAACCCACCTGATATTTCCCTCCCCTCCCCCCATTCCACTTTAGAACTCCAGTCTCCATCATATCCCCTCCCTCTCTCCATTAGTCTCTCTTTTAATTTGATGACATCATCTTTTTCTTCTATTTTGAGGGTCTTGCGAAGGTATTGCTAGGCACTGCAAGGTCATGGATATTGAGGCCAATTTCTGTCTGGGCAGTTGCATTGTAAGAGGTCATACCCTTCCTTTGGCTCTTCCATTCTATCTGCCCCCTCTTCTGCAATGGTCCCTGAGCCTTGGAGGGTATGACAGAGGTGTTTCAGTGCTGGGCACTCCTCCATCCCTTCTTCTCAGCACTATGTTGCCTTTTGGGTGATCCGAGTGGTCATCACCATCTGAAAAGAGAAGCTTCTCTAACCAGAAGTGAGAGTAGCTTTAATATGTGAATATGAACATTAAGTGTAGTGCTTTCAGGGCAAGGGATATACTCTTGTATTAAACTTTAAAGGGGATTCCCCACAAATACAGTATATTCAAAGGCTACCTTAAATGTAAGTATCCCCATGGGCCCTCTAGGGTCCCAGAATTCTCAAAACTTCTGGGTACAATTGGCTGTTGATATAATGAACAAACATTCTTTTTGCCTATAGGAGGGAAACTCTGTCCATCAATTGTTAACTAATAATCTTATGGGCCTGTCTGTCAGATATAATAAATATGTTAATGTCACTGGAGACAGACTTACAACACAAGACTATCCTGTGCTCCACTCTGAACCAGCACTCCCAATCTAACTATCCAACAACATTGCTTATGCATCAACTGTAACCCCCCCCCCCAACTTGTCATAGACCCTCAACTCAGAATTGTTCCATTGAAAGGAAAATTTCTTTGCCTTCTGGCAAAAGTTTACCCAAAGGATAGATCTTCCTCTATGATCAAACAACTGACCAAGCCCTTCCTGCCAAATTCTCTGGAATCTGTTCCATCGGACAGATCCTTCCCTTACTCCCCTCTCTAACCCCTTCCTGATGAATTATCAGGAACTTGCCCTCCAATTGTGATGATCATTTAATCATTTTGAATCCAAAACAGGTAGCCATTGCATCAGTCTTTGTCCTGCCTGTTCCAGGCCTTGTGACAAGCATCCAAAAAGAAGTCTCAAAATAGGCTTATGGGAGCCGGGCGTGGTGGCGCACGCCTTTAATCCCAGCACTCGGGAGGCAGAGGTAGGAGGATCGCCATGAGTTCGAGGCCACCCTGAGACTACATAGTTAATTCCAGGTCAGCCTGGGCCAGAGTGAGACCCTACCTCGCAAAACCAAAAAAAAAAAAAAAAAAAAATAGGCTTATGGTTTTAGTAAGACTGCTAATCTCACTGCACAAGTTCTGGCAGAAATTAACCAAGAAATGAAAGAACTCCAAATTTCAATATTACAAAATAGAGCTACTATTGATTTCCTATTATTAAAACACCATATTGGATGTCATTAATTCCCTGGAATGTGCTGCTTCAACATTAAAGATAATTCTAACATTATTCAACAACAGATAGATAAAATCAAACAAGAAATTAACAAAATACATGAAAGTACTTTTTGGTGAAATTTTGGGCAATGGCTGTTTATTGGGTCCCATTGTTTTGATTCTGCTAATTCTCCTTTTTGTCCTTGCATACTCAGATGCCTCAGGGAATTCCCCCATGACAGAATACATGCCTTCACTTCACGAAGAGTCACTGAATTCTTTATGGCCACTGAATATCAGCCTCTGAGCCTCCAACCTCCACTGGACTGTGTGGGACGCCTCAAGAGATCTACTGCCCCCCAGCTTGAAATAGTTGGAAACTGAGTAGCTGCCCCCATCCCCACCCACACAGTCCTCCCCTAAATGCCCCCAACATCCCCAATTCTCCCCAATCTTTTGTGTCTTTCTAGAGTCTGGACTGAAGTGTTAATAGACTTCCCTGAAAACTAAAGGGAACTAAAGAGTTAATGCTATCCCTAAGACCAACAAGCCATAAAACTTCAGAAGCATAGCCTTGACAGGCCTGTCTGTTCCCGAATGATAAACTAAACTTCCCTTAGTTCAGAAAACCATGAGGGAACAGAAACTGTCTGGTGGGTTATCCTCCCTAGACAATTTTTGCTAAAAATGCTTATTCTGAGTAAAGACACAAATAGATACAGCTCCTTATCTACTTCCTTGGACTTACAGCTGGTTCAGTCTGTGTTTTTCTCAGGATCCCCATTATAAACTTGCACCCTAGCCTGGCTCAGTGCTTCAGCCTTCATCTTGTGGGAAAGCTGAGGCCCCTCGCTGTTCCTCTCAATAAAACAGTCTGTCTGTAGAGATCAAAGTCTGGTGTTCTCTTTTGCTTTTTTCTTGCACTTGTCTTACATTAATAAACTTGAAAAATTGTAAGTCAGGGCAATCATGTCCAATTATGCCTTAAAGAACTGCCATTTGGACCACTAATAAGTTTGTTGCTTTGTTTTAGTTTGTTTATTTAAAAATAAAAAACTTTTTATTGGCAACTTCCATAAACAACAATAATTCATGATCATAATACCCTTTCACCACCCACCCTTTCTGCCCTAACAAAACCCCTCTCTACTGAATCCCATCTTCTTTCCAAGTAGTCTGTTTTCTATTTGGATGACTCGAAGGCTCAGAGACCATTGCTAAGAGGTGATAGAGAGAATGTAAGCGCCAAAGGAAAAGGAGGTGTGCTTACCATACTGTCTTCCAGACACAAAGTAGCCTTGATATCCATGACCTCACAGTGGTTGATGCTATCTACTCAAGACCTGCATGGCTCAGCTGGTCAGTCTCTTATTGTAAGCAGTTCTCCTTTTATAACCTGGGGGAGGAGCCTTGTGAATCTTGTGAGTTTCAGGAACTTCCTGAGACTTAATGAGGTATTTATATGCCAAGCCTTGTTTTCCTGAGCTTTAATGAGCTTTAGAACTTCTTAAGTCTTAACCAGTCAATGTTTTGGAATTTAGAAATCTCCCTTCTGGGAGAAATGTTTCAATTCAAAGGAAATTTAAATCACTATACAACATTGCTACTATGGTTTGGCTAAATTCCTGTATTATGCCCATCAAATTGCCCTCTACATATTTATGTTTATGCACATAGATTAGTGCTACTCTCTTCTTTCAGTAGCTGGCAGTGTTACTGGGGAGACTGAGAATAAGTGCCTGTTGAGTGCTCAATGCTAAATGAGGCCTCTTCACCATGACCAGAAAGGCTTGGTGAACACTGGAAGGGGCAGACAGAATGTAGGAACCAGAGGACTGAGAGGGAGGAACACTCCAACAGGAGGACATTACATTCCTAAACATATGTGCACCTAACATGGTGGCTCCCAATTTCATCAAACTACTAGAACTAATGTCACAGGTAGCACCAAACAGAGTTATAGTGGGTGACTTCAACACCCCACTCTCATCAATTGACAGGGCGTCCCTGCAAAAAATAAATAAAGAAGCATCTGGATTAAATGAGGTCATAGAACAAATGGACCTAACTGATACATATAGAACAGTTCATCCAAATGCTGCAGAATACACATTCTTTTCAGCAGTACATGGAACATTCTCTAAAATAAACCATATATTAGGAAACAAAGCAAATACAGGAAAACTGAAATAATTCCTTGTACTCTATCTGATCACAATGGGATCAATAGTAAGAAAAGCTATAGAGCATATACAAAATCAAGGAAACTAAATAATACACTACTAAATGATGAATGGGTCAATGAAGAAATCAAAAAAGAAATTTAAAAATTCATAGCATCAAATGATACTGAGAACACAGCATACCAAAATCTTTGGGACACAGTGAAGGCAGTCCTAAGGGGGAAATTTATAGCTTTAAGTGCCTATATTAAGAAATCAGAAAGGTCACAAGTAAACAATGCTTTACCTTAAGGCCTTGGAAAAAGAAGTACAAGGCAAACTGAAAACTCAGTAGACAGGAAGAAATAATAAAGATTAGGAAAGAAAGTAATAAAATAGAAGCCAAAAAAAATTTCCAAAGAATCAGTGAAACAAATAGCCTTTCTTTGAAAGGCTAAACAAGACTGATAAACCCTTAGCAAATCTGACCAAAAGAAAGAGAGAAGAGGGGACTTCTGGGTAAGATGGTGGCATAGGAGCCACTCCAAACCAGCCCATGGCATCATGGAAGAACTTTCTTCTCTTCTACAACTGAAACCATACACTATTGGAAGTAGAGCAAGCAGCTGGAGCAGGAAGAACGTTTGTGCCCTTTGAGAGCCATCATAGCAGAAGGAAATGTCCTCCTGCAGGCGGGAGTCTAGCAGCGCAGCCACTAGCAAGCAGGATGTTCAGCAAGGCTCACATCACTCCTCTGAACATCATGTCTGCTCTGCAAAGTGAGGACATTAACACAGTTCCAAGTCCCCTGTAAGCTCTAGTCCTCTGAAAAATCTCCAAGAGTGTGGATTCAGGATACTGGTTTGTAGATTGATTGAGCAACACAGAGTTACTGCATGGAGAATTAAAGTACCCTTTATAACAATTCATTTCCTGAGTTTTAGCCTCTCAGCCAATGTTTATTAAGCATCATTTACTCCACAGTACCCTGGGTTGGGTGCTATAGAGACATAGAAATAGCATCTCACAGCACTCATGGCCTGAAGGAATTTGTTATATAATCAGAGTTCATGATATAATAAAAACTTACCAAGCTCATACTCTAGCAAATTATACTTGTTTACTTAAAACTTCTTTTTTGACAAAAATGTTTTCATAGTTGTAATATAAAAATGATGGAAAGGTACATTATAAGTAAGAGTAATGAAATGCAGAATGCATGAAGAAATTCTTTTATTGAGAAGTTTATTATATGAACATACAGTAATTTGGTCATGTTCACATCTCTTTATCCAGTTTTGTCTTCTCTACCCCACATCCCTTGAGGACCCTCTGCTTTCAAGTTATCCCTTCCTCTGTTTTGCTGTCTCCTTCATTTTGTCCTCCTCCATCCTGTACATCAAAATGTTGATGGCACATAGTTGTGCTGGTCTGGCGGGGGGGGGGGGGGCGGGGTTGGTAACCCATCCAGGCAGTTCATGTTGGGAGGCACAACTTCTAAGATCAAAACTTTTACTTGAATCATTATCTACAATCCTTATGTGAACTATGGATTCTGTTTATAATTCTATGCTAATTTATTTGAAACATTGCACATGCATGTATATATGGCATATGTTTAGCTATAACTATATGTTTAAACTGTATATGTTTAAAGTATCTTCATGATAGGCTGATTTCTCTTTGGCATGTGGAGATGATGTCACTATGTAGCCCTGGCTTGCCTGGGACTTACTATTGTAGACCAAGCTGGCCCCAAACTTGCCAGATGATACTCTTGCCTCTGTTTCCCAAGCGCTGGGATTATAGGCATGCTCTATCATAGCCAAAACTAGGCTGATGTTTTTATTTTTTTCCAAGGCAGGGTCTCGCTCCAGCCCAGGCTGATCTGGAATTCACTCAGAGTCTTAGAGGCCTTGAACTCACAGCAATCTTCCTACCTCTGCCTCCTAGTTGCTGGGATTAAAGGCATGTGACACCACGCCCAGCTAGGCTGATTTTTAAAAAATATCCATTTAATATATACCAGACGATTTAATTTTCAAATAATCACAAAGTAGAGAGAAAATAAGAAAAGGAGAGAGAGAGAGAGAGAAATTAATCACTGCTTGGATGTCATGGCAATTTCTAAGTGTTATAACTACTTGTAAGATGTACTGTCAATTTCTGTGCATACTACAGACCAAGAGTACACAATTTTCAAACTGGCCACCAATCTACAGACAACATGTTGAGTAGTAATACTGCACACTGAATTTTGTCCTGTAGAATGGGCCTTAAATCCAATCAGAAAGCATTGGTTACACTCATAACAGTCACACCACTATTGTGCCAGTGGGCACATTTTCTCTGGCAGATCAGTTGTATAGCACATAGGGTCCACAGCTGGGAAAACTATTGGTAACTTTTCTCTCCCAGCAGAGTGCAAAGCTAGCCAGTAGGGAGGAATTTCTAACTCACTTTCTCTCTCCTGCAACTGAAGAATGTCTGCAGCAATAGGGACTTATTATCTAGTTTTGGTGGGCAACTAAAAGCAGTGAAGACAGCCTGCATTGTTTTGGGGCTTCAAAGACCTCTCAACCAACAGTTCATGAGGAGGTATCCTACCCCAGCACTGGGAATTTCATTAATAACTTATGGTTTCTGGGAGCGGCATTATTCTCTCATGTGGGGTATATCTGTTCAAACTCTTTTTTAATCACTATATGTGTGTGTGTGTGTGTTATTTTTTTAAAATTCAATAGTTTTTTTAAAATTTGTTATTTATTTATTTGCAAGCAGAGAGTGAAGAGGAAGCAGTAAGAGAGCGGGGGAGGGAGAGAGGGGAGGGGGATGCCAGGGCCTCTAGTCTCTGCAAATGAACTCCAGATGCATGTACTACTTTGTGCATATGGCTTTATGTGGATACTGGGGAATCCAACCCAAGTCATTAGGCACTGGAGGCAAGCACCTTAACCACTGAGCAATCTCTCCAGCCCCATCAATTATACATATTTAATTTTTTAAATAGCTTACAAGGATTTCTATATGGCCTCTTCATTCATCTTTAATTTTGGTTAATTTATCATCCAATTTCCTCCTCTTCATCATTCCCCTGCCCACATCCTGTTTTAACTTTTCCACCCACTCTATTCTCAGCTTCTGCTTACATATTTCATATGTTCTGCTATGCCCTCCCCCTTAATGGCCTTTTCTCCTCCTCTGTCTGGGGCATTTTTGGCTTCTTGTCTATAGATATTCCAACTTAAACACACAAATCTAAAATTTCAAAGCCAGCATTCATTTATGAGAAAGAACATGTAATTTGTGTCTTTCAGAACCCTAGTTATATCACTTAGTATATTTCCCAGTACTATCTATTTTCCTACAAATTTCATATTTCTGTTTTAAAAAAATATTTTTGTTTTTTGCAAGATCATCTGGGGGAGAGGGCCGAGAAAGAGAGAATGGGCACACCAGGACCTCTTGCTGCAATAAACAAACCCCAGATGCATGTGCCACTTTGTGCATCTGGCTTTTTGTGGGTACTGAGGAATCAAAGCTGGTCTGGCAGGCTTTACAAGCAAGGACCTTTACCCACTGAGCAATCTCTGCAACCTCCATAATTTTATTTTTATTTAAAGATGAATAAAACTCTATTGTATATTCATACCACAGCTTCATTACCCATTCATTAGCTGATGGATATTTAAGCTGATTGTATTTTTTACCTGTTGTGAATAATGCAACAATGAGCATGGATGTACAAATATCTCTGTGATAGGCTATAAAACCTTTTGGGTATGTGCCCAAAGTAGTATAACTTGGTCATATTGTAGTTCTTTTAAAAAATATTTTATTAATTTATTATTTATTTATTTATTTATTTATTTATTTGAGAGCAGGGGAGAGAGAGAGAGAAGAGACAGAGAGAATAGGCATGCTATGGCCTTCAGCCAGTGCAAACACCAGACAAATACTCCACCTTGTGCATCTGGCTTACATGGGTCCTGGGGAATTGAACGTGGGTCCCTTGGCTTTGCAGGCAAGCACCGTAAGTGCTAAGCCATCTCTCCAACCTCCCCCGCCACTTTTTTTTTTTTTTTTTTTTTTTGGTACATTTGGTAGTTCTTTTTATGTCTTTTTGAGAAACCTCACAGATTTCCACAGTGGCTGTACCAATTTACACTCCCACTAATAGTGAATAAGCTTTCTCCTTTCCCCATATCCTCACCAGTATTTATTGTCATTTGCTTTCTTTTCTTAAATACTTATTTATTTATTTATTTATTTATTTGAGATAGACAGAGGCAGACACACATACACACACAAAAAGGGGTGGGGTAGTCAGTATGGACATGCCAGGACCTCCTGCCACTGCAAAGAAACTCCAGACACATGCATCACTCTGTGCATCTGGCTTCATGTGAGTATTGGGGAATCAAACTCAGACTGTTTGGCTTTGCAAGCAAGCACCTTTAACTGTAGAGCCATTTCTTCAGCCGTCATTTTCTTTCTTGATGATAGCCATTCTGACTGGGAATGCAAATCTCAAATTAGTTTTGAGTATTTCCCTGATTGCTAAGGATGTTGAACACTTTCAAAAATATTTGTTGGCATTTGTATTTCCTTTTTAGAAAACTCTCTGTTTAGGTCCATACCCATTTTTTAAGATTAAATTTTCTGGTTTCTTGATATATAGTTTTTGAGGTCTTTGTATATTCCAGACATGTAGCTGGCACAGATGTTCTTCCTTTCTGTTTGTAGGCTGCCTCTTCACTTGAAAGTTTCCTTTACTGTACAAAAGCTTCTCAGCTTCCTATTCAGAAAGTACTTATCTCTGTCTACATTTTGAAGTGTTTTCCTACTTTTTCCTCTTGCAGATTCAGAATTTCAGGCCTTAGGTTAAGATCATTGATCCATTTGGGGTTGATTTTTGCTCAGGGTGAGAGATAAAGATCTAGTTCCATTCTCCCACATGTAGACATTCACCTTTCCAAGTGTCATCTGTTTAAAACATTGTCTTTTCTCCAATGAGTAATTTTTACACTTTTTATTTATTTTTTATTTTTAATATATTTTTATTAGTTATGTATATAGTATATATATGCCATGATGGTACCATCATTAGCCTTCTCCCCGTCCTCCCCACGTGGGTAGTGTGGGTCTTGCCTTATGTGGGTAGCCATCAGTTATGTGGGAGAGGCAATGACTCTGTATAATGACCCAGCTCATGGCTCTAAAATCCCCTCCCCCTTCAGTGAGTTTCCCTTAGCCATGTTGAGTTCATTTTAGGTCTATTTCAGTGATGAGGTTTTGTGAGTCTCTGTGTCTCTGGATGTCTAATTTTGTAGGGGTTGAGAGTTCTTTGTGTCTATCTCCTTCCCCCTTGTGTTGGTACCAGGTTCACCAAAAAGCAGCACTCTTGCTCATTTCCTGTATAACTCAGTGGCTTCATCTGGTGCCCTGTTGTGGTGCGATGGGCTGATTCTATCCTCAGGATATGCGTCCATCTGCAAGAGAGAAGCAGATTCTCCAATGGAGAGTGAGGTCAGTGCAAGATACATGGATACCATTATTATTTTAGAGAGAATTTAATAGGTGTAGGCCTTCTTGTATCCCACTATTGGTGGGAGCTTGATATTGGAATGTGGGCTTGTTTTTGGATATGGTTCTGAACTTGTTTCCCATTTGCAGGTATGGGTTCCGTTCCACTGAGAAGATCCGTTAGCCAAATCTAGAGCAGTTGGTCACCCACCATGGCTGTGTGCCACTACTGCACTTGTGTGAGCATCATGTCAGGTTGTTTGCTGCTGAGTAGCTTAGACCACGAGTTGCTTAGACAGATGTTGGTCATTTTCCCCAGTCACTTATTTAGTGCCTTCTGGAACTAGACAAGCTAACTGTCCAACAATGTAGATTGGAAAAAAGACAACATCTTTAATAAATGGTGCTGGACAAACTGGATAACCATATGCAGGAGAATGAAACTCAATCCACATATTTCGCCGTGCAGAAAAATCAAGTCCAAATGGATCAAAGACCTCAATATAAGACCAGAAACGCTGCTACTACTGGAAGAAAAAGGAGGAGGCATGTTCCATGATATAGGAGTGGATAAAGACTTCCTGAACAAAACCCCAGTAGCTCAGGAAATTAAACAATCACTCAATCATTAGGATCTCATGAAGCTGAAAAGCTTTTTACCAACAAACATATAGCAAGCAGAGCCAATAGATTACCCACAGAATGGGAGAAAATTTTTACCAGATACACATTGGACAGAGACCTAATTTCTAAAATCTACAAAGAACTCAAAACCCTAAACAATAAAAAATCAAACAACCCACTCACTTTTTATTTTAATTGTATTAGTTCGCAAGGAGAGAGAGAGAGAAAAAAATGGGCATGTCAGGCCCTCTTGCCATTGCAAATGAACTCCAGATACATGTGTCACTTTGTGCATCTGGCTACATGTGTATACTATGGAATCAGGACTCAAATTCAGGCTGTCATGCTTTGTAAGCAAGCACCTTTAACTACTAAGCAATCTCTCCAGTCATTAAAAAATATTTTATTTGTTTATTTATTTGCACTGAGAGAGAGAGAGAATGAATGGTTATACCAGGGCCTCTTACCATTGCAAACAGACTCCAGACACATAAATCACTTTGCGCATCTGGCTTTACATGGGACTAGGCATTTGAACATGGGCCGAACCCAGACCAGCAAGTGCCTTGAAAATGCTTGAGCCATTTCCCCAGCTGCCCCAGCCTTTAAAAATATTTATTTGCAAGCAGAGAGAGAGAGAAAGAGAGAGAAATATTTTTGCACTTTTTAAAAACCCAAGTGGCTATAGCTGTATGTGTTTATATTCCAGTCTTCTATACTGTTCCATTAATCTACATTTCTCTTATTGTGCCATTACCATGTTTTCGTTACTATGGCTCTGAAATATTCCTTGGAATCAGATATTTTCATGCTTCTAGATTTACTTGTTTATAGTTTATTCGCATGTGTGTAGTATGTGTTGTAGTATATGTGATCTGGTGTGTATGTGTTTTGTAGTGTGTGTGGTGTATGTACATGTGTTTGCTGACACACCCTATCTGCAAAAGCCTGCTCCCAAGGCCAAAGACCTGAAGAGAGGGAAGCAGAAAACCTGAGATAAAGATCTAAAGATGAGAATTTAGTGCAAGGAGTGGCTCAGGATTACGGGCTCTGGTGGCAGTGGAATCCTGGATTTCTGTAGTCCTCGATTTTATTCATAAGGGGCGTGGGTGATGTAATGCTTAAGGAAAACGTGTGCTGTGGTGATGTGTGGTCAAATAACACAATATATGTACTTGTACTGCATAAGGGACTTGAAATAATACAAGGGTCAGGTCACAGAACACTGTAGCCATGACATTTACTCTGTTTGTGCTTCTTGCGAACACTAACACATCTAGTTCCATGACTCAATGCTTGTTCTGTTTCCTCATGTCAGAAGCACTGTCTGGCTTCTAGTGGTCTCTGACACCTGTGCACACACATGTAGAGGCCAGAGGAGAAATATGAGTGTTTCCCCTATTACTTCATCTACATGGTTTCTTGGAATGGAGTCTCTCACTAAACCTAGAGCTGCTGTTTTTTTGTTTTGTTTTGTTTTTTTGTCAGACTGGCTGACCAGTGAGTTCCAGCTATTCTCCAACTCTTCAACCCACAGGACTGAGGTTAGAGGTAGGCATGATGACTCTGAGCTGTTTACATGGGTGATAGGGAATTGAACTGAGGGTGAATCAGGCCCTCTCAGACCATCATGCTTGTGTGGCAAATGTACTTATCCACTGAGTCATATATCTCTTCCTTTCTTTCTTTCTTTCTTTCTTTCTTTCTTTCTTTCTTTCTTTCTTTTTCTTTCTTTCTTTTCTTTTCTTTCTTCCCCTCTCTTTCTTCTTTCTTTCTTGTTTCTTTCTTTCTTTCTTCCCCTCTCTTCTTTCTTTCTTTTTTTCTTTTCTTTCTTCCCCTCTTTCTTCTTTCTTTCTTTCTTCCACCCTCTCTTCTTTCTTTCTTTCTTTCTTTCTTTCTTTCTTTCTTTCTTCAGTTGTCATTTTATTTAGGATTGCTTTGGCTATCTGAGGTCTTTGGTACTTCTAAATTAATTTTATGATTTTTTTTTATTTCTGAGAAGAATGGTGTTGGAATTTTGATGGGGATTGCATTGAATCTCTGAATTATTTTTGGAAAGCTAGCCATTTTCACAATATTGTTCCAATCCATGAGGATAGAAATCTTTCCATCTATTAGGGTCTACTTCAGTTTCTCTCTTGAATACTTTAAAATTTTTCATTATAGGGCTGGAGAGATGGCTTAGCGGTTAAGGTGTTTACCTGCAAAGCCAAAGAATCCTGGTTTGGTTCTCCAGGACCCACATAAGCCAGATGCACAGGGGGCACATGCATCTGGAGTTCATTTGTAGTGGCTGGACGCCCTGGCATGCCCATTCTCTCTTTCTCTCCCTCTCTCTCTCTCTGCCTCTTTCTCTCTCCCAAATAAATAAATAAATTAGATTTCAAAATTTCATTGTAGAGGTCTTTTCTTCCCTTGGTTAGGTCTGTTCCAAAGTATTTTATTTTTCTGTGGCAACTGTGAATGGAATTGCATCCCTGGTTTCCTCCTCAGCATGTTTATTCTTGGTACATAGGAAAGTGTGGTAGTTTGAATGGAGGTCCCCAATAGATTCAATTTTATTAAAGCTTTTTGGATTTCCAGTTGCCTGGCTGGAGGAGGTGTCACTGTGGGAGGATCCTAGCGTCCAGCCCTAGGTGTGTTTGGAACTTGGGAATTCCACTCTAAGGTATGCAAAGAGAGCAGTCTGAATACTGCCTGGGTCCCCTGCTGGTTGGCTGCTGGCAGGTTTTTGTTCTTGCTTTTGGTGTTGGGTTTTCTCTTTTTTGCCATTATGGAACTTCCTCTGGATCTGTAAGTTTCAAATAAATGCCATTCCTCCCATAAACTGTGCCTGGTTTGGAGGTTCGTCCAGAGACATGAAACTGACTGTGACAGAAGGCTACTGCTTTTTGTGTGTTGAAAATGGCTATTGTCTCTTAAAGTGTTCTGGTATAGTCTTTGGGATCTCATCTGTATCTATAAAGCAGTACATAAGATATCATGTCAATAAGAATACTTTGATAGCTCCCTGTCTAATTTGTATCCCTTTTATTTGCTTCTCTTGTACAGTAACTTCTCTAAGACTTCCAGTCCTATATTGAATATGAGTGTAGAGAAAGTGGGCATACTTGTCATGCTCATGATTTTAGTGAAAATGCTTTCAATTTCTCCCCTTTATTGTATTGAGATATGCTCCTTCTATTCTTAGTTTCTTCAGGACTTTTATCATGAATGGTTGTTGGATTTTGTCAAGAGCCTTTTCTGTAGGTATTGAAATGGTCATATGATTCCTGTCCTTAAGTCCATTTAGATGGTCTATTACCTCTATTGATCTGCATATGTTGAACCATCCTGTGTCTCTGGAATAAAACCAATTTGATGCTGGTTTCAGTTTGCAAGTATTTTGTTGAGAGTTTTTGCATCTATGTTCTTCAGGAGATTGGTCTGTAATTTTTCTTTTTTGTTGTGTCTTTATCTGGCTTTGGCATCAAGGCAACACTGACTTCATAAACAGTTTGTCAGTGTTCCTTCCTTTGCTATTTTGTGATGTAGTTGGAGAGAACAAATGTCAGTTCTTCTTTGAAAGTCTGGTAAAACTCACCATCAAGTTTACATGGGCCTGGACTTTATTTATTAGGAGTTTTTTTGGGGGTGGGGGGGTTCGAGGTAGGGTCTCATTCTAGCTCAGGCTGACCTGGAATTCACTCTGTAGTCTCAGGCTGGCCTTGAACTCACAGCAATCCTCCTACCTCTGCCTCCTGAGTGCTGGGATTAAAGGCGTGTTCCACCACGCCTGGCTTTTTATTGGGAGAATTTTTTTACTACTGCTTCAATTTCACTGCTTTTTATAGATCAACTTAATCCATTTATCTCTTCTTGGTTTAATTTTGGTATGTCATATATATCTAGAAATATATCCATTTCTTTAGATTTTCCAGTTTAATGGAATATATATATATATTATAAATAGTTTTTTGAGGCAGGGTCTATAGCCCAGGCTGACCTGGAATTCACTATGTAGTCTCAGGGTGGCCTCAGACTCACAGAAATTCTCCTATCTCTGCCTCCCAAGTGCTGGGATTAAAGGTGTGCACCACCATGCCTGGCTGGACTATATTTTTATATTAATTTTTATTTTGTATTATAATAGATTGTTCTCTTTTATCCCCTCACCCCAGCTCCTGTTACCCTGGCCTCCTCAGGATCACTGTGGGGTCAGAAGGCCTCAGGTCCCTGACCTGCCTCAGGATATTCACTGCAAATCTTACAATGAAATATTCAAATATATCACTTTGATGTTTGCATTTCTCTGGATCTGTTTCTTTGGGGATACTCCTAATCTGCATCTTTGTAAAAATATTTTCATTTAATTTTGAGGGGAGAGAGGCCAGGATCTCTTATCACTGCAAACACATGAACCACTTTGTGCATCTGGCTTTACATGGGTACTCTGAAGTCAAACCCAGGTAGGCAGGCTTTGCAAGCAAATGCCTTTAACTGCTGTTCCATCTTCCCAGCCTTAATCCACCATCTTTCCTGGAAGTCTTATCTCTCTCTCTTTTCTTTTTGCTAAAGCTGGGCGCGGTGGCATACACCTTTATTTTTTTTATTATTTTTAATTTTTGTATTGACAACTTCCATAATTGTAGACAATATCCCATGGTAATTCCCTCCCTCTCCCCACTTTTCCCTTTGAAACTTCACTCTCCATCATATTCCCTCTCCTTCTCATTTAGTCTCTCTTTTCAGTTTGATGTCATGATCTTTTCCTCCTATTATGATGGTCTTGTGTAGGTAGTGTCAGGCACTGCGAGGTCATGGATATTCAGGCCATTTTGTGTCTGGAGGAGCACGTTGTAAGGAGTCCTACCCTTCCTTTGACTCTTACATTCTTTTGTCCACCTCTTCTGCAATGGACTATGACCCTTGGAAGGTGTGTTAGAGATATTTCAGTGTTGAGCACTCCTCTGTCACTTCTTCTCAGCACCATGGTGCCTTCTGAGTGATCCCAATGTCACTGCCATCTGAAAAGCTTATCTCCTTTTTTAAAGCAACCAGAATACCACTAATATTCCTAAGGAAAATAGTCAATAATTTATTAACATAATCTAATTCTTAGTCCATGTTCAATTTTCCCCAATTGTCTCAAAATGCACTTTTTTTTTGGTTTGGTTTTGAGTTTTTTTGTTGTTGTTGTTATTGTTTTTTCAAGGTAGGGTCTCACTCTAGCCCAGACTGATCTGGAATTCACTCTGTACTTCTAGGCTGGTCTTGAATTCACAGCAATCCTCCTACATCTGCCTTCTGAGTGCTGGGATTAAAGGTGTGCACCACAATGCCAATTTGTTTTTATTTTTTGAGGTAGGATCTCACTCTAGCCCAAGCTAACCTGGAATTCACTATGTGGTCTCAGGATGGCCTCAAACTTACAGTGATCCTCCTATTGTTGCCTCCCAAGTGCTGGGATTAAAGGGTGTGTGCCACCATGCCTGGCGGTTTTGTTTTTTTTTGAGGCAGTTTCTCATGATAGCCCAGGCCTAGAACTCACTCTGTAACCCAAGCTGGCCTTGACTCAGTGATCCTCTTATCCCAGACTCCTGGATGCTGGGTTATAGGCATGAGCTATCATGCTCAGCTTTCAAGATACATTTTCACAGTTGACTTGATTTAATCAGGATTTAAATGAGGATTTATCATTGCATTTGGTTAATTTCTTTTTTTGTCCTTTGTTTATGAGAGAGAGAAAGAGAGCGAGAATGACTGTGCCAGGGCTTCCAGCTGCTATAAACTAATTCCATAGGCATGTGCCACCTAGTGCATCTGGCTTATGTGGGTCCTGGGGAATCGAACTGGGGTCCTTTGGCTTTGCAGGCAAGTGCTTTAACCACTAAACCATCTCTGCAGCTCACATTTAGTTAATTTCAAACTGTTGTAGTCTTCATCTCCTTTAAAGGTATTTTTTTCTTTGTTTACATCTTTTTTTAAATATATACTCTTTATTTATATTATTCTGATTTTACATTCATAGTATTGGATCCATTGTCCTCCTCCCTGTCTTCCCACTTTCAAAGGGACCCTCATCAATGGGGAATGTGGGTCGTGCATTGTGAGGTTAGTCAAGAGTTCTGGGGGGTAGGCCCCAGTCTCTGTGCATAATGCCCCAACTTGTGACTCTAACTATCTTTCCGCCCCCTCTTCCGCGAGTTTCCCTGAGCCACATTGGGGTCATTTTAGTTCTGCTTCAGTGATGAGGTTTTGGGAGCCTCTGTGTCTCTGGATATCTGGCTTAGCTGGAGTTGGATGTTCTCTGTGTTTATCTCCTTCAGCCTTTTTCTGGTGTCATGATCGCCATGAACGCTGAGCTCTTACCCTTCCCCTGCGTTGTTCTATGGTTTCAGCTGGGACCCTGGTGAGGTGTGGTTAGCTGATCCTCCCTTCAGATTCGTTGTCCACCTGAAAAAAGATAAGCAAATTCTCCAACGGAGAGAAAAGTTAGTACTAGATAGAAGGGATGACCATATATGTTTTGGAGGGAATTTTATATGCATTGGCTCTCTTCTAGCCCACATTTGGTGGTATCTTGCTCTTGGAGACTGAGCTCATTTTTTGTACCTGGTTTTGACTTATTTCCCAGTTCCAGCAATGAGTTTCATTCCACTGAGTGGATCTGTTAGCCAAATCAAGAGCAGTTGGTTACCCACCATGGCTGTTTGCCACTACTGCACTTGTATGAGCACTACGTCAAGTTGTTTCCTGCTGGGTATCTTAGACTGCAAGTTGTTTGGACCAATGTCGGACATTTTCCCCCAGTTGCTCGTGTAGCACCCTCTGGTACTAGACTAGCTAACTGTCTGGGGACTGACCTTCTTCCAGATTCTGGCCAGGTCTCTCTGTGTTTGGTCTCACACACGTATGCTATCTTCGACAGTAGGGTCTTACCATTAACCTTTGGTGGGTCACCAAGAACTCTGACAGAAATTTGTCTTTTTTTTGGGGGGGGGGAACCTTGTAGGTGTCTCGGATCAAAAGCTCATTGTGGAGTTTAACCCCGTGCTGGCACTGGGAGTTTTAAGTCTGCATCTAGAAAGGTGAGGGAAGAAGAAGATAGATAATATTATAGAGGAAGTGAGTATAGAGAGGAGAGGTAGGAAGAGAGAGTGAGAGGGAGAGAGAGAGAGAGAGAAGTAGGACAAGATTAGGGTTAGCCTTCATGATGCTCACTCCAGATTCCTGTGATTTGGGTGTTCCCTCTGCGGGCCTGCTGAAGGATCAATGTTTTAGCCTGTTGTTCAGAGTAATGGGTTTTATAGTATCTTTTCCTTTTGGGTCCCAATTGTATCCCCGCCCCTTGTCCTTCCCCCCTACCGTCTCGTTCCCTCCCACCCTTACCTTCCCCCATCCCACCCTCCCTCTTGTCTGGTCCTCAGAGTGTTTATTAGGTTTGGCTGCATGTCACGTAGATTCAGGTAAAAACAGTGGTTAGATGCCACAAAGTAGGTGGCAATGCCTTAACCGTATGCGTGTTGTAAGGCCCAAGGGCCTCTTCCATCCTTTTCAAGGGGAGTGCTAACCTTCTCTCCTTTCATACAATACCTTTAAAGGTATTTTGGAATGGCTCTCCAAATATATTGGTTTAACCATCAATTATAAGGCTTTTCTTGATACATAATGTTTCAACTGTTTTATTTTTTCATTTAGGTTGCTACAGTGTGATCTTCCCTTTTCTTGTAAGTCTTAAAAACAGTTGACTCACTGTCCACAAAAATTCTACTATTTATGTTAACAAACACCCACATTTGTTTTCAGAGTTACAAAACTATTGAGATTGCTGTGTATATAAAGGGACAATCTTTCTTGCTCTGTTATTTCTGACTTTCTGTCTTCAGTGGGTCCAGACATATGACAGTCACCTGTAAGCATTATTAAATGAACTGAGGACTTCATTACCCTTGACACACTAAAGCAGGGTTTACCAGGTGTGTTTACTTGTTTTGAGACCTGTGCACTCTTATAGTGACTTAGCACACTCAAGTGACTTAAATTGGATCAGATCCATCTGTGATGTTCACATAATTACATGTTTTTTATATTCTCATTCCTCACCACCTAGGGATGATGCATCTCTAGTAGTTCTGAATCTTTTTTTTTTAAATCAGGGTCTCATTCTCATCCAGGCTGACTTGAAATTCACTCTTTAGCACAGGCTGGACTTGAACTTATGGTAATTCTCCTACCTCAACCTCTTGAATGCCAGGATTAAAGCATGTGTCACCATGCCTGGCTTCTATTTATGAATCTAAACTGGCCAGCCTCATCATGTAAAACCATAGGACTTTAGAACTGGAAAATAAATGTAGCAATTAAGCAATCATGTGTCCCAAAATGGAAGGAGACAGAAGACCCTAGAGGCTCCTTGGAAAATTGCCCAGAAGAGACTCTGTGTATGAGAAACCAATTTCTCAGCCAGTCAAGGTTCTGGCTTGCACAGGAGTGAATTGATTTCTGGATGGTTTTAGTAGAAGGGCAGTGGAAGGGTAACGTATTGACCAGAAGGATGGATACCAGGTTCTGAACACAAGTAAGATCTGTGGGAGGCAGGGGAACAGGAACATCACCAAGGTCATGCTTCAGGGCCAGTCCAGGTAGGATGTTCCAGCTGCATGGCATTGTAAACTCATCCTGAATCTAAATTAAATGTCTTGGTGGGAGCATTTGATTTGCTGAGTCTGGATTATATAGTTGTCTACCAGTTGTCAGGGGCCAGAGAAAGGGCAGCCGGCGTGGTTCCTGTCTGTAGTAGGAAGTAAATCCTGCTTCCCACCGTGATCACATCACTGAGGAGGAACGCTAAGATGCTAAGAGACCACCAGCAGTGGAAAGTGACTACTCGCACTTCCATTTGAACTCAGTTAGCATATAGACTTGGCCAATAGTAGTTACCTATGGGAACATTTCCTATCACCTGTCCATTCCTCCAACTGCATTGCATTCCCAAATAGCACTATTTTGAATGCTGAGTTCTCAGAGGCTTTAATTTCATTGAAGGGGAAACAGTCTCTTTTTGCATATTGGTGTCTCTGTTACTGCCAGCTGCCCACTTCTTGAAGGAAAACCAAACATCAACCTTTTCACTTGACTTTTGCTCAGGTGTTCAGTTTAAGCACACTAGTTCCAGCAGCATTAAAACTTCTTCAGCAGGGGGCTGCAAAGATGGCTCAGCAGTTAAGGTTTGAAAAGCCTAACCACCAGGGTTCCATTCCTCAGTACCCATGTAAAGCCAGATGTACAAAGTGGCACATGCATCTGGAGTTCACTTGCAGTGGCTGGAGGTCCTGGTGCACCCATTCTCTGTTGTTTCTCTTCTCTCTCTCTCTCTCTCTCTCTCTCTCTCTCTCTCTCTCTCTCTCTCTCTCTCTCTGCTTGCAAATAAATAAAACACGTTTTTAAAAAACAATCTACAGTGGTTCCATTAGTGATAAGACTTGCACTTAAAACTATTCCAAGCTGCTACACATCAGACTGAGATAGAGATGATCCGGAACATAGAAGATGTATTGAGGCAAAGATTCTGCCATTGCTCTTTAGTGTTTTTTCTGATGGTTCTCAGATTCCATAAAGTGAGGTGGTGTTGTGTGGCTAAGTAATATGAAGCCAGAGCTGACACTGTGACAGCTTTTCCCAAAGGTACAGAGTTTCCTTGTTACTAGAAAAGATGCCCTTGAATTTTCTAGGTTGAGGATGAGTGTTTGGAAGATGCTGTCTTATTTTCTTTCCCTCCCTCCCTCCTTTGCTCCCCCTTTCCTTCCTTCTTTCCTCCTTCCCTCTTTCTCCTTCTCCTTCTCTCTCTCTTTTTAGGCAAGGCCTTACTCTAGACCAGGCTGACCTAAAACTCACTCTGTAGTCTCAGGCTTGCCTTAAACTCACAGCAATCCTCCTACCTCAGCCTCCCAAGTGCTCAGATTAAAGGTGTGCACCACCATACCTGTCTTTCCCTCCCTCCCTTCTTTCCTCTTTCTCTCTCTTTATCTTTTTCTCCTTTTCTTTCTTTCTTTCTCTTTCTTGCTCATTCTTCCCTTTCTTTCTTTCTTTCTTTCTTTCTTTCTTTCTTTCTTTCTTTCTTTCTTTCTTTCTTTCTTTCTTTCTTTCTTTCTTTCTTTCTTTCTTTCTTTCTTTCTTTCTTTCTTTCTTTCTTTCTTTCTGGAAACAAGCAGAAAATCAGACAAGAGGAAAGACTGGTCTCAACAGTGGAGACTGGCTTTAATCCAAAAAGCCTGAGAAGGGTTCAAACCAAGCGGATCAGGAGCAACTTCCCTTCCAGCTAGGGGTGCAGCGAGGCTCCGTCTGATGTTCAAATTTGTCCATGAAAGCCGACAACGTCTCAAGAGTCATGTTCTTCAATGTAGCACCACAAGACTTAATTACTCCTGCCATGGACCTTGTTACCTTGCCTCTTGTTACTGAGGTTTGCAAGCTGGCTGCACAGCACCAACCCTAGTATCCATCCTCAAGAATCCAATCACTTGGTTTCCTGACAGCTATCAGCATGGATTCCTGCACCTTCTGCATTGCCTTCCGGAATGGCTCTTTTTTCCTTTTTTTTTTTTTTTTTTTTGAGGTAGGATTTCACTCTAGCCCAGGCTGACCTGGAATTTACTATATAGTCTCATGATGGTCTCGAACTCTCAACAATCCTCCTACCTCTGCCTGCCGAGTGCTGGGATTAAAGGCGTGCCCCACCAAGCCCGGCCCTTTTTGTTGTTTTATCACATTTCTAGGCTTTCCTACTAAGTTGTGAAGTCCATGTTTCTCCATATTCAACATGGTTCCACAAGTTGGTGGGGCACATGGGGTAGGAGCACAGGTAGGTTGTGTGGGTGTACTGAATCCCATAGTGGTGACAACCAGCCCTCCTAGAAATATATGGAGCACTTCACAGATTTGCATGTCATCCTTGCCATGCTAATCTCTATATCGTCCCAGCTTTAGTATCTGTGCTGCCGAAGCATAGACATCCGAGAGCCATTGATGACAATACCCTATTCTCTCTGAGAGTTATGAATAATAACTGAACCTTCTCCTCACTTTCAAATAACTTAAGTGTTGACAAATTCTTCCTATCTAGGTATGTCTCTTCATTCTACCTAACCTGTATCATCTCCATTATTAGCACCAATATTTCCTGTCCTGATCACAAAACCTAAATATGTACCTAATTAAATATGCCATCTACATCTATGTTTAGAGCTTGTTTTGGTCCACTTTCTGTTACTGTAGCAGAACACTGGAGACTGGGTTATTTATAAAGAAAATTAAAAAATAAAATAAAAATAAAAAGCAAAATAGGTTTGTTTGGGCTCAGTCTGGAGGCTGGGAAGTCTAACAGAATGGCACTGGTATCTCTCAGCCTTTGATAAGGACTTTGTTCTGTTGTTTCATTGTTTTCATTTTTGCTTTACAGAGCAAAAGAGTATCTTGGTGGAAGAGAGTAAAGGGGACTGAACTGTCAAGCTACCCACCCTACAAGAAAGGTATTGATCTATTTATGATGGCTCCAACCTCACTACTCAAACATCTACCACTGGGCCTCACTTCCCCACACTGCTGCATGAAGAATAGAAGGCTCAGGATGAGTTTCTCTGTGGGGACAAACTATTCCCACCATAGCAGAGCTGTGTTGTATCTATGTGTAAACCATCGTCTGCTCTTTACCTACATCTATGTTTACATCTTTATCATCTATAACTGTTTTCACCTTCATCTGCATTGTTATACCTCTGCTTATACCTCCATCAACATCACATCAACACTGACATCTTGATATCAGTGGTTCTCAGCTGGGGCACTGGGAAACATTTCTAATTGTCACAACTTGAGGTTGGAGAAGAGAGTGCCCTGGAATCTAAAGAGGAAAGGCCAGGGATACTCCTTAAACATTTTCCAGTGAGTAAGACCTTTTTTTAACTTTTTTGCATGCATGCATACACATGTGCATGTTTGTGTGTGGTGTGTGCAAATGTGCATGTGGGTGCATGCATGCATGTGCGCTCATGGAAGTGAGAGGTTAACATTGGGTGTCTGCCTCTTGCACTTTCCATTTTGTTATCAAGGCAGGGTCTCTCATTTGAACTCTGGCTCCACTAGTCTAGCTAGCCTAGGGATCAACAATTGTTGGTTACATTCCATAAGATATAAGGAATAAGAATGTGGATGCAGCTCAGTTAGTAGAATGTGACCTAGCATGCACAAAGCCCTAGGTTTCATACCCAGCGTCACACAAGCCTGGATATGGTGGTGCATGTCATCCCAGCACTTGGGAGGTGAAGGCAGAAGGAACAAACGTTCTGGGTCATCCTCACCTACGTAAAGAGTTTGAGGAGCAGCCTGGACTACATGAGACCATGTCTCAAAAACATAGACATACAAACATACAGACATATGTACAAGCATGCATACAAATATACATACATACATACATGGAACATGAGCTTTGCGCTGGCTTTGGTCTTGCTACTAAACACCTCCGAGCTGTTGGTGTAGGCTCTGTAGGTATATATGGGATGAATCTTCCTCATGCACTCTATTTGCCAGCCTCCCAGGACATGAGGGCAACCCGGGCAGATGCAATTGCTTGGTTTAAAACAACAGACAAAGGGTGCATGGGAGGATACAGAACTTGCTCTTTTCTCAGGATTCTTTGGGTCTTAGAGAAGCAAAAAGCATCTGATTCCATGACCCAAAACAGCAGCCTGCTTACCACTGTCACTTAAGCTTCCTTTCTCGAGGTGAGCTGACCTGTCAACCAAGATAGAAGTAAAACCGCATATAAATGAAATTGAAGACATGAGGAAGAAGAGAGCTGAGAAAATCTCTGTGACTTCTGTAGCCTGTGACTTTGCCTTGGAAACCCATTGCCTCTTGAAGCTTATTATTTTTCCTTCCAGCACAAGACTGGCCCCTGGCAAAGTTTTAAAACAGATGCTCACCTTTCAATGTCCTGATTCACTGTGGCTTTTCAAATTCTCACTAAGTATTTCCTCCTGAGGGCTTGGCAGTAAGAAACCAGAAATTCTTGTTTCATTGTTCTAGACTTCTTAACTTTTTCATATAAATTAGAAATAAATTGTTTAGTATTCATGAAGGACTGTAGCCTATAGCAATATCAAAACATGGTAAAATGCCAACAAACAATATTGAGTAGTCTTTGAATAACTTAGCAACGTCAACAATTTATGTAGAGTTTTGCTTTCCAATGGTGTTATTTTTTAGTGCCCCATGCTTAGGGCCTATGAATATTATACTATAAAAAGTGTAGAGTTATCAATACTTATTTTATTTTCAAAAATAGTTTTCAGGGCTGGAGAGATGGCTTAGGGGTTAAGGCACCTGCCTCCTAAGCCTAAGAACACTGGTTCCAATCTCTAGCGGTTCCAATCTCCAGGTCCCACGTTTAGCCAGATGCAAAGTGACGCAAGGGCGCAATGCCGCAATTGACCACAAGGGGGCACATGCTTCTGGATTTCGTTCGCAGCAGCTGAGACACTGCTGGCGCGCCCATCTCTGTCTTCCTCTCTGTCTCTCTCTCTCTCTGTGTCTCTCTCTCTGTGTCTCTCTCCAAAAAATAAAAAAAAAATAGTTTTCAATTAATGGCAGAGTCAAGAAAACAAATTTATGACATGTAGTATGGCAAAAGGGTAAGGTGTAGAGTGAGGTCAGAAAGGCCCTGTGCAAAGTCTTACAAAAATTAGCATATGAAGAGCTGGGTGTGGTGGCACATGCCTTTAATCCCAGCCCTCAGGAGGCAGAGGTAGGAGAACTGCTATGAATTTGAGACCATTCTCAGACTACATAGTGCATTCCATGTCATCTTGGGTGACAGTGAGACCCTACCTCAAAAAATCAAAAGAAAAAAAAATCGAGTATGAAAAATTACCAGTGTATACATCTGGAGCTCATTCAAAGCAGTTGAAGGCCCTGGCATGCCCATTCTCTCTCTCACTCTCAAAATATTTCTTTCTTTCTTTCTTTTTTTTTTTTTTTTTTTTTTTTTTGAGGTAGGTCTCACTCTAGCCCAGGCTGACCTGGAATTCATTATGTAGTCTCAGGGTGGCCTCGAACTCACAGAGATCCTCCTACCTCTGCCTCCCAAGTGATGGGATTAAAGGCATGCGCCACCACACTTGGCTCAAAATAATTTTTTTTCTAAAAATGGAGAGTTTGGGTAAAAAATACCCTGTGGAGGTGGATAATGCTGTGCCCAGAAGAATAGTGTTATAAGAAAATTGCTGGGCATGGTGGCACATGCTTTTAATCCCAGCACTCGGGTGGCAGAGGTAGGAGGATTGCCATGAGTTCAAGGACACCCTGAGACTACATAGTGAATTCTAGGTCAGCCTGGGCTAGAGCGAGACAAAGAAGAAGAAGAAGAAGAAGAAGGAGAAGGAGAAGAAAAAGAAAAAGAAAAAAGAAAATTTCAATGCACTGAAACCAATGTTCTCTGATTGGACTAGAGGTCTGTTCCAAAAGAGAGAATTCCTGCCTGATACTGAAAATCAAATCAAAAGACTATGGCTAAAGAGGTCATAAGGCCTGGGCAGAAACTACTACTGTTGTCTTGCCAAATGGATATATTATGCCCCCAAACTTTCCTCTGAATACTTATGTTTGTGCCCATATATTAATGCTACTCTCACTTTTGGTTAGAGAAGCTTCTCTTTTCAGGTCACAGTAACCACTTGGGAGACTCAAAACTCACCAAAGTGCTGAGAAGACATGACAGTGGAGTGTTCAGCACTAAGTGAAACATCTCTATCACACCCTTCAAGCCTCAGGCACCATTGCAGAAGAGGTGGTGGAAAGAATATACGAGTCAAAGTTAGGGAAGGAGTGCTTTGCAATTCTGTCTTCCAGACACAAAGTAGTGGCAGTGGCATTTATGACCTCACAGTGGTCTGCATAATTGGAGGAAGAAAATGATGACATCAAAATAAAAGAGGGACTAATTGGAAAGAAGGAAATCAGCAGAAGAGCAATGGGGGAGGGGCAAAGGGGAGGATGGTAAGTGGGGCAGGATCCTGATGTGTTGTGTGTATGTACAGAACTCTTCCCATTCACATCATCAAACAGAGATCCTGGTGTGTCGTGTGTATGTATAGAACTCTTCCCATTCACATCATCACACAGAGATCCTGATATGTTTTGTGTATGTATAGAACTCTTCCCATTCACATCATCACAGAGATCCTGGTGTGTCGTGTGTATGTATAGAACTCTTCCCATTCACATCATCACACAGAGATCCTGGTGTGTCGTGTGTATGTACAGAACTCTTCCCATTCACATCATCACACAGAGATCCTGATGTGTTGTGTGTATATATAGAACTCTTCCCATTCACATCATCACACAGAGATCCTGATGTGTCGTGTGTATGTATAGAACTCTTCCCATTCACATCATCACACAGAGATCCTGATGTGTCGTGTGTATGTATAGAACTCTTCCCATTCACATCATCACACAGAGATCCTGATGTGTTGTGTGTATGTATAGAACTCTTCCCATTCACATCATCACACAGAGATCCTGGTGTGTCGTGTGTATGTATAGAACTCTTCCCATTCACATCATCACACAGATATCCTGATGTGTTGTGTGTATGTATAGAACTCTTCCCATTCACATCATCACACAGAGATCCTGATGTGTTGTATGTATATATAGAACTCTTCCCATTCACATCATCACACAGAGATCCTGATGTGGTGTGTGTATGAACTCTTCCCATTCACATCATCACACAGAGATCCTGATGTGTTGTGTGTATGTATAGAACTCTTCCCATTCACATCATCACACAGAGATCCTGATGTGTTGCATGTATGTATAGAACTCTTCCCATTCACATCATCACACAGAGATCCTGGTGTGTTGTGTGTATGTATAGAACTCTTCCCATTCACATCATCACACAGAGATCCTGATGTGTGGTGTGTGTATGTATAGAACTCTTCCCATTCACATCATCACACAGAAATCCTGATGTGTGGTGTGTACTATAGAACTCTTCCCATTCACATCATCACACAGAGATCCTGATGTGTGGTGTGTGTATGTATAGAACTCTTCCCATTCACATCATCACACAGAGATCCTGATGTGTGGTGTGTGTATGTATAGAACTCTTCCCATTCACATCATCACACAGAGATCCTGATGTGTGGTGTGTGTATGTATAGAACTCTTCCCATTCACATCATCACACAGAGATCCTGATGTGTGGTGTGTGTATGTATAGAACTCTTCCCATTCACATCATCACACAGAGATCCTGGTGTGTCGTGTGTATGTATAGAACTCTTCCCATTCACATCATCACACAGAAATCCTGATGTGTTGTGTGTATGTATAGAACTCTTCCCATTCACATCATCACACAGAGATCCTGATGTGTTGTATGTATATATAGAACTCTTCCCATTCACATCATCACACAGAGATCCTGATGTGGTGTGTGTATGTATAGAACTCTTCCCATTCACATCATCACACAGAGATCCTGATGATAGAACTCTTCCCATTCACATCATCACACAGAGATCCTGATGTGTTGCATGTATGTATAGAACTCTTCCCATTCACATCATCACACAGAGATCTGGTGTTTGTGTGTATTCACTTCCCATTCACATCATCACACAGAGATCCTGATGTGTTGTGTGTATATATAGAACTCTTCCCATTCACATCATCACACAGAGATCTTGTGTGGTGTGTGTATGTATAGAACTCTTCCCATTCACATCATCACACAGAGATCCTGATGTGTTGCATGTATGTATAGAACTCTTCCCATTCACATCATCACACAGAGATCCTGATGTGTTGTGTGTATGTATAGAACTCTTCCCATTCACATCATCACACATGTGTGGTGTGTGTAGATCTTCCCATTCACATCATCACACAGAGATGATGTGTGGTGTGTGTATGTATAGAACTCTTCCCATTCACATCATCACACAGAGATCCTGATGTGTGGTGTGTGTATGTATAGAACTCTTCCCATTCACATCATCACACAGATCACATCATCACACGTGTAGATCCTGAACTCTTTCCATTCACATCATCACACAGAGATCCTGGTGTGTTGTGTGTATGTATAGAACTCTTCCCATTCACATCATCACACAGAGATCCTGGTGTGTTGTGTGTATGTATAGAACTCTTCCCATTCACATCATCACACAGAGATCCTGATGTGTGGTGTTCCCATTAGAACTCTTCCCATTCATCATCATCAGAGATCCTGATGTCGTGTGTGTATAGAACTCTTCCCATTCACATCATCACACAGAGATCCTGATGTGTTGTATGTATATATAGAACTCTTCCCATTCACATCATCACACAGAGATCCTGATGTGTCTGTGTATGTGAACTCTTCCCATTCACATCATCACACAGAGATCCTGATGTGTTGCATGTATAGAACTCTTCCCATTCACATCATCACACAGAAATCCTGATGTGTGTGTGTGTATGATAGAACTCTTCCCATTCACATCATCACACAGAGATCCTGGTGTGTTGTGTGTATGTATAGAACTCTTCCCATTCACATCATCACACAGAAATCCTGATGTGTCGTGTGTATGTATAGAACTCTTCCCATTCACATCATCACACAGAGATCCTGATGTGTGGTGTATATGTATAGAACTCTTCCCATTCACATCATCACACAGAGATCCTGATGTGTTGTGTGTATGTATAGAACTCTTCCCATTCACATCATCACACAGAGATCCTGATGTGTGGTGTGTGTATGTATAGAACTCTTCCCATTCACATCATCACACAGAGATCCTGATGTGTGGTGTGTGTATGTATAGAACTCTTCCCATTCACATCATCACACAGAGATCCTGATGTGTTGTGTGTATGTATAGAACTCTTCCCATTCACATCATCACACAGAGATCCTGATGTGTTGCATGTATGTATAGAACTCTTCCCATTCACATCATCACACAGAGATCCTGGTGTGTTGTGTGTATGTATAGAACTCTTCCCATTCACATCATCACACAGAGATCCTGATGTGTGGTGTGTGTATGTATAGAACTCTTCCCATTCACATCATCACACAGAAATCCTGATGTGTGGTGTGTATGTATAGAACTCTTCCCATTCACATCATCACACAGAGATCCTGATGTGTGGTGTGTATGTATAGAACTCTTCCCATTCACATCATCACACAGAGATCCTGATGTGTGGTGTGTGTATGTATAGAACTCTTCCCATTCACATCATCACACAGAGATCCTGATGTGTGGTGTGTGTATGTATAGAACTCTTCCCATTCACATCATCACACAGAGATCCTGATGTGTGGTGTGTGTATGTATAGAACTCTTCCCATTCACATCATCACACAGAGATCCTGGTGTGTCACATGTATAGAACTCTTCCCATTCACATCATCACACAGAAATCCTGATGTGTTGTGTGTATGTATAGAACTCTTCCCATTCACATCATCACACAGAGATCCTGATGTGTTGTATGTATATATAGAACTCTTCCCATTCACATCATCACACAGAGATCCTGATGTGTGGTGTGTGTATGTATAGAACTCTTCCCATTCACATCATCACACAGAGATCCTGATGTGTTGTGTGTATGTATAGAACTCTTCCCATTCACATCATCACACAGAGATCCTGATGTGTTGCATGTATGTATAGAACTCTTCCCATTCACATCATCACACAGAGATCCTGGTGTGTTGTGTGTATGTATAGAACTCTTCCCATTCACATCATCACACAGAGATCCTGATGTGTTGTATGTATATATAGAACTCTTCCCATTCACATCATCACACAGAGATCCTGATGTGTGGTGTGTGTATGTATAGAACTCTTCCCATTCACATCATCACACAGAGATCCTGATGTGTTGCATGTATGTATAGAACTCTTCCCATTCACATCATCACACAGAGATCCTGATGTGTTGTGTGTATGTATAGAACTCTTCCCATTCACATCATCACACAGAGATCCTGATGTGTGGTGTGTGTATGTATAGAACTCTTCCCATTCACATCATCACACAGAGATCCTGATGTGTGGTGTGTGTATGTATAGAACTCTTCCCATTCACATCATCACACAGAGATCCTGATGTGTGGTGTGTGTATGTATAGAACTCTTCCCATTCACATCATCACACAGAGATCCTGATGTGTGGTGTGTGTATGTATAGAACTCTTTCCATTCACATCATCACACAGAGATCCTGGTGTGTTGTGTGTATGTATAGAACTCTTCCCATTCACATCATCACACAGAGATCCTGGTGTGTTGTGTGTATGTATAGAACTCTTCCCATTCACATCATCACACAGAGATCCTGATGTGTTGTATGTATATATAGAACTCTTCCCATTCACATCATCACACAGAGATCCTGATGTGTCGTGTGTATGTATAGAACTCTTCCCATTCACATCATCACACAGAGATCCTGATGTGTTGCATGTATGTATAGAACACTTCCCATTCACATCATCACACAGAAATCCTGATGTGTGGTGTGTGTATGTATAGAACTCTTCCCATTCACATCATCACACAGAGATCCTGGTGTGTTGTGTGTATGTATAGAACTCTTCCCATTCACATCATCACACAGAAATCCTGATGTGTCGTGTGTATGTATAGAACTCTTCCCATTCACATCATCACACAGAGATCCTGATGTGTGGTGTATATGTATAGAACTCTTCCCATTCACATCATCACACAGAGATCCTGATGTGTTGTGTGTATGTATAGAACTCTTCCCATTCACATCATCACACAGAGATCCTGATGTGTGGTGTGTGTATGTATAGAACTCTTCCCATTCACATCATCACACAGAGATCCTGATGTGTTGCATGTATGTATAGAACTCTTCCCATTCACATCATCACACAGAGATCCTGATGTGTGGTGTGTATGTATAGAACTCTTCCCATTCACATCATCACACAGAGATCCTGATGTGTCGTGTGTATGTATAGAACTCTTCCCATTCACATCATCACACAGAGATCCTGATGTGTGGTGTGTATGTATAGAACTCTTCCCATTCACATCATCACACAGAGATCCTGATGTGTCGTGTGTATGTATAGAACTCTTCCCATTCACATCATCACACAGAGATCCTGATGTGTGTATGAACTCTTCCCATTCACATCATCACACAGAGATCCTGATGTGTCGTGTGTATGTATAGAACTCTTCCCATTCACATCATCACACAGAGATCCTGATGTGTTGTGTGTATGTATAGAACTCTTCCCATTCACATCATCACATAGAGATCCTGATGTGTTGTATGTATATATAGAACTCTTCCCATTCACATCATCACACAGAGATCTGATTCCCATTCACATCTTCCCATTCACATCATCACACAGAGATCCTGATGTGTTGTGTGTATGTATAGAACTCTTCCCATTCACATCATCACACAGAGATCCTGATGTGTCGTGTGTATGTATAGAACTCTTTCCATTGACATCATCACACAGAGATCCTGATGTGTTGCATGTATGTATAGAACTCTTTCCATTCACATCATCACACAGAGATCCTGATGTGTTGCATGTATGTATAGAACTCTTTCCATTCACATCATCACACAGAGATCCTGATGTGTTGCATGTATGTATAGAACTCTTCCCATTCACATCATCACACAGAGATCCTGATGTGTCGTGTGTATGTATAGAACTCTTCCCATTCACATCATCACACAGAGATCCTGATGTGTTGTATGTATATATAGAACTCTTCCCATTCACATCATCACACAGAGATCCTGGTGTGTTGTATATATGTATAGAACTCTTCCCATTCACATCATCACATAGAGATCCTGATGTGTTGTATGTATATATAGAACTCTTCCCATTCACATCATCACACAGAGATCCTGATGTGTCGTGTGTATGTATAGAACTCTTCCCATTCACATCATCACACAGAGATCCTGATGTGTCGTGTGTATGTATAGAACTCTTCCCATTCACATCATCACACAGAGATCCTGATGTGTTGTGTGTATGTATAGAACTCTTCCCATTCACATCATCACACAGAGATCCTGATGTGTCGTGTGTATGTATAGAACTCTTTCCATTCACATCATCACACAGAGATCCTGATGTGTTGCATGTATGTATAGAACTCTTTCCATTCACATCATCACACAGAGATCCTGATGTGTTGCATGTATGTATAGAACTCTTTCCATTCACATCATCACACAGAGATCCTGATGTGTTGCATGTATGTATAGAACTCTTCCCATTCACATCATCACATAGAGATCCTGATGTGTTGCATGTATGTATAGAACTCTTCCCATTCACATCATCACACAGAAATCCTGATGTGTCGTGTGTATGTATAGAACTCTTCCCATTCACATCATCACACAGAGATCCTGATGTGTTGTGTGTATGTATAGAACTCTTCCCATTCACATCATCACACAGAGATCCTGATGTGTTGCATGTATGTATAGAACTCTTCCCATTCACATCATCACACAAAGATGGCTTCTCACCCACCATCTTCTAGACACAAAACTGCTGTTAATTTAGAATCTTTTCTGGATTTCTGGATTTTTTCCGTTTATTAGAAGTTTATATATATTTTTTTCATCTAACTTACTATTGTAAATTCAGCAATATTTTGAATATAACATTTAATAACAAAAAAATTAAAAATGGGAAATTACATCTTGGGAGCGTTTAGATTGTGCATATTTACTTAACAACAATGGCTCCTTAAGGGCCATTTGAATTACTGAGAAATAAAACATTCACAGGTGTGTAAGACTGATATGAAACTACATGAAATTTTCCAGCATTACCCTCCAGAATACAATTCTGTTGAGAGAACTGCCTGGGAGTTGCTATGCTCTAATACTCACCATAAATTATTCAAAATTCAGCAGCAGGAGGCCTCCTCAGAGCAAAGCCAGCTAAATCGCTGAAGCTCACACAGGAAGAAACAACTTACATCTCCTGATTCCCAAGGATGAGTGAGAGAAAGGCCAGGGGAGCTCTGCAGGCAGAGGAGAGGAGGAGAGGGCCACAAACCCACTAGCACAGGACTGCTTCTTCTCCATTCTCCATGTCATCTGGGTGGCCTGAGAGTGGCGTGTTTGCAGAATTATGACCACCCATGCTGGCTGGGTGCTGGAAATGCTGCATATTTAAATGGCCAAGTTGGAATGAGCCTTAAGGTCAAAAATCAGTAGGAAAAGTGCCATGTACAGACGGTGTCAAAGGAACAGGGAAAGAAGCTATAGGGAGCCAGGCACCAGGGACTGAGGGAGAAGTTGCTATTAAGACGTAGAAAGCGCCTAATAGAACAGGACGAAGGTCTGATACCTCAGGCATCACAGCTCAGTGCAAGTGCAGGAGAAATGGGCCACATACTCGCACTTTGACCGGGAATCCCAGTGAGGCATTTTCCTCTCTTTCTTTCTTTCTCTCTCTCTCTTTCTTTCTTTCTTTCTTTCTTTCTTTCTTTCTTTCTTTCTTTCTTTCTTTCTCTTTCTCTTTCTCTCTTTCCTTCCTTCCCTACTTCCTTCCTTCCTTCTTTTCTCTCTCTCTCTCTTTCTTTCTTTCTTTCTTTCTTTCTTTCTTTCTTTCCTTCCTTCCTTCCTTTCTTTTTTTGTTTGGTTTTGTTTTTCAAGGTATGATCTCACTGCAGACCAAGCTGACCTGCAATTCACTATGTGTAGTCTCAGGTTGACCTTGAACTCACAGTGATCCTCCTACCTCTGTCTCCTGAGTGCTGGAGTTAAAGGTATACACCACCATGCCTGGCTTCTTTCTTTCTTTCTTTCTTTCTTTCTTTCTTTCTTTCTTTCTTTCTTTCTTTCTTTCTGTCTTTCTTTTTCTTTTTTCTTTTTCTCTGTCTTTCTCTCTCTCTTTTTCTTTTTTTCAGTGGTACTGGGGATTGAATTTGAATTTAGGGTCCTAGTCATGCTAGGAAGTGCTCTACCACTAAGCAGTAAACACAGCTCTTTTTTTATTTTGAAATATCTTACTAAGCTGCCCAGGGTGTCTTTGAATTCACTCTGCATCCCAGCAAGGCCTTGAAGTTGCAATCTTTCTGCCTTTGCTTCCAGAGTATCTGTGACTAGTCTTCCACTCCCAGCCTCAGCCAGATTTCCTCACAGTTTCTTCTCGGTCCCCTTCCGCTTCTGGGCTCAGAGGAACACCAAAGTTATGCTAGTCTTTGCATTAGTCTTGTTTGAGGGACTGCAATTTTTCTCCTTCCGTAGGACCAATATGCTTATATCTTTTGGGAAATTGTTATGAATTCTGGTCCAATAGAAGTACTCCCTCTTTTATTGTAGTATGAGTGTGTATATATAATCTGTAAGCATTTCTCAGTCCTATATTGCACATATAGCATCTTGCACATGCTGAACTTGCAAGGCAGAATGAGGAAACCTCTTCCATTCTTCTCTTGCATATATCTTCAAGCAAGTTTGGCTAAATCTCCCCTCCTAGTGCTTTAACAATACCCCAGGCTTTTATCTGGAGCATCTCAATACCCTTATCTCAACCCAGACTTCTATGTGGGTGGATCAGTGGAAGTGCTCCCAACTATTGCTGGAAGAGACTGAAAAGGTCCTTTTTAGGGACCTCAACTCAGATAAAGCTGTATTCTTGACTTAGTGGCAGAAAAGAATTTCAGGACAAACTAGTATGAAGCAGAATTGAAGCTTATTCTAAGACTTTAAGGGATTGGGGAGATGGCTAAGCAGTAAAAGGCACTTGCTTGCAAAGCCTGCCAACACAGGGTTCCATGCTCTAGTACCCACATAAAACCAGATACATGAAAGTGGAGCATGCATCTGGAGTTCATTTACAGTGGCAAAAGACTCTGGTTCTCCCTCTTTCTCTCTCTTGAAAAATATATCATTTTTAAGGCATTTTAAAGCATGAGGGTTAAGACAAATAAAGAGACTCTGTAAGATGTTAAGACATGTTCAGTCTTCTCAAAGAAGAGTCACAATTAAGTATTTTGCTGGTCCGGGAGTGGAATGTCCCCCATAGCCTCATGTGTGTATAGTTAATCTCAGACTCGATTCCCAGGTGTTGGGTCCTTGGGAGGTAGAGTCCCACTGGGGAAAATGTGTCAGTGGAGGCAGACATGGGAATTTTTTTTTCTTTTCGAGGTAGGGTCTCACTCTAGTCTAGGCTGACCTGGAAATCACTATGTAGTGTCAGGGTGGCCTTGAACTCACTGCAATGCTCCTACCTCTGCCTTCCAAGCGCTGGGATTAAAGGCATGCTCTACCACGCTTGACAAATCCACTCTCCATCATATCCCCACCCCCTCTCAATTAGTCTCTCATTTCTTTTGATGTCATCATCTTTTCCTCCTATTATGAGGCTCTTGTGTAGATAGTGTCAGGCACTGTGAGGTCATGGATATCCAGGCCATTTAGTATCTGGAAGATTGCATTGTAAGCAGTCCTACCCTTCCTTTGGCTCTTAAATTCTTTCCACCACCTCTTCTGCAATGGATTCTGAGCCTTGGAAGGTGTAATAGAGATATTTCAGTGCTGAGCACTCCTCTGGCACTGCTTCTCAGCACTCTGATGACTTTTGAGTCATCCCAGTGGTCAGTGCCATCTGAAAAGAGAAGCTTCTTTAACCAAAAGTGCGAGTAGCATTAATATATGGGTATGGAAATTAATAAAAGTGCTTACAGGGCAGTTTGGTGAGCATAATATATACATTTAGCCAGACAACAGCAGGTGTTTCTCCCTTAGGCCTTATAACTTACCCCACCATAGGCTTTTGACTTAGGTTTTCAGTACCAGGCATGTATTCCCTCCTGTGCAATGGGTCTCCAGGCCAATTAGAGAGTGGTTGGTTTCCCCCATAGCAGATACACGATTATTGCACCTTTGGCCATTATTGGAATTCTTGATTCTTAGCTGATGAAAAGCCATAACCAGACTCTGGAGTGAGGGGCTCCTTTTCTTTCCCATGCTTTATAATTTCCTCTGTCTTTCTATCCTGCCTCAGGTTCATGTGTGTGAAGTCTTTCTCTGGTCTTTTCTGGAGCTGAAAGTCTGAATCATCCTTTCTGCCACTTGAAAAAGAAAAGTAGAGGCCCAAGAATGGTTTTTCTGAAGAAAAACAAGATAAGAATATTTTTCCTTCAAATAACAAGGCTTATTAAAATGATGTGATATGGAAAAGTGTGGTACTGCATCAATGAACAAATAGACCAATAAAATGGAATTCATCTATGATCTAGAAGTGTCCAGAGCATATCCATGTATACATAAACTGTTTTCATTCCAAAGCAAAACTGTATAAGAGGTAAGAAAGGGATCCTTCCATAAGGTTTCCAGGGTCATTAGGTGATGATATCAGTAACAACTGTGACCACAGCCCTACCTCACAGCATGTTGACTCTGAATGCTGGTTCCTCTTACTTTGGAATGATGCTTATGTTGACAATTTTCCCCCTGATACAAAGAGATCTAAATGTGGAAATCAAACTCACTAAAAGTTTATAAAATAATAAAAAGAAAAAAGAAAGCTGCCTAAATGCAGGAATTGACTGTAGGACAGGGCTGCCACTTCATCTAATTAGCAATAATGAAAGGATTTTTCCCAAATCAAACTTGTCCTGATGAGTAATACCTGCATCACCCCAAGCCCATTCTGGCACTCCACAAATGATGTTAACACTGTTTAATCCCATTGTTTTTTTTAATTTTTAATTAATTAATTAATTTGTAAGCAGAGAGAGAGAGAGAGAGAGATAAGAGATACAGACAGAGAGAGAATGGGCACCCCAGGGCCTCTAGCCACTGCAAACAAACTCCAGATGCATGTGCTCCTTGTGCATTTGGCTTACATGGGTCTGGGGGAATTGAACCAGGGTTCTTTGGCTTCGCAGGCAAATGCCTTAACCTCTAAGCCATTTCTCCAGCCCTAATCCCATAGTTTTTTTTGTTTTTGTTTTTCAAAGTAGGGTCTCACTCTGGTCTAGGCTGACCTGGAATTAACTATGTAGTCTCAGGGGAATCCCATAGTTTTTAAGGGAGCAAGAAGAGAGGGAAAGAACAGAGAAACCAGAGGAAAATGCTTCAAGGACATAACAATTTTAAGGAACTATTGACAATTTGTGCATTTTATGTTATTTCAGCAAGAGGAAGGTAGACTATCTCACAGACATGCACAAAAGAGGGACCTTCTCTTTTTCTGCTTCCCTCCTTTCCCTCCTTCCTTTCTTCCATCCATCCATCCATCTATCCATCTTTCTTTCTTTTGTCTCATTCTAGTTCAGCCTGGAGTGGAACTCACTATGTAGCCCAGGCTGGCCTCAAGCCCATAGTGATCCTCTTGCATTACCCTCCCAAGTACTAGGATTACAGAAATGAGCCCCATACCTTGCACATCTTCTGCTTTATGAAGGAAATTCTTTTGAGCCACAAATATTTATTTTTGTTTGAAAGAATTTCAGATTTCAGAAAAATGCTATAAAAATTCCAGTATACTCTTCATCCCAATTGTCAAGTGTTCACATTATGCCTCACTTCCTTCCCTTAGCATTCTCTTTTTTATTGTATGCATACATGTATGTATGTATGTATGTATGTATGTATGTATACATGTATATGTGCCACAGTCAGTGGACAACCTTGAGGTGTCTGTGCTCTTCTTCCACCAGGCTAGCTGGCCCTCCAGCTTGGGAATCCCCTGGCCTTGCCTCCTATTGTTGCAGGCTCCATGGAGTCATAGAAGCACTCACCACTTTCCTTATGACTTTCCCTGCATGCTGGGGAGGACTAAATTCTGGTCAGCCAACTTTGCAAGTAAGTATCTTTAACCACTGAGCCATCTTCCCAGACCAGCATTTTCTTTTTTCAAAATCTGTCTGGGGCTGGAGAGATGGCTTAGCGGTTAAGGCGCCTGCCTCCTAAGCCTAAGAACGCCGGTTCCAATCTCCAGGTCCCACGTTTAGCCAGATGCAAAGTGACGCAAGGGCGCAATGCCACACTTGACCACAAGGGGGCACATACATCTGGATTTCTTTCACAGCAGCTGAGAGACTGCTGGCGCGCCCATCTCTATCTGTCTCCCTCTCTGTCTCTCTCTCTCTCTCTCTCTCTCTGTCTCTCTCCAAAAATAAATAAAATAATAATAAAAAAAATTTTTTAATCCGTCTGTATTTTAGCCTATTTTTTTTTTTTGAGGCAGGGTCTCACTCTAGTCCTGGCTGATCTGGAACTCACTATGTAGCTCAGGCTGGCCATATCTTAAAACTTGTGAGTAGGTTCTACATAGGATATTCTTTTACCTCTAAAGCCCTCAACAAACATCTCCTAAAAGCAAGGGCTAATTCTCACAGTCAGCAGAATAACCCCACACAGGATCATTATGTAAGGTCTACATCTTATTCAAAGTTTATCAGTTGTCCCAGAAACACCATTTTCATGATGATTCTTTTCAATATTCTGTGTCTGGGGCTGAGAGTGTAGCTCAGTGGTAGAGTGCTTGTCTGACATACTCAAGGCCTTAGGTTCTATTCCTAGCAACACAGAAGAAGCATCAGTAAATAAAACTAAAAACTAGACATTTTGTGGGCCTTTTCAGGAAGATGTATGGATCTACTCAGCACATGGAAAAGAAGTTGAGCCTCAGTCTTTTCAGAAAAAGGGATCTGACATTTCCTTTCCACTGTGCATGTAGACAGCTTCACTACCTGAACAAAGACACCTCAAATCAAGCTTTACTCTGTTCCCCAAAGTCTGTGTTGTCAGAGAAGATTGTATTTCTTTTAGGCAAGACACTTACTTGGCACTTCTTCCGGATTCCTCATTAAGCCAAGGGAAGCCATGTAAAAATATTCTGGAAGATGTTTTCACCTTCCCTTTTTATGCAGAACACCCCCCCACACACACACACACATTTCTGTTCCAGTTTAAAAGAACAAGGATGCACGGGGCTTGCTGTGCATCCTGATTTCTACAAGCTGTTTACTTTATAACCCACTGTCAGCTCTGCAGCTGCTCAAAGAGTAAAACAGGGCAAAGGGTAACAATCTTAATAATTGTCCATGAGCTAGAGGCCTGGTTAAGTGCCAGCATATCTGTTCTATTCAGTGAGGTCATTCAATAGATGTGGCCACATATGTTCCAAACTACATTAAGCCTACGCCACAGAAAATGTTTCTGCAAATGGGAACAGGAACACATGGAACTTCGAAATCGGAGGGAGACTTTTGCAATACATTCTTTTGTACAGTCTGATTTTTTTTAAAAGACATCAGAATATGTTGTGTATTGGGGTAGGGAGTTGATGCCCAAACAGTATGTAGATGGAGACGTGGGTGGGTAGATAAACAGACCAAGGGTCTGAAGGAAAAATGTGTTCCATCTTTCTGGCCTGCACCTTTGTGGTTTAAAGCCATCGTTTCCGTGTTTCAATTTCATCTACCCTTTTAGTTCTATCTCATGAGCAGGGATCTTTTCCTCACCTAGGCAGAGGAGCCACACGACACATTTACGCACTGTCTGGGAACTCACGCGCATTCCCTGCCTCAAGCACACATTGTTAGATTTGGAGCTGCGCTGGTTGGGGGAGATGTGGAGCCAGCTGGGGCAGTCAGCGCAAGCGCCCGCCTCCCTCCTGGCCTGGGATTGACGCTGCTCCTCCGCCTGGCCGCCGAGCTCCTCGCGGGCTCTGCGCACCACCAGGCGCCCGTGCTGGCTGCGTGCCGCCCGCTCCCGCCGCCCGGGGGCTGCCTCGTGACGTCAGCGCAGAGCGGGGGGCTCCGCCCGCTGCTCGCCCCCACCCCCACCCTCACCCCAGGCCTGCACTTCAAAAGAGCGGGACCTGCGCCCACCGCGGGTACCGGGACGCACGGCTGGTCTCCGGAGTATCTCCATCCTACCTGCCTTGGCAGGGAGCCGGGGTCCAGCCGCAGCCGCAGCCTCGCTCGGGTCAGAGAGCAGCCAAGCAGGGCCATGCCTCGGGGAGCGCTGCTAGGCCTTCTGGTCGCCACAATGCTGGCCGGTGAGTGGACACTGAGGGCCGTTCAGTACCGCGGACAGCGCCCGCAGCTCCTGGGGAGGATGCACAGCCTGGGAGGGCGGAGGGCAAGGTTTCTCCCTTGCTTGAGGTTCTGCATCTCCTCTCTTCCCGGGGGTTTTCCCTGAGACCACCCACTGTCGCTTCCCTTTGGCTGGGGAAAGGCCTCAGGGCCTCCCAGCACAGCCCTTTCCTAGCGAGCTTCCCGCAGCGTGGGGAACGGGCCACACTTGCCAGGAAACCTGCATTGTGTACTCACTTCTCAGTTGTGTGCTCATGGAGAGCCCTCTTTTTATTCTGATCCTCTGTCGATGGCTTTTGATATGCAGGTGACCATGCTGAGGCTGGGATCCATGTGGTGTATGCAGAATTTCCTTTATTATTACATAAACATGGAAGGAAAACTATGTCCCATATGGATATAAGATAAACCTTTTTCTCACCATATTCATATATGTGGGCATGTGTGTTCATGGGAATATGTGTACAAGTTTCAGATAATTATGCTTTGTAGTTCCATAGAGAGAGGGGTAATATCATGTTCAAACTGATCCACTTTTCCAGTTATGAATGGAAGTTACACTATATACTCCAGGAAAATAACTAGAGAATGAAATAATCACAAAAATCTCTTTGGAGCAGTAAAAAAAATGTATTAGTAAAGTTTACAAAGTAAAATTTTGAGTTGTAGATATTTGACAGTTTTCTATGCATTAAAGATTATGGTATTAATTTTCAAGCTACCTTCAATCTCAAAGAAATGATCTCTGAAGACTTGTGTTGTAAAGTCACGTTGAATATTGAGACTATTCAGAACTAAGTATATCATCAGCTGATTAAACTAGAGGTTTTCTTTGCTGTTTGAAATGACCTAAGAAAGTGTTTCCTTCTGAGATTGAGATTCCTAAGTAGAACTGAGGTATTAGATATTCATGACACTCTCCATGATCAGAAAGCTTTTATTGACAGCAATTACTAGATCAAAATGCTAGACCAGAGTCAGTGGTCATTTATTGCAAGCCACATTCACTTACAATATTCTAATTTTTTTATTATTCTTATACACGTTCCCAATTAAAAAATTTTTAAATTCTTTCTGGTTGTAAATATTTTCAGAAAGAAATTGCCTAAGAGATCAAAGCTATATTGTGAAATAGACTGATATAGACTACAAAATAGTGACATTTGAGTATCCCATTTAAGTATGGTGTAAAAATACTTACATATCTCTTATAGAAAAATATTTTATAATATAATATAATATAAGTGTTCATATTGTAATAGCTAAAATGAAGATAGGATACTCTTTTAAAATTTTCATGAGGCTGCACATATGCTAGAATCTACCCTCTTAAAGTATATAATTCAGTAGCTATAGTATATTCACACATTGTGTGACCATCACCACTATCAATTGTCAGGTCATTTTCATCACCCAGGAAGTCACCCCTGTACCTATCAGCAGTTACCTCCCTGGCTCTTCCTCCCCAGTCTGTGGCAGTGAGACATGATGGCATTCAAGTAGTTTGTTATTTAGCAAAATCATGGGCCAGAAGAGTACTCTCAGGTTTTTGTCTAACCCTAACAGCTTCTAGAAGAAGAGCCACAACCTTCTATGGTAGCTACTGTGCACTTAAAAAATTAATGAGTGAAGTAACCATATGATAGACATGTCCATATCATACAAAGTAGAGTGGCTTCTGCCATTCACATCTTGTCTGACTTGTATCTTAGGCAGAATGTGGGGATAGTCACAGCTTACCAGCAGAAGAACATGCTTAGCCAATCTTGCAGCTATAATGTCACTCAGGGATCAAAGTTTTAAAGTCATATGAGATTTTAATATTTTGAATTTTTCTCAGATTAATTACATTTTTCATTGTTTTACCATTTGATTAATTTTCACAGAAGCATTAGTCCTTATTTGCTACAAAAATAAATTAAATCAATTTAGGGGAAATCTATCTACCATTAGTTATTACTGTGCTGTTACATATTCTGTTGGAAGAAATGCAGTGGCACTTAGAGGGCACACCAAGATACAAATAATGTGCTTCTATAAATGCCAATTTCTTTCCATCAAAAGACTATGAAGGGCCTCCATCAAAGAAGCAGGGCTGTTGTGTATTAACAAATGAAAGCTATAAATTATCTAGGATAACAGCAGCATTTCTCTCAGTCAATATCATTGATTAAAGTATCTATTTCACATTTGTGAAAACAAATAAGTATTAGTGTGAAAAGTCATTACTAAAGAAGATTTACTAAATCTGGGTTTTGAAAGGGCAATTTCTAATTATTAGGTAGTAATTTGTAATTGTCTCATATACATTTTTTTGAGATAAGGTTCATGTATCCCAAACTGGCTTCAAACTCTCTAGGTAGCTGAGAAGGACCTTGAACTTCTGATCCTCCTGCCTCCACATCTGGAGTGCTGGGTTAATTAGATGCTAAGTATTGAACCCAGGGCTTTGTGAGGCAAACACTCTACTAACTGAGCTCATCCCCATCTCTCATAGTCATTTCTTTCCAGAGAATTTCACAAATTTCAGATGAAAATAGAAAAGCTCCAAAGTGACCATGTTCTCAAACAATGGTCATTTGGAGCATAATAGAAAAGCCCAGGGCTGAGGATAGAGCTCAGTGGTAGAGTAATGGTCTACTATGTAACAGGCTATGGGCTCAATTCTCAGCACTGAAAGAGAAGGGAAGAAAAAAAAAAAAACACAAAACAAAAAGAATCACCCAGCACACTGGAACCTGGTTGCCAAAGGTTGGTCAACCAATTCTTATTTTAACTGAATTTTAGGAAGAACTTGGGGTCTTTCTTCATAGTTTGTCTTATTTCAAACATTTTAAAATTATCCTAATAAGCTGGATGACCTTGGGCCTCCTGAAACAATTAGAGTAGGTTTAATGTTTTATGAACCAAGTGTCTCCTTAAAAGCTTTCTTGTATAGGAATCCTTGTCTCTCACTCTACTACTGTAGACCCTACCTACGGTAGCCCTTTCCCCCAAAGCTGAGCTTCATGCCAGCAAGAATGCTCCTTCCTAAAGTTCCATTGAGGTAAGGATCAGATATGGTAAGGTCACTGGCAAAAATCATTGTTCCATATATTTTATGAAGAAAAAAATACCCATTTTATAATGTGATGTGGTCTTAAGTGCTTTGCTGAATTGACTTTGCCTTAGATATCAGCATTCCATAGGTACATCACATAGCTATGTCATTTTAATAATTAGCACTGCATTGATGTTTATATTTTCCTCTAGATTCTTCCCTTCCCTCCCTCCTCTTTTACCCTCCCTATTCTTTCCTGTTCCTTTCTTTTTCTTTCTTGTAGTGCCAGGGGTCAAACCTAGGACCTCCCCCATTCTGGTATGCTTGTATCTCTGAGCTGCCCCCACATGTGTTTTATTTCTGGGTTGAGCCATGTAATAAGCAATGAACCGTGTGAAGTGGGCAAGTGTTTGAAGTGGCTTGGTGAGTAAAGCATGTGGAAGCAAATGTTCATGAGTAAATGGCATTTGAGAACCTTCCATGTCTAATGCCTGAGGGTTTTGCTCGTGCCCCAGCTAAGTTGTTTTTCTCAGGGACCTAGAAGAAATTCCTGCTCTGAGTTTTTTTCTATCAAAACAGCAATGGTCTATTCCAGGGTGTGCCAGAATGACTGCAGAAATAGACTTACATGTAAATACTTTGACCTCTAATGGAAACAGAGTAGACAAAACAGAGAAGAGAAGGATAAAAGAATGAAAGCAAGAGAAAAATGGCCCTGGAAAAAAATATCACCTGGAGCCCTTCTCAGCAGACACTTGAACTACTAGTTGAAGACAGGCAGCAGTTCATGAATTGGATGCCATGAAACATTTTAAACATTATAATTTTTTTTTTGTTTAAATATATCCTCGGGCTGGAGAGATGGCTTAGCGGTTAAGGCGCTGGCCTGCTAAGCCTAAGAACTGGGTTCCAATCTCCAGGTCCCACGTTTAGCCAGATGCAAAGTGACGCAAGGGCAAAATGCCGCACTTGCCCACAAGGGGGCGCACGCATCTGGATTTCGTTCTCAGCAGCTGAGACTGCTGGCACGCCCATTCTCTGTCTCCTTCTCCCTCTCTGTCTGTCTCTTTCTGTGTCTTTCTCCAAAAATAAATAAAATAAATAAAAAAATTTAAAAAAATCCTCCAACAGCATTGTTAAACACTAATTTGCATATGATTTTCCAACCTTAACAAAGAGCTGGGGGAACTTGATAACTTCCCATTGTCTTTACATGGTTGGAAACAATGTAGGGAAGTGAGACACAACATTGACACAGATGCATAAGGAAACTTGTTTAGGAGAAAGCCTTGGGGTAATTAATCACTCAAGAGCCATGATGTGTAGCAGATTCCTTCCGTCTACTGAGAGAAAGGTGGCTCTGATTCAGGAAGTCAAGTCTGAGAGACCTAAAACTTAAAGGTCACAAAACCATTCCCCAAGGTTTGTTAATTAGAAACTGAAACATTCCTTCCTAGGGGGTGAAGAGGAAAGAAATTCCAGACACTCAACAAGTCTGGGAAAGGGTTGTAAGACCCTGCCTTAAGCCAAAACAACAGCATGGAGGGAGGCTGTCTGACTGAGCTGCGGGCAAGCGGCGCAGTGTAGTCGAGATTTCTGTTGAGCTGCCTGCATGTGGTGCCATGTGCTTAAGACTCTGAGCTACCTCAAGCTACCACCAAGCCTCTCTGAGCTGTCTGCAAGTAGTACTGTGTGCTCCATGCTCTTTGACTGAGCTGCCTGTAAGTAGTGCAGCGGGCTTGAGACTCTCCTATCAGCTCAGCTGCCTGCAGGTGTGCAGGGAGCCCTTGAGATGCAGTTTCTGTGAGTTGTCACCTGTGCTGGGGTGGGCTTCCAGGTAATGCAGCTTCTGTGAATCGTCATCCATGCTGGGGTGGGCTCTTCAGTGGCATAGCTGCCTTTGAGTTGAAGGAGCTATGGTGATGTCATCACCCTATTCTGTAAGTAACCCTAGTAAAGTCATTGGCTAAGCAAAACTGGCTTTGGTGTAATGGTACTTTGGTCTGTTGTCAGTGCCCTATCTGGAGAGAAAGCATTTGTTGCCATCACCCTGCAACAATGTTTTTATAAAATGAGTTAGTTACAGGATGACATTTTTTGGGGAGCAGAGAGAGGCAGAGGGAGCCACAGCTCTGTACCAACTTGGGGAAAGCAGAGGAAAAGGCTTGAGATGAGTACCATGATTCATTCAGTTTTTTCACATGTGTGTGTGTGTATGTGTATGTGTGTGCGTGTGTGCACGCAAGCACGCGCATGTAGAGATGTTGTAGAAATTCTCTGGAAAGATCATGCCAGTGCCATTATGAGTGAAAGTAGAGGAGTTTATTACCCAGGAGCCAAAAACCTCAAGGTAGCCCTCCAAAGAAGCTTTGGCTCCAAGCAGAGATTTTATTTCTATTTTATAGTTTTCATAGCCAAGGGGAGGGATAAGTAAACAAACAAGATGTGTCAATTTGCATATCAATCATTTCTGTAGTCAGGCCACCCTAACAATGAACTTCATTTTTCTTTGCTTTATCCTAACCTGTCTTTCCTTCTTATCATCCCTTTGGGCCCTTTCTGGATAGTTCCTTCTTTGGGATTTTTCCATCTGCTGACCAAGATAAGTTTTAGCCTCTCAGCAATGAACTCTTACAATAACTCCGTGAATCAGTTCAACTTTTAGCTTCTTTTCTACCACACAGGTGCTTAAGGTTTCTTGCTACAGCAAATGAATACCCATCCAGTTTTATGTAGGTGCCTGGGGAACTCAGCCTGGGTTGGCAGGCTTTGCAAGCAAGTACCTTTAACTGCTGAGCCACCTTCCCCGTTTCTATTTAGATTTTTTTAAAAAAACATTTTTATTGAAGTATAATGTATGGAAAACTGTACACACCATGAGTTTACAGCTTGATAAATTCTTCATAAACATGTGAGAACACCTGTGTACCTGCCAACTTGAACAAGGAATGGTATGTTACCAACAAAGATTCTCCTTTTCATGTGTGGTATGGGTTCAGTTTATACTAGATATAAGACAGCATTTGTTTCAAATATGTTCAAGGCATTGCTAGGGGAAAACAGGCATGTGGGTTTGTGTGCCCATCCTTACATATGTACAGGTATGTACAGCTTGGGTTCTTATGGGCATTGCAATCAATCCCAATTATCTGTACTCTACTCACTTATGACTCTGCCCTCTCCAAGTAAAGCAGGGTGATTTTGTGAGTTTGAGGTCACAGTGCTTTAAAAAAATCAACTCAAGAGATTTTCCATTCTTTTCTCCTTCCAAGTTGTCAGCTCTGTGCCAGTGGATAATGGGAACCACAATGAAGAAATGGTAAGTTGAAATATTAGTCTAGAAGCTAGACACATATCTAGACTCTAGCTTCTCCCTTCCCTATGATATTTCCCCCTCCATCGTCATACAAAGCCAGGTTTTTGTGCCTGGAGAATGGGAATGAGGGATGTTCCTCCTGTACAGAGCTCCTGGAAGGGTTAGCACCCTGAGGATATGCATATCAGCAATTCCCTTCTGACCTGTTCAGAAATGGGTGCTTATTTCCCTTCTCATGGTCACCACAACCCAATGCCTTCTTGCATCTTTCTGTGCAGTGCTTGCTTGGGAGGTTTCTTTGTGGTCTTGCACGTCCCCATCACTGAGGAGGCTGCATCTGTACAGGCCACATGCAGACTGCCCTTACCACCAGCCCTGTAATGAGCTGTGTTACAGTGACAGCAGCTTTTCCAACCTGCTTTTGTGTTTTCCCCCCAGGTGACTCGCTGCATCATTGAGGTCCTCTCAAATGCCCTTTCGAAGTCCAACATTCCACCTGTCACCCCTGAGTGCCAGCAAATCCTGAAGGACAGTAAGTGTCCCATACTTCAGAAAGATCTTTGTCCCTGTTCCTGCCCCCTCCACTTTACCTAAAAATGAACCCTTGGTGCATAATGGAGTGGAAAGAGTGCTGACAGACTAGAGTAGTAACGGGGAGACAGATGACTTCTAGTGCCTGTTCTACTGCACAGTAGCTGTTGGTCCTTGGGGAAGATCCCTTGCATCTCTGGGCTAATTTCTTCCACAAGAGGGTTGCGCTCAGTCAGGTCTCTGACATGGCCATCAGTTCTTAAATTTTTTTGGTTTCATACTTTGGATTTTCAAAACAGGCCATCAATTGGGTTGAGAATTCCTGTTTTGTGATTGGACAAGGAAGCCATTTAGGAAGTGGTGGCAGATGATTGGAGAGCAGCACCATTGAAGACCTACTCCAGGTCTAGACTGATTATCTGCACTGCAGAGCTTCTATGGGAAAAAACAAGCTTGAACAGTGACACAATCAGCATTGATCGAGACCTGACATTATGAGAATCATTTTGAAAAACTATGTAATGTTTTTATGCGTGAGGGCAACTGACTCAAACACATCTGCTTTTCAGTTTTTAGTCGAACTGGAAACTGGCTTTTTTTTTTTTCTTTTTACCTTTAAGCTCTCAGTGCAAGTTAACCCTCTTCCTATTGCTATGTGTGGACTTTTAATTTTTTAAATTATTTTATTTATGTTTGGAGAGAGACACAGAGAGAGACAGACAGAGATGGAGAGGGAGACAGAGATGGGTGCGCCAGCAGTCTCTCAGCTGCTGTGAACGAAATCCAGATGCGTGCGCCCCCTTGTGGTCAAGTGGCATTGCGCCCTTGCGTCACTTTGCATCTGGCTAAACGTGGGACCTGGAGATTGGAACCGGCTTCTTAGGCTTAGCAGGCAGGCGCCTTAACCGCTAAGCCATCTCTGCAGCCCTGTGTGGACTTTTGTACACAAAAATGTTAAAAAAACAAGTATGAACAACTGGCCCAAAGTAACCTAGGGTAACTCAATCTGCACTTAAAGGCCTCCTGGCAACCATGGCAGGCGTGGGAGCCCTGAGCCTCTAGATCCCAGTAAAAAGGGGATGATAACACTCCTGTCACTCTCAGGCAACATGCCTCCATCTGAATTTCTCTGAGGCAGCCAGGGAGAGCAGAGTGGCTCCCCACAGGGAGCACAGGCTGCTTCTCTGGATGAACCTGTCCTCTTGTAGCCTTTTTCCTTTCCGTGGCTTCACTTATCAGATGGTGGCAAAAGGGAAGGGGCTGTCAGGTAAGGCCATCAAACAGCCAGGATTGTGTAAGGAAAAGTTCCTGAATGTCAGACTCTGGTTGCCTCCAAAATCAGATACTTTAGCCCTTAGGCTATGGCCATAGTTAATTCCCAGCTTCTGTCCTAACTGTGTCCAGGGATCTTAGGTGTCTGTTAATCCAGCCCAAGGGACACTGACAACTCTAAATGACTCACATGACAAATCAGGGTGTTGAGGAGAAACTCAAGAGAGAGTGCTGAGACGGGGGAATGACTTGCAAGCTCCTCCAAGGTAGCAGCCTCAAACACCAGTCAGGGCCAGACTGGCAGGAAGCATGCAGGAGTAAGACAAGACAGAGTGAGTAACTGTCAGTCACGTGCCCACTGGGAGGGAGCGTATATTGCTCTGCTCTAGCTCATCCTATGGGGAGCTGCAGGCTGTTGTCAGGTCTGGATATTCAGATCTTGCAAGTTTTCCAAAGAAGTTAAAAATGTTGATTTTTTTTTTTTTTCTTCTTGTGGTGTTGGAGATCAAACTCAAGGCCTTGTTCAGGCTATATTAGCATTCTACCACTGAATTAAATCTCACATTATAATTTTGATTTTTAAGCAACACTTGCTATTTAAATATTACCTCTGAAGTTTAAAGAAAACAGAAGGCAGCTCTGGGCCACCACTTTGCAGCTTCCATCCGGTTGTAGTTGTCTCTCTCCTGACAGTAAATCCTAAGATAATCATGAAGACCAGCATGGATAGCTGGGTGGAGGAATGCCTTGTGTGGCCTCTGTTGCCCTCCAAGCCCATCTCCTCTCCCACTCTGTCCTGCATGTCCTGAGTCAGTCTGTGTACTCAGTAAACCAATGAGGGTGGGAAGAAAGGAAGACTCACTGTGTTGTGGCTTAAAGAGGCTTTATGGACCAAGTAGTCCACGCTGTTAACATTTACAAGATTTCTCTGACCAGGCTGATCTAGTTGTCTTCGTAGCATGATGATATAGAAGGGGCATATTTTTTCCCCTTTAACTTGAAAGCAAGGATGAGCTTCACACTTTGGTTTTACAGATGGATACTGACTGCATGTGACTTATCACAGCCCTTTTCCAATCTCACCTGCCATGGCTTAATGCTAATTTTAGGAAGAAGTGCTAAGCCTCAGGCACAAGCTGCTACATATTTACCTGAGAAAAAAATAAAAATAACTTCTGTCCTAACACTTAAGACTTGCCTGCCAGCAGGTAGGAGGAAAGGGGCCACACAGCCTTTGCACGGGAGGCTGAGATCCTGCAGGTCAGTTCTCCTTCAGCCACTCTCAGAATCACATCAGCGTCTGTCTACCCGAGTCTGTCCAGCTGCTACAATAAATGCCAAAGCCCAAGAGGCTTCAACTACACACATTTATTTCTCACAGTTGTAAAGGCTGCTGTCCATGACCTGGGTTCCTGGAGAAGTCCCATTTACTGGCATATAGAGAGCCACCTTCTCTCTGTGTCCTCCTGTGGAGAAAGAGGTCATGTCTTTCATGTGTCCTCTGATCAGGCCTCATTCCCATCCTCAGGACAAGGCCCCGCCTCCCAATACCATCACAGTGGAGAGGAAGATTCCACAGCATGAATTTTGAGGAGTCACACATTGTCATAAGTCCAACCCAAAGCCTCACTGCTTACTTGAGCCCACCTGAATAGCCCTGCCCTAAGGCTTCACACATAATCCTGTGCTCTTTGTTTTGAGATGGGGTCTCATGTTGTCACCCAGGTGGCCTTGAACTCTGTAGTCTAGGATGGTGTAGAACACCTGATCCTCCTGCGTCAGTCACTCAAGAGCTAGGTTGTTCTTCATTATAAGGCACAGAGACTGTGACAGATGAGCCAGTACTCAAGTATCTGGATGTTGAAGGTCCTGTGGCCTCATAACTCTGGGAATGTTATTATCATGCCAGGCTTGGTTTTAAACCAAGAGGTATAGATAGTCCATTATTTCTTAGACATTGTTATAAACCATACATTTTTGTAAATATTTGCTTAAAATGACCCATCAGTGCCATTCAAAAGAAATATGTGAGCCACAAATGTAATTTCAAATTTCCAATAACCGTATATAAGAAGTTAAAAGACACAAAGAAGGGGTTGGGATTAATTGGATAAAGTGCTTGCCACACAAGCATAAGAAGCCAAGTTTGAATCCCTAGCTCTCATGTAAAAGCTGGCTGTGGTGGAGCACGCTCATGATTCCAGCAGAGAGGTGGATGCCTAGGGGTTGTTGGCTATCTAGTCTAGCTTAATCAGTGAACTTTAGGTTCAGTAAAAGAACACTTCTTAAAAAAAAAATACATGATAGAAAGTGACTGAGGAAATGACCTGACATCAACTTCTGCCCTCTACATGAACACATTGTATGTGCACCTGCATACAAATATATACTACACATAAACAAACATGCATGCATACACACATGCACACCACACACATACACACAAAATACATTTGAAATTAATTTCAATAGCATATTTTATTAATTTTTTTACTTTATTTATTTGCAAGCAGACAGACACATAGAGAAAAAAGAGGGAGGGAATGGGCATGCCAGGGTCTCTATCCACTGCAAATAAACTCCAGATTCATGCACCACTTTGTGCATCTGGCTTTACCTGAGTACAGGGGAATTGAGCCTAGGCCAACAATCTTTGCAAGCAAGGGCCTTTAACTACTGAGCCATCTCCTCTGTCCCTCCATTCTTTGTCTGTTATGAAGTTATAGAAATCTAGTGTGTTCTTGTATGTATAGCAAAAGTCAGTTTGGACCAGACACAGCTCAAGGGCTAATGGCTCCTATAATGAATGATGCAAATATAGACCCAGAGCTTCCAGTGGCCTTGGCTTCAAGTCTTCTATCCAAACTTAGTGAGAGAAGTTGTCATAAGCCGTCTCATCTACCGACAGAGACAGTGTTAGCTGCACATCTCTTTTCAGAGGGTACCTTTGGGGAGGATGTCATAGAGGATCTTTTGATTTTTGGAAAAGAGAGAACGGCCAAATGAGTTATAGCATTTGCTGCTGACTTATGTGCACTAGGACAACTCAGCATACTGAAGAGTACCCTCACATCAAAGAACTTGTGGAGTGGGTGGGACCTGAGTGAAGGAAGAAAAGGTCCTTTCACTGCTGTGCAGATATTTTAAGGGAAGAAATATACCTCCTTCTTCTTACCAATTACAATGATGTATTGTTTAATGATGGAGTATGTTCTGAGAGGGATAGTTTGTTGTTGTGTAAACATCAAGTGTACTTACAGAAACTGAGATGGCTGTGACATCACCAACTGATATAATCTTATGAGACCACTGTGGAATGCATGGGCCACAGTTGAATGAAATGCTGTATAAGTTAAACTGTCATTTATTGCTCAGTCGACTGTACATAGTTGACTAGATGATAAAGTCTGATAATAAAATAATTAAGTTGTGAAATCTCCTAATTTTGATTTTCCTCATTTAAAAAATTATTTATTTATTTATTTGAGAAAGAGAGAGACTGAGAAAGAGGCAGATAGAGAGAAAGAGAGAATGGGCACACCAGGGCCTCTAGCCACTGCAAATGAACTCCATACGCATGTAGCCTCTTGTGCATCTGGCTTACGTGGGTCCTGGGGAATTGAACCGGGGTCCTTACGCTTCCAGACAACCATCTTAACTGCTAAGCCATTTCCCCAGCCTGATTTTCCTCATTTTGACTAGTTAACTTTATTTAATTAGATTATAGTTAGAGTTATTCACACAATTTTAACTTTTTCATCCTACATAGAGTAAATACGGGAATACTGGTCTTGAATTACACCAATTTGTCTCCATGTCCTTCACACCTATGGCGAGAGGAGGATGGACTGGATAAAATCTAAGACTGTGGTTCTAAGTTGTGATATTTCATAAAGCTATATCAGGATTTCAATTTGGCAATTAATTAAGGAGAGATGGCGGTTGGGTACTGTGAAACATTAAAACTGTAGTTTATTGTTAGATGTACCTATGGCCAAAGAGCTTCTATTGCATAAGTTCTTAAAAAATATTTTATTTATTGGGTCTGGAGAGATGGCTTAGCAGTTAAGGCATTTGCCTGTGAAGCCTAAGGACCCTAATTTGATTCTCCAGGTCCCACGTAAGCCAGATGCACATGGTGGCGCATGTGTCTGGAGTTTGTTTGCAGTGGCTAGAAGCCCTAGCACACCCATTCTCACTCTCTCTGTCTCTAATAAATAAATAAAAACAAAATCTTTAAAAAATATTTTATTCATTTATTTGAGAGACAGAATGAGGCAAACAGAGAGAGAATGGGTGCATCAGGGCCTCCAGCCACTGCAAACAAATTGCAGATGCATGTACCACCTTGTACATCAGCCTTACATGGGTACTGGAGAATTGACGCTCAGTCCTCTGGCTTTGCAGGCAAGTTCCCTAACCAGTATGCCGTCTCTCCAGCCCAGCATAAGCTTTTAAAAGGAATTTGAATACTTTTTGTTTATTTTAAAAATTGGGCATGGTGCTGCATGTCTTTAATCCCAGCACTCAGGAGACAGAGATAGGACCATCACTGTGAGTTCAAGGCCACCCTGAGACCACATAGTGAATTCCAGGTCAGCCTGGGCTAGAATGAGAACCTGCCTTGAAAAACAAAACAAAACAAAACAAAACAAAAAAACAAAAAACCTTATTTATTTATTTATTTATTTATTTATTTATTTATTTATTTATTTATAAGAGGGGAAGAATGGGCATGGCAGGGCCTCTTATCACTGCTTATGACCTCCAGATGTGTTTGTCACTTTGTGCATCTGGCTTTACATAGGCATTGGGGAATAGAATCTGGGTTGACAGGCTTTATAAGCAAGCACCTTTAACTGCTCAGCCATCTCTCTAAATGTATTCTTTGTTAAAAAATTATCACTATGCAATTTCCAGGTCGCTTGGGATTTGTGCACTCTGGAGGCTGGTACTTACTGAACTGTAAGCATTCCTGGAGTCATGTTTATTCATGTTTTCTTATAGGTGGGAAAGAGGCCAGTGATGAAGAGAAAAGTGAAAATGAAAACACAAAGTTTGAAGTAAGATTATTAAGAGACCCGGTTGCTGCCTCAGTACCTCACTGGACCTCCAGTAGAGGGGAAGCAGGAGCTCCAGGAGAGGACACTCAAAGCCAGACAAAGTCAGCCACTGATAAGTGGGAAGAGGGAGAAGGACACAGCCAAGAGGAAGTAGTTGAGGCCCAGGAGAGCCTCGATCCTTCCAACCCACAAGTGTCCAGAGAAACAAAGACTCACCATTCAGAGAAGAGCGAGGGAGGAGAGAGGCAGGAGGAAGAGGGAGAGGACTATCTGCAGGAGGAGCATGGAGAAGATGCTAAGGAAGAGAATCATCTTGAGCCAGGAGAGAAACAGAACACCTTCCTCAGTGAAAGAAACCAGGATTTGGCCACAAAAAAAGAGGAGATAGTGGCCAGAACTGATTCACAGTCTGCTGGACACTCTATGGAGAGGACACACAGCAGGGAGCTAAGCAGCCAGGAGAGCGGTGAGGAGCAAAGGAGCCAGGAGAAACACCCCCAGAAGCTTAAGGATGCCACCAGCCAGGGAGAATCTGTGCAAAGTGAAGAAGATGCTGCTTCTGAATTGGCCAAACGACATATGAGGCCTAGACACCACCACGGGAGGAGCAGGCCTGACAGGTTCTCTCAGGAAGAGAGTCCTTCCTCTGAGGAAAGAGGACAGACTCTGAAGGGATTGAAGGAGACAGATGTGGGTGAGGCCAGTTTAGAGGAAAAGAGGGACCACCATCCAACCCACCACAGGGCTTCAGAGGAAGAACATGACTCAGGGGAAGAAGGGAGAAGCCATCCAGTTTTCCAGGTTCCCAAGAACCAGGATGGGGAATGGGATGGAGGCAGAGGAGGTGAGAAGGACGCAGCTTCCAGGCTTCAGAGTGAGGAGCGCCTGGAGGACAAAAGAAATCACCCCAACTCAGAGCTTGAAAACTTGGTGAACAGATACAGCAAAGACAGTCAGGAGGAGAGGGACAGTGAGGGGTCAAAGGGATTCGGTCACAGGGACAAGGCAGGGGAGCCAGATGCCTATTCTGCTGACACCAAGGAGGAGAAAAGATTCCTTGGTAAAGGACATTACCATGTCCAAGAAAGCCAGCTGGACAAGGCAAGAAGGCATCCGCAAAGCAAATGGCAAGCGCAAGAGAGAAGTGACCTCAACTATGGTGGTGAAGGGGTTCATGGGAGGTGGCAGCTAGAAGACCCCAAAGAAAACAGGGAGGAAGTGATCTTTCAAGGCAAACAGTATAATCCCTTTCTAACCACTGAAAAGAGGAAGCGGTTAGGGGTGCTGTTCAACCCCTACTTCGACCCTCTCCAGTGGAAGAACAGCAACTTGGAGAGAAAAGCCAACGTGGATGACAATTTCCTTGTGGGTGAAGATGAAAATGGGTTGCCCTTGAATGACAAGAATTTCTTCCCAGAATATAATTATGACTTGTGGGAGAAAAGGCCCTTCTCTGAGGATGTGAATTGGGGGTATGAGAAGAGAAGCTTCCCTAGGGACCCCAAGCTGGACTTAAAAAGGCAATACGACAGAGTGGCTGAGCTGGACCAGCTCCTTCACTACAGGAAGAAGTCAGCTGAATTTCCTGATTTCTATGATGCTGAGGAACAGATGGAGCCTCGCCAAGATCCAGAAAATGAAAGGGACCAGGCAGACCAGAGAGGTCTTACAGAGGAAGAGGTAGAGTCAGGCTTTTGCTTAAAAGTAATTTATGATATTCAAGGTTACTGGGGGGCTTAAAATATCTGATAATAATGGGAAGAATGGGTGGGAAATCTTTACCATGGAAATATAGCCTAGTCACTGAGTGGGGTTGATTTCCACCAGCCATTCAGTCATGTGCACATCCCCCTGACTCTACTGCAATGCTTCTCAAGTTGATGAGGGAGCTTGGGAAATCACTGTGTCTGGGACCCTCCCCAGAGAGCCTGTCTAATCAACACAAATGCTGCCTGGGCAAACAGTGCATCATCAGTGTCCGGGCACCTGGTGCCTGCAAGCTGGTCTCAATGTTCAGCCAAAGTTGACATTCACTGTTTGGGTACTTCTCACTTGATCATTTGACTGTGTGTAGCTGTTTCCCTGAGTAGGGAGGACAGATGGTAAAGAAATCAGTTGCTTTGGTCTATTTAATTGGCATGTGTCCTGTAGCAATCAGAAATTTATACCCAGCAGAGGTCGTATTCTCAGAGCTCTACCTACCCAGACTATTGACCTCATACTGATCATGCTTTTCAAGCCTGAGTATGCATCAGTATCACAGGCTATTCCTAACCCCTCAGAGATTCTGATCCATTAATTTTGGATGGGACACAAGAATCTTTATTTCCAGCTAGTTCTTTTGGGATCCTGGGTTGCTGATGCTACTGGTCCAGAGAGCACGCTGTGTCAGTCACCAGAGTAAATTGACTTATGTAGCTTCTGATTAACCTAAAATCCCCTTTTCTACTTATAGTTATTCAAACTGAAACAAGCTAAACTAACCAGAACCTCATTTTTCCACTTCTCTGTTTCCCAGGAGAAAGAACTTGAAAATCTAGCTGTGATGGACCTGGAACTACAGAAGATAGCTGAGAAGTTCAGCCAAAGGGGCTGATGGTTGTTGGAATACTGGGTCATTTCAGAAGTAGCTCTCACATTATCTATTTTCCACCACTGCGCTGAAAGAACCATTTATTTATTAAAAGGCAGAAAGTAGAAATCACTACTCATTTATTGTTTGACACAGTTGGAAATGTCTTTACTGTTTGCCAGAATGCTATTGAAAACATGAATAGCATGACCTGTAGCATATTCTTTCTTGCAAAATAGACATTAATATGCTTGTTATGATGACTGTGCTACTGTCATTGAAATTTATGTTTGTCTCAGCTTCAAACAATAAAAGATTTACCTGGGACCAAAATCTTCTTCGTTATCAGTCATCTTGTAAGGAGTGTGATTTTTCAAATCCATTGTTTTTACTAAATTATTTTCACAAGTTTACAGCATGTTCCTTTAGTTTTTATTATTTATCTATATATTTAAGAGAACTCCAAATATGTGCTATTTTGTGTGTTTGGCTTTATGTGAGTAATGTGAAATCATGTCTGTGCCATCAGAATTTTCAAGCAAACACCTTTAGATGCTATCTCTCCAGCCCTTAAGTAAACTTTTATTTTTTATTTTTCAAGGTAAGGTCTCACTCTAGCTCACGATGACCTGAAATTCACTATGTAGTCTCAGGTGGCCTCAAACTCTTGGCAATCCTCCTACCTTTGCCTCCCAAGTTCTGGGATTAAAGACATGTACCAATACACCCAGATAAGTTTTTTTTTTTTCATATTTTTTGGTGGGTATGGTGTATGTGTGCTCCTATGTGTCAAGTGCATGTGCACATGTGTGCACGTGCAAGTGGAGGTCAGAGGTCGACATCCAGTGTCTTTCTGTATAGCTCTCCAGTTTATTGTTTCAGACAGGGCTTCTTACTGAATCTAGAGGTTACCCATTTTGCTAGACTAATTATCCAGAGTTCCAGGGATTCCCTGTCTCTGCCTCTGGGATTATAGATACACACCACCATGCCTGGCATTTATGTAGGTACTGGGAATCCAAACTCAGGTCCTCATGCTTGCATGCCAAGCACTTCATCCACTGTTGCATTGCTGGGATAAAACACCCAAACCAAAGGAACTGATGTAAAGAAAAGTTTTATATTGACTTACAGTCTGGAGCAGAAGCTTCCTGGTGGCAGGGGAAAGCATGGCATGAGCAGGGGCTGGACATCACTTCTTGACACTGCATGTGGCAAATAGCAAGAAAATGAACTGAGCTCTTGCCAGAGGAGCTGGCTATAAAACCCCAGTCTACCGCCAGAAACACACCTCTATAGCAAGGATCCACCTCCCAAATTGCCATCATCTGGGGACAAAACATTCTAAACACATGAGCCTATGGGGACATCTGATTCAAACTTCCCTACTGTGTGAGCTGTCTCCCCAGCTCCTTTGTAGCTTCAGTCAGGAAGTTGCCTTTTTCATTTACCTGTAATTTCACTTCTCACAAATGGCAGCTTTGACTTGGTTATTTCTAATTTTTTAAATTTTTGTTTATTTATTTGAGAGAGGGGAGAGAGAGAGAGAGGGAGAGAGAGAGAATGGGTGCTCTAGGGCCTCTAGCTACTGCCAACAAACTCCAGACACATGCACCACCTTGTGCATCTGGCTTACATGGGTCCTGGAGAATCAAACCTGACTCCTTTGGCTTTGCAGGCAAGTGCCTTAACTGCTAAGCCGTATCTCCAGCCCTCTAATATTTTTTAAAATATTTTTATTTATTTGCAAGGAGAAAGAGAGAATGGGTGTTCCAGGGCTTCTTGAAAACAAACTACCAATGCATGTACCACTTTGTGCATCTGGCGTTATATAGGTACAGTCCTTACCATAAAGCACCTTTAACTGCAGAGCCATCTGCCCGTTTCTACTGTTTTGGAGTTAAGGTTAAGGCCTGTTTTCTGGAAGATGGGAAATGTCTGGGGATAACAGCTGACCATTCAGGAAGACCTAGTTGTCCTCTTCTGTTAAGTCAGACTGGTTAATTTGACCAAACTCTTCAGATTAACACTTAGTGACATACATTTCCTGATGAGGTGAGGCTTTATCACACAGGGAACCAGCCATTTGGTGCTGTGTACATAGTTGTAAAGGTGCACACTCTTTCACAAGGCCGCTCTCATCTCTCTTCCTTTGGCTGGCTCTTTCTTCCTGGCTGTGGGATCATGACTGGCTGCCCACAAAGGCCCGTGCAGTAGGCAGGCAGAGGTCAGAAGCCCAAAGTAAAGATATTGGCAAGGCCATGCTTCTTCATAAGCCCATAGAGGAGGATCCTTTTTTGCCTTTTCCTAGCTTCTGGTGGGTCCCTATGCTTCTGGTTGGTGACAGCATGACCCCAATCTCTGCATACCCTTTATGTGCCACCTTCTCCTCAAAATTCTCCATCTCCTCACATGGCACTCTGAAATCTTTGATTTTTTGAAGCAAGGTATCACTCTAGCCACGCCAACCAGAAACTCACTCCGTAGCCCAGGCTGATCTCAAACTCATGGTGATCCTCCTACCTTCACCTTTGGAATTCTGGCATCAAAGGCTACGCAGTACTCTTGGTGCCATTGTGGATTAAGAATTCGTCCAATTCCAGCATGACTCACCTTAACTAAGTGCACCTGCAACAACCCTGTATTCAAGTAAGGTCACACTTTGAGTTACTAGGGGCTGGGTTTCAACATATCTTCTTTTTTTTCCTGGTTATTCAATTCATCCCTCAGCAAGAGAGGTCATTCCAGTGAGATCATTCTATACCTCCTTCCAGGATTCCCAAAGGACTGGGGCCACAACAGTGACCTGCTTGATAAGGTATATTTTGTTGACCGCCATTCCCATGGCCGACTGTCCCCTTAGAGGTATTTCCTGGGATCATCTCCTATGTCAATTGTGCATCTTCAAATTCTTAGAATTTGTTTCTGGGAACCATGACCTAAAAAGCATCCAAAATAACAGTTTATGTTATATAAAAAAATTGTGCTGTAACAGTCTAGTAATCCCTGTCTTGGCACACCATGATGGGTAATCTTCCTGTTTTAACCCCCTGATTACTGGGATTATAAGCATATGCCTTTTATAAGGAAAATAGTTATGTGGTTCCCTGGTTGACAAACAGCCATCTGGCATATATGTCTAACTATGGATGTTTGCTTGCCCTAAAGGCCTCGTCTTAATTTGATTGTATTTGCAGAGACCCGAGTTCCAAAGTCCTTTCAGTACTGCTTGCTATACAGTCCTTAGCTGCTTAACAACACTTCATCCATGGCAGGACATGTATATGACAGTGCACTCATTGGTTAATGGAGCTGAAAATGACTGTCACCTAGCTATGTTATAGCCATTGTAATGTCAAAGCACAATGCATTGCTTGTTTGTGGTGATGTTTATGAAAACATCTACTTGATGGAGTTAGGAGGTGTCCACTCAGTTACTCATAGTATTCAACCTAGGAGCTTGAGACCCACCTCTGGGTATATGTATGACAGTGTTTCCGAGGCTTAACTGAGAAGGGAAGACCCACCCCAAATGGGGCTGACATATTCTCATGGTCTAGGGTTTCAGATGAAATAAACTGTGACAAAGAGAGAAAGGTATCTGAGTGTCAGCATTTTTCTTTTCTCAGCTTTCTGGCCTACTTCAATGCCAACTACTTTGCCCTGCCACACCCTACCAACCATGCTGGGCTAAAACTTCTGAAACCATGAGCTCAAATACATCCTTCTTTCTTAAAGTTATCAAGGACTTTTTTTTTTCCAGAAGGGTAACTAATATACCCACATCCACACAGTACAAAAAGTCTCTGTGTTTTTGCTGACTGTACCTAATGCAAAAATGATTTCTAAATAAAGAGCATTTGAGGGTCCAAGAAGATAGAGGTTTATTTTCAAGAACAGAGAATGCAAAGCACTGCAATGTGCCAACTACCAGCCCATGACATCGCTCTTTCCCTGATTTTCTCCCTCCCTCCCTCTATCTCTCTCTCTCTCATTCCCTCCCTCTCCCTCCCTCTCTTTCTCTCTCTCACACAATAATGTAGTCAACTGGATATGTTTTGAGAAATTCATTCTTAGGTGATTTCAGTTTGTAAACATCAATACTGTACTTGTAGAAGCCTAGATCATCTGCCTATTATGTGTCTAAGCTATCTGATTATATATATATATATTTTTTTCAGATAGCATATATGTTCCCATTTCTAATATGTGTGTGTATGTGTGTGTGTGTAATGGAGAGAGACACAGATGAAGAGATAGCTTATTACTCCTAGGGCCACCATAAACAAAGCAACAGGAGATGAAATTGAGCATGAGAAAAGGATTCAATCAAGAGACTAGTTAAACATGTGGTATATTGCTTCTGGTATAATATGGCTCACTAAGTTGGTTTATTTTAGTAAGAGGGAGTATGATCTAAAATAAATCATCAAAAGGAGAGTTAAGGAAATACACAGACCAGTAACATAGTTGCTCATTGTCATTGAGCACTGTGTAATGCACCATGCAAAACTTGTGACCATCATAGGTTTGTTTTCACAAACATCACCACAAACAAGCAATGCATTGTGCTTTGACATTACAATAGCTATAACATAGCGAGGTGACAGTCATTTTCAGCTCCATTAACCAATGAGTGCACTGTCATATACATGTCCTGCCATGGATGAAGTGTTGTTAAGCAGCTAAGGACTGTATAGCAAGCAGTACTGAAAGGACTTTGGAACTTGGGTCTCTGCAAATACAATCAAATTAAGACGAGGCCTTTAGGGCAAGCAAACATCCATAGTTACACATATATGCTGGATGGCTGTTTGTCAACCAGGGAACCACATAACTATTTTCCTTATAAAAGGAATTTTTGAGCTAGATGATGGCATATGCTTATAATCCCAGTAATCAGGGGTTAAAACAGGAGGCCAGTCTGGGCTACATAGTGATACTCTATCTCAAAAGTATCAATAAAAGTGGGAAAGAGGACAATTTTGACAGGAGATAAAAAAAAAAAAGAGAGAGAGAGAGATAGAGAAAGAAGCCGGAAGAGGAAGGGAGAGAAGGGGACAGGAGTGAAGAGGAGAGAACATGTGAAGACATAGAGAGGAAAGACAGCATTTTGAGACAGAGATTGGAGAGATGCTGTCCTGAAATGAGAGACATTGGAGTCACCAGAAGATGAGAAGCAAATGTTCTCCCCAAGAAAAGCTGACCCTGTCCTAACTTGATTTCTGGCTACCAGGCCTGTGATGAGTGCATTTCTGCTGTTTGCGGTGCTTTGTTGATGTGCTGGGACTCTAATACAAGGAGAAACATGGCTTCCATATCCCTACTTCCCTCAGCTCTTCTGTAGTTATTTTCCAGGATCTTTATTTGAAAAAAGCAGAGGTACCAGGATTAAACCAAGGGCTTTGCACACACTAGGCAAGCATTCTACCACTGAACTGGACACCTAGTCTCTATTTTTGACTTTTGGTTTTAGACATAGTCTCCTAAGATGCCCAGGCTGATCTTGAACTCACTTTGCAGCAAAGGCAGTTCTTTAACTTGTGATCCTCTTGCCTCAGCTTTTTGAGGCCCAGCTTCTAACTGTCATAATCTCTAACATTTTATCAAGAAGGAGCTATAGTCCAGAAATGTCACAGGAGAGAAACTGCCTCGTCATTACAGAATGAAAACATATGACATGATATATAAAGCATAACATAGGTTGAAATATCATAGGAGATAAGATAATTAACTGCAAGAATTATTGCAGTTCTGCAGTGTGGAAACCATTCAGATACTTTCTCACTGAGATAGTGCTTGCTGATGAAAAGCCTCGAGGAAGCCGGGCAAGGTGGCATAGCCTGTCATCTCAGCACTCACGAGACTTAGGCTGGAGGATCTGTGGTTGGAGACCATCTTGGCCTATGTAGCAGTCCAGCGACTCTTACAATCTTCTTGCCCCATTTTCCCCAGTAGTCCCTGAACCTTGGTGGGTCTGTTAGCAGTTTAGTTTAGTTTAGACTTCTCTGTAATCTCTGGGTTTCTTATTCAATGTGCTTTGATAGACCACAGAGTCTAAGAAAACCTTTTCTTAAAGGGACCTAGTAGCAAAAGTTTTGGCCTCTGAGACCTATGGATAAGGTTTCTATAACAACTACTCAGCTCTGCAACCGTGCAAATGAATCTATAGACATGACATAAACAGGAATGACTATTCCACTTATAGGTAATGCAGCATAAATTTCATGTTATTTTCATGTCACTAAGTTATTTTTAATTTAATTAATTTATTTATTATTTGAGAGACAGAGAGAAAGAGGCAGATAGGTAGAGCGAATGGACATGTCAGGGACTCCAACCACTGCAAGCGAACTCCAGATGTATGTGTTACCTCATCCCTCTGGCCTTTACATGGGTACTAGGGAATTGAACCTGGGTCTATTGGATTTGCAGGCAAGCACCTTAACCACGAAGCCATCTCTCCAGCCCCAAATTATTTTTCAACTTAATATTCTTGAGTGGCTGGGGAGGTAGCTCAGCAGTTAAAGCCACTTGCTTACAAAACATCTGTCCCAGCCCCAAATTATTTTTCAACACCAGATGCAATATTCTTGAGTTCATTTGGGGCAGGACCCTAGCATCCATTCAAATATAAAAAATGTTAAGAAATGTTTTAAAACCTGTTGTCCCAGGTTTGATTCCTGCAAAGCCAGCAGACCACATGACACCAGATGCACAAAGTTGCAGTTCATTTGTGTGGCTGGAGTTCATTTCTCAGTGGTCAAACAAATAAATAAGAAATTAAAGTGCATCCATTCTCTTTTGGTCCTCCCAAATATATAAAAATGTTAAGAAATGTTTTAAGATACTGTGTAAAGACAACTGTTTGAACAGTTAAATATATTCAGTATTTTATTAGTTTATAGTTTGCATCTGCAATCACCTGCAAAGCCAGCAGACCCAGGTTCAATTCCCTTGAGACCCATTGTAAAGATATGCAAATGTGTCTAGATGTTCAAGGGGGGCATATGTCTCTGTGGTGTGGTTGGCATTTGTGGTGGCTGGAGGTCCTGGCATTATGCCCATTTTAAGCTCTAAATAATATCCCTCTCCATAACTTTCTCATCTCAGGGAACCTCTCTGCTCTTTATGGGATGAGATGAACTCTTTCTCTGTCAAACAAATAAATAAGAAATTAAAGAAAAAACTGGGCTACTGGCATGTTTTAATGTTTATATGTGTGTGTTGCAAGATTTTTCATGCTTTTAAGATTTGGTCAAAATAGAGGCATTGAGACCTGAATCTTAAGGAAGGTGGCCCGACTTGATTTAAAAACAATGGACAGAAAGAAAGAAATGCAAACTTTATTTCAGGCTTGGAGAAGGAAGTCCGAGGAATTTCACCATTAAATGGCAGATAGAGCCACCTGATATTAATTTTGAAAATATGAAAAATGCATAGAATGGAAAGACACCATCAAATCAGCACCACAAAACCTGGAAGAGCCTTTAGAAGATGGACTGTGGGTTGCATGGAGACAGTACAAACAGCCAGAGCTCCAAACTGCTCTGAACACATCTTGTTGGGCTGGACTATAACATATAACAGTAACATACCTCTCTTCCCTGACAAGAATCCACCTACTGGAGACTCAATTTGCCAGCTCAATTTTAATAAAATAACTCAGTCTGTGAAACCATACATTTAAATCATCACATTACACTCCTTTCCCCCATAGACTCATGATCATCTCATAATTCAAACTGAATTCAGAGCAACTTTAAAGTTTGTCCATTGTAAAGATATGCATTTTCTTTATCTACCTTTTGGCATTTTGTTTTGCAAAAGTCCTCCATAACTGCCTGGTCTGGAAGTTCACCTCAGGAACCTGAAGCTGTCTGCTACAGACACCATCAAATCAGCACCACAAAACACAACAGTACAAGTCCACCTACTGGAGACTCAATTTGCCAGCTCAATTTTAATAAAAGAACTCAGTCTGTGAAACCATACATTTAAATCATCATCTCATAATTCAAACTGAATTCAGAGCAACTTTAAAGAGCAACTTTTTCAAAAGACTGTCTGTGGTGGCACATGCCTTTAATCCCAGCATTCGGGAGGCAGAGGTAGGAGGATCTGTAAGTCCTGAGAATAAAATCAAAAGACTGTCTCCAAAAAAAAAAAAAAAAAAAAAAAAAAAAAGACTGTCTCTTAATGGTAAGTCCTGTAAAATCAAAATACGTTACATACTTCAAACACATAATGGCACACAGTGACCATTTCCATTGCAAAAAGGTGTAACAAGTGTTAGGTAGGACAAAAGTCCCAAAATAGAGTCAAGATGAAGGAGGAGAAGGACAGGAGCAGACTGATGCAACTTTAGATGTTTACATTGCCTAACCCTTCCTCCCCTGACCTAACAATGCCCTCGGGCCACAGTTTTCTTGCCAGTATTATCTTAGAGACAACATGGTTCCTCTTCGGATACAATCCATTCTCTGATTGACTACCTCCTCAGCTTGGTCCCTGACCCCCTTGAGTAATTAGTTTCTTCCCTGAATTCTTCAGTCCTTTGGGCTCCTGTACTCCCTCCCAAAAGAAAAAACTCCACAAAAACCCAAACCATCCAGAATGAGTAATTCTCCATTTTCTGATTCTCCACATAATCCCCACCTTGTCACTGCCAGTCTGGTTTCCCCACAGTCCTCCTACATTCCCTCTTCAGGCATGCTTATGACTCTGTAAACTTTCTGAAACTGAGAATCATTATCTTCCAGTTGAAGCGATAACTGTTAATATATCTGTAATGGATTTTTTAAAACTTTTGACGTTTGTGCTCAATTTCACAATTTCCAAGTTGGCTTGCAAATTTCTTATCAATTTCTTTCTCTGTTTTATTTCTTCAGCCTAACCACTGACAGGTTGAACATGTTACAGAACTTTTCAACAGCATCCACATATCAACTTACACAAATACTTCTTGTGGGACTTCAGACAAAGTTGATTGCTAAGGGAAACCTTGGTGTCCTGTGTTATGTTAAACTAGTTAGAAAAACATTGATAAAGAGGATACTTTAGAAAAGAAAAAATATACCTTCACAGATCATTGTCTTCATAAGTAGTTGACATGAGTGCACAGAAGAAAACTGTCCTCTGAAATACGTTTTTCAGGGTATCAGAATGTAAAGTGACAGTTGATATTTATTATGATTGTCTTATTTCCATTTCATTGAAGAAATGCTTGACCTCGTGAATATGGAAAACTGAATATATACATATATATATAGTTTGTATATACTATATACACACATATACACATACTGAGCATATATGTATATTTCTGTCAAAATGCATGTATTTCAAATATTTTGCAATTTATGTGAAGTAAACTTCATTTTCCAAATCAATATCTGCACGGTGATCCAGCAGTTTTGAAGTGATGGCTGCATCCCTGATATACATGGCATAATGTAGAGCAGTGTTGCCACTGCTGTCTACGATGTTCATTCATATAAGCACCATGTTTCAACAGGACATTCAAATACGCCTGTTCTTTGCACTGAACAACCTGTGGGTATTGGACCAAAAAGCAGATTGTCAACTCAAGGAATTCAACATAGACATTCTATAGGCTTCACCAATTAGTTATGTATATATGAGATAAACTCATTTTAATTCTAACCATTGAAATCAAATCTGTATCTGTCTGGAATTAATGGTATTGATATACTGTCATGAGAGCTGTGACAGTACTGTGATCTTTCAAATCCACATCATAGCTGCTCTCCACCAGTAGAATCACTACATTGAAATGGCCATATATGCATTACAGACTTTTAAATGTTCACATTAAAAATAAAATTATGGCTGAAGAGATGGATTAGTGGTTAAGGTGCTTCCCTGCAAAGCCAAAGGACCCAGGTTTGATTCCCCAGGACCTACATAAGTCACATAAGTCAGATGAACATGGTGGCACATGCATCTGGAGTTCATCTGTGGTGGCTGGAGGCCCTGGCATCCCCATTCTCTCTTCTCCCTCCTTCCCTTTCTCTCTCTGCCTCTTTTTCTCTTTCTCTCAAATAAATAAAAATAAAATATTAAGAAAGTAAAATGGTGTATTGCTTAAATTTAGGGGTCCACCAGATTTGTAAGGGGACAGAGCTTGGTTAATTTGGCTGTTCATAAAGGTGGCCTGGTTGCTAGGCCCCTCCCAGGTGTGCAGGCCTCAGGGGTAGGGAGCCTGGGTGGGAAGAAAGTGACAGCACAGCCTGGCCTTGCCCTGTCCAATTTCAGCAAGCCAGGGAAGGTGTGGCCTCTGCAAAGCACCTGCCAACCTCCCTCCCATACCCTGTCTCCTGTCTTTCCAACCACCTCTTTTGTTCTTGTCACTCACTGTCCTTGGGACACAGGGAGAGTATCACTGTGGATACACGCAGCACCTTGCTGCCTTGGAGATCTTCTGCAGAGAATGGTAGGAGGGGTACCTGGGCCTGTCATGAATGGACACCGCACCTTATCAGGGGAGTCCACGGTGTTTGCTTCTTGGAAAAGCCAAAGAACTTCCTCATGACTGTGGCTCTCTGGATTGCATCCCCTCCCTGCAATCTAATGAAAATACTTAAAACTAAAATGCTTATTACTAAAAACCTCAATCTAATCTTCAAATTTTATAAGCCATCCACTAAGGGAACTAAGCCAACTCTTGCCACAGGTCCCAGCAGGATCAACAGTTCAGTAACTGTCCACCACAGACACAGCCTAGCTGCTAAACAACTCTGGCACCTGCCCCACCTGCGTGTGTAGCCAGAGCTTGTGCACTGTGGGCAGATGGCTGAGTCAAGGATGCTGAAGGTGCATGTGCAGAGCCCAAGCTCTCATATCTGCAGAGCTTGTGTACCCTTAGACTGATAGCCTGCCAGGAAACCCACGGTGTTCAATGCGCATGTGCAGACACAGTCTTGACACATGGCTTCAGAAACCCTGCTTTCCTGAAAAAACAGGTCAGAAGAAGAGCAAATTGTTCAAAAGTGGGGATTCAGTCGAGGAGGGAGGGAGAGGGGACAAAGGCAGGTAGTGGGAGTTGATTATGTTCAGAGTACACTGTTATAGGCATGGATGTTGTCAATAAAACTTTAAAAATACACAAAAAATGGAGGCAATATTTTATGTTTTCATGATTTTTAGGTCCTATTTTCATTATGGAAAATTGTGAAACTACATAAAATAATATATTTGGAAACATTTCATCCATTAACTTTATTCTTTCCTGCCTTTTTCTGTGGATACATGCTCTTCTATGTAGTGAACAAAATGGGAATTGTTCTGGAGTAAAATTTTAAACCCCAATTAAAAAAATATTTATTTTATTTTATTTATAAAACAAAGAAAAAATAGGCATGCCAAGGCTTCCAGCCACTATAAACAACTCCAGACACATGCACCACCATCTGGCTTTATGTGGGACCTTTGGCTTTGCAGGCAGGCTCCTTAACTGATAAGCCATCTCTTCAGCAGCCCTGCAATTTTTAACTTAACGTTTTATTACGAGTGACAAAAATGTCAGTGGGAATTGGATGAGTTTCCCTTATGTGCTAAGAAAAAGCCACCTGAGGCAAAGCTGGCTTCATATGAGAGTTGTTCAAAGGGGACTTGTACCTGAGGGTGTTGAAGGCCTCTTGTCTGGAAAACGCCTCTGAAAACAACAAAATCCCTCTATTCCTCTTTTACCACCTGGACCCAGCTGGTGTACTTGAGAACTTAGCAAAAGCAGGAACAGGAGGCTGTGCTGTGATTTCAAAGATGCTGGCAGTATGTATTCAAGTGAAACATCTGAGGAGAGAGCAGAGGACATTCTCTAGATGAGATGAAAATGCTTTTATGCATACCCCCAGCTCTTTGGCCCAGCCTTGTGCTCACATACCCCTCATTTCTTTATTTCCTGTATTAAGTTGGTAATGAGTGGATTGCTTATTTTTGAGTATGGTATAGTATTTAAGACCCACCCCCCCTTTTTTTAAATTGACCATTCACTTTTCTCAACAATCCACCATTTCTCACTAGGTTAAAAGGCCACATTAAGTGGCTCTCTGTGTTCCAGCATCCAAGACATGAACTCTTATTAGCTCCTCTCCCCACTTATCATGTCCTCATTTTCCATCTCATCTTCTTCTTCCTTCCTGGACACCCCCTTCACCTCCATCAGCAGCTGCTAAGCTTCCATAACAGACCAATGTTCTAAATCCTCTACATTCCCAATTCAAGGAACTCACTTCTGGACGCACTTCCTCTCTACATCATTTCTGCATTCCTTGGCTCATCCTTCCATTCCAGGTCTCACCCCCAGCTACAGAGTGTGTCAATTCCCTACTTTAATGTCCCCCAGTACCCTCCCAGAGCTCACCCGAGCTGGAGCCCTGGCCTAGCTTTGCTTTAGAACTAGGCATCTACAGGAGAAATAGAACTAGAAATAGCTCTGGGAGGAAGAGAGGAGGAGGACAGGCTAACCTAAGTATTAAAATGTCAAAAAGGAAAAAAAATATGGACAAGTGATAGTGACTGTTTCTGATAAGAATTCACCAAAAAGAAATTGTGTGGGTATGTGCAAGCATGTGCACATGAAGGCAGTGGGTGCATGCATGCTGAGTGTCAATCCCACATCCTCAACATGTCAGGCAAACTCTCTCTACTAAAGTGTTCTGAAAGAATTGTTTAGCTGAGTTTGTGGCCAAAATGAACTGAAAGCATGTAATGAAGAGGTGGGTTAGTTCCATCCTTGCTAAATCTCCAGAGGGGTGACTTGCCTTTTCTGTCATCCACAAATCCCTCATACTGAACAAAGATTTACCTTTTGCATCATCCCTCTCCTCCCTTCTGGGTTGCCTGCTTGGAGTGTGTGGGTGAGCACAGCAGTCTGGAGTGAGTAGGCCAGACCCGTTTCCAGGTTTCTCCCACCTCCGTGCTCTAGGCTCCCTGTGCTGGTGTGTGTAGCACTAAGTAAGCCAGATCCCCGTTCTCTTTCTCCTTCCAGTTCCCTGATCCTGTAGGTCCCATTGTGGCTTGCTTGGGAGGTCTGGTCCCTGTGTGGGCTGTGGAATCAGGTCTTTTGCTCTGGTATCCTGACTGGCCACTGGGTACCAACATCTCTGTTCACCTGAGTTAGAGGGTGCATGGACCAAAGTACAACTTGCTTCTTCCTCAATAAAATAGACTTCCCAAAATGGGTAGACAACAATGCCAAAAAGCCAATGAAAGTCAGAAAACTGAGAGATCTCCACCAAGGATGCCTAGTCCTACAGTGGAATCCTCCAATGAAATCAAAGAGAAATCAACAGAAATTCATTCCCAAATGCTTAGTTCCTAGTTGGTGGCAATTTTAAAGGTGTAGCCTTGCTGGAGGAGGTGTGTTGTGGACTTAGAGATGGTATCACCAGCTCCCCTTTGCCAGAGTTTAGCTCACTCCTGCTGTCTTTGTCCATTTGTCCTTGTGTCGGCAAGGAGGTGATGCCCAGCCTCTGCTCATGTCATGCTGTCCCCTGCCATCATGTAGCTTCCCCTTGCAGCTGTAAGCCATAAGTCTTTAGCTCCCATGAGCTGCTTTTGGTCTGGTGTTTTGTGCCAGCAATACAAAGGTTACTACAACCATGGTGTTTTTGGGTACCTCAAAAACAAATGTTACTGAATAAGGGACCCTTTTACACTGTAGGTAAGAATGAAAATTGGTCCAGCCACTATGGCCTTTTGCCTGCCTTTGCTAATCATCAGTGGGAATGGCTGCTAACAAGAAAGAAGTAGTTGGGTAAAGAACAGGCAGGGGGTTTTCCGAGGAGGCAGAACCACCACAGTGGAGAGGCAGTAGTGAACAGAGCTGATGGAGACAGTAAGGGGACTGCAGCCACATAGGCCGCAGCATCCCCAATGGTAGAGGAAGTAGCAGTGACAGCAGGAGGGGTGCATTAATGGCAGCAGCTGTGAACTGCAGACATAGCTACAACAGGGAGCCCAACAGCTGAGAATTTCCTGGGAGGACAGAACAATGGGAACAGAAGGCAAGAGAAGGAAGAGCTGAGCCTGGAGGATGAGGACAGGAAGCAATGAAGAGAACTACAACCAGCAGGCCCTGGTAAAAAGTTCCAGAGAGCTGCCAAGGTTTAACCCTGGCTGCTGTTGAGAGCTGCTTCCTATGCTTGCATGAGGGCTGCATTCTTTGTGTCATTAGTTCTAAAGCTTCCACGCCCAAGGCTGGGAACACTAGACAGCTCCCCCTGCCGCTGCTGTCAAAGGTAGACAAGACCCAAGCTATCCAAAAGGGTCAGGGCACTTGCTTTTCATTACCCAGGCAGAGCAGAAGGGTCCTTGACAGCTGGTGGTAACATCTTTATTGCAGAAAGGCATGCACAAATAAATAAAACACTGTGTGCATACATAAAACAGTATGGCACCCTATATGCTTGCCTATGGCTATGGGGACTATGCTTGCATTGCCTACAATGGCCTGAGCCAAGCACTGGGTATTCCATGTTATTATTCCATCTGATATTGTTTCAAGCTGGAATATGTTCACTGATTCTGGAGCTTACAGGGCTCCAATACTCTCAGGTCTCTGCTCCGTTTGAGGGACTGGTCAGAGGAAAGCATGGCCAAGCCAAGCTACTGACAAGAGATCTAGTGATTTGAACCAAGGCAAACTAAGACTCCCTCAGGTCTTAGGTTTGCACAGAAAGCACACTTAACCACTGAGCCACCTCTCTAGCTTGTTCTTACAGTACTTAGAATACTCTCAAATAAAATGCAAATGCTTTTTAAATTTTTGTTCTTTTATGAGACCAAGTGAGAGAATTGGTGCACCAGGGGCTCCAGCCACTGCAATCGAACTCCAGATGCATATGCCATCTTGCAAGCATGTGCAACCTTGTGCACTTGTGTCACCTTCTGCATCTGGTTTACATAGAATCTAGTGAAACATGAGTCCTTAGGCTTTGCCCTTAAGCTCTAGGCCATCTCTCCAGCCTGCTTATACTTTTATATATATTAAATATGATTTTTTGGCTTTTCCTTATATTGTCTAGCTTCACATCGTTTTAGTGTACCTCTCGGCTAATCCAGATGCATGCGCCCCTTGTGGTCAAGTGCGGCATTGCACCCTTGTGTCACTTTGCATCTGGCTAAACATGGGACCTGAAGATTGGAACCGCTGGAGATTGGAACCAGCGTTCTTAGGCTTAGGAGGCAGGCACCTTAACCACTAAGCCATCTCTCCAGCCTGGTTTTGATTTTTTTGAGGTAGGGTTTCACTCTTGCCTAGGCTGACCTAGAATTCACTATGCAGTCTCAAGGTGGCCTCAAACTCATGGCCACACAACTCCTCTAGTAGCTGGATGTCAAGATTTCATAAAATTATCCATTTGTATGTCCCAAAACTGGATGTCCATTTGACCCGTAACACAGATATCCCGTACTTAGCCGCATCCAGGATGCAGCAGGTGAATAGTCTCTCAAGAGGTGGCACCTAGAGCAGTGGCACCCATACCTGGGATCCTTAGAAAATGTAAATTCTCTGCCCTGATAGAGACCCAGCAATTTGTTTCACAAACCCCAGCTTTTCCAACACTAAGTTTGTGAAACACTGAATAAAGTCATCTGCACTCAAAGATGAAGGGAATTCTGCATACAAATGACAGAGGTTAACTGGCATTTGTCAGTGGTTAGATCATAAGTTATCTCCCAGGCACACAGTGCTCTGGTAGCTGAGACCTCAGATCCTCTACCTAGAAGGCAGGTGCAAAGAATTTAAGAAGGGAATGAAATGGGACCTGGAAACTGGTTGAGTTCCAAGGTAGATTTTTTGAAAATGTATTTATCATTTGAAGGGGAAGGGAATAGAATGGGTGTACTAGGGCCTCTGGTTACTGCAAACGGATTCCAAACACATGCATCACTGGATAACACATACCTATCTGATGAAATAAAATCACACTTGATGAGCATGTGCTAGTGAGCAAGAGACTCAGTGGACAAGAGAACATTTTCATTTGTTGCAACACATGGTCACATAATTTTATTATAGTTTCTCACAGCTCATAAAGGCCAACCACCTTATCATGGTATAGATCTTCAGTCCAGTATGAATAATCACCAGAAAAAGGCACTTGAAAATATACTTGACAGGGGGTGACACCAATGCAATGAGAACTGTTCTAAGTCCTGCACAACATTTTACCAGTTCAAATAAATAATCTATTCTCTCTACATATATTCCTATAGTAATACATTCTGTCTCTGTGTGTATATACAGAAGTTGATCTATGTGCATGTATACAGACCATATGCAAACACATGTGTGCATCTGGGGAGGGAAAAATCAACTATTGGCTTTAATTAAATGGTACATAAAAATTTCAGTTACTTTATTTAGATCAAACAGTAAGAAGACTGACAAACTGATGCAAAAATGAACCCATTAAGTCTTCCCATGCACACACAAAAAGGCAGTAAAGTCAATGCTTGGCTCTTTTTCAGGATGTCAACTATTAAGATAATAAAATCAAGTATTTACAAAAAGTATATTCCATGGCAGGAAATAGGGTAGACATTTTTGGTACTATAAATTTTATATACTCACACATTCATATTGCTTAGGTTGAAAAGAATGGAATGGAGGAAATTTCCTTTTATTACCCACCAAACTTTAATAGCTTCACTTAAAATATAAACAAAGTCTTTTATATGTATATAAATATATTTTCAGGATGTTGAAATTCTCAAGGTATTTTCAGGATACTGGAAGTCCTCTAGGGCTTTTGTTAAATACACACAATTACCATGTCAACCCACTACTGCGTACTTGAGATGCAGTTATGACAAACTCAACATTCCCAGGAAGAGGTGTACAGACACGTTCTTAGGATATGAAAAGAACAATTAGTAATGGCATTTAAAATTTAATTACCAACTGTGGAATGCTGGAGGACAAAAATCAAAGCCATCCTTAAGAGTTACAAGGTGGACTGGACTCTGCACATTTCTGTTTTTTAGCTGCTGGCTGCTCCATCTCATGAGAATCTAAAGTGTTCATGTTGGACTTCAGGATGGGGTCTGCTCTCAGGTTGTCCAAGACAACTGTGAAGCCTGACAGAAGGTACCCCCCACCTCCACTCATCAGCAATTTGGGATGACTTCGATCTGGCAAAACCTAGTCAAGACAGAAAAATAAGACATTCATGTTTTTCCATCATTCTTACCAACTATGCTACCATCATACTTCCAAAAATCAGAATTTAAATGACAGGTTCTCTTCAAGATTTAATATGATTTTCTACAGAGCTCAGTCCTTTGTAAGATAGTGCAGAAAAGTGTAGAAATAAAATACCCTTTTTATTTTTTGGTGACTTTGAAAAATAAACCTTATTCCACTCAAACCCAATGCAAGTTTGTGTGGAGAATGGGAAAATGGGTTTCTGCAATAAATGGGGCCAGTGCATTACTTTCTTCCTCTTGGCTCCAGGAAGCTTCAAGGCCAACAATGGGTTTATGCAAAAGGAGCTACTGGATGGTGTAGTGGTTTGAACCAGATGTCCCCCATAAACTCAGATGTTCTGGATGATTGGTCTCCAGCTAATGGTGGCAATTTGGAAATTGGAGCCTTGCTGGGTAAAGTGTGTTTTGGGGGGTGAGCTTAGGGTTGTTCTAGCCAGCTTCCTCTTGCTAGATCAGGCTGTCTTGCTGCTGTTTTCCACCTGCTGTGGCTTAGTGATGTCCAGCCTCTGCTCATGCCATGTTTTCCTGCCATCATGAAGCTTCCCCTTGAGACTGTAAGCCACAGTAAAAGTTTTCCTCCCATCAAACCTTTGTGGTCAGGTGTTTATCCTAGTGCAACAGCTGGACAGTGAGAAGCTCCCCTCCCTGTTACTTTGTTAACAAGATAAGGTTTCTTCTCATCTGTTAGCTGCATAAAAAGGCAGGGCTGCTCAGTGTTCAACAGTAACCCTACCATAGCATGACCAGATGCCAAGCAGCAAAATAATGGTCCTGGCAACACAGAAGTGTCCCCTCTGATCTCTCTTCATGAGTTTAGGCAGCTTCCGACTGGCAATTGAGTCCAGGCACTAAGAATGGACTAGGTGGGCCCAATCCAGGAGGCTGTTTAAATGGCGCTCTTTGCTTCCAAGCCTTCCACTGTCTGCCTTAGGCTAAGGCAGCCTAAGTAATAGGAGCTGCTTCCTATCATGCTTCCTCTACCCTCGTCCCATTACTGGGCATTCACATATACCACTTAATCCTGCTCCCTCTATCTTTCAAAGGTCCTTTTCCTAATAAATCCCTTATACTTAAATTTTCATCTTGGTGTATTTTTGCTTGGGGATATAGTTCAGTAGCATAGAATTCACCCAGCATGATGAGGTACTAGGTTTGATATCAAGGTCTTAGAGGAGAAGTGTGAATTGCAGCTGTTTGCATTTTAAATGCCTCTGGGCTGAAGCTATAGAAGAATGTACCCTGACATAAAAAGAGAAAAGAGGGCCATTAAAAGTCAGGGGTCCTTTCTGTGAGTCACAGGCAGGAAACAGATGTTTTCACTGCTATAGCCAAAACCAAGGATATCAGTTTTATTTGCCATCCCATGTATCTCTACAAGGAACCAGCAACTCCAGACAGCAACTCCCCAGCTTGGCTAGAAGAATACTTACCTGGTAATTTCTGAGCCAGGTTTCAGACAGCCTGAGGTTGATGACCCCACCCCTCTCTCGCAATTTTGTGTAGCACTCCAATAAAGGCTGAAGGCAAAAACAGTTCTATTAGCAAATATTTCCTAGGCTGCAGTTTGAGTATCAAAATTCAGATAAAAGAACTGTCCATTTTGTCCCAGTATTACCTCTTTATACTGACAGTAGACCACAAATGGCCTTGAGGGGGCCACAAAATCTAGAAGAGACAGCAGCAATGGAGTGGGATGGAAACGGCTGGCCACAATCAAACTGCAAGGAAAATGTCAGAAAAAGTGTTTCTCTACTCCTGCAAACTGGAGCATAGGTTTTCAAATGGATTATACACACTGGTAATCTCAATACTCAGGAGGCTGAGGAGGAATTGTTTTCAACTTCAAGGCCAGCCTGCCATAAACAACTACTACCCAGCTACAAAAAGCACTTTTGTACATGATTCACACAAGGAAGTAACACACCATTTTAGAAATTCAAAACAGAATAAAATCACGAGCTATTTATTTCTAAGAAACTAGGCTATAAGCTCTCATACTGTTTGGCAACTATGAGTAGCATTTAATGACACTCTCAGTCTTAAAATGATCATCTAGGGCTGGGGAGATGGCTCAGCAGTTAAAGGTGCTTGCTTATAAAACCTGCTGGCCCAAGTTTGATTCCCTAGTACCCACGTAAAGTCAGATGCACAAAGTGGCTTTTGTGTTTGGAGTTTGTCTGCGATGGCAAGAGACCCTGATGCACCCATACTCCCTCTATCCTTCTCTCAGCTAATATGTAAATAAAAATTTAAAAAATTTAAACAGCCATCTGGGAGCAAATCTAACACCACACCTTTGAATCTCTCACTGATGGCATTTATTAGCCTTGGCCATTAGCCAGTATCACAGCCATGTTCTGCCACACTCACCCTCCAAAGAAAATCCCATCTCAGTGCTAAGAACAATCAGTAGACACAGAAAGAAAATGCCCATGTGCTGGAAATACACCACCAACACCAACAAGAACCTTGTCAACATACCCATCTGCATTTCTCTCACTCAGCAGAGCGGCAGCCTCTACACGTCGTTTCCTCTGCTCTTCTTGTCTCCTTTGCTTTTCCTGAATCTTCAAGAACAATAACATGATGTACTGTATGCCAAGTTGTATGGTAATTCTCATTTATGAAAGCATTTCAACAGTATTTAGCAAATCATAGTAAAGCAAGAGAAAGGGAAGTGGTTTGCTTATTTATTTAGTTTGTTGAAACAGCCCAAGCTGGTCTTGAACTCATAGCAATTCTCCTACCTCAGCTTCCCTAATGCTGTGATTATCGGCATAAGCTACTGTACCCAGTACTTAGGGGGATGGTTTATAAGGAAGATTAAAAACACCTAAAGAAACCTGAGCACTATCCTAAAGATTTAAAGTATACAGTTGTGTACATGTATACACACACACACACACACACACACACACACACACACACACACACAGTTGTATACACACTTTTCCCAACTGTTGTGATATTAGGATTTCCTTATGTTTCAAAACCAAACCAAACCAAACCAAATTCTTACTGAAATAATACTTTTTGTTTCCATAATCTTTTTGTTTCCCCTCTCTTTAGGCTCCTTGTACTCTGGATCTGGAGAAATTTCCATGGTGTCTTGCTCTTCTGGGTGATTGCCATCTGGAGCCCCTGCCCTGCCATCTTCATTAGTTGGCTCAGATGCCTGTTTTTCCTCAAGTGCACCATTATTTTCTTCAACTGAACTTCTGTCTTTTGGCTCAGAAGACAACATCTCAGCAGAAAATGTTCCATTTAGGAGACTGTCTACTTTATTGAGGGGGAATTCATAAAGACCACTGAGGAAAGACTTGGGAAACCCAAAACATGCTGTTGCTGCCCGCACAGGTCCATCTCCAGGGTACAGCTGAATAATGGAGCCAAAACCTGAGGAGATGAAACAAACAAACATTTGCACAATGGAGGTGGCTGCACACAACAGAGCAGAAGTTAAGATTATACAACACTCAAGTTCTCACAAAATATAAGTCTTTCCATCTTGTCTAGAGGGTGAAGAATGATACAATTCCCAAAGTCCATTTGCAGTTAAACTCACAATAAGATCAATTCTGAACAGAATGGGAAAACCCTATGATTATAGTTGGATAACCTGTGACTGGTGCCTGAATTTTTGCTTTCTCCTACTCTCATCCTCAAATGGGGTAGATACAAACTCGTATCTTCTACAGGGTCAGAGAAAGCACAGGCAAGTCAAGCTATGTTGTATTCTATGACAGAATACATTCTCAGTAGCCTTCCCACTCAATCCCCTCACAGGCTATTTTACTAAAATCATTGTTCTGAAATTCCAAGACAACCACAAGTTCTGGAATCATCCGCATGTATACCAAAGCTGAAGTGGACAGTGCCCATCACTGAGTATCCAACACAGCCTACGGTAGGAGAAATGGACCACACAGGAAGACTCTACTAGAGCCAAAAAGGTCTACAACACTCACTTCATTAATTTCAAACTAACCCAACCCAGATTTCAGTATTTAAATTTATGGACTCCTTTAATCAGATCAGGACAGTTTTACTGAATTTGAAGACAGTGTCTTACCTCCCATTCGTTCCATCACAGCACCTAGCACCAAGCCTGAGCACGTCTCCATTATAAGCATTTTGTTGCCAGCACGGATATTCCCCAATGTCAACATCTGTGCTAGTGTGTCATATCTCATGTGGCTAAAGAAAAACAGAATGATTCATTTATTTTTATCTGAGTAAAGCCTATATTTTAATAATTATTTTCAAGTTCTTTAAAATAAAAATTATGTGGACTACTGATTGCTTTGGAGGTGACAGTAAAAGGACTTACAATTTATGAGGAAAGAAGACACTTTATGCAGGTGAGCAAGCTTTTCATTTTACTTAAAATCATTGACTTTCTTAAAGACATATTTCCCCTAATTATATTTTTGAAAGGAAACAAAGCGTACTTAATTTTTCCAGGTTCTCTTGCATAATACATAATTGAAAGAATACGTGTAGATGGCTTCAAAATAGTAATGATGGCTTCATATCTGGAAAAATTAAAAACAGAACAACAATTTAGAAAAAAACTGGTTTAAAACATTTACTTTTAGCATTATTTACTCCCAAAATATACAAAAAATTAATATTTCTAATCATTCTAAGCAAAAACTACTTACTTCTTTTTCTTCTTTTTAATATATTTATCTTGGGCAAATTCTGTCTTGTCTCGGAATGTTGTGCTATTTTCAATTAACTGCTGAACTATTTCCTATAAGAAAAGGAGCAAGCAGATATTCTGAAACTCCCCTTTCAAAGAACAAATGACTTCACAGGTTTCTTACCACAGCATTTATCCAAAGGTCTGACTCTCCAGGCCCTCTTCCACAGAAGTCCAAGCAGATTGGCTTTGCAACCCTATATTCTATTTAGGATTTGTAATAAAGTACACAATTTAGATTGTTTCGTTGTTGGTGCTGGGGATCAAACCCAGGGCCTTGTTCAAACAATTCCATATACACCAAGTTAAAGGAACCAATAATATATCCAAAAAAGGGAGAAGAGACAAAGGAAACTGTCATTACTGAGGATATCACTGTAAATGAATGAAGTTAAATCCTGATACGCAGTTATTAAGTTCTCTACTGCTAGTTATTTTAGTAATACGTTCACTTCTATTCCTACATACAAGAAACAAAATCTTGATACACTGAATTGCATAAATATTGGCTCATTGCTAACAAAAACAGAACACTGGTTTCTAATTTTTCCTTAGTCTGTTAAAAGAAATGTGCTATATGTGTATATAAAGAAAAACTCCTTTGAGTATTACCTCTCCTTTAATGCCTTTGTCTTTCAAAGCTTTTATGTCATCTTGAGTAAGTTTCTGAGATTTTCCATCATCAATTATATTTCGATTATCCGTGCCCGCTTCTTTAGTCTCTAAGGACAGAAATTGTTTTATGATCTGAAATTATTTTGCATCTTTCTAAGTTCCTATCCACACCCAGCCATCAGTCACTCAAGCTTCACTTTCCAGTTCTAATGGTCCCACTACACCCTACTGTCCTTTCTTACCAGTACTTGGAACCTGCATATTATCCAGAGCCACACACATGCAAAGTACTCTTTTTAAAACACAGACTGGTTCCTCTATTCTACTTCCATGCTAAAAAAAAAAAAAAAAAAAAAAACCCAGAAAGTGGCTTCTCATAACAATGAGGATGTATGTCAAAGATGATCTGGCTTCCGCCTACCTTCTTTAGTCCCATCTCTTGTCCCTTAAGCATCAGCTACACTGCCCTTCTTTTTTTGGGTTTCTTTTGCTTGTTTGAAACAGGGTCTTGCTATGTAGCCCAAACTGTACACAGCTCTTCTGTTCCTTTAATACACCAACCTAGATCTCTCAATAATGTCTTGGGAGTTTCTGGCCCCTCTGCTTAGAAGGCTCTCTGACAGATCACTGTGTGACTGGATGAGGACTGAGCTCATTTCAACTGATCTATACCTCCACAGTAAGGCTCCACTACACCCAACTGTTTTATTATCTTCCAATCATGTATCACCATCAGAATGACATGTTTGCTGGTCTACGTGATTGTTTCGGCTATTTACTGTCAGTACTTTTTTTTTTGAGACAACATCTCCCTATAACATGCTTGCCTTGTACTTGAGATCTTCTGCCTCAGCCTCCTGAATGTTAAGATTACAAGAATACACCACTATGACCTGAACTGCCACTGATAAGTATATGTTATAAGATAATACAGCTTATGAATTTCTATAATCACAATGCCTAATTGTGAATAACACTTATTTGGTTCTTAAAAAAACATAAGCATTAATTTAAAACTATTTATTTGCTTTGGCTTAGACTTTAACAATATTTTAATTTTTGGTAATTAAATATTTGTGTTAATATATTTAATAATATTTACTTTAAGCCAGGCTTGGTGGTATAAGACTGTAACCCCATCTACTTGGGTGGCTGAGGCAGGAGAATTACTAGTTCAAGACAGCCTGGGTTACAGAGCAAGTTCAAAGTAAGCCTGAGTAACTTAGCAAGCCCTTGTCTCAGAATAAAAAGTAACAAAAGGGGGAGGGATATAGCACAATTATTGCTAGCATAGGCAAGATCCTAGGTTAAATTCCCAGAAATTATTCCTAAATGTTTTTTAAAATAAGCACTGCCTTTTAATTAGTACTAATAGTTAGAATATGAGACCCTCACAACAGGCAAGGCACTGCTCATCTTTCTATGAGCCACATCATTAATTACTCACTATAATTTAAGACACTAAATAGGTATGTGGCCCCATTTTATGAATGAATTTACAAGAACTGCAAGTATCAAACCACCTGTCCTAGGTTGAAAGGGAAATGATGAAGCAGACTGAAACCTAGCCAGCTGACTATGAAGTCAGACTTCTCAAGCTTAGCCTAGCCACTCACTTCTCTGCAGTTGTTTCAACTTCTGAGCATTAAAGATTCTATGCAGGCTCCTGCACTGAAGCAGCAGACTCAGGGACTCTGCTCAAGAGGCTCAGGTCAGGGAGCTGGTTACTGATGGCTTGGAGCTAGAATCCAGGTTGTTTCATTACTAAAAGGTGGCACTTGCCTCATTCAACCAAGCTATATTTCTTAGATTATGGACTGAGATTATTATTATTTTTTTGTTTTTGTTTTTCAAGGTAGGGTTTCACTCTAGCCCAGGCTGATCTGGAATTTACTATGTATTCTCAGGGTAGCCTCGAACAATCCTCCTACCTCTGCCTCCTGAGTGCTGGGATTAAAGGCATGTGCCACCACACCCGGCTTGGACTGAGATTTCGAGTGCATGTTATAGTTGATCTTACTGTCAACCTGACACAATTTGGAATCACCTAGGAGTAACACCTCTGTGAGGGCATTTTCAGGGAAGTTTAACTGAGGGAAAACCCATTGCTGTGTAAGAGGCATCATTCCATGGGATGGGGTCCAAGACAGAATAGGAGAAAGTGAGCTGAGCACCACCACTTAACTCTCTGCATCCTGACTGTAGGCACAATGTGCTTAAGTGCATCACTCTCTTGCTGCCAAGACATTCCCACTATGATAGACTGTACCTGCAACTAGAGCCCAAAATAAACATTTTCTCCCTTATGTTGTTTTTGTAAAGAATTTTATCATAGTAATAAGGATAGTAACTAACACAGGGGATGTGCAGATAGCCTGGACTGGTATTTCTGAATTAAGTGGATGTCTGACCATGAGGTGGAGAGCATCTATTTCATGCACACAAATCGAGGTACCTGCAGTAGGCTCTTCCGTCTTCTTCTTGAGCTGAAGGCTTCCTCCACTGGTCACCTCAAATGTTGAGCCATAACTATGACCAATGACATTATCCAGATAGAACCACTGTTTTTCAAAAGTTACTTTTCTGGGGAAGAAAAAGCAAACAATCAACAGATTACTTTTACATTCACTATGGAAAAGGCATGCTTATTCCAGTTTATTTCAAAGTGTTCTCCATAATAAGTAACCCTGTGCAATTCACACTAGCAAATATCAAATGAAATGTCACTGAGTTAACAAGAAATTTAAATACTCATTGGTTCAAATGGCTATTTTATTGGGAAAGCACCTAGTCCAAACAAACACTTAGAAACAAACATTCAGATTTGCATCTTACTACGATTTAAAAAGGAAACTCCACACAACAAAAGCCTTTCCTTTCAAAAGAAGAAAACTACCATCTGCTAAGCATTTTCCAGACCTAGCACTGTGTGCCACATATACTTTTTAAAATGTTTTTAAAATTTTATTTATTTATTTGCAAGCAGAGAGAGATAGAAGAGAGACAGACAGAGACAGAATGGGCGAGCCAGGGCCTTTAGCCAGTGCAAACAAACTCCAGACACATATGCCCCTTGTACATCTGGCTTACGTGGGTCCTGGGGAATCAAACTTGGGTCCTTTGGCTTCACAGGCAAATGCCTTAACTGCTCAGCCATCACTCCAGCCCCCCACATATACTTTTAAATTCTCACACTGACCCTGGGACAGGGCTCTTTCCAAAACAGATATCTGAGGCCCAGGGAAAAGTATATATACTCAGGAGGCTGAGGTAGAAGTATTACAAGTTCAAGTGTAGTCTTATATGTGTGCCCATTTTGAGAGAGGGTGGTGGTAAATGGAGTCACAGTTGAAAGATACTAGAGCTGATATTTAAATTCTTGGTGTAGTTCTTCCTACCAATTCACACAACAGTCTACCTTAGCAAAACCTTTGGGCTTTAGGAAACACCATGTGGTTTAAGGATCCAGCCCTAATGCACAGAATTCTGGGAAATGTCTAGTGAATTCCATTTTGTGGCTCACCTCATTCCTCTTCCTTTTTGCTCCAGCAGACTGACAATGCATTGCTGAATCATCTATATTCCCCGGTAAAATGCTTCCACCACTACTAGTTACTGGACATGCCCCCTTTCATTTTGGGTTCTCCATTCTGTCACACTTTTGTACGTGCATCACCACAATTTTAAGATGTCACTTGAGCCATTTGAGTCAAATATGGTGGCAATGAAGACTTTGTTTTGTCAACTTACCTTTATACTCCTTTTTTTTTTAATTGAGAACTTTATTCCCATTGGGTAACCCTCTTATGTCCTCTCTGCCCTGCCCCCATTCCACTACATTTTAAGTGATGCCAAATACAGCCAAAGTTTATTCTTTGTTGGACACCTAGTAGCCAACATGCAACAGTCAAAATATTTGTTCATCTCAGCCCAGAAGTACACCCTCCACCCTCATCATTCAAATAACTTGATGCTAATGAAACACCAGAATGAAGGTGGGTTGATTTGTGCCTCTGCCAACCTATATAACATGAGGTGACCACCCATCAGGAAAAGGATAGGTAGTCAGATATGTGGGAGCCATGCCTTCACTGGAAAGTAGTAAGATGCAACATTCTTTTCAGAGAACCAGGTCTCTGCATCTGCCTGACCAGATCAACATGGTCTGGGTGGAAGGGTTATGGGACAGGCTGGCCTAAGATGTAGCTGAACTCAGCAAGCCATTTTCTAAATAAAATTGAAATTACCACTATGATTCTACAGAGAAGTGATAATGAAGACTTTCCAAAAAAGTCTAATGAGTACTTTTTAGAACTAAAGATGATGTTATCTGTCTCTCTGAGAATGAAGAAATTCCTCTAACAGAGCACGCTCTAAGAACACATTAAAACAACTATATCTGAAAATGAAGATGACTGGAAATGATAGAGCCCTCAGGAGGCAGGAAGACAGCCAGGGTTACAGAGTGAGACTTTCTTAAATTATGTACATGGAAAAAGGAACAGAATTTCTAAAATTCTGAAAAAGGAAAAAAATATTAGTTTAAGAACACAAAATTCTAAAGGGATACAAATTGGAAAGGAAAAGGTCAAGTTATCATTATTTGCAGATGATATGATTCTATACATAAAGGACCCTAAAGACTCTACCAGCAAACTGTTCGAGCTGATAAACACTTATAGCAATGTAGCAGGATACAAAATAAACACACAATCAGTAGCCTTTCTATATGCTAACAACACACACTCAGAGGATTAAATCAGAGAATCACTCTCATTCACAACTGCATCAATCAATCGATCAATCAATCAATCAATCAATCAATCAATAAAGTACCTTGGAATAAACCTAACCAAGGAACTAAAGGATCTCTACAATGAAAACTTTAAAATACGCAAGACAGAAACTGCAAAAGACACTAGGAAATGGAAAGACATCCCACGTTCTTAGATTGGAAAAATCAACATTGTGAAAATCGCAATTTTACCAAAAGCCATCTACACATTTGATGCAATCCCCACCAAAATTCTAATGGCATTCTTCACGGACATAGAGAAAATGATCCAAACTTCATCTGGAAGCACAAAAAACCTTGAATATCTAAAACAATTTTAAGCAACAAAAATAAGGCTGGTGGTATCAGGATACCTGATTTTAACCTATATTACAGAGACATAGTAACAAAAACAGCATGGAACTGGCACAAAAACAGACATATAGATCAATGGAACAGAATAGAGGACCCAGGTGTAAGTCCTGATAGCTTTAGCCACCTGATCTTCAACAAAAATGCCAAAAATACTCATTGAAGAAAAGACAGCCTCTTCAGCAAATGGTGCTGAGAAAACTGGATATGAATCTGTAGAAAGATAAAAATGGGCTGTTATCTCTCTCCATGCAACAGAATTAAGTCCAAATGGATCAAAGACCTTAATATCAGAACTGAAACTCTGAAACTGCTAGAGAAAAAAGTAGAGGAAACCCTTCAACATATTGGTATTGGTAAAGACTTTCTGAATATAACCCCAGTTGCTCAGGAAATAAAACCACTGATCAACTGCTGGGACCTCATGAAACTACAAAGCTATTTTACAGCAAAGGACACTGTGAATAGAGCAAAGAGCAACCTACAGAACGGGAAAATATCTTTGCCACCTATTCATCTGACAGAGGATTGATATCCAGGATACAAAAAGAACTCAAAAAACTAAATAATAAATCAAACAACCCAGTTAAAAAATGGGTTCTGGAACTACATAGAGAGTTCTCAAAAG